>CAWUFW010004615.1:0-1200000 GCA_963921515.1 Calotriton arnoldi | reverse complement strand
ATAAGCATTCAACATAGCATTTTTTTAAAACATTAAACTACTTCCCATCCCGAAACATCAATCAGTGGCTCATGCCCTGGCAATTTTGCATTGGCTACCAGTGAAAAGACTAATTGAATTTAAGGCCCTTTGTATCGCCTTTAAAGCCGTACATGGGCTTGGCCCTGACTATTTTACATGCAGGTTCAGGTGGTACGTCTCAGAGAGGCAGCTCCATTCAGGTGGCATCCTCCAACCTTGTAATCCCAAGGGCCAAAACTGCCTCCTGGGGGGGAAGAAGTTTCATTGTGGGCACAGTTAGCTTGTGGAACTCACTTTCTCTGGCACTCAAGAAGGAAAGCAAACCTTCTGGCGTTCCGCAAGCTTTTAAAAACCTGGTTGTTCAATAACTAGCCCTAACTCACTAATCCAGCCATCCCTCTTTGGTTAGCCTACTCTACAGATCCACCAAGCCTAGACACCCTGGGGTATTGGTGCGCATTACAAATAAAAATTTCAGTTAATTTAATTATTAAAAAATGTAATCCTCTCAGGGTGGTTTAACTTTCCTGCTCATGAACAGTCACTGTGCAGCGCTTGACTCACCCTCACATGCTCACAACTCAGCAGCAGTAAATTATTGTCCGGTCAAATATTCGCTTTTATGAAAGAATTTGTATTTATATACGACCACAAAGTAAAATTCGACATTCCGAAACAATATACACAGTTCCCTTAGGTCAGGGCTCTAGTGGTTCATAGGCGGGTCCGAAAGTCCCACTACCCTCCAGCTAGATGTAGTAGTTATTCCCCATTCCCTATAGGCGCCATTCAGGTTAAGTCCCACTAGTAGTCCCAGTCTCAGGAGTCCAAATCTGGCTCTTGATTAAAATCAGAAGTGTTCCAGCGACGCATCGGTATCTGACAAGCAAGTTTCCCCGGAACTGTCTGGTGCAAAAACCAGTCTTACCAGCACTAGCAGGGTCCAAGTGACTGTAGTATCTTAGCATGCCTCCTTCATGTGGACCGAAGCTGCAATGGCTGCCTCTGGTCAGTCTTTCACACATGGCCCAGGAGGGATGCAGTTGTGTCTCCTCGAGTTCCTCACACATGGTCCTGCAGTAGCAGCACTCAGGAGGTTCTTGATCCTCCAGCCATGCTTGGTAAGTTCCTTGGGTTTCCTCCCATGGATTGGGGGGGGAGTGATCCCAAGGTCGAGGCTCTGGTCCTTGTCACAGTCTGGGCCCGCTTGGGTCACCATGGAGGCCTCCTTCTACTGTCGAAAATCTCGACCTACCCACGCTTCTTGGTCCATCCGGGTGCCCTCTCCTGGCATACAGAGTCACTGTTCCTCCTCTGCTCACGGGCTACAACCCGATTGGCACAGCACCAAACTTCACAGCGGCCCCACCTGGCACACAGGGTCACTGACTTGATAACGCACATGGGCTATGGCTCGATCAGCATGGCAACAATCTTCCCGGTGGCCCCACCTGGAATATAACACATAACGTGTATTTGTAAAATGTACCTTCACCACAACGGGTACCTAGGCGCTGAACGACAGATGTTTATTGTTACCCAACTCAATGGTTCTCATTTTCTCTACCTCAGAAAGATGAAAGGCTAAGTAGACCTGATGGGATTTTAACCTGTGACCATGAGGTCAAACACCGGAACCCTACAGTGGACGCACTCGTCCACTAAGCCACCAGCCCTGGCTTGGTTGGGGTTGCCAATTTGATATTGTATTCGGGCTACAACTCAATCAGCACAGCAGTGGCCCCACCAGGCATTCAGGGTTGCCGACTTGATGCTGCACATGGGCCATGGCCTGATTGGCAAAGCAGCCATCTTCATGTTGACCAAACCGGCTGTCTTGGGTCGCCAACTTGGGACTGCACACTGGCAATGACCCATTCGATGTAGCAATGGTCACGGCTCACTTGAAAGCAGCCCTCCTCTGGCAAACGGGAGTCCCTGACTTTTTCCTGCACATGGGCAATGATCCAATTGGTGCAGCAGACGTCACACCAGGATCCCTCCGCTGAACCTTTCAACAACGCTGTCTTCTGTTTCACAGGGCACACTGACCTTGGCAAGCAGGCAGGTGCTGGTGCTCCAGGCTCCAATGGCAGATGGTCTTGGATTCCCTGGGTGATGTCCTCTCACCCAACTGCGAGATTAGCAGGCTTTGGCCCCCACTCCTGGTCACAGGCAGAAGTCCTGTACAGCTTCTCCTTGCACATCCCAACTGGCTGCTTGATAGTTGACCCAAATGTTAGAGTAGCAAGCTCCCATTCTTATAGTCTATTTCCAGACACCAAGTGTGATTTAGACTCTGAGTCTTTGAGGTTCATGTTAGGGGTCTGCTTCCTTTTCAATTGCCCTCTTCTCTGTTCCCTCTTCCTCCAGGAAGCAGTCTGTAACAGCAGGCGTGACTCCAAATCTGATAGCCCCACAACACAGGCAATGGGATTGACTAGAGGTTCACACCTGGGGTCAGCCACAGTGATATGTGTATCCAAAGGTTACTCCAGGGTCTCAGCACTACTCTTTATGATTCGGTTATCAACCCCATCACCTTCCTGAGATGTGCCCAGTCCTCTTCCTAGTGGCCTCTCTCTGAAACAAAGAGCACCATTTGAACTGTACAAAGAGCCTGGCTCTCCCTTCCCCCAGTATGTTCCACCCAGTTTACAGGAATGCAGCAATACACAAATATGTGTGGGGAAATCCTCTATCCCCTCTCATGTTCCTCCAGTCAGTTCTGGGTCTCCCAAAATGGAACCCAGAGTCTACCATGTATTGTAGCATTGAGAGGCATACATGCATCCAGCACATGCATATGTCATACATGTGCCTCACAGCACTATATCCTTTAATTATTGTACCATTCACAGGCACACATACACCCAGCACGTAAATACCACACATGCACTGGGCAGCACTACACACCAAACCGATGTAGGCCAAGGGTGAGTTAAAAACACAGCAGCGGAACATTAAATAAGTGAAGCTGTAAACCTCACTAAAATGACCCAAGTAAAAAGGACCTGTGCACTCATACTGATCACTACACGGTATACTACCACTACGGAGCTCATGCTACTTAACTCCTGGCAAAGGTAGTACCTTTTCCCCACTATGAGGGTAGCGCTTTTGGTGCCCCTCCTGGTCCAAAAAGACCGCAATCCATGAGACAGGCCTATGTCATCGCACACAAGCATAATCCATATTCGCCCATCTCAAGAAAATTCAGCATTAGGCATCCAGACTGGTGGGCAGCAGCGGTTCCTCCATAGGAGCGGAGGAGCATTGCCCTCCCACGACACTCCTGCAGAAAGAGTCTAAAATAAAATGGTCCTAAATGATTTTATTACAATTTTATTTTTTACTCTCTGCCGAACAGAGTGTGGGGTGGGGCCAGTGCGTCATTGCTGTCAACTGACTGGCAGCAATGAGGAGTGGCCCTTTCAGTTTGAAGTGCGCATGTTGGTTTGGCCGGCTACCTTGCTACGGCCAAACGTACATGCGCAATGCAAACTCTCCCACCCAGCTGTGTTAGACAGCTGGGTTGGATAGCAGGCACAGCCCTCAGTGCATTTTGGATCACGGAGGCAGCCTGCTCCAGCCAATCCAGACGCTTCACTCATGCAGCATGACAGCAGCGACTGGATTGGATAAGGTAGTTAGTTGGCTTTCTGACGTCACCTCGCACGTGGAGGAGTCTGGAGCCAGGGACTGGAGAGCATCGAGGCCGTGCTGCAGGAGATGATAAGTGAAACTTAAATTTTTTCTTTCTTGCAATTTTTAATGTAATGTAATTTTATAACGTATGCATGCATGTATGTTTGTTTTAATATATGTTGAGTCCCACTGTTTTATTTAAGTCACCAACCGCCACTGCTGGTGTGGCACTCAGGGGTGACCGTCAATCACCAATGCAAAGGGATTTTCCATTCCAACACAGAGCTTCCCTTTACAATGTGATTAGAATCCCTAGATGGGCAGGCCCTACAGCTCCATGCAGTATTCTTGGACCCGACTTCTAAAAGCAGTGCCTGGGAAACAAGCATTGGCATAGCCAATAGGTCTCGCCTTTGGGACCTTATAAGTGTTTAGCCATGCAACAGTTGATGTTGTTGCACCAAGGATATTGTGCTGCACAACTAAATACTTATAAGGTCCCAAAAGCGAGACCTATTGGCTATGCCAATGCTTGTTATACCTTTTTGTCTGTGCTCACTCCCTAATGCTGCCAATCAACATAACAAATCTAAATCAGCTGGAAACCAGCAAAATAACATTCTTACTAAGTTCCAAAGCATAGACTTAATTTGTCTGGAAACAGGGCTGTGAATGCCTACATTTCACTTGAAAATTGATTAAAGCAAAGATGCATCGTTCCCCAATATTCAACGTAATGTATATTTAAAGCCAACATACTTTCTCTTTAGCAAGCTGGGGAAAATATCAAGAACAGACTGACTCAAATTAAAATTATGGAGATGAAAGTCTGTTATGTGAAATGTGTGCATCTTTTGTATCCATATTTTTCATGCCTATAGGTCTTAAGTGGAAAGGAACCTTTCTGAACATCAAAATGTTATCTGTAATTAATCAAGCATGAGGTGGAGTCATCATGGTTTGTGTGGACTCAACAGACTACATAGGTGATAAACTTACTGTGACTTCCTATATCAGATGATAGGTTTCATACCTGTATGCCTTACCTCAATAGTCCATTTAAAACAACTGGCTTCACCACAGAAAGACCGAATTACTGTGATGGAATGGCCTTCCAACTACGCTGTTCTGCAGATTTGTTAGCATAATTCTTTCCTTGGAAAGATGCACATTCCTGTCATCTATATTTTATTAGGGTATAGCTGTCTACAGCTTTGAGTGTTACTTTCAAGATGAAGGAGCAAAATATATATTTTCCTTTCAGTGATGAACAAAAGGGATAAAAAAAAAAAAGACAGCAAACATTTCACCAACATACCAAGTGGAAAAGATATTAACACAGAAGCAAAGTACTAGAATAACACCTGCTTGTTCAGAAGAATAATGCTAATAAACCATTGTGAACAAAGTATGAAACTCGTAGTTTTTACGTGCCAAATGTCTTTTAGGCCACTTGATAATGCTAAATGAACAAATAAAACAGAACTATTTAAATTGGGTGGTAAATAAGAGTCCAACCAGCATTCTTCAATCAAAACACGAGAACGTAGAAGACCAGGAAACATTTCAATACGTTAATAAACTGTTTACAAAGTTCTAATAAATTTTGGACACTTTCTTGAAGGAAAAAATTAATTAAGATTGCTTCTTTAACTTCGAAAAAGTGAGCAAAATAAGACACTGATAGCAAAGACGTAGCTGTTGAGCTGTCTTCAGAAAATATACTACAGGCTTTTAGCTTGCCCATATACAGATCCAAATGGCCGAGATCACAACGTGTAAGCAAGTATCAAGAAGTCACATCCAGATAATGGGACACACATTAAAGGCCAGAAAGGCTTTATAAATCAAAGTAAAAAAGAAAGCATTTAGAAAAAAAAAAATTCAATGACGTTTAAGTGCCATAAAAAAAAATCAAAAAATAAAAATCATAAAAGCATGCAGTACAAATGTACTGTATTAAAAAATATATTTTAATTGGATTTTTAAAACGAGCAACAATCAGGCGCTAACAGCACACCAACATCCACAAATCCATTGGAGTGGAAATACATTTGCAGCAAGTTCGCATGAGTACGGTACATGTTCCATTCATTCACATCAACTACATAAACATTACACAATATATTGTGAACCACAGATTATAATTAGGGCTCCCAAGTTTCAGTTTTTACAGATAAATACAGACAAAACTATATGGGGCATATTATCAAGGGCTTTATCGCCGATTTAGCGGCACTTTTTGCCGCTAAATCGGCGATATTTTTAACGCCCTATTAGCAAGCTGTCGCTAACAGGCGTTAGCGACAGCTTTCAGGCGTTAGAGGCCGGGAATTACATCGCCTTGCATGTCAGCGATATTTATCGCTAATGACATGCAAGGTAGGCGTTCCCCACTAAAAGCGACTGTAAACAGTCGCTAACACCACTATGTCAACAAAAGGAGGGACGCAAAGGGCTTGATAAAGGTCCAACGTATATGCCCTAAATTAAGCCAAGAGACAAAAAGGTACGGAGTTCCTCAGGTGGGTTATTGCTCACCTTGTGTGTACTCTAGGTAGTGAGGAGGTGGGGAATACCTCCTGTCGGAACTAGGACCCTCACACACCCAGCAAGCTAGGTGTCATGCTTCATCATATGGGTCTGCTCCTCGTCGGGCCAGCGCTGCAATGCTCGACGGGCACCCATAAAGGGGCTCTTTATCGGAGTTCTTTTGTTCCTCGCTGTATTGGTGCCGTGGGTGTAAGGGGCCTAGGTACGTGTAGATGTGAAATGTGAATATAAAACAGGTAAAGGATGCCTCTATGATTAATTTTATTCCGTTAGGGTCCCAACCTGATTAAAAGAGATGAAGGGAGGCGAATGTTTTGTTGTAATGTGACAAAATTTACGCTCAAACCCTAGATGGTCAACATGTTTCTCGCCTCAATAAGTCACGGAAGTGATCAGCTGGCGATTCTTCAGGACCGGGTGAATGAAAAACTATCTACAGTGGGTGGCTAGGTGCAACGCTACCTACCAAATGCTCTACCCGAGGGTCATTACCCCGGGAAAGGCAGTCAACCTAGAGTACAAAAAGAGAAAATTTAAAAACCATAACATGGGAGTGGAGATTGGTCCCAGTTAAATTCAATCAATGTGGATCAATTATCACATTGTAAATCGAACATGTATTAAAAAACACACAGTGCTATCATGCCATTCAAGCTCTGTGTATACTTCTGTGCAATACCCTTGTGTATACATGCTAAAAAGATGTGACTTGTTGGACAGTGGTGGTGAGTGGACAAAAGCTCACCTCTTCCAGGTATCTAATTATGCCTCGTCAGTTATCAGCTGAAGTATGAGGACACTCAATGTAGTGTCTCTGTATGAAATGAGACATAAATTACCAGAACATGATAGACTATATGTACACTAGTTCGATGCTCACTTACTGGTCCTGGTGCACTCGGTTGTAAGGAGCAGAAGGTCCGGGTCAGGGTAGTTGTAGCCTGCAGTTATGACCCCAAACCAATGACACGATCAATTATTGGTGCTCACACTGGGCTGGTGTATCTGGTGGCGCCGCACGCCGTGCCCCACACCGGATGCTCGCAGTGCTGCTCCTGTGAAGTGGCACAGCGTGAGCGCCCCAGGGCCCTGCCGCGTAATGGGCTAATGCCATAAGAAAAGAAAAGAGTGTCCGCTTAAAGCTCAGTGGCTTTAGGCTTGCAGCGCCTGATCCCGGTACCTCTTACCTCCATTAATCGCCGATGTCAGAATGAGCCTCCAACAGGATGTGCATACTCACCTGCTCCCACTTGGAGCCACGTGGCTGACCTACCCGCTCCGCTGCAACCAGGAAGGTATCATGTCACAGCAGGAACCTGTTTAAATACCTGCCGCGAAGACAGCAGAGCGGGTGAAGTGGCTACAGCTGGAATCAAAAGGCGGAGTCACCGATTGGTGGAAAAGTGATGTCATTGTAGACAGAATCATGGCGGCCATCTTGGAGTGTGTATTAGTTGTTATTAACAGCCAAATCATTGTGGGGATGGTACTGCTGTCTCGCTATAGAGTTCAAAGAAGGGGTGGGAGATGCAGTGTGTCGAGATATATGACACTGCAAGGGGTACCTCATTAGGTTCTAAAAGATCAAAAGTGGGATCACACAGTAGTCAAAACATGATGTCCATGTTGACGGAATCATGGTGGCCATCTTGGAGTGTGCTGTTAATGGTTAATCATCGCCTAATCATATAGGGATAGTGTGTCACTACTGCTATCCAACTAGTGTTCAAAAAAGGGTGGGAAATGCAGTGTGTGGAAGTATTTGACACTGCATGCGGTCCCTCATTAAGTTCCGACAGATTCGGTAATAGTGTAAGTGAAATCACATAGTAGTTGAAACATGATGTCCTTGTTAACGGAATCATGGCGGCCATTTAGAAGTGTGTTACAGTTAATCATGGCCATGTTGGTATGAGGGTTGTGTCGGAGCATGGACAAGTGCAGCAGATAATAGATTCAGTATATGGAAATAATCAACACTGCTTAAGGTTCCTCCTTACGGTCCCAGGTGTTCAGTGACGGGGACACCTTATAAGGAGCAATAGTTGTCATCATGTAGTGTAAAATGAGCTCCCATGGTATGCTGTAGGTAAGGATCATGTGTTAATTAATGGTGCTCCAAGGAATGTCATCATTCAAGCCACTATTGGCTGAATCAAGACGAAACACCCATCTTTGTTCAATCCTGAACAGGGCTGTATGTGTTATTTGTTGATGTGCCTCGAGGACTACCCAACGTAGACTTTCTGGGGGATGTCTCAGTTCTGTGAAATGGGTATAGAGTTTGGTGTTTGTCTTGAGGCAACGAATACTGCTTTTATGTTCAGTTATTCTGGTTTTAATGGCCCTCATGGTCATACCGATGTATCTTTTCTCGCAGGGGCATGTCAATAGGTACACACAACGTGGTGTGTTACAATTCGTGTGTTTGGTGATCGTCCATGTGAATGTGTCAGTCAATGCCAGTTCTTTAATGTGTTTTGTCTGCGGACAAACGGTACATGAACCGCAAGGATAGTGTCCTACGACAGGGGGAGGTCCCACAGTTGTCTCTGGTGTGAACTGTTTCTGTTTTTGGGTCTCGTATGTATTAACATGTCTTTTAGATTGTTAGTACGCTTGAACGCAAACCTAGGTTTCGGTATTGTCAGCGTGCCTGTGTTCAAGATCTCCCAATGTTTATTCACAGCCTTCTTGATCAGATTAGATCTTGGTGTGTATGTGGTTACACAGGTCACTGTATTGGAGGGTTCTTTCACATGTACCTCTAGAAGGCCTTTGCGATGGTTATTTCTCGCTCGTTTCATGCAAGAATTAATTTGTTGTTTAGGGTATTGTCTTTTCAGTAAGTTTTCTGACAGTGCCTCAGCTTCAGTTTTGTAGTCATTTATTGAACTACAATTCCTTCTGATCCGTAAAAATTGGCTGTAGGGTAAGTTATTTTTCAGGGTCTTTGGATGAAAACTGCTATATAACAGCAAGCTGTTCCTGTCAGTAGGCTTTTTAAACATAGTAGTGGTTAGTATGCCCTCTTGTAATTTGATGGTGAGATCCAGGAAAGCAATTTCAGTTGGTGAAATTGTATGGGTGAACCTCAAGTACTGGTTCTTAGTATTGATCCACTCACAGAATTCATTGCATGTCTGTATGTCCCCTTGCCAGAAGATCAGTATGTCGTCTATAAACCTCTTCCATAGTCTCAGGTTAACTCCGAAGGGATTGCTGGCATGTCGGATAATCTCTTGCTCAAAAGCTGCCATGTATAGACAAGCTACACTGGGAGCAAAGGTACTCCCCATCGAAGTTCCCTGAGACTGATGGAAGAGTTGGTTGTTAAACTCGAAGAAATTCTCTGTTAGGGCTAAGGTGGCACATTGCATAATGAATGGGATGGGAGTCGGTGCCACCCATTCAGTTTCCCTTAGTGCAGTTTCTATCACTATCAGTGTCTCTCTTTGTGGGATATTGGTATATAGTTGCTCAACATCCAGGGTGATCAGGAGGTTGATATCAGTGGTGTTTTCCAAATCCCCTATAATACGTAGGATATCAGTGGTGTCCCTAATGTATGAGGGAGTCTGTTTGACCAGAGGTTGCAAGAAAAAGTCACAAAATTGCGACAAGGGTTCTAGCAGAGAACCGATCCCTGAGACTATGGGTCTGCCCGGGACTGGGGTGGTCCCCTTATGTATTTTCGGCAGAGTGTAGAAATAGGGGGTTTTTAGGATGTTTAGTGATCAGAAAATCAGCTTCTTTTCTGCTGACCCACCCATTACTCTCTGCCTCAAAAACCATCATAGCAATCTTAGTTGATAACCGTGCTGTGGGGTTCATTGCTATGGGGGTATAGAATTTTCTGTTCTGGAGTTGGCGTAAGCATTCAGAGTCATAATCCGTAGTGGATTGAATGACCGTTGCTCCCCCTTTGTCGGCTTGTTTTATTGTGATGCTGTTGTCTTCTGCCAGTGATTTGATAGCAGCACGTTCCTGATTCGAAAGGTTGTGAAAAGGAACTCTGTTTCCCTCATTTTTAAGTTCTTTTAGCACGGCTTTCTCGAATGTCAATACCTCCACCGGTACCATACCGCTGGTGGGGGTAAAGGTAGAGGGGTTACGTAGGCCTGAGTCTAGTTTGGCAGGTTCTTCTGTATCCTCAAAATAAGCCCTCAGGCGCACCTTTCTGAACAGGTTCTGGATTTCGCACTGTTCTAGAAATTTATCATTTTTGGGGGTAGGGACATATCCAAGCCCCTTCTCCAGTACCATTTGTTCTGTTGATGTCAGTTGCCTATGTGATAGGTTTACCACTAGACTCTCCTGCCCTGTGTTTTGCTCCTGGTTTCCACCATATTGGGTTGTTGGTCCTGCCACTGGACGTGTTTTTGTCCTCCTCTTCTGCGCCCTCTTCCTCTGCCCCAGCCTCTGCCTAAAAAAGGTGGGTGGCTAGCAGGGTAGAATTGGGGTTGGCCTTGGGGATATATAGGAAAAGGCCAGTATGGAGGTTGTGGGCCTTGAAAATTATGTATGGGGTAGTTAGGAGTTTGTGGGCGGTTATTTCTCCTCTGATTAGGGCCTCCCCAACTCCCGCTGCTGGAGTCACTACTGGCTGAATCTCTTCTATTAGTGTCGCTGCTTTCATCAGAAGAGTAGCTTGTCTTGTTGGTCGTATAATCAGCCTTTAAATATGGATATATTTTCTCTTTATCGAATCGGTTTATATCCTTTTGGAGTTTGCTGACCTTCTGCTTCAACAGGAATTCTTTATGCTCAGAATTCTCATTATTGAGTTCTGTCAGTTTGGTTTTAAACAGGGTTGCCTGAATGGTGGTTTTGATGGCCCCTTCAACCACTTGTATTCTGATGAGGAGCGCATCAGCTATTCTTCTTGCCGTGTTAATGATAAGGATAAGTAAGTCCCTGGTGCATTTCCACGCCACCAGGGACCCCTCCTTTTTGAAAACTACATCGTCCAGGAAAAGTCTGGGGAAGTTTTTTACTATCAGACCATTAGGTGCAATATTAGCCCTCAGGTACTCTGTCATCATTGCTCCGTGGAGCGTGATTTTGAGCCAATCCCTCTTCATATTAGTCAGAATGGTCCAATCCTCGGACGGTGCCCCTGAGGCTGAAGGGCCATCCCCCCCTAAAATAGATGGGGTATTCCTGAGTATTTCTGCGGCTATCTCTTCGCCGAAGCTGAGACCTGGGTTGTCATTCATGATGGCTAGTATAACAAGGGATACTGTAAAAGAAGGGGACTAAAGACATGGGTCCCGGCAATTGGGCCAAAGAGGGTAACTATCCCTCTGGTAACCTAGGAAGTCCCACAGGAATACCCGTGCGAAGATATGTCAACAAAAGGAGGGACGCAAAGGGCTTGATAAAGGTCCAACGTATATGCCCTAAATTAAGCCAAGAGACAAAAAGGTACGGAGTTCCTCAGGTGGGTTATTGCTCACCTTGTGTGTACTCTAGGTAGTGAGGAGGTGGGGAATACCTCCTGTCGGAACTAGGACCCTCACACACCCAGCAAGCTAGGTGTCATGCTTCATCATATGGGTCTGCTCCTCGTCGGGCCAGCGCTGCAATGCTCGACGGGCACCCATAAAGGGGCTCTTTATCGGAGTTCTTTTGTTCCTCGCTGTATTGGTGCCGTGGGTGTAAGGGGCCTAGGTACATGTAGATGTGAAATGTGAATATAAAACAGGTAAAGGATGCCTCTATGATTAATTTTATTCCGTTAGGGTCCCAACCTGATTAAAAGAGATGAAGGGAGGCGAATGTTTTGTTGTAATGTGACAAAATTTACGCTCAAACCCTAGATGGTCAACATGTTTCTCGCCTCAATAAGTCACGGAAGTGATCAGCTGGCGATTCTTCAGGACCGGGTGAATGAAAAACTATCTACAGTGGGTGGCTAGGTGCAACGCTACCTACCAAATGCTCTACCCGTGGGTCATTACCCCGGGGAAAGGCAGTCAACCTAGAGTACAAAAAGAAAATTTAAAAACCATAACATGGGAGTGGAGATTGGTTCCAGTTAAATTCAATCAATGTGGATCAATTATCACATTGTAAATCGAACATGTATTAAAAAACACACAGTGCTATCATGCCATTCAAGCTCTGTGTATACTTCTGTGCAATACCCTTGTGTATACATGCTAAAAGATGTGACTTGTTGGACAGTGGTGGTGAGTGGACAAAAGCTCACCTCTTCCAGGTATCTAATTATGCCTCGTCAGTTATCAGCGAAGTATGAGGACACTCAATGTAGTGTCTCTGTATGAAATGAGACATAAATTACCAGAACATGATAGGCTATATGTACACTAGTTCGATGCTCACTTACTGGTCCTGGTGCACTCGGTTGTAAGGAGCAGAAGGTCCGGGTCAGGGTAGTTGTAGGCTGCAGTTATGACCCCAAACCAATGACACGATCAATTATTGGTGCTCACACTGGGCTGGTGTATCTGGTGGCGCCGCACGCCGTGCCCCACACCGGATGCTCGCAGTGCTGCTCCTGTGAAGTGGCACAGCGTGAGCGCCCCAGGGGCCCTGCCGCGTAATGGGCTAATGCCATAAGAAAAGAAAAGAGTGTCCGCTTAAAGCTCAGTGGCTTTAGGCTTGCAGCGCCTGATCCCGGTACCTCTTACCTCCATTAATCGCCGATGTCAGAATGAGCCTCCAACAGGATGTGCATACTCACCTGCTCCCACTCGGAGCCACGTGGCTGACCTACCCGCTCCGCTGCAACCAGGAAGGTATCATGTCACAGCAGGAACCTGTTTAAATACCTGCCGCGAAGACAGCAGAGCGGGTGAAGTGGCTACAGCTGGAATCAAAAGGCGGAGTCACCGATTGGTAGAGTTCTATAGCGAGACAGCAGTACCATCCCCACAATGATTTGGCTGTTAATAACAACTAATACACACTCCAAGATGGCCGCCATGATTCTGTCTACAATGACATCACTTTTCCACCAATCGGTGACTCCGCCTTTTGATTCCAGCTGTAGCCACTTCACCCGCTCTGCTGTCTTCGCGGCAGGTATTTAAACAGGTTCCTGCTGTGACATGATACCTTCCTGGTTGCAGCGGAGCGGGTAGGTCAGCCACGTGGCTCGAGTGGGAGCAGGTGAGTATGCACATCCTGTTGGAGGCTCATTCTGACATCGGCGATTAATGGAGGTAAGAGGTACCGGGATCAGGCGCTGCAAGCCTAAAGCCACTGAGCTTTAAGCGGACACTCTTTTCTTTTCTTATGGCATTAGCCCATTACGCGGCAGGGCCCTGGAGCGCTCACGCTGTGCCACTTCACAGGAGCAGCACTGCGAGCATCCGGTGTGGGGCACGGCTTACGGCGCCACCAGATACACCAGCCCAGTGTGAGCACCAATAATTGATCGTGTCATTGGTTTGGGGTCATAACTGCAGGCTACAACTACCCTGACCCGGACCTTCTGCTCCTTACAACCGAGTGCACCAGGACCAGTAAGTGAGCATCGAACTAGTGTACATATAGCCTATCATGTTCTGGTAATTTATGTCTCATTTCATACAGAGACACTACATTGAGTGTCCTCATACTTCGCTGATAACTGACGAGGCATAATTAGATACCTGGAAGAGGTGAGCTTTTGTCCACTCACCACCACTGTCCAACAAGTCACATCTTTTTAGCATGTATACACAAGGGTATTGCACAGAAGTATACACAGAGCTTGAATGGCATGATAGCACTGTGTGTTTTTTAATACATGTTCGATTTACAATGTGATAATTGATCCACATTGATTGAATTTAACTGGGACCAATCTCCACTCCCATGTTATGGTTTTTAAATTTTCTCTTTTTGTACTCTAGGTTGACTGCCTTTCCCAGGGTAATGACCCACGGGTAGAGCATTTGGTAGGTAGCGTTGCACCTAGCCACCCACTGTAGATAGTTTTTCATTCACCCGGTCCTGAAGAATCGCCAGCTGATCACTTCCGTGACTTATTGAGGCGAGAAACATGTTGACCATCTAGGGTTTGAGCGTAAATTTTGTCACATTACAACAAAACATTCGCCTCCCTTCATCTCTTTTAATCAGGTTGGGACCCTAACGGAATAAAATTAATCATAGAGGCATCCTTTACCTGTTTTATATTCACATTTCACATCTACACGTACCTAGGCCCCTTACACCCACGGCACCAATACAGCGAGGAACAAAGAACTCCGATAAAGAGCCCCTTTATGGGTGCCCGTCGAGCATTGCAGCGCTGGCCCGACAGAGCAGACCCATATGATGAAGCATGACACCTAGCTTGCTGGGTGTGTGAGGGTCCTAGTTCCGACAGGAGGTATTCCCCACCTCCTCACTACCTAGAGTACACACAAGGTGAGCAATAACCCACCTGAGGAACTCCGTACCTTTTTGTCTCTTGGCTAACACCACTATCCCCTATTATCAAGGCAGGCGAAGCGATAAAATAAATCGCGCTGAGCGCGTTTATCGCTTGATTTTAACACCTGCTACTGACTATGACTTACCTGTTTAAGTTATAGGAGGTGGATTCTAATGCTGAATCCACCTTAGCGTTAATGCAAGAATATCGCTGGTTTTCCAGTGATATTCTCGCATTTACCGCTATCGCTGGAAATATTATCGCTATGGAGATAAACCTTACTAATAGGGTGTTATCTCAGCGATAATTTCCAGCGATAGGCGGCGTTAACAAAAAACGCGCTAAGCGCGTTTTGCGATAAATATCGCAACTCCTTGCTAATATGCCCCTATATATTTTCCGGTCTGTATTTATTTTTAAATGTAGAAAAATATAGAAAATAGGCCTTCTTTGGATGATTTTTTCTACTGTCGATCGTAAGTGTCAAGTCAGTAGGTGTACAGATTGAGAGGTAGGAGGGATGTAAAAAGACAATAGATTTCCTAATTAAGCTTAATTAAGTGCAGATCATCAGTTATTTATGCTATTCTACAAAGTAAATGTTTTCAGATAACTCTATTGCAATGTATATCACTGAAGCCTTTTGAACATTCAAATGCGAATGTACATTTATCAGTTACTATCTATCTATTACTATACTATCAAGCAATCGTATAACATGATACCCATTTGCAACTTGCCCTTCATTACTGAATTGAATGCTATGTTACAGCTTGGGCACAAGGCCTAAGTGGTTTTTACCTTTTTCTTATTTCTATATGTTTTATAAATTTGCAATGGCTTTTATTACTCGAGCATAAATAAATAAACTTGAAACTATTGACTTTGGTAATGCTTGCTAATTAATGCATGACATGCCTTTGGGACTATGCCCAGCGAAAATAATGATTTTTATTTCGTTTGTGGATCTCTCCCCGTGCTGCATATTACCAGAAAGTGCAGTAGGAATTATCTCCCAAAAAAAAAAAAAAAATCCAAAAGTATAAGTGTCTCTAAATAATAATTAACTTGGTTTTTAAATGTGGTTGACAGACATTTCGGACAGTAATCCAAACAGCAGACGACTCCGGACTAACTCAAATCAGAATACTCATAGAAATCATAGGATGCTCGTGATAAAAACACAGACACTGACATCTGTACCTTGGCACTCATGATAAAGTCATGAGCAGGCTACCCGGTAAACAATCCTAGGATTACAGACGCGGGCTTCCTGCCAATAGGACACTGTCTTCTATCTTTGAAGGTGGCCTGTTTTGCCTGCTGCCGCGTCAGGCTGAGACGCCCTCCAGCGCTCACAGCTCGGGCTGTTGCTAGGAAGACGGTTTGTCTCCAGACAGCAACTCAGAAGACTTGGGCTAAGGCTACCTCAGCAAGCTAGCAAGTGCTTACCCCAATCCCCGGCCATATTTAAAGTTCAATACGAAGTACATGCAGCGTCGACATTCCCCGTAAAATAAATAATTTCTTTACATCATTACGCTAAGAGAAACAAGGTTAATGATGATAGCGAGTATAATAAAATAATTGTGCACCTATACACAATAACAGTTAAAATAGATTACATACCTTTTTACGGAATACAGGTCATTCATGTTAGTAATCAACATACAAGCATTGGCCGCGCGGCGAGTGGTGCGCACGCAGCAGCGTCAAAAGTGAAAGTGATTGCGCTCCAGATGGCGCCTGATCGGGCGCTGAAAGCTGGCAGCTGCGCGCGTGCATGCGCGCGTAACCGCAAGCGCTAGGCCAGCAAAAGCTGTGGTAGCACTTTTAAAAGCCCTGTTACTAAATGTCTCGCAGGTCAGCGCATGCGCTGGCTCAGGCGAGACCTAAAAAACAACTGATGTCAGTGGAAAAAGCAGAGGAAAACAAATCGGGCACAGAGCTTGAAGTACCCATTACATTACTGTTATTATGGAGCATAGGCAAATTAATTTATAAACAATTGAGGATTGTTAAAGGTAATTGTCAGATTAATACGGTTATTATAAATGGAATATGGTGTGTATACGAAGGTGTTGAGTCGGTCTTTGGCGCTCTCCAGCGGTAAATAAGAGAACAGCCTTGCTGCGCCTACGAAGACTATTAATCGTCGGCTGGAAGAAATGAGCAGAGGTAAAGCTACGGCATGACGTACCCTGGCGGACTGAGATAATGACGATAATACGGGTCTGGCGGGAATTAAAGGGGCAGCACATACAGATAGCTCCCTCCGGGCGTTCATAGAGTGTAAGAGCTTCCGGCGGGTGAAGGAAGGAGCAGTGTGGATTTTATAGGTCCCCCGAGGAGCGCCTTTAGGGAAAGAGCATCCCGGAAGAGGAAGAAGAAGGAGGAGAGAAACAAAGAAAGTATCTTGCAGCAAACGAAAAATACATAAAAACAAAGGGATTCCTTTCCGCCCATCACTGCTCCAAGCAGCTGTATATTTCCGCAAAATACCATGTAAGTCCCTTTCTGTACATTGTACTGAATGATGCATAGTGTGCGTTGTTTTGTGTTGTATGCAATTTGAAGTGAAAGTAGTGACATCAAAGTGTTGCCAGACAGCTAAAGATGTCTATAGCCATAACGTAAAAATGACCCAAGAAAGTAAATAAAGAACCATCCAACAAAAGTCAATCATCAGATCTAAAGTCAGATACCCAGCTATCAGAACCATCTAAACACACTGATATTTAATTGGCAATAATCTTGTATTTAAATCCCAAATCAACATTTGTGATGTGAACGACGCATAAAAAAGAAAACAAATGGAAACAAATCACTGCCTCTGTTTTTCAGAATCAATCACTCCTTCCTCAGTCCAGGAAGAAGACTACATGTACATAACGAGCACTGAGTGCTGACTTGAGCCGGTTAATTACACCTCACATAGTTTAAAAGTTATCTGAAACCACCTCCGAATCCGCTATAGTTTCAAGAATTACTTCTCTGCCTATGCACTAAGGAGACCTCTCCAAACAATTTCTCAAGGGTTGAAATGCCTTAACACCTTTTTGAAGCGAGACAAAGCCCAAATAAACACAAGGCCAGGGTGAATGACAATAAATCACACCAACTGCCGTTTGAGGGTGTCTTGAGCTCCTCTCACAGCTTTAAGTGATTGAGACTTTCCTGTACTTTGCACAAAACAGCTATTCTTCATCACTTGCTACATATAACTTTATGAACGGTAAAACCTAGCTCCATAGAGTCTTGTATCTTTAAAAAATAAAAATAAAATCTTTGATCTTTTTGTTTGATGGGAACACAATCATCACTATATATAATTTATAAACACAATTTATAATGTGGTTTACGCTATCTGACAATAGCAACTACCTCTTGGAATTAGCATACTCCTTATTTGGCATATTTATCCCACCTGTAAGTCCCTCGTATATGGTACAAAGTGTTCCCAGGGCCTGTAAGTTGAATGTCAGTAGTGGACTGCAGCACACATTGTGACTCCACTGGAGTGACAGTGCAAAACATAACTGCAGGGCTACTACTGCAGCCTGTCTGTGTAGCTTTAAAACTGAAAAATCGACTTGTCAAAATAACCACTTTTGACAGGCCCAACCCCTCCTTTTAAATATTAATATGTCATTCACTCCTAAGTAGGACCTTCATGCTAAATAAGGAAGGGCACATGGTATTTAAAAGTCGGACATGGAAATGTATAATGTAAAATGTCCTTAAAATGACAAGACCATAAAGGCTATTTTCACTGTGGCAGTGTTAGCTGTTCCATCAGAAAGAATTGATATATAATATTAAAATTAATATTACATTCCAAAGTTAATTATTGGTCTTTTTAAAATGTTTAATACAAGTCAAAGTCATTGGGAATGTCAGAATTGTACTAAATATTTTACAAAAGGTACTTTTAAAAAGTTGCCTTTTGCCTGACTAAAGCCTCTAGAAGCCCATTTGCATTCTTCCAACTGACACAAATGAGCTAAATAGCTCCTTGATGATGTGTGAACTTGCTTCCAGAGCTGAGACAAAAGTCTTGGGTTGGGGAGGTGTTCTGTTCCTCTGACATGCTGACCATCTGGGCAGTTCCCAATAACTTAATTAACTTCAAAGAGGCTTAACTTGTCACAGATGTAGCTAACACCTGGGCCTGCCCCATCCTTTGTCTCCCTAGTCAATCAGGCATTAATCCCAGTTGGAGAGCAGCTGCCCAGAACTGATTTTGAGTGACCACAGAGAAGGGGTTACTCATTTCCCTGGCCACCTCTATGGTAGGCACAGGAGGTCTGGACAGGGGAAGAAAGGTTCTGCCATGTTGGAGTCAGGTAGTGTGGGATTGTTTGCAGTTGGGCACATAAGAACTGCTGAAAACGTCAGTAGGTTTACCCCTTGGAACTTTTTCCCTACTAGTTAGGGAGGGGACAGGAGTCACTCCAACGAGAGGCTAGTGCCAGGCATAAATAAATGAGGCCTTCCAAGGCATCTTCTTCAGAAAACTACTGGACCTGTAGAAGACAGTAGAAGGACTGCACCTGCTGTTGAATCCTGGGAGAAGAACCCAACGGGCTAGACCTGCTCCCACTTGTACCCAGGACAAAGATGTGGACTTCAAGGATCAGTTGGCTGGCCTTCTGTTAAACTACAGACAAACAAAAGCTCCAAGAGACCCACTTTCTTAGAAGATCAGAGCTGACCATTCTAAACTGGACCTGCTCTGAACCTTGCTGATGGCTTCTGTTGGAGTGTGTCCTGATCCCCAATTGCTGTTCAAGAGGTCCTGGAAACCTTGCTTGGTATCAGAGTGTACTCCTCCTGCCTAAACCTAGAGACCTAGGCTATAGAATTTTTTTGCTAACTTTTTGCCTTGAGAACTGTCATGGGACCAGGACCAACTGCCATCCGATCTGCCAAGGGGGCATCGATGGTGGGTCTGACTTCACTGCAACTATGTTCTTCTCCGCAGCAGAAAAAACGTTTGAGAGGTCCCAATGCCAACCGGCATTCAACAACATAGAAACTTCCTCGGCTACAGCTTGCAGCCTTGCCCCACTGAGGAAACCAAAATTCCAGAAAAGAGTCTAAGTCCGAGGTAGAAAGCTTTACTGGGCCCCACGCTGAACAGCATCCAATTAATGATGACAACTTCCTGTTCAATGTATTTGTGCTGTGTGTTTACCTACCCGTCTGCTTTTGTTTTTAGGCCTGGTAGTACACAGCTTTATCTGTTTGCCAGAACTTATGTCATCATCACAAAAAAATACAGAAGTGGCTCTTTGATCAGCATTCTTTAATCATTGCTTGAATAAAGTGTGATTGACTTTTTCAATCAGCCCACTGGAGCATTAATTAGGCTAGAGTCTGCCACAGCTCATGTTATCATCACAAAAATACACAGGAATTGTCTTTGAGTCAGCTCCTTTATCCGTTGCTCGTAGAAAGTGTCAGTCACATTTTGGATATGCACAGATCCATATTGCTAATGGCTATAAGATGCAAGTATGTACCTAAATAGTGTTTTCATTGTAATGCATGGAAAATGAATTGTCCAGACACTGCAATGGAGATACACCCCATTTCCTACTCCTATCTGATTACTACTTCTTCTTTCAATGCGACTCCCAATCATATCTCTACTCCTACTCCCACCCTGAGCTTCCACTAAAGGTTAACACAGCTAACAGCATCGTCTGCAAACATAGACATTTTGGGCTTATTTGGGGCACCAAGGGCATTTGGGCCAGTCTCCCTGCGCCTAATGCCACACCCCTCTGTCCCTTCTAAAATCATAACCCAAGACAACAGAGGTCATACAACAAATATTGAAGGTTAATAATTAAGACATGTTCTAAAAATTATTAGACAGTAAAGCATTCCTGAATGTGGCACTGCTATATTTGTTCTTGTGCACCTAAATGTGATTTTTGCTCATAAATGTATTTTGCACTTAAATGTGTCTCCACAATGCTGTTTTGATTTTGCACAATATGTTTTAAAATATTTTGCCATGTTTCCGTTAATGTACTATGTTTTTAGACATACAAAATGTGTAGTTTCGACTTTTTAATTTAATTTGAAGTATCATGTGCTTCAGTATGATATTTTTAGTGGTAATGTTATACCAGGTGGGTGACCGAAAAGTAGCAAAAGTAGAACGAAATAGTTGTTCTGGCAGTTAATACAGAGGTCCATTGAGTGACATAGAATAAGAAATGTTTTGAACAGGGATTACATCTGTAGGATTTTCGAGAAATATAGATAACAATTTTGTTCCACAATACAGATGGTTAATATGCAGGATGAGATTAAAGTCAGGGCATAGCTTGGGCAGTAAGATTGGGGGTGTGAGCTTCAGATTTCCCAACAATGACGCTGACATTTAATGTTAAAATTCATGATACGTGGGCAGGGTGCATGAGAGGGGTTTAAGGAGCAGTGGAAAGGGGGAGGAATGCAGATTGGTAGGGGTACTAAGTGAGAGAAAACACATTTTTTGTAAACTTATCAACATTTTTGAAGACTTTCAAAACAGAGAGGGATAGAGTGTGTGTGTGTTTTTGTCTGTGTGTATGTAAAAACTCCTAGTGAAATCTGACAGACACCTCACCATACCCGACTGAAAGCACCTGAACCTAACTGTTTACCAAAAATTTATTAGGGGGTGTGACACCCCAACCACACCCCCTTAAGCTACGCCCTGATTAAAGTTGATGGACTGGATGAATTAGAATATAATAGTTTTATACCTGGAAAAAGAATTAGCCTTGCAGGAGCAGAATAATGAAATTCTAAAAAAAATATCATCTATTTTACAGCCATTTGTAAAATATATGACTTTACTAAATAATGTGTGATAGAGATAGCAGGATGATATTGGCCTCAAAAGGCGTTCCGCAGAGGATGTCACAAGCGAAACTACATCTGCGTTTGATGAAACGATAAAGAGCTACATAAGGAACAACTACTCATCTTATGTTGTGATATATTTTGCAGATCCTTCAAAGCAAGTAATACAACAAGGTCTTTAACAAGAACAAATGTACATTTAGACCCTTCCCCTAAAGAACCTCTGCCTAAATCTTTTTGTATAGATCACTGCCTTACGCGTTCCTTTGCCATATGCAGAATTTATTTTAGAAATTCTGGAGCTCCCTTTTCCTGCTACTTTCACGGACATTGCCTTTTTTATATTTATATTTTGTGTGTACCAGTGTGCCAGAGGGTTGTACAGATAAGAAACAATAAAAGCAGACAAAAAGATCAGTAAGATCCTGCGTGTTATGCTTAAATCCGATCTGTGAGGCAAATCTGCCTGAAAGTACAATAAAAACGAATGGTGTACTGACGGCAGTTTGCCTTGGCGGTTGTACTTCCCATAATTCAAAGCAGGGTGGATTGACCTTCTAAGTTGTAAACGCAACCATTTCAATACAAGTTTAACCATTTAAAAATGGCCAATATGGATTGGAACCTGTAGGAAGCTGTGTTTCTGTTGCATTAACCCCCCACTGTTTGCCAGACTACTGATGCACTTTGACTTGATGTGCCCTGGGTCCCTGCCAATCAGGTTCCCAGGCCTGTGTTCTTTCCCAAAAACTGTACCTTGTACCCCCATTTGGCACCTCTTTGGCCACATGTCAGTCCCATGTAAAAGGTACCATGGGTACAAAGGGCACTGTGGCCAGGGAAGGCCTCTAAGGGCTGCAGCACTTATTGTGCCACCCTTCAAGGCCCTGTACCTTTACACACACACACTGCCATTGCAGGCTGCATGTTTTGGTGCAGAACAAAGTGAAGAGTCGACATAGCACACATCCCTGTGTGCCATGCCTACAACCCACTGCCTGGCATAGCTCAGTCACCCCTCTAGCTGGGTGCACTGTACCAGTGGTAAGGGTACAGGTGCATGAGCCCTGACCCCTACAGTGTCTAAGCCAATTCTTAGACATTGTTAGTGCAGTACTGCCACTAAGAGTATATGGTGCTGGGAGTTTGTCATTACGAACTCCACAGCACCATAATGGCTTTACTGAAAACTGGGAAGTTTGGTATCAAACTTCTCAGCACATTAAACCCACTCTGATGCCAGTGTGGGATTTAATGAAAAATGCACTCAGAGGGCATATTAGAGATGCACCCTGAAAAACTACCAGCCTCTGGTGGGTTCCCAGACTGGTACACACCAGCCTGCCACCACGAGACATGTTTCTGGACCCCTGGGGTGGGAGCCTTCGCTCCCTGAGCCCAGAAACCAAGGCTTTCCTGGGCGGAGGTGTTCACACCTCCCCCAGGCCAGGAAGAGCCTTCTGTGGCAGGGGAGCTTCAAAGGCCTTGCAGCCTTTGTAATGCAACCCCCAGCCTCTCCTGCTATCAGGAGCAGACCCCCTTCCTGTCTCCCCTCCTTTTCAGCGGGAAGATAGGTGGGAAAAATTAGCCAGCCCAGAAGGTGTGCCCACCTCTGCCAGCCGCACCCCTCAGGTGGGGGAGGCGAGGTGAAGCCCACTCTTCAGTGCCCGCCATCTTGCAGATGGCAGGCACTCCCCAATCAGGATTAGGGATTGTGCTCACTCCCCCACTTGGGGTGAGCACACCAAGGGTGTAGTCACCCTAAGGTCAGTAGCCCATTGGCTACTGACCTTGAGACCCCTCAAACGCCACCCAAATACAATATTTAGGGGGCATTCCTGGAACAAGAAGACAGATTCCCGTAACCTACGAAGAAGAAGGACGAAAGAAGACGCCCAGCAGAGGAGACTGCTGAGACCAACTGACTTGGCCCCAGCCCTACTGGCCCGTCTGCAATATCCAGAGATCCTGCGCCAAAAGTCACATTGTCCTGCAGCCAGCGACCTCCAGGTCCCTGGGAGAACTGACTGCCTTCAACAAAGACCGAATCTCCTGTGAACAGTAGCTCTGTTCAAAAGAAACTCCCAAGACAGACTCTGAGCCTGCTGAGGACAAAGAGATCCGACTCCTGGAATAAACACTGCACCCGTCGCCAACGGCCCGAGTTCGAGTGGCCCACCGGTCCCAGCAAGGTCCCCCAGTGCTCCAGAGTCCGAGTCCACCGTGGGTTGAGCCCTCCAGGACTCCCCAACGTCGCCTGCAGCCTCTGCAAGGAGACCCCCCCAACCGAGAGTGGCCCGGTAAGGTGAAATCCGACCTCAAAAGACACCCCTGCATCCAGCCGCCCTGTGCCCTGGAGATAAGAACCCGAGGTGCACCTACGTCCCCAAGCCCTCCAACTTACCTGCCCAGCTGTTGGTTCATCCCGGAAGTCTTCCTGGATTGAGCCTGCAGCTAAAAACCAAAACTGAAAATCCCCATTGATAACAACAGGCACCTGACGCCAAAACAGCACCCTGCACCCAGCCGCCCCTGCGCCGCTGCGGGTGCACTTTGTGTGCTAAACCGGATTCTCCTTTGCCCTGAGCCTAACACCAGGAGCTTTACTCCCACAACCCAGTTACCTGCTTGTAAGCAGCCACCAACCGGAGGCCCTCTATCCCCCATTGGATAACATTGGGCCTCAACACTCTGCACACGGCCGCCCTAGTGCCGCTGAGGGTGTTTTGAGAGTGCACCCTTGACCATGGGGGAACCCTTGTTCTAACCCCAGAAACTCAACCCCAAAGACCGAGTACTTACTTGGTAACCGATAACTTCATTTCTCTCCATAGGAATACATTGACTGTTTTTCTCAGAAAAATGTTTTGTGTGGAGTTGATTTGTATGGAAACCTGAAAAACTACAACTGTGCAAAACTGATTTTACTTACCTTTTCTCTAGGAAATGTCCCAGTGTGATATCTAGGCATATGACACTCAGTAGAAAAAGTATCCTAAAAAGTAATCTGAACAGTAATTTCGATATTTTGACTTACCTGTATTTTAATCAAACTGCATTTGAACCTGCATTCAATTGTAAACACTGCATAAGATTTTGCAAAGCATTTATTTCACTTACCTGTGCCAGGCTTGGCTTGGTTCAAGAAATAATATAACTTAATAATATTTTTATACAAACAAAATTGGTCTGAGTTCAGTCTTTGAGTGTCTGACATCATTTGCTGATTGAGTGTGTACAACAAATGCTTAAAACTACCCTCTGATAAAGCCTTACTGCTCTCCCACACTACCACAAATAGAGAGTAAGGTGCTATCTACCTTTCTCTCTGCCTACCTTTGGGGTTCCACTGGACTCTGTGCACACTATACCTCATTTTGGTATAGTATATACAGAGCCAGCTTCCTACAGAACCCCCTTGCATCTCCTGTATATACTCCTTCTCCATACACCTCCATGGCCAAAAGCCTTTTAGGGACTGTTAGCATTCCCTCCTCTCCTCTAATTAGGAGCCCGATTACGGTTGCGGACGAACTTCAGTCCGTCCGCCATCGTTTCGTATTTGAGACCTACAAGGCAGCAGTCCCACAGTACGAATTACTATGCGACCGCCACTGTGGCGGTCGCATTGCCTATGTTTTGCTTTGTAGCGGGTGCTGCTGGCTGCAGCACCCGCCGCAATGCAAAAAAGGGACAATTAATATATATTCCTGCACTACGTGGCAGGCACCATGCGGTGCCTGCCACATAGTATAGGGATGTGTAGGGGCAGACCAGAGGTGCCCCCCAGGTCCCGTGTCTGGGGGCCATGGGGTAAGGGGGGCCCACTATGGGCCCCCAAAGTCCCTTTCCGCCAGCCTGTTCATGGGGGTTAACCCAAGGAACATTGTAAGCCCTACGGCGGTGTCTGGTAGGCACCGCCACCATTGTAGAGACTACGAGCCCCTCCGCCGGCCCATCGGATGCATGGCGGTTGGTCTTTACGACCGCCACACATCCGCCAGCCATCATAATATGGCGGGCGGTAACGTTGGTTACGATGGTGGGGAGACCGTCACTGACAGCCTGTCGGTGGCGGTCCCCCCGCAATCGTAATCGGGCCCTAAATGCGGCAGTCCAAGCAACAGCCTTCCATTTCAACATAATCCCGTAGTCACTGCACTTATCGTGACAGATGTTAACTAGATTGGCTGACAGATCCTGCGCAACCAATGGTGCTGCCTAAAATAAAGAAAGTAAAGAAACAGCCCAGCAACCACTCTTGAATTACTCATGTTAGCACACACGGTGTCTCAGGTATAACTATACTTTAACAGTCTGTCAGGCTATGTCCAAATGCAAATACACGGGAGCAGATAAACCCCCCTAAAGTGGAATGGTCAAGCCTAATTCTTGCCAGCACACCTGAGTTAATTACTCTTCAGAAACCACCTCAGAGCTGCATTATTGAGCCAAGCCGTCAATGATTAACTAGTAAATCCAGGACTACACAGGCCACCAACCTCTGGAAGCGATAGTCTAAGGTTCTGCCAAGAGCAGTAAACTCCTTGAAAGAAATCTGACCTGCAACCTAGTCCACCACCTCACTGGATGACAGATGGCACCTCCGTACTTTACCCTTGCTTGAGGTCAAGTTTCCGCGCTGTCAAAGCATTTTGTATTCAACACGTATTTCTCTACAAAGTTCCTTTAAATAGCTAAGATCAATGTTTGGTATTTAATTATTTGTGTTAAAGAGGATGCCTATTGGATGTCTTCTTTAAAACAAATAATTAAATACCAGCTAATATTAAGGAGTTTTAGTTTCTGAGACATCCAAGCCAATATTTAAGAACATAACAGTAGTTCGCAAGCCTTTTTATTGAGCAACTTTCCCAATGTGTTATACACATAGAAAGAAACACCATGCAACCAGAATAATTGAAAAGGAGGGTATAGTGGCTATACATTTTACGTATATCATCCTTCATGCTACTAAATTAGGTCCAGTTTGACAATCCTATGTGAATGGTCTGAAAGAAATGAAGCAAAACTCCTCTAGGCTCCATCATGTTTAGGTATGGCTTGATGACACAGCTGTCGCCATACCATATGTGCCCAACATAAAAAGTAGCCCTAGAGAGAGAGGGACATGTTGATCTTCCTCCCTACCAGATTTGATTGAGCAGACGTTCTGTGCTTCTGCTGGAAAAGAGTACTTGTATTGCACAAATTATAATTTATAGAGTGGGCTTGAGATGGATATGGTGATAAGTCAATGATCAAGAATGCAAACCTGATTGGTTCATTGGAAAACATTGTCAGATGCAATAGACTAATATGTTTACAATGAAAAGATAGGCCTGAATTATTTTTTGTGAAAAGCATATGTTAAAGTTGATAGGTCTTTATGGGTGGACTGTATTTCAGTGTATGGAAGCCTGTAGACAAGTATTTTCTAGCGTGGATTCCCACAGCTTACCTTAGTAGCTTTGCAATTTCATTGGATTTTAGGGCTAGCTTGACAGCGTAGCTGTCTGCTAGAGCTCACATGACCACCAGAAGAAGAGCTGTAAGAAGTAGTACTAAGAAAGGGGCTGTGGCTCTGCCCACAAGTTGAGCTTCTTCCATAGAATCATTTGATTCAAAATCAGTTGGATTAGTCCACCTAAGAAGAAGTTCCATTGCTTACATTTAATAGGGACATTGTTCATGCAGACCCCAGGTCAAATACACTATGAAGGAGCTTTACATGGCTTAACCCAGTAGTTAAAACAGTAGGAAGGGATTTTACATTGTGAACTTTCTAACAAATATTATAGGATGGGATTTTACATTGAACAGATTGCCAAAAACTATTGTGAACACTCATGAACAAATGCAATAGGAAGGGGTTTTACATTTTGAACTCTGACAAAAGTTCTAAAATAATTCTACGGCGCTTTTTGAAAAAATTCAGAGCTTGATTTATATGTTCATTAAAAAAATCTTGGCAATTTTAATCTTCTGCTAATAAGTGTATACATGCTTAAAAGAAGCATCCCTATAAGCTGGATAATAGGCTCTGCTCCTTTTCTTTCAAGTTGGTGGACTTTGAATTTTAGTTTGTCAATCTATGGGGAGAACCAAGGATTCAATGTTGCTGTGATTTTTGCATTACATTTTTGAATTGATAACATAATTGATAATATATTGTCAAGAATTGTAGTCAGTCGTTAAAGCATTCCAATAGATCATCTGGATCTGACCTTGCAGGAATATCTGGATCTCTTCAAGAAGATTGCATTAGATGTTGATTAAACAAGGCTGAGACGTGGGGAGTAATAGTTACAGGTGCACTTGGGTACCAGTTTCTGATATTTGTTAGTCCAGAAAACAGGATTACATTTAAAGACCCTCGGAGAAGGACACAAAATGGAAAAACGTGATGCTCAGTCCATATCGATTTTCCAACATTAATGACTTCGGGAGTAGCCAAACAGATGTGGTGTGGCTGAGGGAGTTAGCTCACAATTTAGGAAGTGTAAAATAAATATTCTTAGATATTGTTTACAATCTAGAGCCATTCCTGAAGGAAGGTGTAACCACAAATTTAAGTTTCCTAGAACAACGTAAATTTCTATTAGATAGAGTGACCTGGCCCAAAGATCAATAAATTGTGAGAATATAGTTGTAGATACATGGTAGAGGATCTACAAATCCAAATAAAGTGGGTAGAAAAAATGCTCACTTGAAGAACAGATAGTCATTTGAAGGTTCTGAAATAAATGGTTCTTTTATAACAGTCATATGAATGCATACAGCTTTGTTTGGACTATCAAAATATTAGATTTTGCAGCTAGGAGGAGCTTGCTCTCAATCGATAGGTTATTGTTTTTGAACAGCCAAGATTTAGGGCCAGATTTACCAAATTCTCATGCAATGCAGCACAGCATCCAAAAATGCTGGGCAGCATTGCGTGAGGAGAGAACAGGAGAGTGCCATATCTACAGAGATATTGCTCTCTCCTCCCCTCTCCCTAGCGCCAGCACCGAATTTTGCTGCTGAGCGCCACACACACACCTTTGCACCATAGTGCAAGGCTGTGTGTGTCTAGCATAGGTTTTGTACTGGAAGAGTTCCCTTCCAGTACAAAATACTATGCCTAGACAACTTTTAAAACTTTTCCTATATTGTGTGCGAGCTGTACAGTGCAGAACACATACAAAAGTCAGAAAAAAAAGATTTGAAAACGTTTCTCTTTTTAATGTCTCCTGTCAAATGGTGTTAATTTCTGATGCGAAACCCTGTCAAATTTTTGGTAGATAGGGTTGTGCGTCAAAAAGCATGGGTGGTTGCATGGGAATGCCCATGTACCACCCATGTAACGCATCCTTAACCCTGAGCAACGCAAAGCAGTGCTTTGAGCTATTTGTAGGCAATTTCCAAAGTAAATAACACAAAAAATATTGTGCTGGTTTACGTCACTTTTGTTATGCAAACATAGCACAAAAGGTTGGTAAATCTGCCCCTTGGTCTAACAAAATAGGTCTGAGTCATATTACTTAAATAGGTCTACTACTGAATATCTATGTGCATTGGGTGATCTTACACAAAGCATCCCTTTGTGGTTGGATCTTTCATTTGAGGTAAAGCTGGTACAAAGATTCTGCCAGCATGGATGAAATCTTTGTTGAGCAATGAGACTGAAGACCACTCTCCCAGAAGAGAGGAAAAAAGAATAACACAGTATTAAAATTTTCACAGTGACCCCTTGCAAGCATGCTAAAAACATAATGAAGTCAAGGAGACAATAACCCCAAAAAGTAGAATGGTGCAAACAGCTCGGTCGGTTCCAGATTTAACAAGCATTTGCAATGCAATAGGTCTCGCATTACTGAAAGTTTGAGGTATTGGTGTTGCATTTTTATTTGCAACGCCAATAGCTCAAACTTTCAGTAATGCGAGACCTATTGCACTGCAAGTGCTAGTCCAATCCTGCACTTCTTTCAAAGGGCCCAGGCTGTTATTACCCTTGCGTGGTCACATTTGGAACACGTCAACACGTTCAACCTTGATGTACATGAGTACCTGCTTCACATACTACAAAGAATACAAAAAAAAACACAACTGGAAGACTACTCCTGCATTTAAAAGCACAAGATTGCATCCAGCCCTACACATCCTGCAGTGGCTACCAGCTGAAAAAAGGCTCCTTTAAGTCTATCTGGATCGCCAATGATGTTTTACATAAAATGCAACTATCCTTCCTATACAGAAAACTTCATACATATCGCACAAGAAAAAGTTCCTCTTCAAAGACGCACCTCTGAATTGAAATATCAACGTACAACAAACCGCAAGGTGGAGGGTCAATCTTCTCTGACCAGACAGTAAAATGATACAGTTTGCTTTTTGCTTATATGGCAGCTTTCATTATTATTAACTTGACCTTTAGCAAAGCATTGATGACCTGGCCGTTTGCATACATATGAACCAAGCAATAAGCCGGTTTTGCTGGCATGCCCTTTCCTATGTGGAGCTACTGGGGAAATTACACCTTATGTTAGGTAATCACAGCACTGGATGAAAATCATCAGATGAGCAACTATGGAGTAACAAACTAAGCAATCCTCTACATTTACACCCAGGTCCCATAGCAACTGACCCATGCTGGATAAACTGGATGACATAATCTCACCATTTTAGCTCCTTCTACCACTCGTTCCATAATAACGGGAGTTAATCTCTCACCCTCACATGCCACCTACACCCACAAGTAGACAGGCTCACAGGAATTATGCAATTCCACAGTTGCAGGAGTTATCCTACAATTACTGATTCACCATATAATTCAGAATGTACTGCATGATTTCTAGATTTTACCAGAAAAATGTTAATAGCTGAAAGAGATTACATGTTACTAAACAAAAAGTGAAAACCACAGGGGTGTGCAGTTCCTAAGGTTGGGAAGGGAAAGAAGGTCTTTTCTTAAAAAGTGCCCTCACACACCCCGAGGGGTATCATGCTTCATCATTGGGTCTGCTCCTCGTCGGGCCGGCGCTGCAATGCCCGACAGGCACCCACGAAGGGGCTCTTTTGCGGAAATCTTTTGTTGATGAAGCCGTAGGGTGAGTGCGGGTGTGTGGGCTATGTAGTGCAGTGAGTGTGACAGATAAAATAGGTCTAGGGCAACCCTAACTAATGTATTTATTCTCAAGGGGCACTAGCCTAACTAAAAAGGTGGGCCCCAATTGGATGTAATGATCCTATAGGGCTGGTGTGGTGCATAAGGTCGACATGTTTCATGCCTAATTAGCCCCTAATGGGTCTGATGGCATTTCATCAGGACCAAAGAAATAAAATAAAGGTACTCTGGCACTACCGCAATACTGGTTCAGTAATTATCAGCTGGTAACCAGATGCAGTTGAGACCCCCGGGTCAATGGATCCCGAGGAGAAAGACCTAAGGGAGAGGGGGAGGGAGAAATAAAAACAAGAACACAAAGATCTAGTTTAGACATTGCTTATGATCAATCGTTATTCTGATTAGGGCGAGTGGTGTCTAAACAAAAAGTGCCACATGTGGTTTGTCGAAGTAGCAGAGACTTTGCAAGGGTTAGCTGGTCACTTTGCAGTTGCCAACTGCTGTATTCAGATGCTAAACCAGTTCTAATGAGGTGCAGTTTTACCAAGACAATAGTAATAGGTGTTAAAATGAAAAAATAAGACTGCTACAGATTGTGCAGCACTAGTTTGCAGAATTTGCTTTTTTTCTTTTAGACATAATTTTGTCAACCATGCTGCATAATTTCGCTTTTCAATGTCACATAATTTCAGTGGTCCTGCACACGCCTCCCCCCATCAATCCAGCACATATGCATCACCAACCTCTTCACCACTCCCCACACAGCCTCTAACACATGCTATAACACTCCTTACTAGAACAAAAGAAGCAAATCTACAGCATTCTCCTAACACGTCTTCTTACCACTGGCGTAGCAGGGGGGGGGGCGGAGGGGAACCGCCACGGGCGGCAGAGTGCCTAGCTACGCCACTGCTTCTTACAGATAGTTTGAAACATCTAACATCTTTTCTATCCATGTCTGCATGCATCGGAGGATAAAACAGCAAACCTATGAAGCCACATTATTGGCAGCAACACACTGTAGCAATGCAATGACAATTTAGCAGTTTAATGAAAAGCCTTTCCAATAAATGAAATATCTTTGCTGAACGGTGAGCGCTTTAATTAGCTGAAGAGAATGTTATATTGTGGTAGCATGATAGACTAGTTGCAAAGAAAGTGTAAATAAAAACGTCCCATTACTAAAAGTGTACAGATAAAATGTAAATCTATATTTTCTGTAAAATAAGGGCTTTGAAAATACCAAGAGAGACCTGTGTGCCAGACGGCTAGTAGACAAAAGGTGCCATGGTGATTAAGCTTATATGAATAACTGTGACGAGAAAGCATAATAAGAGTATATATACCAAATACAATAAACATCACAAGCCTTCTCCAGCTCGTGTGAAAGGTGTTTCCAAGCCAAGCCTTGTCCATGTTCAGTGCTCCCAAATAATCATAGAATCGACAATCACATGAACAGTTTTAAAAAGCAATTATACTGAAAAACCAGGCTAAAGTTTGCAATGCAAACCTGGAAATTGTGCACATTACCGTACAGGAGGCATCCATCAGCTAGACATCACGTCCCGTGACTACAATTCCCATGATGCTTGCAATGGAAACCCGGAAGTTGTGCACATTACCTTACAGGAAGCAGCCATCAGCTAGACATCACAGGTCGTGACTACAAGTCCCATGATGCCTGCGCAGACTGGGGACTAAAACTCCTATGCTGCTGTGCGCACATTAACCCTTCTAGTGCATCCCAAAACACGGCGAATAATATTGGGTGAAGGGGTGATGTATGTGCTGTTAATTGTAGGAATAATCAACTGCTGTAATAAAAACCATGCGTAATTGTATTTGTCAGGCGCCAAGTGGCAGAGCATTAGTACTGTTTCTTCTGGTGCGTTTATCTCCCAGGGCAGTATGGGGTAAAAAAATTGTGTTTGACAAGTGCCCCAGATAGAGCTGTGAATAAAAAAAGAGCAAGTGCTCACCCAGACATAATTCAACTGCCAGCGTCGATGGACGCCAATGGCATTGATGTCCTAATGGTGCGAGATAGTTGAGTGCCATGAAAGAAACGTAGGCACGTAGGCAGGATGAGCGCCAGCATCGATGGACGCCAATGGCATTGTGTATTCGCGTGGGCAATGAACTCCGCTCCGCCAGCGGAGGTTGCGGAGATTTGTGAACTACGCATTACATTGAAAACACAGAATTCACGCAAAAATTCCGACTTCGCTAGGTAGCGGAGTTAGCTACTGTACCCACAACACTTAGCTAAAACAACTTAACCTTTACATGCTAAAAAAGCATATAACCAATTCACAAAAGTGAACTTTGAAAAATATTAGGCAATGAGAGAGGTGATGATTTTGGAGTCACCCCTAACCTAGGGGGAGGACCAAGCAGATGCCTTGAACACAAAGAGCATATCATGCTGAACAATTCGGTGGTGGTCCCATCCTCCTAGTACCACCCCAAGCAAAGTTATGGGCAAAAATACAATGCCAACCAAAGGCCCAGCAAAGCATTATGGGGCGAGATTCTAGAGTGCAGTGAATATTATAGTATTAGCTCTCAGCTGAGCTGGGAGAGCCTGCCCCTTGAGGAGAGTTTTGATATTGGATACTATAATATTCACTGCACTCTAGAATCTCGTCCCATAATGCTTTGCAGGGCCTTTGGTTGGGATTGTATTTTTTTTTGCCCATAACTGTGCTTGGGGTGGTCCTAGGAGGATGGGACCACCACCGAATCATTCAGCATGATGTGCTCTTTGTGTTCAAGGCATCTGCTTGGTTCTCTCCCTAGGTTAGGGAGGACCCCAAAATCATCACCTCTCTCACTGCTTGCTTTATTGTCATTTTCACTTTTGAGAGAAGACTATATGCATTTTAATATGTAAAGATAAAGTTATTTGTTGTTTATCTAAAGGTACTGTTTGCTATATTTTCATTTTCACTTTTGTGAGATGACTATATGTATTTTAGCATGTAAAGATAGCTATTTGTTGTTTTACTAAAGGTATGTGAGATTTCTGTTTTATTAATTGGGGTGAGATGAGGGGAGTTTCACGCATTACATTGAAAACGCAAATTCATGCAAAATCTCTGGAGTAAGCTACTGCACCCACAACCCTTTGATAAAACAACTTTACCTTTACATGCTAAAAAATATATAACCAATTCACAAAAGTGAACTTTGAAAAATATCAGGCAATGAGAGAGGTGATGATTTTTGGGTCCCCCCTAACCTAGGGGGAGGACCAAGCAGATGCCTTGAACACAAAGAGCATATCATGCTCAACGATTGTGGTGGTCCCATCCTCCTAGGACCACCCCAAGCAAAGTTATGGGCAAAAATACAATGCCAACCAAAGGCCCAGCAAAGCATTATCGGGCGAGATTCTAGAGTGCAGTGAATATTATAGTATTAGCTCTCAGCTCAGCCGGGAGAGCCTGCCCCTTGAGGAATGTTTTGATATTGGATACTATAATATTCACTGCACTCTAGAATCTCGCCCCATAATGCTTTGCAGGGCCTTTGGTTGGGATTGTATTTTTGCCCATAACTGTGCTTGGGGTGGTCCTAGGAGTATGGGACCACCACCGAATCGTTCACCATGATGTGCTCTTTGAGTTCAAGGCATCTGCTTGGTTCTCTCCCTAGGTTAGGGAGGACCCCAAAATCATCACCTCTCTCGCTGCTTGCTGTATTTTCATTTTCGTGAGATGACTATATGCATTTTTGCATGTAAAGATAGAGTTACTTGTTTTTTTTTTATCAAGGGTATGTGCGGTTTCTGTCTTATTAATTGGGATGAGTCAGAACGGAGTTGCGGAGCGGAGTTCACGGAGTTTTTCTTCAACTCCGCAGAATTCCGTGTAGTGGTACTGCGCCAACTATGCCCACCCTTAGTCGAGATAAAAACATGCATTAAAAGGCATAAAAGGCGAGCTTCAAAATGACAACCTTCCAGCTGAAAAGCCACACCACATACGAAGGTATTAAAAAGAAGCTTGTATACAATACACAATACATTAATTCCATTAGCCAACATATCACAGTCGAAGGAGATTATTTTCTCAATGCGACCTTGGATAAAAACTTCTGTCGAATTATCCAGAAGGAGGATAAAAAGCTACTAACGGCAAAGACTAATGACCCGATGTATCCGTTTTTAAGATTCTATATGCAATCTGGTATTGCCTGGCTCCAAGATTTAAACAGATTGGTCTTATCCACCTCCTGCGTATCAGTTGGTATTTAGGGCAAAAGAAAAGTACATGTTCTTCAATCTCTTTTGCTCTAGCGCAGGCAGGGCATAGATCTGTTGGTAACCCAGCAGCCTCATTTCCGGGAAACTTTAGGAGCAGGTTGCCATATCTGAATCTGACATATAAACTTTTAGCAAGGGGAGGCGTGATTTGTTGATTATGTGCTACTAAAAAAACAGAAACTCTATGTAGCATTTGTCGATCTGAGAGCCGCATTTGATTTAGTACAGCGTGATTTGCTATGGAAAACAATGCTTGATTAAGGTGCTTCAGTAGATCTGGTAACCTTGGTAGTTAGATTACACAAGGACAACTATGTCCAGGTCAGGTGGGGGAAAAGCAGTGAATTAACAGAGAGGATACCAATGCAGCATTGGGGTGCGCCAGGGGTGTGTCCTTGCCCCCACACTATTTTCTCTGTTTATTAATGACGTGGCGAGCAGATTGCTGGATTGCAGGAATGATTCTCCCACCATGAATGGCTCGAAAGTCCCAATCCTACTCTTTGCAGATGATTCTTTACTCATATCCACAACACCTATGGGCCTGCAAATTTTAGTGGACAGATTCTTTGACTTCTGTAGGGACAGGAGTTTGGAACTTAACGTTGCTAAAACAAAATATATGTTGTTTGGGAAAGTGCGGGGGACTACGTGAGATTAGGATTGCACGTGAACCTCTCGAGCGGGCAAAAAATGTTGATTACCTTGGGATAAGACTGAGTGACTCACTTAGCTGGGAACAACAGTTTGACAAGAGTAACCTTGTCCTATGTCACAGGTCCAAATCAATATTTAGATTCCACAAACAGTCATATACTCAATCCTTAACACCAGCACTGGAAGTCTTTCGTGCTAAAGCTCAAAGTGGAGCTCTGTACGGAGCAGAGATATGGGGCCACACTAATGTAAACAAATTAACGATCTGTGAAAATATTTTTGTCAGATCACTTATTTCGGTACCCATTACCACCCCATTGATTCTTCTGTTTTGTGACCTAGGGATGAAGAGAATAGGTGATATAGCCTCATTGAAACCTCTAACTTACTGGCTGCGTATGTGGACAACTCCCCAGCTCTCTGACTACTGTAACTCTATGAGGGAGATATTGATGACCAGTGGTGCCAAAATCCTACCGTGGTTCAAACATATCGCAAATTGGTATAAATCGATGAGTATCATCTTTTAGTGTAAGTTCTATGGCATCGAAAACTGAGTTCTTGAGAGAGCTCCTTTGGGCACAGAGGATGTCTTCTCGAATAACCGAGCGACAGCCTCTAGTGTGCCTAATCCAATGGATAACTTTATTAATCAAAGAATCTCCAGATTCAAACTTGATGTAGGACTGTAGTTTAGGTATCTTGGTCATAACAACTTTGCTTTTTAAATTAATGGGCCCATTTCTGGGGCAAGGGGTGGAGATATGATTCCGCCCTCTGTTGATTGTATCATATTGGGGATTAAAAGTCCTTGAAGGGTTCAGTTGCTGCAGCTGATGAGAATTAAATAGGCTAGGGTTGCTCGGAGCACTATTGTTCCATTGTTGTTGAAGATTAGCTCTAGTATTTTGCTGGGAGTACTGAGGGTACTGAGGGTGTGGTTGATGGCATTGGGACCTATGATTCCTACTTTCTGCCTCTTGTGCTTCATGAGACCCTTGTAGATGGTGGGAATCAAATGGGACAATAGACTGTTGTACTTCTGGTTGTTGAGAGATCTGAACGGTCTGAGGGGACTGGCTATACTGAATAATAGATTTGTCAGTGTCTTTTACGCATTTAAGCTTGTTTAGTGTAGAGGTCAATCTAAATATGGCAGTTTTTAGCTCGCCCACTTCAGTTCTCAATTCATTATTAATTAAAACAATGCACTCCCTACTTGTATGAGCTGGGGGTCCTGATAACATAGTCTCCATGGAGAGATTGGGAGGGGGGGTCAGAGACAGTAACATCATCAACTAATTTAGACAATGGTAAAAAACGATTACTACAATGAACAATGTCAGCTATGACAGGTGGATGAAATAAGTATGCCGCATCCGGGCTAAGATGCTTCCCCTGGGTAGCAGCCATACCCATGGATTGTGTGGCTGCCTTTCCAAACATGCAACGATTAAATTGTCAATTCGATCAATTACACAGTTCCCACCAGCAGATTTAACTAGTCTTTTAGTTTTTTTTGTTTTTGTTGCAACAGTGGACCCCTCAACTGCCTTCCTCTTCCCCATGGTTAAAATAATAATAATCTTTATAGGGTACTGTTATACAGCACTAGTACAGGATGAGTTAGGCCCAGGAGGATCGAGGAGCAAGAGAGAATCAAACGATGGTATCAGTGGGACCATCAGATGATGTCCCTGGTATTGTCCCTGAGTCCCGATCACTTTAACCAGCAAGAAGACAAACAGTCAGGGCTAGCTTAAAGATAACACCCAGCCACAATATAGGGTAGCAATAAACAAGTAAGGTCTCAATGGCGTACCTCCTGGAGAGCAGATGTTGGGGGGGTGGCCCAGCCTCCTCCGGGCTCCGACGGGCATGGATTGGCCCGCCCTTAGCCCGGGCGCGTCCGCGGCTTCCCGCGCTGCGGGAGCCCCAAGCTGAATTTAAGCGCCTCCTGGCGCGGGACAGCAGCGTTGGCGGCAGCGGCCGTGTTGCAGGGTGGGAGATGGAGTACCCTGCCTCTCTCCTCCTCCTCAGTGCCTGGTTGCAGTGGCTATGACGGGCTCCTGCGCTGCGGGAGCCCCGAGCTGAATTTAAGCGCCTCCTGGCGTGGGACAGCAGCATTGGCGGCAGCGGTCGCATTGCAGGGTGGGAGATGGAGTCCCCTGCCTCTCTCCTCCTCCTCAGTGCCTGGTTGCAGTGGCTATGACGGGCTCCCGTGCTGCGGGAGCCCCGAGCTGAATTTAAGCTCCTCCTGGTGTGGGACAGCAGCATTGGCGGCAGCGGCCGCGTTGCAGGGTGGGAGATGGAGTCCCCTGCCTCTCTCTTCCTCCTCAGTGCCTGGTTGCAGTGGCTATGACGGGCTACGTAGGCAGGGTGAGCGGTGCAGATGGGGTTGAGCTTGGCAGGTCAACAATTCCCCCAAAAAGAGGGGCACATTAGCAAGGGCTTATCGCCGCTTTAGCGGGACTTTTTTCACGTTAGCGTGCGTTTTTTTATCGCCGTCATGCTGAATCTATCGCCGTCCCTTTCCGCCGGAAAAGGTGGCTATCGCCGCATTAGCGACGTGTTGCTAATACACCGCTAATGCGGCCATAGATTCTGGCGATCGGCGGGGATAAAAAAATTCACGCTAAATGGGGTTGGCGATAATTATCGCCTCTTCTTGCTAATATGCCCCAGAGTTCTTTAAAAAAACAGATATAGAATGAAACCGTAAGGAGATGGAACTTGCCAGTGCTCCTCTGCCTCCAACGGAAGTGAGGTATAGGCTGCCATAACGAGTTATGAGGCAACAAATAAGACCAACACATGAGTGAACCAATGACAAGTAGCAGGCGGGAATAAAATCGTTTTAGTGATTTCAACAGGTCTTGCAGACAGCCCATGCGCGCTGGCTAGGCTCGACCTAAAAAACAATCAATTGAAACTTGCAGTGACCCTGTTTAAATAGTGATCAGTCAGCTTGCACATATTAAATTTAGACCACTGACTGACAAATGTTAAAAAAAGTGAAGATGGATTTCGAGAAGAGTCCTAGGGAAACCAACCCTAAGATGTATTATAGCGGGCTTTGTAAACACATTGATTTAAGTGCAAGCAGCGATTATTTAAATGATAAGGCATAAATAATGATAAAACAATTCACTTTTTTCCTAGTGATCTGTTATGAGCACCCTAAAACACTACAAAAGCAAAGAGACAATAATCAGATACCTGATATGGTGCGAGCAGCGAGGTTGGTGTTTGCGTTTAAAAGCGTATTCTTTCTCGTATGTCACTATTTATCTCTTATTTTGTTGCTGCTCAGATCATATACAATCAGGACGGGGCAGAAGTGTCTCTTGTCTTTCCCCATATGAATTATTCTGTTATGCTGGCTATGACAGTGTGGGCACCAATAAAGCTGAGATTGATTGTTTCAGGTCACTCTAAGGTTGCAAATGATTTAAACATGGTTTTATGAAGGATCTGTATCTGCCCGATCCACTCTGAAGACAACCATTAAATGTGTACAAATTTAGTACAACATCGATTCCTTCACTGTTTGGAATAGCAAACCTCTCACATGTCTAACATGCACTCACTCCTGGGATAGAATAGTATAGATTGCCCCGCTTCTTGTGCAGGTTTTGCAAGGGTAAACATGGATTACATGGTTTCTAGTGGCCATCTGCACTGCTCGAGAAGTGCAAAAACACACACCAACCAATCTGCCAGTGTAAACAAGGAATCGCACATTGGTAGGTCCAAAAATGGTGGCTCAAATTTTGCTATATAACTCCATTACAGCCAATACAATCAATATAATGTGGAAATGTTGATAGAAAATTGTACTGTACGGTGACATCTAGGTGATCCAGCCATTGATTGTTGTGTCATCTCTCTAGACAAACCTGCTCTTATCCACATCTCTGAAAATAACTAGAGCTTTATCAAGAGTAGTTGCAAACAGTGTCTACAGCCTAAGCTGCCACCCACTCTCCTCTTCACTTGTAAACCACGTGTGGCACATCTCTGTAGAATTCTCTTTTTGTATCTATATTTTATTATACACATACAGAACAGAAGGAAGCAGTTTACTGAAATATTGACACGAAGGTTTGAAATATATCTCTCTAGTCTAAACTCCATAAATTAAAGGAACTCTCAACATGTTCTTGAGTTCTTAGGTCAATGGAGGGGGAAATTAGAGCCCATGGCAGGTGGCATAAGATCTACTGTTTTACCTCGTGCAAAAAACAGCATTGAAGATATTTTTAATATTTCAAAAAGGATGTTTTAAACAAAGTACACAAACTGCGGATAGTCAAACTGAAACAACCATATTAATCCAGGGAAAAGAGACGAGCATATAAAATATATAATTTTAAAGGCACATGTACAGATATAGAAAAAACACTTTGAAGGACGGTGATGACTGGTGAGAACAGAAGATGTGAGCTATGGGGGTGTTGATTAAAAACCTACTTAAAGGGATCTTTGATAAATTGGGCAATTTTAAATTTTTTAAGCAGGCTCCACCTTCTCAAAGACCATCCTTTTTCATCTTGAGGCCATTTGATCAGCGTATCCTCACACGTCATATGTTCTCTCTTCTTGAAGGTTTTCTGTAGTACTTTCCAGAGCGTCTTCATATCACATAATGATGTGTCTGTTTCTTCCTTGGGTGTTCTAATAAAAAGGGGCGTTGCATATATTGTGCGATCCTCTACATAATATGGGTTGCGACTTCGCATGTCTGTCTTGAGTTCGCTTGCCTTCTGAAAATGAAAATAAAACATTATTCACTGGCAAATGCAATAAGAGGAATGGTTGCAAAGAGAGCTAGTTCCCTTTTATTTTTTTTATTTTGTGAGAGTTATTCCATTTCTTAATTAAACAAAAATCAGTGGTTAATAAATTGCAATCTCAAACCAATGATTCTGCTATACATCCTTGGGTATGTGCTCATTCAAATTCCAATGAAGAAAACAAAAAAGTGTGTGTGCGGGTGAAGGGGAGGTGGGAATGCTTGAATTAATCTCAGACATGAGTAATTGCTCGAGTCCACATTCGAATCCATTGATGGTCTCTTTGTTTTCCTCAGTGCGGTGGGTATACCCAGATATGGCCCAGATGTAGGTGTCTGCTCATTGCGCTACAGGAACCAAGCTAGATCTCACTGAGGAGGCAGAACTAGGGGTTGTGTTTCTGTTCAGAGAGGACCTGGCATGGCAGTTCAGACTGGACTGTTCATACTGGAGGAGTACCAATGCTGATTTGCATATGGAGGGTTCCGGTCTGAAGTAGCATGGTGGGAAAAGAAAATTAACTGGATTGCAGAATGAGTAATTACCAGTGGACAAGATTAATCGAGCATTGCAGCCATCTTTTTTTGTTATCCTCATTTGATTTCCAGAAAGGCTCAATACTTGATCCTAGTGTCCTGCAGTAAACCAATTTACCCCACAACTTGGATTTGCAGTCATAGAATCAGGATTCGAGTATGTTTCCGAGCTTCAATCCCTCCTATGTGGAGAGAGTCACTTGGAAAATGATAAACGTCATAAGTCAAACCATCAAAACCTTTACTATCCACGTTTCGTAATACTTATCCAAATTCTCGAATTGGGTCCCCAGGGGGAATATATTGACACCTCCTCTGGTCCAGCCAGGAAATTTCTGAAAAACTTGAAATTTAAAACCCCAACCATCAATCATGCTGTAACAAAGGTGAATCAGACTTCGAGTGACAATCAATCCCCTTTCCCTCTGCTATCAGCACCCCTGATAAAGGATGCATCTCACTGCCTCTGCTGCCATTACCTTGTCAGTCAGTAACTCCTTATTTATACCTGGTCTACCATTACCTCATCAAACTATATGCAGTACTGAATCACAACTTGTTATAAGCTTTACTTGGACACTAGCCCCTAACCTTAGCCCTAAACCGTACTCTAATATTAGTAAGTCTATCATGTTATTGTTTTAAATATCATTTAGTTACATTCAATTAAAAAAGGAATACTCACTCTAATGTTTACCCCAGTCTTAACTCTCAACAGTGATTTTTCTGTAATTATATTCATTAAACTCCATTCAACTTAATTAAAATACCATGTGGAATTTGCCACCAAGCATGTGTGTGCAGGTCATTCAAACTAATCGCAGACGCGCACCTAGAATACGATCATCAAACTCTAGGGGAGGGCGGTTTTATCGCTAGCAATGAAATAAAGAGGGGTTCCGATTGTAGTATAGCCTCTTCCAATGCTCATGAGTTTAATTGCCGGGGACACATTTTGAGCTCTGGCGCTGAAAGGCATACCTGCACTGTCATCATTAACCAGGAGTCATGGGATTTGAACCACACCACCTCTTGAATGGTTTTGCCACATTTGTGGAGGCCCCAGCAGCGAACAGGATTGGTCGCAAATCATGTGGGATTATGATACTCGTGAAGCCCAATCCAAGTACTGTTGACTGACTTGTACAGCTGAAAAAAAGTGCCCCAGCTGAGCGTCTGCGTTGCAATTTAGAATCCTTTATCATATCCATCAGAAATATGTCTATTTTACTGCTAACTACCTATAAAAAATGTTCCCTTGATTTAATAGCATTGCTTGAGCATCATTTAGTCACAATCCAGAAGGCTTATCCTGGCAGCCCTCTTCTATTCCAGGAAATGTAATGCTTGTATAGGGGATGGGCCATATTATAGCAATGAAAATCATTGTGAATGATGTTTATTCCATCTTCCAGAAGCAAGATAGTTTACTTGGTAATGTTCTAGCATTCCATTGACTTTAATTTTTAAATTGAAGAAATATACTTAAACAGTAGGAACAAAAAGAATATGTTACATTACTATTCTGTTAAAGTGAAAATAGAAACAAAAATATCATACCTTTTGTTGCTTAAGATCTGTATTTTCTTCTTCCACACCCAAGATTCGGCTTTGGTACAGGACACTGTCTATTGATGCAATACATGCTCGACCATACTGAATTTTCACTAGTTTTTCTTTATGTTTTTTTAGAAGTCTTATTGGCTGTGCTCTGAAAGGACTGCTTGGTCTTTTAATTTCATATAATCGTTCGCCTTCTGTTGACATAACACTTGGGCCATGAGTCTGTGAAAAAAGATACTAAGTCCATTGTTCAGGTTTACTTAGAAATTCGAAATTACGAATCATATCTGTCTACCTGCTTAACGGTCTCTCTTTCTTTTTCACTCTCTTTCTCTCACTCTCCCTCTCTCACTCACTCTCTTTATCCTTCTCTTTTGGTGACTTTGTTGGTTTAGTGAAAGTACATTCATCTGTTTTGGAGATGAAAGAAAATGTGAGGTTACAATGCATATGCCAATATATGTATATTTTTCAAATTGCTCACGATTTAATGTACTGTGAACAAAAGGGGCAGAGTGCACAATACTGTGCACATGCACAGTGGATACTAACATGAGTTTTCCTCCCAATGTGCACAAATATTGATAGGGAAGAAGATGAAAAAAATAAATAAATAAGAAGGCAGCACAGCAAGTGATCCGATGCTGGATTATATAAAAGTGGCTTGTTAAGCCCATCAGCCTATCAATATTTTCATCCGGCCTGCTTTACAGGCCAAGGAAAAATCTAATTAAAGAAGGCGTTCAATGCCCAAACACCCTGGCCTGGCTACCATCAGGGGAGTGATACACTGCACCTGCACATGTGCCTTGCCCAAAGGCAATGGAGTTAATTAATTCCATTTCCAGTCTTTACTAAAGGCCATGAGATTTGTGATTAGTGCCCACATCCTCCTGCCTAGCGCAAAGGCAAGAGGGCATTTTAAAAGTCAAGCCCTTGACCAAGGAGGTGGTGGAGGAGGAACCACGGGGACCACAAACAAACATCCACTGCTTTGTCATGGGTGTGATAGGAAAATGAGACACTCCTTCCTCACTGCCCAAGAATGGACAGCTGTTGACTTATCCCCCCTCATATTTCCCTAGTTCAAATGGGAAGAAGATAATATCTTCTCCTCTGCAGTGAGAACCACCCCCACCGTGCCCAAAGGTCATGAGTGAGCTATAATGGACAAAAAAAATGCAACTGCGAACTTGACAAAGGAGCATGTGCCATATGGCCCGCTCCTCTGTGGGTCACAGCTCTGTGAGGGCCAATGATATTAAAACCTTCATTCCATATCCCCAATCTACCACCAGACACACTGCCAACACTGCCATTAGCAACTCCATCATGAATACCACCAGTACCACAACCACCATGTTGCCATCAGTCCCACCACCACCAATATATTCTACACCACTGTCACCACCAGTACAAATACCCTTACCACCAACTCCATTGCCATCACCATTGCTACCATCATCTCTGTCACTAATGCCAACACCCTTAACATCACCCCCACTTTCACTGTTATCATCTCTATGATTAGAACCACCATGATCACCATTACCAGTAGAACTTTCACCGAACTTAGTATAATATGCCAACACACCCACCATCATAAGTCCAAACAAACATCATATGCCAACACCACTAACACATAAAGCCAACACACCTACAATTAAACACCAACATACACACTATTGTGCATCCACACAACCCACATCATATGCCAAAACACACAAGTGAGAAGAAAAATCACCAAAAACAATAACTTCTAAAACAATAAATGGAAAAGTAGTTATAGTTTGATAATATGTTAATGGTGATTGTGCCACAAAAACTAAAAAGTCATGGAATTAATGAATTAAGGTGCTGCCTTCATCTCGTGTCCCAATGAACAAAGCCTTATTGAAGATCATTGTCTTTAAGGTGCAAATGAGCACAAATGACCAAGTGCACTAATAAGAAAAGCTAGCCCCAGTTGTTAATAGCCATTAATACCACCTCTTTCAATCGGTCAAGTCAATAAGGACCATGAACGGCCTTAATGACTCCTGCCTATAAGCAGCTATAATGACCAAATAGATTATTAAGCCTGAGTAGCCTCAGGCATTTTGATATTGGATGATTGGGTACATTAGAAACTTCACTATATTGCAACCACTCTTCTTATGGCTCAGAATCTGGATGAAGAGCCAGACCTCATTCAACAGGGCTGTCCTTGCTGATTGCTTGAAATTAGACCGATGCCTGAGCATTCCCTGGGTAAGGTACATTTGGAACATCTGCCTTAGTATGGGTCAGGAGGTTTTGTTTACCTCTTCTAGTAGTGTGTCAGAAAGTGTTCTCACCGCTGTGAAGAATACATTTCTAACTGGGTGCCTGGAGGAGAGAATGCGGAGGGCTGTAGACAAACCGACGGTCCAGGCCTATATGGGGATTTGCACTAGTACTAGCATTGAATCATATTTAACATGGGTGAGTAGCCAGCGTCACAGATTTTTGCTAATCAGACTGAGGTTATGCACTGTGCACTTTCTTGTTGCCTTTCCTGTTCAGGGCTTCTCTTTCTCTTATTTGCCTGTGTGTCCTTGTGATGACCGCTCATCCCAGAGCTCAATACATTTTATGTTTTTTTGTAAATGTTATTAATTATTGAGAAATCGATATCTGTTACTCCTCTTAAAGGAGGTGAATATACGCAACTGTCAAGCGGCTTTCACTTTTTTGCAAACAATGGCCTCCACCAAGATTTACTTTTTATCAGCTGTTTACATTGAACGTGCCATCAAGCACAGGGCTATTGCTTTTGGGTGATATTTTAATCCTCAATTTATAACTGCTTTTACTGTTTTTATGTCTCTATTGACTATTTATTTTTGTGAATCTATCATGACCCATTAGCCTTTCTACTTCTCTGTGAACACTGTCAGGCCAAATAAACAGAATACGAGAGGATTAGGTACCAGGAATGGTAAAGACTACGATTCCCAGATACCGACGTGAATTTGCGGGAAGAGACACACGCACGACAGCGTGAGGTCAGCTCCACCCATAAAAGTATGGAGACCGCGGTGGAACCGGCCGCTAATTAAAGATCCGAAACTAAGAACCTCCTGTCCTGGTCTGGTAAGGGTGCTACGTGCACCATTGTTTGCTACTCTCATTGTGTGTGGGGAGTGTTGCTGAAGACACGGCTGAAATTCCGAAGCCGGTGTCTATATTTGTAATCTGGGTTTCGCGCTACGGCGCAATTTCTACAAAGACTCCCGTTGGCGAGGCTTGGACTCTGATTGCCACTTGTGGGAAGTCTTACCAGGGAGCAGCATCGTGTATGGTGACTTTGTCGGCCGTCTCCTGATGCTTTGCCACAAACCCGACAAATAGATTGGAGTGACGAGTCTTCACTCTCGTCGTTCTGCGGAGGACGCCATCTCTCAACCGGGTGCCTCTGGTTTTCCCCAAAAAACCGTCCCTTGACATAACCCTTCCCGTTGGCGAGACCTTACGGTTCTCATGCGGGAGAGGGTATTAACTTTGGGCTCATAGTCTCAATTTTCTGGGAACGAGAGTCCCAAAACATAACCGGTGTTATTGGTTGCCAGTACGAATAGGCCGGAACAGGCCACATAATTCATTACCTTCAAAAGGGAAATCGTTTCCATTGACATTTGGAAAGGGGTAGGGCATAGAAGTTATGTGCTCCTGGTGAATGGTTTCCATGGACGTACTGAGAGAAAAGGTTCTAAAAGTGCTATGCATGAAATGCGCACAGACACAATTATTCAAAAGTGTTGTTTCTTTTGTTATCTTGCTACACAGGGGGTAGAAGTGTTCCAGCATCCTTTGGGTTATTCTCCCCTGTGAAAGTTACGGCCGAATACTAAATGGGTATGTGAGGAGGATCATTGTACTGTGCTTTTAGAGAGCTGTAAGGATAGAAACGATGTCTTGTTTATTTGTTGAATTGTTGTTTCTTTATTTTCAGCTGCAAAAGCTCAGGTCTAAACCAATCCTAGTTGTTCAGGTATAACATAGGTTACAACCTCTCTTCTCTTTTATTTACAGGTATTATATGAGGTCTATATTTGGTTACTACTTGTATGTATTTCCTCAATACAGAAAGAGTCATTCTTGTCTTTGTATTCTACAGATCTCCCTCCCTGCTGTACCCTTCCTTTCCTTCCCTCACCTGATCCCTTCATCAGTCTGTACTATAACAGTATTCAGACTTTGGAGTTATCAGGAGGTGGACCATTTTTAGCATCGATCCGATCCCGAGGAAACCACCCGTGACAGAATCACAGTTTTCTGATGCTGTAACATTGCTCTTTGAGGATTCTTTTTTTTTCTCTCCATTTCTATTCTTTCCATTTCATTCTCTAACCGGGAAATGTCATTCCTGTAACATTTATTTCTGTAGCACACTGCGCTAGTGATCTTACCTCTAATAAATGCCTTTAACGTGTCCCATACTATACCCGTTGGAGCAGAACCTCTGTTGATTTTAATAAATTCCATGACTTCGACCTTTAGACTTTCCATTACTTCCATATCTGCTAGTATAGTACGGTCTAATGTCCACTTTGTTTCTCTACACTCACTGATGTCTGATTGTTAATATCACAGCCAAATGGTCTGATAGATGGGCCACCTTATATCCAATGTCTAAGATATCCTCTCTAAGGCTCCAATTTACCAAAAAGTAATCTATCCTCGATCTGTGCCCGTATTTCTTGTTATGAAATGAAGTGCCTTGCACATTTCCAACTCTCTCTCTCCAGAGATCACACAGAGTGTGCTGATTCCATCATGGTTTTCAGAAGGGCTTGTGATTTAGGCGTCGGTACAGCTCTACTTTTGTTTGATTTATCTAATTTTGGGTCCATTACTACATTGTTCTTTGAGGATTCTTGTCTAATTGATGTTCTGTATAATGTTTTTACACTTTTATGGTCTAATTAGACCGAATAAAGTTTATTGAGTTGATATTCAATGGACTCATGCAGTCATAAATATCCGTGGAGCTAAGCAATAATGAGACTGCAAGCAGCATTTATGAGTTTCAAAGACCCCAGCATTAATGAGCCATAATGGACTCAAGCTGTAATAAGCTACATTGAACCAAATTAGTGATGAATACGAATGGTATATACCCCAAGCAGTAATGGGACACAATGGAAGTATTAGTGAGTCTTTATGGCCCAAGCTGTAGGGGTATTAATTGTCCTCTGCAGTAGGGATCATCAGTACACTCAAGCAATACTTATCATCACTGGGCCCATGCAATACCCTCATGACCTTGCCTAAGTGCCTGTAAGATTGTTGATGTCACTTTATCTTGTCCAAGAGTGGAGGTAATCGCCACATTTAAAATGCATCACTGTTTTGCTCAAGAGCAAGGGGGAATTTGGTGCCATTAAAATAAAATATTTTAAACATTTCCTGGGACAGCTCACAGCTACCCTGGTGCCTGTTCACAATTTCAAACAGGGCACTGGGCTCGCCGTTGCCTGCCCCAGTCCTCCTTCATCCTCCCCATTGATGAAGGTCACGGTGGAAGAGGAATAAAACTGGAATAAACTGGGCTGCATGGCTATCTCTAGGAAAGAGATCCTGAACACGGCCGTCATCACTATTCTGGTGCAAAGCTATCTCCAGGAGAGAAGCAGTAACCTTGCTATTCCACACAGTCTGACCCAATGACCCCAGTGATAAATCCGGAATTAACTGAGAAACATTTGACTTCCCCATGGAACCAAGAACTAAAATTGAGCTGGAGAACGTACATACTAACAAGCATGAATCAACCCTCCTCACATTCATGTGCATCACTGACATTTTCAGGTGCAGCATCAGGCCCACCAAGATTAAACTAAAGAGAACTAAAAGGTATACATAAAGAATAATAAAACAAAAATGAATAAAAGTGGACAAGGGGTAAAAAACTTAAGAAAAAAGGAAAAATACCCTGTAAGAAATTGGGGTGATGATTAAGGGGGGTGAGTACTAGGCCTGGGTGGAATTTCAATACTTTGGAATTATCGGAGTAATTTTGGTAATTCCACTCTACTCTTTGATGTGGAATTACCAATAATTACTCGCTTACTCCTGCTCATATAATTATGAGTAATTTGGATGGAAAAAATCCATCCACATTTAGTGAGCGTGTTCTACTGCATTTAGCGCTATTTCTTAGTGCAAAATGCGTTCTCGCACCCATTTTGGATGTGAGGGGGCATTTTGCACTAAAAAAAAGTGCTAAATGGCAGGAATAAGTTGGGGTAAAATCCTACCCCAAGAGCACATTAGGAAGCGTAAGCGGCTGTTCATGCTCACTATTCATGTTCTGTTGCATTTAGTGCTATTTCTTACTACACAATTCTTTCTCATCCCCATTTTGAATGTGAGGAGGAATTTTTGAGCTAAGAAATAGCGCTAAATGCAGAATAACCTTTCTTGTGTAATTATGAGTAATCTTGTGGAATTCTCAGGTAATTCTGCTATACTGAATTACGTAAGTTACGCCTACCCCTAGTGAGCACCCACTTCAAGTTATGATCACAACCCTTGTCAGGGTGAACTGTTAGAGTTAACTAAGAGACAATCTATAAAGCATTTAAGCAGTACCAAAAACAGTAATAAAGTCAAACACAACATAAGAAAAACCACAAACCAAATTATAAAAGTATAGTAAATCTCAATACATTTAATGACATGAAAATGACAAAAATCCAATAAGGGAACCTAGAGATGTGAATTGTTAAAGTTTAAATCTAAAGGTCTCCGATACTATTAAATTGGCAGTGTGCAATGGGAAGAAGGTGGCTTTGCTGCTTTTAGATCTCTCTGCAGCGTTTGATATGGTTTACCCTCCTATCATGCATGTTTGCAGGACATCGGGATAGCTGGGACCGCCTGGGCCTGGCTGCGTTCTTTTCTATCAAACAGGTCTCAGTCGGTGTGGACGCCACCATTCGCATCTGACTCTAAGTCAATTGAGTTTGGGTTCCCCAGGGCTCTGCCTTGAGTCCGACATTGTTCAATATCTATATGTCTCCTCTGGCAACCCTGGTGGAATCCTTTGGAGTGCAGGTCATCTCCTATGCTGACGACACACAGATTATTCTCACTAGGGGCGGGAACATCTCTAGTGCCCAACGCAGATTTGAAGCGTGTCTGTCAGCTATGTTTGTTGATGTGCCAGAGCAACCTTTAGTGCAACTCTAAAAAGACAGAGATACAGTTCTTTGGATTTCCTCCTCCTTTGTGGGGTTAGGAGATTTGTCCAAGTTCTGCTCCATCTCCTCCGTCCCCTACTATGGCAGTTAAGAACCTTGGAGTGAAGTTTGATAGTAATTTGTCCTTCAAACCGCAAGTGGAGAGCATAGTTGGGACTTGTTTTGGCCTCCTGAATTTCTTGAGGAAGTTTCTGTTCCTTCTCCCTGCCTTTTGTCAGAAGTCAGTAGTCCATGCCCTCGTAACATCTCGGCTGGACTATGCCAATGTACTTTACTGGGGCCTCCCTCTGTACCTACTCAAGAGACTCCAGTTGGTGCAGAATGCTGCTGCTAGGCTCCTGTTGAATATCCAGAGGAACGTTTCTCTTCAGGCCCATCTCAAGGAGCTACTTTGGCTGCCCATTGGGTAAGAGTAACGTTTAAGGGACTGTTGCTTACCCACAGAGCTTTTTATGCATTAGTTCCTAATTACTTATCTTAGCAACTTTTTCACTATTTGCCATCCAGAACCCTAAATTTGGCTGACGCACTGCTGGCTGTGATACTTAAGACACGAAGGAAGAAATGGGGAGGATCCTCCTTTTCTGCGCTAGCTGCTGCTACCTGGAATGCTGTCCCTCGGCGCATGCGGGCTATTAAGGATGCAGGCTCTTTTAAACATAGCCTAAAAACCTGGCTTTCAATGAACTCTTTTAGTTGGAGTCCCCTCACATATACATTGTGGATCATTGGTCTGCACACCTGCAGCACCGGGCCACTCCTTGGAGAATCTGTGCACGTTATAAGTGCAAAAGAAAAATAGCACCAAAAAGCATCAAGCTCCAACCACAGTTATCTGGCTGGGCTTGACCGGTAACTAGGCTCAAGTTAAGGTTAACCGCACTGGAGAGCGGGTTGGATACAGAAAACAGAACTAACTAAATCGGAAGTTTTACCTCCAGACTAAGGGGCATATTTATGAGTTTGTCACGCAGTGCAGCGCAACAAGTCACCTTGCTGCGCTGCACCGCATGGCAGGGAAAGGGCAGGGATACGCAGTATTTAAAAGAATACAGTGCATTCCTGTCCTTGTCCCCACGCTGGCGCTGTTTTGGCTGCCTAGCGCCAACGCAGGCACCCTTGGACCATGGTGCAAGGGTGCCTGTGTTGCATACAGGATTGTTTCTGTGCAGGAAGGGCCTTCCCACACAAAAACAATCCTGAGAGGCATATTCCTCTATCTATGTGTGCTGCAAAATGCAGCAAACATAGAGAGAGGAGATAACGAGGAGAAGTAAAGATATTTCTCCTTGTTACGCATCCCCTGGGAAGATGTATCTTTTTGGTACATTCCCAGGTTTACCAGTTCTGGTAACTGGGAATGTGTCAAAAACCATGTGAGTTGCATGGGAACACCCATGCAATGCCCATGGAACACCTTACCGGGGCTAAGTAACGCAATGCAGCAATTTGCGCTGTGTTGCATTACTCCAGGTTTATAAAGCCACTCAGGGTTACACAAGGTGGCCTTGCGTGGCTTCCTAAATCTGATTTTTGAGTTGCGTCGCGCTTTCACCACGTTGTAATAAATATGCCCCTAAGTATCTGAAATGGAAGTCAAAAATCTTCAGCGGGGCAAGGCAGCAAACTGTGTCCAAAGAGTGCTCCACATCATCTGATAGCCATTGGACAAGATTTTGGTAAAGCTATTGACTTTTGTCAGGAAAGCTCAGAGACAACGAATTTTGAATTTTGTGCCCAGAGAAGGTCCCTTGCTGGCCAGATACTTTTGGTGCCCTCGCCTAGTGAAGATTTCTACCTTCAGACTTAGTGACTTTCTTGGACCTTTGATTTTTCAAGTGGGGCACAGCTCCAGGCTGTAGCCGAAGAGAGCTTCACAAGGCCTGATACCTTCTCTGTGAGATCCAGCTAAAACAGATTTGCTGCTGTGGAAAAGCTCAGAGCAGGAGCAACCTGACTCTTTGGCCCCAAGGCAACACATCTTCTTCAGATCAGCTTGGAAGGTTGGCCCTGAGCCATCAGGAGGTCTTTGGAGCCATATTTTTGGAGGGGGTTTTAATGATGTTATGAAGACCAAGAGTGATAGGTCTGGTCCCTGTGGAACTGATAAACGGCCCACCCTGCTTGCCCTTTTAGCGGCCACCGTGGGCCTTTCGGACCTACGGCGGCATGCCCATCCTTCCGAACAAAAATATTCATACTTTTCGGGGGCCCATAAAGTTTTTTCTTGTGTATTTTATACTTTTGCTCCTGCAGGAGAAGTGGATGTGGTCCAGCGGGCTGAATACCTGAGATCGTAGAAACCTTTGCGCAATTTTACGAGAACTTTTATGAGTCTCCGCCACTCCAGACCCAGGCCCATATTGACCAATACCTGCAGTCGATAACAATGCAGACTCTTGATGCCGAGGCGAGATAGGCGCTCGAAGCGGAGATCACCCTGGCAGATATACAATCGGCCATTACTAAACTTAAAGCAAAGAAGACCCCGGGACCCAACGGGATTCTCGGTGAATTTTATAAATGATTTTCGAGTCTTCTGGGACCCCATATCTTAAACATGTTTCTTGAAGCAGATGACCACGGCATTCTTCCTCTGGATTTGCGACGGGTGGTTATACCTAAGGATGGCAAGCCTAGGGACTGCTGCGGCTTCTACCGCCCGATCTCATTACTTAATTAAGGTTAAAATCCTGAGCCCAATCTTGGCAGCTAGATTGCTGCAAGTTATAATGCCTTTGATTCATAGACACCAGTCAGGATTCATGCCCGGGAGATCCACCCACTACAATCTCCGTAGAACCCACAATTGGCTTAACGAAGTCCGGTCGCGCCTGACCCCCCGTATATTCCTTGCATTAGAAGCCGAGAATGCGTTCAATGCTGTACATTGGCCCTTCTTAGATAGTACTGTGGTTACGGGTTTGGTACTTCCCTGTAGGCAAAAAGAAGGCATGGCAAGAGGACGTCCTACTTACGCCTCAAGGGTTCTGAGAGACCCCCAATCATGCCTTTCAGGGTATGGTTGAATCTCTCAACCAACCCATTACTTTATGGATGGTAGGGAGTGGTGAATTTGTAGTTCACCCCACATTCCTTCCACATGGCCCTCATGTACAATGACATGAAGCTGGTACCCCGGTCAGATACCACCTCCTTAGGGAAACCCACATTGGTGAAGATCCCCATCAGTGCCCGGGCAACAATGAGCACCGTCACTGTCCTGAGACGGATAGTTTCCAGGTACTGTGTGGCATGGTCCACCAAGACAAGGATGCACGTGGCTGTCGTGGGATCCAGAGGCCCAACAATGTCGATGCCCTCCCACTGGAAAGGGGTGCTCATGACAGGGAATGGTTGGAGTGGAGCCTTACACTTCCCCCCACTCTTGCCACTTGCCTGGCAAGTCTGGCAAGACCTGCAAAATGTGTCTGACTGCCTTCGCATTTGGGGCTTGTAAAAGTGGGTGACAAGCCTGTCAAAGGTCTTGCCCTGCCCCAAATGTCCTGCCAAAGGCACATCATGAACTAAACCCAGTAGAAAGGTTCTGAAGCGCAGAGGTACCACCAGCACACAGGCTGCCCCAGGCTCAGCAACCTTAGGCTCGCTCTAAAGGAGACCATTCTCCCAATAAATCAAATGTGGCCTGGCCTCTTTGCCAGATGCCTGATCCTCGCCCTACTGCTTACGACCCACAAGACTAGGGCATACCTTCTGCTCCTCGCAGAACTCCTCCCTGGCGGGACCCCTTCTTGCTGCCAATGGGTCAGCTCAGGCAGGTCTCCCAGTTCAGCTACCTCTTCCCCTGTAGGTACTGTGGTGTCCTCCTCAGGTTCAGCCTTCTCCCGGACCATGGGAATTTCAGGAGCGGGTTTCCCATGTCCCTTGCCCTTCCTCTTCCCGCCAGAAACCTGGGCCACTGTTTCAGGCTCCAGGTCCTTTTGATTACCCTGGGCTGCCATGGACCCTGTGGTCAAGCAGGCCCACTCAGGCAATCCCAACATCTCCAAGTGTGACCTGAACTCCACCTCCCTCCAGCTGGAATGTTCCAGGTCATTCCTCAGCAGACAATCCACAGGCATGGATGGGCTCACCGCTACTCGCAAGGAACCTGAGACCCCCCCCACTCTAAGGGAAACTGAGCCACTTTACAGAAGTGCTCACTGTTGTCTACTGCCACAAATTGGTGAAGTACATCAGGGACTGCTTGCTCTTCAGACAGCAGGTGACACCTGACAGTAGTCATATTGGTTCCTGTGTCTTTCAGAGCCTCTGCCCTCTGTCCATTTATGGTCACCCACTGCCTGTACTTTTTTGTGTTATCAGGCATTAGGTTTCTCGGACCATCTCACTGCCCCTTAGTGAGACAAGGGTCATCTCAGCTGGGTCCCCACACCCTCCTGGGACCAACTCCTTCCCAAGTGCTACACTAGCCTTCACCCGTGACTGCCGACCTGTGGGGGGCTGTGCCCGCTTGGGCACTTGGGGATCCCCCCTCATGTGACAAGCATAACATTTCCTGTGACCCCTCTCTCCAGGCTTCCCTAAAGAGTTCTATGGTTTCTTATCACCTGGGGGACGTGAATCTTTACCCTGGAAACTATTTTGGGGCCCTTTAGAGAACTCCTGCTGTTTACCCTTGTTCCCCCACTCTTCTGTTGGGGACCCTACCCACCCTTGGCAGAGTCTCCCCCATAAACCTATTTAGGACCCTGGTGCTGAGCCAGCGGTCTGCCTCCATAGCAAGCTTCCTGGGGTCAGTAAGCCTACTGTCAATCAAGTGCTGGCGCAGCTCTGGAAAACACAGACTAGACAAGTGCTCCCATGCAATCACATTGTAAAGCCCGTGAAAAACTGTCACCCCGCTACCCTTCACCCAACAATCCAGCACACTCCAACCAGGTCTGGGACTCCAGCTTCTTAATCTCCCTAAACTTGACGCTGTACTTCTCAGGAGTACGGCCATATCTCTTGATCTGGGCTTCATTCACCTCTGTGTAGTTAAGTGTCTCTGGTGACACTAGTGCCAACAAAGTACTCTGACCCTCGACTGCAAAATGCTTCCACAGATCTGCCCACAAATCTCTCTCAGGGACCGGTACATGTAAGGCTGCCCAATAACCCTTAAACCATAGATCTATGTCTAACTCCTTGCTGTAATCCTGTGTCAAGCACTTAGGGATGTGTCCTTTTTGCTCCAACTGGTCTGAATTAATACTGCCACCTTCTAGGCTGGACTTGGACTTCAAATCCAGATCACTTAAATTCAATTCTTGATTTAAAATCAACTTCTTCTCTTTTATTCTGAGCCTGGTCAGCTCCACCTGGAGCTCCCTATCCATTTAGAGACTTTCAATTTCCAACTCATGCCTCCTGGCTTCACGCCTGTCCTCTAGCTCCTCTAGGGACAGACCCTTAGATGAGACACTGCTTCCTGCCATGGAGGGCACCTTACCTCCAGGCAGATCATGAACCATCAGTACATCCTCATGCGGGTTTTGCCCCTCAATCCCTTCAACAGGATGCTCGGAGTGCCCACTGGCCTCCCTGGCAGCTACCCAGGCCGTCAGCACCTTTTGCAGCTCCTCCATTTTGGTGAGGACCTTGCGTTCTCTGCAAATTTTCTTAAGTTGCTGTACATTGTAGGACTCCAACCTGTCCTCCTCAAAAATCAAATCTGCAGGGGCAACTGATGACTCTCTTGACTGAGACATGCTTGTAGCAGAAGGTTAAAAAGTATTCAAACTCAAGAAGGTAAAAAGAAAAAAAGCATGTGGTTGCATAATGGTCTGCACTCTGGTAGTAGTGTACACCAATTACTGTATTTCATGCACAAACACAAGTCCTATCCTCACCGCTGACCACCAGTGTTAGAAATGGGGGTCTCTAGTTGGCAGTGGCTTGCACTGTGTCCAAGAAGGAACCCTTATTCTAGTCAGGGTAAGGGGATTACACAGCTAAGATAACCTCTGCTCACCCCCTTGGTAGCTTGGCACGAGCAGTCAGGCAAATCTCAGAGGCAATGTGGAAAGCATTTGTACATAAACACACAGTAACACAGTGAAAACACTACAAATGGACACCACACCACTTTAGAAAAATAACCAATCTTTATCTGAATAAAACAAGACCAAAATGCCAAACATCCAGCATGCACAAGCAAAGAAGTCACTATTAAAAGGTTCAAAACCGTCCAGTCCATAGGAAACTTTGGCTGCGTCATTTTTATGACAAAGTACCTGGGATGCGTCAAAGTCAGAGGCAAAAACAGGCGCAGGGGATATGAAGTGCCAGAAAAGAAAGCAATGCATCGATTCCTTACTCGCAGGGCAGGTGATGCGTCGATTCCTTACAGTCATGGGAGGTGATGCATTGATTCATTACTGCTGCGCAGGGGAGGTGATGCGTTGATTCCTTACTGACAGGTGAGGTGATGTGTCAATTCCTTACTGTGAGGAGAGGTGATGCAGCGGTTTCCGGACACACGCCCTCGGTTCCGTACTGCTGGGTAACGTCGATGAAGAACCTGGCACACAGGTGCTATGTATTGAAAATCCGAACACACTGGGGTCGATGTGGTGGTGGCGAAACAGGCACTGCGTCGATTTTCAGCTGCGAGCAGGTGATGTGTTGATTTCTTCAACCGCACAGCAGAGCCTGGGTCAGAGCCGGAGTGGGTGTCTTGGATGTTGGAGACACCGTGCCCAGGACTCAGGCTGCGGCGTTCTTTTCAGCCACACAGCAGGCTCTGCATCTATTTCTTCAGCCGCACCGTGGCGATGCATTGGTTTTTCAACCGCACGGCAGGACTGCAGTGGGAAACACAGGTGCTGAAGGTCGATGCATGGATTTTCGGGCTTCTTTGCAGCAAAACCACATCCAAGTGCCCAGAACTGTGCCAGCAGAGGAGTCCTGGGGCTGCACGTGAAGTATTTGAGGGCCCTGAAACGTCTTAACAGGAGGCAAGCACACACAAGCCCTTGGAGAACCTTAGCAAGCAGGATAAAGAAAGCAAAGTCCAGCCTTTAACTGTCCAAGACAGAAATAGCAAGCAGCAGGCCAGCCCAGCACAGCAACAAGCAGAGTGGCAGTTCCCTCCTACAGCTTCTCCAGCTCTTCTTCTTGACAGAATCTCCTCTTAGTCCAGAAGTGTTCTGAAGTTATAGTGTCACAGCTCTACTACTTATACCAGTTTCTGCTTTTGAAGTAGGCAAACTTCAAAGGAAAGTCTTTGTAGTGCACAAGGCCCTGTCTTTCCCTGACCTGGCTCCAGACACACTACAGCTTTGTGTGACGACGAGCACAGCCCTATTCAGGTGTCAGTGACAACTCCTCCCACCACTCTAGCTCAAGAAGACCCATCAGCCTGGTGATGGGCCATCAGGATATGCAAGACACACCTCAGCTCCATGTGTAGGACTGTCTAGAGTGAATGCACAAACAGCCCAACTGTCACCCTTCTTCAGGCGTGGATTCCACAGGCAGGCAGAGGCACAGAGCAATAAAGCAAGAAAATGCCCACTTTCTAAAAGAGGTATTTTCAAACACACAATTTAAAAACCAACTTCACTCAAAGATGTATTTTTAAACTGTTAGTTCAGGGACACCAAACTCCAAATCTATTTCTCTTCCCAATTGGAAGTTATACTTGTAAGAGGTTACAAGGCAGCTCCAATGATAACCTATGTGTCCTTGCGAAACAAAATTGGCAGTATTTCACTATCAGGGCATATAAAACACACCAGTACATGTCCTACTTTTCACATACACAGCTCCCTGCCCATGGGGCTACCATGGGCCTACCTGAGGGGTGCCTTACATGTAGTAACAGTAAAAGTAAAAGGAAAGGTTTAGGCCTGGCAAGTGGGTTTATGGTTGCATGGCTACTCGATTTCAAGTTTTATGAAAATGTTTGGAGGGAAAGCGATTAGTCCATCACTTAAAGCATTACATATCAAACTAGTTTCATATTTATTATATGCTTCCCCAGTAATGAGTAAGAAGGTCATCTTTAATATTTTATGAAATGTGTACGCACCTTATTACATCTACGACACTGTATCATGAGATTGGAACTCAGTCTATAATCCCTGGCACTATTGCACAACAAAATCTGTGTGAATTACATAATTAATTGTGCCAAGGCTGACTCTTCTTCATTGAAACATCTAATATTTGAAGAGTCAGGGAGATGGAAATACGGAGATACAGAATTGTACAGTACATTGATGGGATTAGGATCTTACGATTTGCCTGACATACAGGAGATGGGGCAAATGATTGGATCTGTGCGAAAAAACTTAAACGCAATATGCTTACTACTAAGCAGTGGAATTTAAAAGCAAGTTGCATCCTAAAGATAACGTGTATCACACAAAATGCGATACATCTTAGAACCCCAAAATACCTGGCCCAGAAACTCAAGAATCTGGAGGCAACCACTCTCTGAGAAGTTCAAACCCTCTACCACTAGAGCAGCCCAGATTAAAGAAAGAAAGATCCTACTCTTACTCCTTCTCTGGCAGTACACCAAGGATGTGGAACTCATCGGCACCACAGATATGCACTGGTTGTTCTTATCTGGTTTTCAGGAACAGCGTCAAATCATTACTATTCGAAAGATACTTAATGAACTGACTGTTTTGATTATATGAGAGAACAGCTGTGGACTAATATAGCTATCCTGAAATCCAATATAATAGATGTACAAATGTTAATTTAGCCCATTTTGACGTGAGGGTTTTTGCAGAAACTCAACCTCCCCTCTGGCAACTAGTTGTTTGTTTATGTTTACATGCTTTCTAATGATACCATTGGGTCTTGTTTCTGCTTTATACAACTCTCAATGATAAATAAATAATTGTAATGCATTATTTGAGAAGGGTGTCAAAGTTCTTCGCAAATGTATATCTCTAATTAGTCGCTTCTTGGACGAACCATGTATCAGTGATATTGAAATTTTAGATAGCAATTGTTCCTGTCCTTTCAGTATTTACTTTGTTACCAAAGACCCACCCAAATAGTTCAGACTCTGTTTCAATTGCTAAAGAGCTGCTGTCAATATTTGAAGAATAGACTGCAAGGAGGTAAGCAGTGAATTTTAAGATATACCCTGATATCCTAACTGATTGGCATATTGCTTCAGTCCATCTGGTTTTAAAAATAAATGTAAATTTTTAAAAACAAATGTCTAAACGCCCTCATAATATCAGTTTGAATGAGAAATTTTATCAATGGGTACACGTGAGGTAGAATGAATGTGTAAATAGCAACTGAACTCTTTATATGTAATTGTGTCATTTTTTAGTAGTAATTATGTTTTATATCTTTACCAATAGATCATTGTTGTCATAAAATTAGAGTCCTGAAGAAGGTGGTTTTATTGAGCTTTCGTCCACCGAAACGCCGCGTCGACAACTCTATGGTTTTGGTTATTTTACCTGTACATATGAATAGCTACATGTTAGATGTATATGTGCTGTTTTAATGTGATGTTGATGATATAATGTGTTTTTAATTTATGTACATTGATGTATGAACTGTGACTGGATATACACCAAGAGATTACTCTGTGATCAGTACCAGAATTTGTCAGGCCGTGTTTTCTTTAATAATTATTACTGTTCTAACAATTTATACTGCTAAAACAATAAAATGATATATTATTACATATAAATGGGTTCAGCACTTTATTTTTGTGTGGTAGAAGTGTGAATAAGGGAACGCCTGGTGTGCATTGACACAGTGTCACGTGCAGGACACTACCTCGATTCTTTATTAATTGACCCTGTCCCCTACGCTGTAAGGGTAGCTCTCACATTTTTGTGGAGTATATATGGCTGATACTATCCCCATTATAAATGCACTTGCATGTTCACATACTGCTTGAATGCTTCATGTATAGCTTTTGCCGAATCTCATCTTGAACATAATAGACCACAGATATTTCCAGGAGACATGGTGAAAAGGTCTGCCAGAATGTGCTTAACTCCAGCTCCATCAAACATAAATTGCCATTATTTATGTGAAATCTTGGTATTGCACCCAAGGATAACCCACATTTTTCTATGTTCAGCTGTTTAATGACATGGACAAGTCTCATAACTAATATCTCTGAATAAACCAAACCGCATGGCAAGATCCACAGTTGTCACCAGGCTTTTTTTCCTATAACAAACTGCACTATGAATTAAGTTCTTTGACAAAGGTAATTATTGCTCTCTGCTCTCTGTAGGTTTCCCTATTGATCATTATGATAAAAAGTGTCAAAATAATCGAGAGCAGGGGAGTGAGAAACCCAGCGGACCGGGGTGGGGGTGGCACTGATAACAGTCAACCGGCCTGAGAGGATACTCGTCCAGTGGCTGAGCCCGTACTTTTTGCAGTATGTGGTGGGTGCAGGAAATGGGTGGGGGGCTTCTAGATTTATTATCGTGCGGTAAGTGGACTTAAATGGACCTGTGGCACTTGTTTTGTATGGGTATAAAGTAGATCTGTTGGGCTGGGATGGGGCGGACTCTGTCCTCCCCCCCCTAGGTTTTTTCTTTTCTTTCTTGAGCACTTTTCTGGGGCGACAGGCACTCTGCAATTTTTTATGGGCAGTTCTAAGCCCAGAGGGCAGGGCAGCAGGGTGGGGGGGTGTTGGGTGGGATTGTTAAATTTTTTGTTTGAAGTTTTGATTTCATCAGCAACTGCTATGGACACATTGATTGGGGGAGTGGCATTGCACTCAGTGAATTTCAGTATACCTGGATATGGCACCAGTCGGAGACAGTGGGGTTAGGCTGTTGAGTTGGAATGTCAATGGGCTGGGCGACAAGATTAAACGAAGTGTTGTTCTTCAGAGCATCAAGCGCCAGGCCCCTGACATCGTCCTACTGCAAGAAACCCACTTAGTTGGAAGTACATGTAGAGCGCTGCATAGAGGGGGTTACGTCTTACTGGCTCATGCAGGTTTCACCACGGGCTCCCGGGGGGCTGGTATTTTGATGAAAAAATCCTTTCCCCTTGTGGTGCAGGACACCTGGTCGGATACTAGAGGGCGTTATGTTGGAGTCTCGGGCACATGGGAGGGTCACCCTGTCACCTTCCTTTCGGTTTATGTACCCCCGGGCCTTCAGGCAACCACATTTAGGGATTTGGGTAAGCTGCTGTTAGAGATCCCGGAGGGTCTCTTGGTGCTGGGAGGGAACTTAAATTCGGTGGTCTCTGGGAATCTGGATCGCTACCCTCCGCGTGAGCTCCCTCGCGCGCAGAGCTGGCTGCCTGACTTCCTAGACTCCATGGGGCTGGCGGATGGGTGGAGGGTTTTTCACCCTGACACTTCCCAATATACCTTTCATTCCGGGGCCCACGGGAGTCTATCCAGAATCGATTACTTTCTTTTACCTGCATCCCAAATTCCCCATGTTCGTGAGATAAAACACTTAGCTAGGGGCATCTCAGACCACTCGCCGGTGTGGCTCCAATTGACGCTCGGTTACCAACAGGTGGGACATGTGGCCCCCATCAATCCGTGGTATCTACGCGATCCCCATATCCGACGAGAGCTACTTACGGCCATTGATAATTATTTTAATGAGAATGAAGGCTCAGTGGAATCCCCTCAGGTGCTTTGGGAGGCATTTAAGACAGTGATACGGGGCCAGGCCCTTTCTTTAATTTCGGGGAAAAAGAAGGAACAGCGCAGAGAGTTGGTGGCACTGGAGGCAGAGGTGGGGAGACTGGAAGCAGATCTGGAGTTGGACGTCACACCCGATAAGCTCCACCTTCTCAAACTCAAACAACAGGACTACAGGGCACTAGCGACAGATCAGGCAAAGGCCATAGGGAGAGCGGTTCAGGGACGGCTGTATGAGGTGGGCGACAAGGCCGGGAAACTCTTGGCCTGGTTGGATAAGAGAGAGTGGGCAAGCAGATTAGTACCTGAACTCCGAGGGCAAGAAGGCAATTCCCTGTCGGACCCGACAGCTATTGTGGACTCTTTCGCGGCCCACTTTAAGGTTGTCTACACATCGGTAGCCCCCTACCCTATAGAGGATTCCCGCCAGATGCTTACCGATATTGCTATGCCTAAACTGTCCGGGGTTGATCACGACTTCATGGACAGTGACATATCCAACGATGAAATAGCGGCAGCAATACGGTCGCTCAGGCCGGGTAAAGCCACTGGCCCTAACGGACTACCGATTGAACTGTACAAGCTTAAACCAGACACATTGGCCCCGTACCTGAGAGCCATGTACGAGGACTCGAAACAGGCAGGCATATTGCCATTAGACCAGCGTACTGCCACTATAGTTACCATCCACAAGGAGGGGAAGGCCAAGACCGAATGTGGTTCTTACCGACCGATATCCCTGTTGAATGCGGAGCCCAAAATCCTGGCTAAGCTCCTTGCTACTCGCCTCGTGACGGTGATTGGGACCCTGGTCCACCCGGATCAATCAGGTTTCATACCGCACCGTAACACGACATTGAACCTGCGCAGAGTTCACGGGGTATTGGGCAGGGCGGCCTCTATATTGGAACCGGCAGTTATAGTCTCCGTGGACGCAGCCATGGCATTCGACACCATCGAATGGCCGTACCTGTGGGCGGTATTGGAGAAAATGGGGTTTGGTCCTAAATACATTCAATGGGTGAAGTTACTGTATTCCCAACCTATGGCCCAAGTGGTGGTTAACAACAAGAAATCAGCCGCCTTCGGGCTGGGCAGAGGGACCCGCCAGGGCTGCCCCCTGTCCCCATTGCTGTTTGCCCTGGCGTTGGAGCCACTGGCAGCTTGGATACGTCAAGATCCAAGGATCAGGGGTATGCGCTGGTCTTCAGAGTGGGAAGACCGGATTTCCCTTTACGCGGACGATATCCTTCTGTATTTGTCCTCCCCTAGGAGATCCTTGATAGTGGTATTGGATATCTTCACGATCTTTGGACGCTATTCCGGATATTCCATAAACTGGAGCAAATCCCTCCTGTTCGTGGTGGCGGGCGAGCCTCCGCTCCCGCCGCGTGGGTGCCCATTACAAACCTGTACCGAAGGGTTTACATATTTGGGTGTCTTCCTTTCTTTGGATCCCTCTCTTCGCTATTCCCGTAACCTTCACCCCCGTTGATCCAACTGCGCAAAGATATCGCCAGGTGGAAGTCGCTTCCTCTTTCCCTGTTAGGTAAGGCGGCCCTTTTTAAGATGATGTCTCTACCCCGGTTCCTGTACGCCCTGCAGAACTCCATGGATCCGTTACCGGCGTCATATTTCCGAGAGGTCGAGAGCCTCCAACGAGACCTACTCTGGAGCGGTAAACCTCGTATTGCTCTTAGCAAACTTTCCCTGAACTGGTATGACGGAGGCATTAGCCTCCCAGATATAAAATTGTATTACTGGGCGTCTCATCTGTCCTCCATTAACCACTGCACCTATGCCCAGCCTTGCGACCCGGGATATAACATGGATAGGTGGCTCCTCTCTGGAGGGACCTTCAGTAGAGCCCTTTATTCCAAGCCCCGGCGATATCCACTTACGGGCCCCACCAAACATGCAGTGCACGTTTGGCACGCAGCTACCACTCGCCTAGGCTGGAGACGAAAACTAACACTCGCAACGCCACTATGGGACTCCGAACAACTGGGTGACCTGTGGAGGAGTAAGGGATTCGACAAATGGGAACTCATAGGTATTGCATGTATAAGGGATTTGTGGGACAAATCTGATATTAAGCCTTTTGCAGAGCTACAGCAACAATATAACATGGCCGAATCAGAGCGCTTCCGATACACACAGGTTCGACACGCGCTTCGTACACACTTACAGCCCGGGACCACACTGCCGGAATCATCCCCACTGGAAGATAGAGTGCTGGATGGTCATCTCCCTGACAGCACCATTTCTCTGATATACAAAAAGCTGGTCAACAACATCTCGGACCCTCTCAAGGCCCTCCGAGAGAAGTGGGCTAGGGATGGTATAGAAATGGATGACGAGGAATGGCAGGAGGCAGTCTCCTCTCCCAGAGTCGTAGCAATACCAGCTCGCCTCCGCCTTGTCCAGCTAAAACTTCTCCACCGTATTTATATAACGGGGCCCCAACTGGTACAAATGGGAAGGGTGGAGGAGGGCGCCTGCAGGCGGGGATGTGGCCAGCTGGGAACCTTTTTCCACATAGTTTGGGAATGTACCCAGATCCAACCTTACTGGCGTGACATTCATGACATCATCAACACTGTTCTATCTCTGCAGCTCCGTGTGGAGGCCCGTAGGTGTCTCCTCAACATCTGGGAACCAACTAATTTAAATGTTTGTTTGACGCAGTGGGTAACGCTGGGGCTAATGTTGGCCAAGAGGAATATTGCCCAGCGGTGGGGGGCGCGAGCCCCGCCCACGGCACAGTAATGGGAAAAAGATATGGACTGGGCATTGTTTAGAGAGAAGACTGTATATGTATCACGTGGATGTCCCAAAAAATGGTCTCGTGTGTGGGGCCAGTGGAACTCCTATCGTGGAGAAATATGTCAGCCTCCTTTGTCCCCTTCAATGGATGTCCCCCAGTCTCCCTAGATCTTCCATCATATATGATTGTATTCTGTAATATTATCTATTGTACCAATGATGCCTGGCGTACTGCTCCCTATGTACTGTCATGCTATAGCTGATGTGTGTTTTTTCTTAATAAAAAATGTTTTACAAAAAAAAAAAGTGTCAAAATAGATGAAACTATTTTTTAGAATTCAGCAGGGATAGTGTAATCCCAAGCTGCTTTTCCTGATGGTGTGACATGGTTTGCTGCCAAAGTGTCATCCAGCGTAATTTCGTGCTCTAAGATACTTTGTCTACCTCAACGAACTGAGGTATGGCCACTCAATGAATGTATTCATGAATCTCAAAGCTATCTGTGCTTGTTTCATGTGTATAGAGTTGGCAATAAAAATTCTGAAATTGTAAAAGTATAGAAACAGGATCATTAACCATTTCACTGCAGTAATTCTTCAATTCTTCAATTATTGCAAAGTTCCATTTATTTAATTGCTTTTGCCAAAAGTTGGTTTATAGAATCTTTATATTTTGCCTCTTGCCCTTTGCTAGTAATAAAGATAGCAGCTGCTTTTGCCCTGAAATGTCTGTCAATCTTATATCGATACGTGATTGTTTGTTTGTAGAAATCTTTTTCAATGGGATAGGAATAATTAATAATTAGTGGTGGCATGTTGAATTTCTAATGTGTGTAAGATATACATGGACTTGGAACTGCACTATATTCGAGCCCTGTTGGTAGCATTAATGTATCCTTAACAACATTCTTGGGTACTAAGTTGAAATTGTGTTCTAAAACTTTTGAATGGTGCAAGTCATGAACTAATAACATGCTTGCTTCTTGAGTAATGTCAGATCACAGGTCCACCTTCTAATATTGACTGTTTGTCTCCTTATATCTCATTAACACTAAAGTTAGTTGTGCACAAAACTTTAAGAATCATTGTAGGAAAATGGATTGCCAACTTATGGGATACAAAGACCACTGCCTTGATTTGAACTGTAACTGAGCTCCCACAAAGTGCAAAAATGTAAAAGTAAACTGGTTTGTGAGAGAAATCACTGTGGAAGATATATCTGTCTTACCCTTGGTAGCTTGGCTCTAGTAGCAAGATGTTCCTCAAAGAAATTCACATGTTTCACCTGCAACAACACCAAAACAACATTTACTACACAAAGAACTGAAAATTCTCAAACCAAGTTGGGTGAGAAATAGATATGAAGTGCAAAATTAAATGCATAAAATAACAGAAAATGAAGGAAATCAGATCTAGGGATCAGGACTTGTAGGTTCACCAAGGTAACAGAAATAAACATTCTGTAAGTGAGAAACCAATGTTAACTTATGGGGTACGACAGACCAGGATCTAAATACTTTTGCTGTCTGGTAGCATAGGAAGATGACTGGGTTCAAAGCTGTTGGTTTGGCTCAGTCAAAAGTGTTACCTTTGGACTTTGAAACGTTTCTGGACCTTGTAACTCTTTTTTAGGACAGGTATGGAAGAGTAGGGATCCACAAGTTTGAACATTTTTTTTCAGGCAGGATTCACAACTCGCTGAACTCCGACAAAGATTACATTCTATAACAAAACGTTCTATAACTTCAGTTTCTTTACAATTAAATTCCCCAAACTTTCACAAATAGCTTCTCAAATACCCGTCTATGGGCCCAATTTGCAAGAATGCTCTTTATACCTCCAGTTCACTTTGTTATGAAGGACTTTATACACTTTTCCATGCAAAGGCAAGGGGTTTCACAGGAGCAAGAAGAGAAAATGTCCCGTTGTAGCTAAATAAATGGTTTTCTTCCAGGTAGGCAACAACTTTCTATTTCGGGGCCTTCACAGGCATTACCTGAACACCAATGCATTTGAGACCAGCAAGAGGCAATCCTCAGTAACCCTTAGAGCAGAGGTCTTCAAATTGGTAGACAGAGCCCTGTTGGGGGGGCCTGAATTGACGTCATGGGGGCACGGGGGCCAAGGGAGCATCTATTGAAAACAATGCTTTGGGAATAGGTGGCAGAGGGAGAGGGATTCCAAAACTTTAGGAAGGCCAGGCTGACAATAGCATGTTGGAAATCATGTATTTGATTGTTTTTTAAAAGGGATAACTGAACATACCACAATGTTTGAATTGTTAAATATATATTGAGCTGCCAATTTTATAGAATAATTGTGAAAAAGTATGTTTTCAGTCTGGGGGCTGGATTACATGTTTTTTGCTGGTGCACATCATTAAAAAGTTTGAAGACCACTGCATTAGAGTAACTTCCAATTGCAGGGATCTATGACAAACATGGAGGCAAATCTCTCCCAGGCTTTCGTCACGCATCAGGAAAATCTTCAAGGAAATAGGACTGAAAATATTCAGTTTTATTTGGATTCAGTCAATTCTCTTCTGAGAGTGGCTGAAGTAGGGTAACTTAATGGATAAATGCAGTCTGTAACTGACAATGACCCCCACAAAGAGAATCAAGCTAAAATTCCCCAGCTTTCTCGTCTCAGGGTTTCCAGCAATGCAACCTAGTTCGTTTAGTCACCTTTTCAGGGATTTGTGATGGTAAAATCTATACCAATGTACCTTACATTAAAGAATCACATAAAGATGGAATCTTTATTGGATTCTGCTCATCTTTTGTGGATAACCATAGAGCAATCTCAAGGCTGGCCTAGTTACTCCAAAAAATGCTAAGCTCTAATTATGTTATCTGAAGGTTTTTCTTAACTCTTCAGGCACAAGGTTGGCCCATGTGCTCTAAGCCAAGGTTTACAAGCATGGTTCATACATATTTTTGGCATGAAATCCCTGTAATAATTTATCATTAACAGCCACTAGAGAAATTAGGCACGAATGGTGGAAGACCAGGACAAATGTGAGTAGTCTGTTGTTAAACACAGCAACTATGCTTCAGGCAGACTACAGTTAATTAGCCTAAAAATGGATCAGCATTCTAAGTGATCAAAATCTGAAGATTCTATTGGTCTTATCATGCTAGCTAACCTATGGGGTGAGTGTGGAGGAGATAGTCCTCAGTTTCGTTTACTAAACCGCTTTGAAGGAATAGCATTTAAAAAGCTCCATTAAGCCACTTGCACTATTTTGTAGATCTCAGCATATTTTAACATTTAAACATTTTAATTGGTATTATTGCACTTTTTTAGCTTACGTTAAAGTTGCTTTAGTGCTGCTTTGTGCCCCCGTTCCGCCGCGGCTTGCCGTTTGTTGCGGAGGGGTCACTCTCCCTACCTCGGGCACTTCTGGTGGGAAGGGCAGAGGTCAGAGATCACATCCTGCCAGCAATAAAAAGCGCATGCTGAGCCGGACGCGCAGCAGATGAGTGTGGAGTGTGGAGGAAATAGTCCTCAGTTTCATTTACTAAACCGCTTTGAAGGGACCGCATTTAAAAAGCCCCGTTAAGCCACTTGCACTATTTTGTAGATCTCAGCATATTTTAACATTTTAACATTTTAATTGGTATTATTGCACTAACGTTTTTTTAACTTACGTTAAAGTTTCTTTAGTGCTGCTTTGTGCCCCCGTTCCGCCGCGGCTTGCCGTTTGTTGCGGAGGGGTACTGGACACTCCCCCTACCTCGGGCACTTCTGGTGGGAAGGGCAGAGGTCAGAGATCGCATCCGGCCAGCAATAAAAAGCGTATGCTGAGCCGGACGCGCAGCGGACGCACCGAAGGCGCGCCAAATGCAAGCCCGTCTGTGCCTGTTCACGTCTGGTACGCAGCCAGGGCCAGAAATGCTGCCTGTTTCGACCCAGGATATCACTACTCAAGAGATGAAATTCTAGCCCTTAACACACAAGCAAGTAAGTGCCACGTCCACCTTCAAATTGACAAAATGAAGGGCCCAGTAACGTCTAGGGTGTAGATATGAGCTCAGATATGAACCTAGAACTCCCCTTGACTATGCCCCTGAATCTGACCCTATAACAGACCCTAACTCCAAGCAACTACGAGGTGGCCTAGTTAATGTCAGATCACTAGGCAAAAATGCACTACATTTCTATGATACAATCCTAAGCCTTAAACTAGACTGTCTTTTTATCACGGAAACTTGGCCGAAAGATTGGTCCAAACCTATTATTGTACAAGCCCTCCTCCCAGGATACACTATATCCAGACAAGACAGACCTTTACAAAGAGGGGGGCTAGCAGTAATTTGCAGAAACACACTGAAATGCTCCACATTTGACATCACAGAGCTTAAAGGGGCAGAAAGTCTTGGCTTCTGTTTCCACCTAGATAGCTCGGTGTCATTCGCAGGAGCTTTGATGTATAGGCCGCCAGGGTCTGGTCTTAAGTTTCTAGATACCCTGGGAGAAACTTTGAGCACCCTGGTAGTTAGGTACTCTAATTTCACTATATTGGGAGATTTTAACCTATATTTGGAATCAGCAGATACCCCAAGTGCAAAAAACTTTGGAGAGATTATAGAAACTCGGGGACTCAAACAGCAGATAGCTGGTCCCACACACTGTGCAGGGCACACCCTGGATGGAATTTGCACCAATTCCACCAGTCTTAAAGTAGACCCTCCGGTCATTATAACTTGGTCTGACCACAAGTTCATCCCTTTGAGGATCAGTTGCTCCATTACACAACCTGTGAGAGACACTAGTCAAACCGGCCACACAATGAGGTGAAAATGGAACAAAATGCTAACTAATCCTAACCTGCATTCGACGGCAGAATTAGGCAAACCTACCCTAACAGGGGATCCCTCGATAGACACTCACATTTTCAATGACTGGATGGCCTCACTCGCCAACATTTTAGTGCCTCCCGCCCTTCCTAATAGAATTCTTTCTAATAAAACGTCTGCTCTCTGGTTCACCCCTCAGCTAAAAGACTTACAAGGCCAGTGTAGAAAACTAGAACGTAAATAGAAACAAATGTTATAAATTAGAAGAGCTCATCACCTTTAAAGCAGCTCTCAAAAACTACCATCAGCAAATCAAATCAGAAAAGAAGGTCCATTACTCTAATCTCATTAGCCAGGCAGCGTCTGATCAGAAAATGATCTTCAAAATTGTAAAATCCTTTACACACCCTAAAATACTCGAGCACGAAATTCCACCGTCACAAAGCCTATGTGAGCAGATCGCCGTTACTTTGACAAAAAGTTAAAGACTTAAAAAAAGATTTTAAGGCAATTGACACCTTGCCTGCAGAAAGAGCTGACCTAGAAAACAGACGAGGCTTAACTGTTTCAAGGAGATTAGTATTGAACAGTCCCGTCAAGCTATCCTCTCATGTAAATTGGGTTCTCCTCTTGATCCCTACCCCCCACAAATTTTACATGCACTCATCGATATCATAAACCTAATTATCAATCAAATAATAAATTCCTCCTTTAGGCTAGCAACAGTACCTGAAAATTGGAAAATTGCCTCAGTCAAACCCCTTCAAAAAAAGCAATTACCGGACCCGACAACTCTTTCAAATCTCAGACCCATCTCGCTGCTACCATGTCTAAGCAAAATAATAGAGAAGCTAGTAAATATGCAACTAAATGATTTTCTGCATGAAACTAACATTCTACACCCCAGGCAATCGAGCTTTAGGCCTGGACATTCAACAGAGTCAGCGCTGCTACACACTACGGAAACATTACAATTTGCCCTAGATCAAGGTAAAAATGCATTGCTGATACTGTTGGACCTATCGGCCGCATTCAACACTGTCTCCCAATACATTTTGGGAGACCAGTTAGCTAAAAGTGGCATCTCACACAAGGCCTTGGCCTGGCTAATATCATTTCTGGAAAACAGGAGACAAATAGTAACCCTAGGCAACTACCAATCGACAGACAAACAGTTGCTCTCTGGTGTTCCTCAGGGCTCCGCCCTGAGCCCAATTCTCTTCAATATATATATGGTACCTCTGCTCAACCTGATTGCAACCTTTGACATCGAGTCTATCTCGTATGCTGATGACACTCAGCTAATCCTAACTCTAGACAAAGATTCCACAGCGGCAGAGGAAAACTTTCAGTGCTGCCTATCCGCGGTCATTGACTGGATGAAATCTAACCATCTCAAATGCAATAGCCAAAAAACAGAGATCATGCTGCTGGGGAAATCTAACATCTTCATGCCCAAACAATGGTGGCCGACTGACACGGCACCTCCCCCTGACACAGTGGATACTGTGAGGAACTTGGGGATTAGATTTGATGCTGCATTGTCCTTCCACCAGCAAGCTCTCTCGGTGGCCGGTACTTGCTTCCACATGATAAAAACCCTCAAAACGTTTTTGGATCTACTTCCAGTTACAGCTAGAAAGACAGTCGCAGTTGCCCTAATCCTGTCTCGTCTGGATTAGTGTAACAGCCTATACGCAGGAGCCAAGAAGGCAGTTCTGAAAAACTACAGATAGTCCAAAACGCAGCAGCCCGGCTGGTATTAAAACTGCCAAGGGGGTCCTCAGCTTCAGCAGCACTCAAAACCCTCCATTGGCTGCCCATACACAAAAGGATTCTCTTCAAGATCCTAGTAATCACCTTTAGAACTTTCAGGTCAACGGGACCTAAATAGCTCAGGACGAGAATTAAACCCTATGTCACCCAACGGCTTCTGAGATCATCCTCTGAAAATTTTCTAGCACCTCCCTGCTTTCACCTGACGTCCAGAGGGGGAAAGCCAATGGCAGTCCTGGGAACAAAAGCTTGGAATAGTTTGCCCACCCAGCTGATACTTGCGCAGTCAAAACCCATGTTCAAGAAACTTTTGAAAACCTGGATCTTTGCTGCCCCAGAAAATCTAGTGTTATCACTCATCTGATCTTTTCCCGACTGTGCCTATTTACCTTCAGACCACGGACCCCCCGCCTTTAGCGCCAAGATGCTCCTCGGAGTGAAAGCTGCGCTCTATAAATGATTTCATTCATTCATTCATTCATGTGCTGCAAAGGTGGTGTTGCTAGCATTTCATGTAATAAGTTAGAAAATGGGGAATTTAATACATTGCACATTTGAAGTTGTTTCAACAACCTTGCTACAGAAAGCATGCACTTTTAAAAACATTTTCCATTTTAGGAGCCATTGGGCACCAGGTTTTCTTCCCACCAACATCCAGCTTCTGATCTTTGCACAACTTTGCAAATTGTCTCTACACATGAACACTTGTATTTCACAGTCTTGGGTGTGATAACTTGCACTGAAAATGCCTAGCAATTTAATGCAGAGCACACTTAACTGGGACATGATCAGCAGGCTTGTACAACTCTAAAGGTGGACATACAAGATTTTCAGAACAGAAAATGGTGGAACACAGAAAACAAATGGCTGTCCTACAATCAGACACTTCATCACTACTTTACTTGATTTCCCATGCCCCAAATTAGTGGCAACATAGTTTACTAAACAGGATTGTCATATTCTCCAAGCCTCGGAATGTGAACTTCTGAATGTTTAAGATCTGAAACAGAGTTTAAAGTTGAAGATTACAATATTCAAATTATGCTGACCAGTCCCTGAAAAGTCACCCAAAAAATCTGATAAATGAAAGATCTACTAGCTTTCTTCAGTCTTGACAACTATTTATGACTGTGTGGAATAGATCACAGAGGCAACATGCAATATACATTTAGAAGTAAAACAAGTTTAATTGGAAAACGCAGAGATGAACAACATACATAGTATGTACCTTATTGAGCTTTAAAGGCTCAAGCACTTGTGTTTTTGGGAAATATAAAATTTCTTTCATTGGATGTTTATAAACCTGACTGTTGTATCGTAGGGGCACTTCCTGCTGTGTGGTTAGAGGTTCAGGCATTCTTATTCCATATGTCTGGGAAAAGAAAGAGAGGCTAATTATGGGTCTGCAATAAACAGTTTATATTTCCAGCCCATATCATTATTTGAACCTTTGCTTCACAAGGGTGCATGGCTCCTGACTGTGGAATTCTGTATCATTATATTGCTGCTCTCACTGATTAAGACAATATTTATCTTTGGCATCTCATTGTAATGCTCAATACGTATAGAAAATGGCAGTGATTGTTAGATTCTACTGTACCTTTAGACATTTGAAAAGTAGACACTGTTAGGCATTACAATATATTTCCTTATCTCATAAAATGACTATTAGAAATCAGACTTGATGTAAATAAAAGTGACAAAAATTCAGAGACTGCTTTACTTAGACAGGAAAAATGCATATCTGTTTGATAGCAAACATTAATCCAATCAACATATATTATTTGACGTTATTGCTCAGTGATGACATCAAATCAAACGAACAAGATTTTGTGATAAAAAAGAGGTTACACAGTTGACAGTGCAAAGTTTCTCTACATTGTTTAAAAACTTGGGTCAGTAGCATAAATGGCCTGATTCATAAACTGCATTTTGAAGTATGTAAAGTAGTACTACAGTAGTACTACTCATGTACTACAAATGTAATTTTACAAACCAACATCCGGAGTCCTCTGCCTCACCTATCTTTTCTGTGCAGAGATCTCTGCCATGGTGGCAGAGAGCTCTACACACTTACGTATACAAATTAGTAGTAAATGTGGAAGAGACCAGTGGGAACGGTGAGCAGATAGGGAATAATTACTGGATTCTGGAGGGGCATGCTAATGCAAAACACCCACCCACAAAAGAGTAAGACAATTGAAATTCACAAAATACTTTTCTAAAGTTACTACAACCCCAAATGAGCCAAAACAGTCTCAAAAGTACTCCAGCCCGGCCATGGAGTAAGTCAAGCACCACAAATGGCCAACCACTGTTACTGCATCACACTTCAATAGAAAACAATAGAGGCAGGGAATTAAAATAATAACCCGTAGGAACTGATGCAAAATAAATGAAATAGTTCAGAATTCGAATGGATATATGTATATATATATATGTATATATATATATATATATAGATATATAATCTATATATTTATAGATAGATAGATAGATACATTCAATGAAAAAACAAAGGCTACGGGGACATTATAGTTAGGCTCAGATTTCACACGTACAAAACCAGTGAAATTCAGCAGTTGTAGTTAGCTGAGCTAACTATAACTCACGCCCCCGCAATGCACTGCTTATGACCTCACATATTACATCACTCATGACATGGTCAATGACATCACTGATGACCACTGATAACATCATCCGTTGACTGTGAGTGTTTTAAAAAAGTTTATGAGTGTTAAATATATAAATATATATATATATATATATATATATATATATATACACACACACATACACACAAAGGTGTATTGGTGAATCAGTGGTTGTATGAGTGCCTGTATGGATGATTCAGTGGGTGCATGACTGACTGTATAGGTTAGTGATTAGATGTCTCAGTGAATGTATGGGTGAGTGACTGGTTGTGTGAATTTCTGTATCAGTGTGTCTGCTGGTGTCTAAGTGGCTGCGTGGGTGTGTGAGTGGGTACGTGAGTGGCTGTATGGGTGAGTGATTGGTTGTCTGAGTACCAGTATGGTTGTCTGAGCGTCTGTGTGGGTGGGTGAGAGGGTGTTTGACTGCCTGTATGGATGGGTGAGTCAGTGGCTGTATGGGTTAGTGAGTGTGTGTGTGAGGGGCTGTATGAGTGAGTTTGTATATGGCTGTGTGGGTGAGTAAGTGAATGTGTCAGTGGTATATGGGTGAGTAACTGGGTATGTGAAAGGCAGTATAGGTGAGTGATGGGGTATATGAGTGGCTGTATGGGTGAGTGAGTGAATGTGAGAGTGGCTGTATGGGTAGTGAGTGAATGTGAGAGTGGCTGTATGGGTGAGAGTGTGCTTGTGTCAGTGACTATAGGTGAGTGAGTATGTGTTATTATCTGTATGAGTAAGTGAGTGGGTGGGACTGTATCTGTATGGGTGAGTAAGTGGGTGTGCGATTGACTGTATGGGTTAGTGACTAGGTGTGTGAGTAGCTGTATGGGTGACTGACTCTGTGTGTGAATGGCTATATGGATGTATGAGTAGATATGTCAGTGGCTGTATTAGTGACTGAGTGGGTGTATGACTGGCTGTATGGGTGAGTGAGTGGATGTGTGTGTAGATCTATGAATCAGTGAGTGGGTGTGTAAGTATTGGTTTGTGAATGGGTTTGTGAATGGTTGTGTGGGAGTGGGTGTATGAAAGGTTTTATGGCGGTGTGAGAGGGTGCTTCAGTGATTCTGTGGATGATGTCATCAGTGATGTGATCAGTGATGTCACTGACCATGTCATAAGTGATGTAATATGTGAAGTCATAAGCAGTGCATTGTGGGGGCGCGAGTTATAGTTAGCTCAGCTTAACTATAAGTGCTGAATTTCACTGGCTTTGTATGAGTGAAATCTGAGCCTAACTATAATGTCCCTGTAACCTTTGGTTTTTTCAGTGAGTGTCTAAGGTTCTTTAAATTCTATTTCCTAACTATAACGTCCCTGTAACCTTTGTTTTTTTCAGTGAATTTCTAAGTTTTCTTTTTACGTGTAGTAAGACGCCCATCGCAATTCACAGTGGGGGTGGGTTTGAACAAGGGGCCTGGCCTAGAATTGTGCTGCCCCACTCAAGCTTGCTGCTCTTGCCGTCTCCTCCTTGCCATCTATTGCCCATGACAATGCTCCCTCATTACAGCCATGTGTGGCCGTTTTTCATCCACTGTCCTTTCTGCCTGTCCTAAACAGTTAGCTTGCTGCCCCATCCAACTCCTCCCTACCCTCTGTTGTCTGAGTCCATGCACCAGCCCCTTCCTCCTGTCCTGCATGGTCCTATGTGCTGCCACTGCCTTCCATTTAGCTCAATGTCTCACCCACTCCTCCTGCTGTCCGTTCCCCAATTCCATGCAGCATCGTTGTCCTCCTGCTTAGCCTCAGTCCTTATCTTGCTGTCCATACTCTCCTTCCCACTGCCCTCCGATGTCTGTATGCATGCCCCTGCTCCCTCCTTTCTGCCCACCATATTCCATGGACCTGCCACCCTCCTATCTACTCTGAGTGTTCTGTTGAGCTGCCCTGCCCCCCACCTGCCTAGCATGGTCAGATGGCTGCCACCTGTCCCTGCCACCTCCACCCTGCCTGTCCAAGTTCCATGCCCCTATCCCCTCCCACCTGTCCTCCATGGTCCATTTGCTGTCACTTCCTTCTGCCCTCTATGCTCTATTGTGCTGCAACTGCTCTTCCTGTCTGCCCTGTATGGTCTGTTGTGAAGTGCCTTCCCCTGCCCTCTTTTATCTGTGAATAGCCCCTACCCCTCCCTTCTGTTCTCCATGGTCTTTTGTGCATGCCCCTGCCCCCTTCCTCTTGCCCACCATGGCTGTTGTGCTGCCACTAACCCTCCTGCTTGCCATGCATGTTCTTCTGTGCTGCCACAGCCCCTCCCACCTGCCCTGTGTGGTTAGCTTGCTGCCCCTGACCCCCTCCCACCTTTCCTCCGTTGTCTCTGTGTAAGCCATTATAGTCTCACTGTTGCCCTCAATGGTGTGTTGTGCTTCCAATGCCCATCCTACCTGCCCTCCATGGTCAGCTTGCTGTTCCTGCCCTGCCCCCTTGCCCTCTGCCCTCTGTTTTCCATGTGCAGTCCCCTATCACCTCCCTCCTGCCTTGTTTGGTCCGCTGTCATTCCCCTGCCCCCTCTCTCCTGCCCTTCATGGTCCGTTATGCTGCCACTTTCCCTCCTGTCAGTCCGCAAATGGTTAGCTTGCTGCCCTTGCCTCTTTCCCCTCTGCTCTCTGTTGTCCATGTGCATGGCCTTGTTCCCTCCCTATTGCTTTCCATGGTCCATCTGCTGCACTGCCGTCCCGCTTGCACGGTGTGATGTATTGTGCTGCTGCAACCCCTGACACCTGCCCTGTAAGGTCAGTTGGTGCCCCTGCCCATCTCCCTCCTGCCCTCTCTTATCTGAGTCCGTGTCCCTACCCCATTCCTCCTGCCCTCCGTGATCCATTTTACAAAACTTGCCTACATTTTTAACTTGGTAAGAGGGAGATTTTGAAAAAAACATGGGGAATTGGTTTTCCCAATTGACTTACATTGAAAAAGAGGTGATTTTAGGAAGAAGATACAATAAAGACCTTTTAGGCTTAAAACACTGGGAGTCTCCTGTCTGAATTAGGTCTGTTAGCATGTATGGTTGTACTGCCACTGCTTCTTCCTTCTGCCCTCAATGGTCTTTTATATTGCCACAGCCTATCTTGTCTATACTGCATGGGTGGTTTGTTGCCCCTGCCCCCCTTTTCCCTGCCCTTCAAGGTCCGTTGTGGTGTCACTGCCCCTCCCACCTGCACAGCGTGGTCAACTTGTTGCCTCTGCACCCTCCTCTATGAGAGGGTCTTATCCTCATAGAAATTATGGTTAGTGCTCTAAACAACTAAAATGAGGACAGATTTCCTGAGTTCTCAGATAGCAACAAAGCACTTTTAAATAATTTGCTATCTTTATGTTTTTTTATCCAGTTGATCACTTGATTTTATGGCAAGACCAAAGGCTAATATTATTGCATTCTCATTTAATGCCACCGCACACTGTAGCTCCTTTAAGAAAAGAAAACAAAACATAGAGAATTCTAATACTATGAAACCCTGGAAGTTTCATTGCTCTTTCTTCTTTTTTGCTGCTGTGTGACCAGATAAGTAATCTTTGGCAGCTCTGGGTATGACAAGGCTGACAGGTAGGAGCTATGAAAGACTCTTCAGATATCCCTTTAAAGGTGGGAGGCAGACTAGCCCAATTCTGTGGAAATTGGAACCTGGGAGTCAGGACCCCTGGGTTCTAGAGACAGTGAAGGAGTACAAGATAGAATTCATAGGTACACCAATGCAAAGTAAAATGCTTTCCGAAATGATCTTCTCACAGGAAGACTCAACCCTAGTTTCACAAGAGGTAGAGGGCCTATTGACCAAAGGGGCAATTCGAGAGGGAACAGAGCTAGGCTTTATTAGCAACATCTTTTTAGTGGAAAAGAAAGACAAAGGGATGAGACCAGTGATAAATCTAAAAGAGTTGAATGAATGGGTGACCTAACACCAAAGGGGGGTAGGAATCCCAGAAAGGGGTTAGATAAGGGACTTCGTATGTGCCAAGATCGGCTTTTGGATATCTCTGGCCCTCTAGTGAAAATATTTGATTTGATTGAAGAAGCATACATGAATAAGGAGTATGTGGATACAGAGGAGATATGTCAATGGGTGCAACAGGCAGTTTGTTTATCAGGGAATGCTAATACTGCTTTGTCAGTAGAGCGCAGGAAAAGTATCTTGTTGAAAATTGACCCCAAGTTGGTTGATTTGGCTGATAATGAAGGTGGTCCTGCTGCTAAAGGTCTTCTCTTCGGAGATGATTTTATTAAATCAATGTCTAAGTTTGTTGGTGCATACTCCTCCATCCAAAAATCTAATAAAAGGGTCTTCAGTGATCGTGTTTTTTGTTGGGCTGGGAGATCAAGGGGTCGATTTCCCAGCTGAGGCCAGGGAATTACGAGATCCTCTTTTTCCCTGGGATATGGCCCCTTACAAGGACAAAGTGGCTGGAAAGTTGGAAGCTTCTACCCTCAAAGACAATGTTCTAGGGGACTTAGAGGATGGAATGATCAAAGGTTCAGAGGAGCAGGTAAGGTTAGGCCTTATTTCTACCCCAGTAAAGTTGGGCAGCAGACTTGCACAATTTGATCACAATTAGTTCGGGTAACATGGGACCCTTGGGTTCTGCAATCAGTACAGGGTTATCACATCGATTTCATAGGAGATCCGATTCAAAGTTGGGTGCCAAGGAGAGTTCAGTTCAGTATGGATCAGGGGAGATTAGTGGACAAAGAAGTTCTTGAATTGAAAGAGAAGGGAGCAATAGTGGAATGCTATCACGAAAGAGGAGGATTTATAAGCCATATCTTCTTAGTAGAGAAAAAGAACAAAGGGATGAGACCGGTTATAAATTTGATTCTGTAGTGTGCCATTATTTCAAGATGGAAGGTGTACACATGTGAAGGGACATTTTACAGACAGGAGATTGATTGACTCGACTGGAACTAAAGGGCGCATGTCTAAGTATTCCTGTTTGGAAACACCATCAAAAGTATCTCATGTTCAGATGGGGCGGAAGGTTTTGGAAATTTGTGTGTCTTCCTCTTGGTCTTTCGTCGGCCCCATGGTGCTTTACGAAAAGTTTATGACCAGTGTCGTCATTCTTGAGAGAAAGGGGAGTGAGATTGATTATTTACCTAGACGACATGAGAAGTAGTTGATTACATGTACTAAATTAGTTGACACAGGATTGAATTCCATTGAAGACACCAACAAACCCATTTCTCCCAAGCCAGTCTATATGCTTTTCTTGTGCCAGGTGCCCATGACTCCGATATGAGTTTGAAAGCATCTGTCGAAAGGCCTACGATCTGCCACTGTGTCCTGAAATCCTCCAGGTCATCAGTGTCAGAAGACCTTGCTCTACCAGAGGGTGTGGTACTCCTTCTGGACCTGTTATTATTTCCTTGAATGTTGGTATTAAGATCGGGAGGTCTATACTCATTTCTATTAAGATTGGGAACCATGCTTGGGCTCTCCAGAGGGGTGTTATTACCACTGTGAGTTCTTTGACACCAAGGCTGATAAAAATCTACATTATATGTGACACTTAAGGGAGAGGATGCAGTGTTACAGCCAGAGCTGCAGACTTTGCAACTGGGGAACCAGGTTAGAGTTTCAGCATCAGCTCGACATCCTGTGATTCTGGGCAAATCACTTAATCTCCCCATGCCTAAAACCAAAATGAATGTGTCCTTGTGTAATATAACTTATGCTCATGTAAAGCACTGCTATACCTTTGGGTCAGGTCTGCACTATATAAAAGTGCAAAAAAACTAAATAATTAAGTGTTTTGCACACGTCTGTCATTGGGCTACATTTGGGTGATTTTTGTGCTATATGTGGGCTCTTTTGTCTCAAATGGCCATCTTGGGAGACTTATTTGTTATGAAGTTCCCTAATTTCATCATTTACTGCAGTATCCTCAGTAGGAAATGCTTTCAGTTTTCTACTTTGATTCCATCAAGATGGCGTTCATATGTGACACACCTTTGGCATAAATTCAGAATGTTAGCACTCTAGTTGCTCATTAGAACACTGTAGTAAAACGGCTGATCATCAGGGAGTTAACTGGCAGTCTGCTGCTGGTGTTGAAAGTGCATGTTTCAGTCTGCATGAGTGCATGTGTTGAAAGTGCATGTTGCAGTCTGCATGTCATAATGTTTTAATGAAATAGAAGAGGAAGATATTTGAGAACTCACTTAAAATGTGTCCCAATTTTTCTTTCTACAGCACTAACTATAATTTATATGACAAACTGAACCCCCTCATTTTGTTCCTTTCTAAATTAAATGTTTTAAGGTTTGCCAGTTTGATTTAATCCACATGGCTTCAGGTGTGCCATACTTTTATCATACGTGACACTGTAAGTGCTCTAGTTGTTCTTTAGAACACTCTGGGAGGCTGCAGTAGAACACAAGGGAATTAATTCTATGTCAGGACCAGAGGCTCCGATTATGCTTCCCATTTCTTTACTGTTTATTCACAGCACTCAATGAAAGAAAAGTTTTATAAACACTACATTACCCATGAACACTCTTATGACACATGACCAACCATAGAGTAAAGCCCTATATAAGCTCCGACCAAGGTAACAGTGTCCTCTTTCTTTGCTGTTCCGCAGCCAGTTTTGTGCATTCTCCCTTATACATTTATTAATTGTACATGGTTAGCTTTTGCTTGCATGATTGCATATTTTTGCTAGATTATCAGGTTGATTTATAAGGTATTGTCAACGTCTGTTAATTGTGGCATTTTTTTTAAAACAGACTTTATTGGTCAGGTGGCACATACCTTGCAGGGCTCTGTACCAAGGGGCCTCTGCAGGAGCAAAGCTTATATTGTACATACACCATGGACACTTTTATGTAGCGACAATATAACAATCAAACATATACTAAACAACACCCCCTCCCCATTCCCCCCCACCCCCGCAGTAGTCGCGCGATAGCCTCAAAGTCCTACCCACCACCCGCATGCAACTGAAACAGATCATAGTTTGATAGTATACAGCTCCTCAGGGCCCACCCCCCGCCCACCGATGTCCCGCCAATGCCATCGTTACCCCAGTAGGTGTAGCTCCTGTGTAGCTCCTGTGTCGCCGGCGGTGCCAACCATATGCCCCGGTAGTCTGCCCAACGCTTCCATATTTTATAGTGCTTACTCGGACAGCCCCTAGCCGTGAAGATGGGCTGCTCGAGCCCCATACCAAAGTCCAGGGCGTTCTTCCAGGCGGCTACCGAGGGGGCCTGCGGGGCCTTCCACGCCCTAGCGATATCACGCTTTGCCAATACCAGTCCCAATAGCAAGAGATGACGTTTATAAATATTGCCCCCTATGCCCTCCATAACATGAAGCAGGGCCAGCCGCGGCGTACGGGGGAGCTCCCACCCCAGGACCTCCGAAAGGCAGGACCACACCCCCCTCCAGAATCTGTTCAGGGAAGAACACTGCCAGACCGTGTGCATGAATGTGCCTTCCTCCCGACCGCACCGAAGACTCTCCGGGGAGGCTATCAACCCCGCCCGCCACAATCGAGCCCGTGTAAAGTAGACTCTATGCAGATACTTAAATTGGATGAGGCGGAGGCGCACCACTATGGCGGCGCCCCGTGGGGCCGCCAACGCCTCCCTCCAATCCTCCTCCTCCATCGTGCCCACATCCGCCTACGAAGCTTCTGGAGTGTAGGGGAGCTGTGCGTTACTAGTGACAGATATATCCGGGAAATCTTCTTTTCCCCGAGATCCCCCATGAAGACTTTCGCTTCCAGCAGGCTAAAATCGGGGAGGGAGTCCAGGCCCACGAGGCTAGGGGACAGGGCATGGCGAAATTGAAGGTACCGGTAGAACTGGGACCGGGGCATGGCGAACTCTCTCTGCAAATCCTGAAAGGACTTAAGTGTTGTGCCCCTCATAACATCTCCCAGGGTAGATATCCCTATTGCATCCCAGCCCCAAAACCCCTGCAATGCCGCCAGCCCCGGTATGCGCCCATTATGCCAGAGGGGGGTCTCTCGCGTCAGAGTATTCCACCAACCCATGCGCCGCAGCGCCTGCCTCCAGATCTGAAATACCACTCGCGTAGCCGGCGGCAGAGCACGCCGTAGCGGCGCTGAGTAGAGAATAGAGTGCAACGTGTGGGTCCCCATAAGTCTGCGTTCCAAAGCGTACGCCGGATCCCCCCTGTCTCCGTACCACCATTCATTGAGGACCAACAGATGCGAGGCCTGATAATATGAGAGGAGGTCTGCAGCTGCCAGCCCGCCACAGTATGTGGATAAGAAGCAGGTGCGCAGGGCCACGCGTATTGTTCCCCCTCCCCACAGGAATTGCCCAAGCGCCGAATTTACCTTTCGGAACCATGCGGGGGAGATCGGATAGGGATGATTCTGTAGCCGGGGGAGTGCCACCATTTTAAAAATTGCCGATCTGCCATATATAGTCAAAGGCATACGCGACCAGGACCTAAGATCCGTGCAGACCCTCTCCCAGACTGGGGCCAAGTTACGCCCCCACGAAATGGCAGGCACGTCCGTCAGGAACACCCCTAAGTACTTCAGGCCACCCACTGCTTCTTGAAGCGGAGACGCCCATTCACCTACCCCCACCCGCTCCCCCACCACCCATAACGTGGACTTACGGGGTTTATATATTTAATTGTGGCATTTTAACACCGTATGCTAATATTGTGCTTGCGGTTCACTTGTCATCCGCTTTTGGTTACCGTATAGAGTCACTCCCGTAGACTGTTTCCAGGGAGCGTACTGCCTCCCCGACTGGGCGCTTCGCGCCCACGTTGTTATCCCGTGGAGTGGGAGAAGGGAGCGAGGACACGCCAGTTAGACGCGCAGTCCGCTGTTGGTCTCCTCACGAGCGACTCGCATCGCGCATGCGCGGCAGCCATTTTAGGTGCTTTCCTCCGATTGGGAAAGCTTAAACGAGCGCAGGAGCAGCGTTTCACTGCTCGTATATCCCAGTTTGCTCGTGTGTGTGCTAGATCTGCTCCCAGTGACGCCCGGCAAGTTTAGTCTGCGGGGCTGGATAATTTGCATACGCACTGCCTAGAGTGGGTGTTAGCAAGCCCACTCTCCACCTAATATTAGTATTGTTACTGCTTGCTTGTGGTTGCTCCACTCCCCCTTGGTTCTTATAGATACCTATATATAATTATTCCTGCTTGGGTTTATCCCTCTTGCTTGGGTCTGTACTCCTCCGGTGGGATAAACAGCTGCACTGCAGTGCATCATTATGGTTGAATACTTTTACGAGGAGGAATATTTTGAGGAGGAACCCTCTGGGTCCTTGGAATAAGACCTTGTGGAGGCACTTGATGCAGGGGTACAACATTCTGTAAATAAAGCCCTGGTGAGAGCCATAGAACCTTTAAAACAACACCTTTGTGGTTATGCCCAACAGCAAGGCTGGCTCCCCGCCCCTGGCATTCGTCCCAGATCCAGTGGGAAAGGTACCAAAAACCCCCACGCTGCCGATTTTGCCAAACTGGCCAAGACTATGTCAAGTGACCATGACTATAACGCCCCCCCTCAGAAGGTGGCGCCTACTGAATCTCACCACGATGACGATGAGGAAACCTCCTCATGCCATACATCAGATCAAGAGGAGGCCCCTAGACCCTCTAAACGCTCAAAAAAGGAGCACCACATGGACATTCCTACTCAGCCCAAGCTGCTCATGTTCAAACCGGCAAAGATTGTCCACCCGAACTCCACTGCTTGGTTGCCACCTCAAGAGGTGACAGATTATGTCCAATCCCACCTTTGGCAAGCGTTCAACAAGGATGTCAGGGCACAGCTGCGATCCGAGTGCCCAAGGCCAGACCTGCCAGGTAAGGTGGCAGACTCCAGAGGTAGATCCCTCTATGCTGACATATTTAAAAAAGTATTCTAAAGATCTTAAGAAGGGCATAGACCAGGCATGGCGATCGTGCCAAGACAAACTTCTGGACATGACGGGTCCTTTGACCAAAATTTTGGAGTTGGGCTTTAAGGCCAAGAAGTCCGCTATGGCTATTGATCCGGAGGAGCGAATTGAATGGGCGCAACGGGCGGTTTGCCAGACAGGAAATGCTAATTGTGCAATGTCCAGCGAGAGAAGACGCTCTATTCTGCTGAAGCTGGACCCCAAAATAGCTGAACTTTCGTCCTCAGAATCTGGTCCCTTAGCTTAGGGCCTTCTATTTGGTCAGCCCTTCCTCAAGGAGCTCACCAAGTTTGTCGCCACATTCAGTTGGCTGGATAAGGCACAGGGCTCCCTAAGACATGCTTTCTGGACAGTTTTCGGCAGGGCCGGACGATACAGAGGGCGGTCGTTTGGCCGAGGTTATAATCAAGGCGCCCCACGTGGTCAGTACCACCAGCAACGCGGGGGCTACCAAGAACCCAACTACAGCAACTCCTAATTCCATCCAACCCGGCGCTCCAAAAATCGCTTTCGGAAGGGCAGATACGGAGAAAACCAGGGTGGAAACCAGGATGCTGGAAACACAGGTGAGACTCATCCTATGCTCGGAAGTAATGTTGGGGGGCAGGATACAGTCCTTTCTGCACGTATGGCGCACAATCTCACAATCTCACTAAGTGCAGGGTTACAAGTTAGAACTGTACAGCTCCCCCAGCCAGAGTTCTCCCCCCCGCAGATGTCTTTTTCCCGACAAGAGCAGGACTTCATCTCCGCAGAAATACTATCTCTGCTGAAGAAAGGGGCCATAGTAGGCCCAGACCCTCACCCCGAGGTTTTATCAGCAGTATCTTCTTAGTCGAGAAGAAAGGGGGTGGATCCAGGCTTGTGTTAAATCTCAAGGACTTCAATGGATGGGTAGTTTATCGACATTTCAAGATGGAGGGCATCCATCTTCTTCGTGATCTTCTCCAAGAAGGGGATTGGATGTTCCGTTTGGACCTGAAAGACGCATACTTGTCCGTCCCCATCTTCGTGCCACATCGACGCTTCCTGCAGTTCTGCTGGCAAGGAGTTTTCTACGAATACAAGGTTCTCCCCTTCGGCCTTTCATCGGCACCATGGTGCTTCACGAAACTCCTTCGCCCAATGGTAGAGTCATTGAGAGCTTAAGGTGTTCGGCTAATCATCTATTTAGACAACATCATTATCATGGCACATTGCCCACAACTAATAATGACCCATCTCGACTGGTGGATCAACCTATTGCAGAGTATGGGATTCATTGTGAACTCACAGAAGTCGACTCGGACTCCGGCGCAGTCAATAGAGTTTTTAGGATTTCAGATTGATTCCTGTCTCTGCCAGCTACTCCCCCAGCGCAGAAGGTCAGATCAATCAAGAGAGAGTTGAGATTGATTCTGAACAAGCAGATTGTATCATTGAGATCAGTAGCCCGAGTGGTTGGTCTTCTGGCCTCTTTGATACAAGCGATTTTACCGGGCCCCCTTCACTATCGGGCACTTCAAAGATTAAAGATTCAGCATCTCCGGAAAGGCCTCGGTTATACAAACAGATCCCTCTTTCAGAAGAGGCGAGGTTGGAGATGCGGGGGTGGTTAAACCACATGGAGGCTTGGAACGGTAGAGCCATCTTTGTATCCACTCCGGAAGTAGTGACATGTCAGATGCCAGCCGTTGGGGAGCCCGTTGCGGTCAGATTTCCACTGGGGGTCGCTGGTCCCAGAAGGAACTCTCTTTACATATCAACTGTCTGGAGCTTCTTGCGGGCTCCTTTGCGATCCGCAGCCTTTCCCCTCGGAAGACAGGCTGTTGTATCTTGCTTCGCATGGGCAACGTGTCAGAGGTGCGATATGTGAACAAGCTGGGAGGGACGAGGTCCCATGTGCTAGCGGAGACCCCCAAGGATTTTAGGCACTTCTGCCTACAACACAGAATTTCGATAGTAGCGGAAACCTTCCGGGTTGCAACATCAATGTGGCAGATTGGCATTCCTGGTATCTACAGGATTTCAGCGACTGGAGACTCCACCCTTGGATTTTCCAGACACTGAACCGCCTTTAGAGCCACCTGTTCACTTTACGCCTCAACAGACAAATCCCAGACTTTTTCAGCTGGTGTCCAGATCCGGAGACGATTGCCACAGATGCTTTTCTCCAGAACTGGCCAACAACTCTGTGTTACGCGTTTCTCCCGTTTATGATGATTTCCAGAGTGCTGGCACAGACCTGTTGTCAATGGGCGGAGTTAATATTGATTACCCCTCTCTGGAGAGCGCAAGCATGGTTCCCAGTACTTCTGGAAATGTCTTGTGCAACTCCGATTCTTCTCCCACATCGGTGGGACCTGTTGCTGGACCCTCAGGGATCTCCACATCCATTGATAGAATCGGAACAACTCTCTCTGGTGGCTTGGCGGGTTTACGGGACAGATGGAAGGTCCCTGGCCTTTCGAGGGACGCTGACAGATTTATCAGCGAAGGCTGGTCAGCTAATACCCACAAGCGGTACTCATCAGCTTGGAAACGATGGTGTGGCTGGTGCTCTCAACAGGAAGTTGATCCCGTTAATGCACATTTCTCTTTGATTGTCAATTTTTTGTCCTCCATCACTTCATCTGGCATGGCTTACAGGACTGTAAATAATTTCTGATCTGCCATCTCGGCAGGCCATGACCTGATGGATGGCAAACCGGTGGGAGAGCATCCCTTGGTGTGCAAGCTGCCTAGGGGTATCCGGATGGTCAGACCTCCTTGCCCAAAATATTCTGTTTTATGGGATATGTCCATTGTCCTGAGATTCTTGGAGTCATGGCCTTCTAATAAGTATTTATCTAGGAAGCAACTGTCTGCCAAGTTGACCATGTCGCCCTCATGCTGCAGTTTGTGGTGGGACAATGTTGCCTTTGCTCAAAGAAGTTACCGGACTTCGTTGGTTAAAGCGCAGGGTCGAGAGTTGAGCACCGTTAGGCCCCAAGTTGACTCTTCATGAGGAGTTCTCTAGGGAAGACTGGATCTACGTGATCAAGTTATTGGTTTAATTGACTTAACTGTTGGATGGTTACTCAAAGAAAGAGGACACTGTTACCTTGGTCGGACCTTTTATAGGGCTATACTCTATGGCTGGTCATGTGTCATAAGAGTGTTCATGGATAATGTGGTGTTTATAAAACTTTTCTTTCATTGGCTGCTGTGAATAAACAGTAAAGAAATGAGAAGCATAATCCTTGCCTCCGTGTCCTTAATAGAATTGAAAATTCTTGTCATGAATGTTTGCAAATTTATAACTGTCATACTTCATTTTCATATGGCTGAGAAAGATAGTGTGAATTTACAGAAAATATGCTCTCATTTTAGCTTCTGGAGCACCTTCCATATCCTCTATGGTGAAATAATGAGAAAAGAGTTTTCCCTCAAACATGATTCTTGAAATCCCAGCAGAAGGCTTTCCCACAGGGTAAAATCACCTTAGAACACACCACAATTCCTAAAATGAGTATGGTACCTTCAACAAATGATTTATATTGTAACTAAAATCTGTTATCATCAAATATAAGTTCTCCTTTTTGTGACTCTCAAAACCTGCCATTCACTACAATGCATTTCAATAGGGTGCTATCATGTATATTGGTCCCAAGATGGCTGCCAACACTTCCTGGTTGAAGTGTTGGCAGCCAATCAAATTTCAGTAGTGTTTCAGTAGGCTGTTGGGCTCCTAGATATCTGTATTTTTTAAACTTAAATATCTCTGAAACTACTGAACAGATTTATACCAAATCACAAAAAGCACGCTTTCTGGACAAACATCTAGCTTTCTGCCAAATTTGGTGCAATTCCGTTCAGAGGTTTGGGCTGTAGTCGTGTTCAAAAACGAAAAATCTCCATAGACATAACATGGGAAAAACGCATTTTGGGACCCCCCCTTTTTCTCGGACCTCGCTTGACAGATTTCCCCGAAACTTTCAACACAGCAGCTGAACCAAAAAGGGGACGTTTTTTGAAAATATTGTGAAGATTAGTCAAGCAGCGCCAAAGCTATTGGCAAAACAAAAACTTTGGTCCTAACTATAACTACCTACTGGCGACCGCCATATGTATAATATATGTGTATATATAATATATGCTTGTGTATATATATATATATATATATATAAATATATATCTTCACTGAAAAAACATAGGTTTCAGGGATGTTATAGTTAGTTGGACATTTCACTTGTACAAAACCAGAGAAATTTGGCCGTTATAGTTAGTTGAGCTAACTATAACTCGCGCCCCAGCAATGCACTGCTGATGATGTTACATATTACATCATTCATGACATGGTCAGTGACATCACTGATGTCATCACTGATGACATCTCAAATGACATCACTGATGACATCATCCAGTGACTGAGTGTTTTTTAAAAGTTTAAGAATGTTATATATATATACGCCAAGGTGTATTTAAGAATGAGTGGGTTTATGAGTGTCTGAATGGATGATTTACTGGGTGCGTGACTGACTGTGTAAGTGAGTGATTAAACGTGTCTTACTGAATGCATGGGTGAATGACTAATCTATGTGAATGTCTGTATCAGTCTGTCAGTTGGTGTGTAAGTGGTTGAATGGGTTGGTGTGGAGCTACATGAGTGTCTATATGGGTTAATGATTGGCTGTCTGAGTACCTGTATGGGTGCCTGTGTGTCTGTGTGGGTGGGTGGGGAATATGTGTGACTCTGTGCATAGATGTGTGAGTGGGTGATTCACTGGGTGTATGGGTTCAAGAGTGCATCTGTAAAGGGCTGTATGGGTGGGTGAGTGTGTGTATGGGTATGTTGGTGAGTGAATGGATATCTCAGTGGTACATGTGTAAGTAACTACATATGTGAAAGACAGCATATGTGAGTATTGGACTATATAAATGACTATATGTGAGAGTGAGTGATTGTGAGAGTGGCTGCATGGATGAGTGTGTGCTTGTGTCAGTGATTGTATAAGAGTGTAAGTATGTGTTAGTATCTGTGTAAATAGTAGGCCTGGGTGGTAAATTCCGTTCCGCTCGCAGAATTTGCGGAATTTGGGTAATTTCGCGTTCCGCGGAGAACGCGGTATTGCCAAAAATTCCGCGATCCGCGGCTTCGCGGACATTTTTGCTTGGTCGCGCTTTCAAAATGCGTGTTTGCGAGATATTTCTCCCCGAGCACGCACACAGCGTTTGCGAACAGGAAAAAAGCAATGCGAACGGGCGGAACAACCAATTCCGCGTGTTCGCGGACATTTTTGACCATTTCGCGGAGCTTTGCATAGCGCGACTATGCAAATTCCGCCCACCCCTAGTAAATAGGTGAGGTGGTGTGTGTATAACTGTATAGGTGAGTAAATGGGAGTGTGATTGATTCTTTGCATTACTGACTAGCTGTGTGAGTAACTCTATGGATGAGTGGCAGTGTGTGAGTGTCTGTATAGGTGTATGAGTGCATATGATAGTGCTGTATTGATGAGTGACTGACTGCATGTATGAGTGACTGTATGGGTGAATGAGTGGATGTGTGTATAGACCTAGGAATCAGTGAGTGGGTATGTAGTAACTGGTATTGGTGTGTCTATGGTTTCGAAAATGGTAGTCTGTATTTTAGAGTGGGTGTATCAAAGGTTATATTAGGGTGTGAGGAGGTGCATCAGATTATCATGTGGATGATGTCATCAATGATGTCATCAGTGATGTCATTTGAGATGTCATCAGTGATGACATCAGTGATGTCACTGACCATGTCATGAATGATGTAATATGTGACGTCATCAGCAGTGCATTGCGGGGGCACGAGTTATATTTAGCTCAACTAACTATAACGGCCACATTTCTCTGGTTTTATACGAGTGAAATGTCCAACTAACTATAACATCCCTGAAACCTGTGGTTTTTTCAGTGAATTTCTAAGGTTTTTTAAATGCTAATTTCTAACTATAACATCCCTGAAACCTATGGTTTCTTCAGTGAACTTCAAAGGTTTTTTAAATGCTAATTTCTAACTATAACGTCCCTGAAACCTATGGTTTTTTCAGTGAATTTCAAAGGTTTTTTAAATGCTAATTTCTAACTATAACGTCCCTGAAACCTATGTTTTTTTCAGTGAATTTATAAGATTTTTTAAATGAAAATTTCAAGCTATAACGTCCCTGAAACCTGTGTTTTTTTCAGTGAATTTCTAAGGTGTTTTAAATTCTAATTTCTAACTATGCCTACAGAGGTAGGACATGTGCAGAAAGAGGAAGAAAGGCGTAGAAAGAAGCAAGAGAAATGCAGAAAGAGGCAACAGAAGTCCAGAAGAGGAAGAAAGGTGCAGAAAGAAGCAAGAGATATGCAGAAAGAACCAACAGAGGTGCAGAAAGAGCCCTTGTTATAAAGTCATCCTGTGCCCTGGGCACCCCCCAACTTTTTGCTGACTGGTACTGGTGGTAACTGACTCTGACTGACCCTGGGCTCTGCCTAACCAAGCCCGGAGCCAGTGCTATGCTGACAGACACTTAGAATACAGTGAAAACACCTAAATACACTAGGGTACACTGTGGGTTGGGATACCCTTGTGATTGGCATGACCTCCCCTGTAAGGCACTAGTGCATAATAGGGCAGGGGGATTAAAGCTACCTCTAAGTCCCTAGCATATAATAGGGCATGGCAGTTTAAAGGCCAGCAGCCCTTTTCTGCACTTGCACATGTGCACTGCTGAGCCTGAGGTCAGTTTAAAAGTAGCCCTGTGTGTGCAGAAAGAGGTGCAGAAAGAGGCAAGAGACGTGCAGAAAGAGGAAAGAAGGGTACAGAAAGAGGCAAGAGACGTGCAGAAAGAAGCAAGAGCAGTACAGAAAGAACCAACAGAGGTGCAGAAGGAGGCAAGATGCGTGCAGAAAGAGGCAAGAGGGGTGCAGAAATTTGCAAGAGAGGTGCAGAAAGAAGCAAGAACAGTGCAGTAAGAAACAACAGAGGTACAGAAGGAGGCAAGAGGGGTGCAGAAAGAGGCAAAAGGAGTGCAGAAAGAACCAAGAGACATGCAGGAAAAGGGAAGAAGGGTGCAGAAAGAGGCACGAGGGGTGCAGGAAGAAGGAAGAGAAGTGCAGAAAGAAGCAACAGAGGTGCTGAAAGAGGCATGAAGGGTGCAGAAAGAAGCAAGAGAAATGCAGAAAGAAGCAACAGAGGTACAGAAAGAGGCAAGAGTGGTGCAGAAAGAGGGAAGAGAGGTGTAGAAAGAGGCAAGAGACTTGCACAAAGAGGGAAGAGGGGTGCAGAAAGAGGCAAGAGGGGTGCAGAAAGAAGCAAGTGAGGTGCAGAAAGAGGCAAGATAGGTGCAGAAAGAGGCAAGAGAGGTGCAGAAACAGGCAAGAGAAGTGCAGAAAGAGGCAAGTGAGATGAAGAAAGAGGCAATAGAGGTGCATAAAGAGGGAAGACAAGTGCAGAAAGGGACAACAGGGGTGCAGAAAGAAGCAAGACAGGTGCAGAAAGAAGCATGGGAAGTGCAGAATGAAGCAACAAGGGTGCAGAAAGAGGCAAGAGAAGGGCAGAAAGAAGCAACAGAGGTGCAGAAGGAGGCAAGAGAACTGCAGAAAGGGGCAAGAGAGTTGCAGAAACAGGCAAAAGAGGTACAGAAAGAGGGAACAGGGGTGCAGACAGAGGCAAGAGAGGTGCAGAAACAGGTAAGAGGGGTGCAGAAAGAGGCAAGAAGGGTGCAGAAATTTGCAAGAGGGGTGCAGAAATGTGCAAGAGAGGTGCAGAAAGAAGCAAGAGCAGTGCAGAAAGAACCAACAGAGGTGCAGAAAGAGGCAAGAGGGGTACAGAAAGAGGCAAGTGAAGTGCAGAATGAAGCAAAAGAGGTGCAGAAAGAACCAACAGAGGTGCAAAAAGAAGCAAGAGGGGTGCAGAAAGGGTTAGGAGAGGTGCACAAAGAGGCAAAAGGGGTACAGAAAGAGGCAGGAGGGGTGCAGAAAGAAGGAAGAGAACTGCAGAAAGAAGCAACAGAGGTGCTGAAAGAGGCACGAAGGGTGCAGAAAGAGACAAGAGAGGTGCAGAAAGAGACAAGAGAGGTGCAGAAAGAAGCAACAGAGGTACAGAAAGAGGCAAGAGTGGTGCAGAAGGAGGGAAGAGAGGTGCAGAGACAGGCAAAAGAAGTGTTGAAAGAGGCAAGAGAGGTGCAGAAGGAGGCAAGAGAACTGCATAAAGAGGCAAGAGAGTTGCAGAAAGAAGCAAGTGAGATGCAGAAGAACGCAAGTGAACTGCAGAAAGAGGCAAGAGAGTTGCAGAAACAGGCAAAGGGGTGCAGAAAGAGGGAACAGGTAGGCAGACTGAGGCAAGAGAGGTGCAGAAAGAGGGAAGAGGGTTGCAGAAAGAGGCAAGAGAGGTGCAGAAAGAAGCAACAGAGGTGAAGAAAGAAGCAAGAGAAGTGCAGAAAGAGGCAAATGAGGTGCAGAAAGAGGCAACAGAGGTGCAGAAAGAGGCAACAGAGGTGCAGAAAGATGCAAGAGAGGTGCAGAAACAAGCAAGAGAAGTGCAGAAAGAGGCAAGAGAATTGCTGAAAGAAGCAACAGAGGTGTAGAAAGAAGGAAGAGAAGTGCAGAAAGGGGCAAGTGAGGTGCAGAAAGAGGCAAGAGAGGTGCAGAAAATGACAAGAGAACTGCAGAAAGAGGCAAGAGGGATGCAAAAAAGGGAAGAAGGGTGGAAAAAGAAACAAAAGAAGTGCAGAAAGAAGGAACAGAGGTGCAAAAAGAGGGAAGAGGGGTGCAGAAAGAGGCACGAGCGGTGCGTAAAGAAGCAAAAGATGTGCAGAAAGAAACAAAAAAAGTGCAGGAAAAGGAACAGAGGTGCAGAAAGAGGCAACAGGGGTGAAGAAAGAAGCGAGAGGTGATGAAAGAAACAAAATAAGTGCAGAAAGAAGGAACAGAGGTGCAGAAATAGGCAAGAGGGGTGCAGAAAGAAACAAAAGAAGTGCAGAAAGAAGCAACGGAGGTGCAGAAAGAGGCAAGAGGACTGCAGAAAGAGGGATGAATGGTGCAGAAAGAGGCACGAGGTTTGCAGAAAGAAGCAAGGGAGATGCAGAAAGAAGCAAGAGAAATACATAAAAAGCAACAGAGATGCAGAAAGGGGGAAGTGGGGTGGAGATAGAGGCAAGAGGGATACAGAAATAAACAAGAGAGGTGCAGAAAAAAACAAAAGAAGTGCAGAAAGAAGGAACAGAGGTGCAGAAAGAGGCAAGAGGGTTGCAGAAATAGGGAAGAGGGGTGCAAAAGAGGCACGAGGGGTGCAGAAAGAAGGGACAGAGGTACTGAAAGAAGCAAGAGAAGTGCAGAAAGAAGCAAAAGAGGTGCAGAAAGAACCAACAGAGGTGCAAAAAGAAGCAAGAGGGGTGCAGAAAGGGTTAGGAGAGGTGCACAAAGAGGCAAAAGGGGTACAGAAAGAGGCAGGAGGGGTGCAGAAAGAAGGAAGAGAACTGCAGAAAGAAGCAACAGAGGTGCTGAAAGAGGCACGAAGGGTGCAGAAAGAGACAAGAGAGGTGCAGAAAGAAACAAGAGAGGTGCAGAAAGAAGCAACAGAGGTACAGAAAGAGGCAAGAGTGGTGCAGAAGGAGGGAAGAGAGGTGCAGAGACAGGCAAAAGAAGTGTTGAAAGAGGCAAGAGAGGTGCAGAAGGAGGCAAGAGAACTGCATAAAGAGGCAAGAGAGTTGCAGAAAGAAGCAAGTGAGATGCAGAAGAACGCAAGTGAACTGCAGAAAGAGGCAAGAGAGTTGCAGAAACAGGCAAAAGGGGTGCAGAAAGAGGGAACAGGTAGGCAGACTGAGGCAAGAGAGGTGCAGAAAGAGGGAAGAGGGTTGCAGAAAGAGGCAAGAGAGGTGCAGAAAGAAGCAACAGAGGTGAAGAAAGAAGCAAGAGAAGTGCAGAAAGAGGCAAATGAGGTGCAGAAAGAGGCAACAGAGGTGCAGAAAGAGGCAACAGAGGTGCAGAAAGATGCAAGAGAGGTGCAGAAACAAGCAAGAGAAGTGCAGAAAGAGGCAAGAGAATTGCTGAAAGAAGCAACAGAGGTGTAGAAAGAAGCAAGAGAAGTGCAGAAAGGGGCAAGTGAGGTGCAGAAAGAGGCAAGAGAGGTGCAGAAAATGACAAGAGAACTGCAGAAAGAGGCAAGAGGGATGCAAAAAAGGGAAGAAGGGTGGAAAAAGAAACAAAAGAAGTGCAGAAAGAAGGAACAGAGGTGCAAAAAGAGGGAAGAGGGGTGCAGAAAGAGGCACGAGCGGTGCGTAAAGAAGCAAAAGATGTGCAGAAAGAAACAAAAAAAAGTGCAGGAAAAGGAACAGAGGTGCAGAAAGAGGCAACAGGGGTGAAGAAAGAAGCGAGAGGTGATGAAAGAAACAAAATAAGTGCAGAAAGAAGGAACAGAGGTGCAGAAATAGGCAAGAGGGGTGCAGAAAGAAACAAAAGAAGTGCAGAAAGAAGCAACGGAGGTGCAGAAAGAGGCAAGAGGACTGCAGAAAGAGGGATGAATGGTGCAGAAAGAGGCACGAGGTTTGCAGAAAGAAGCAAGGGAGATGCAGAAAGAAGCAAGAGAAATACATAAAAAGCAACAGAGATGCAGAAAGGGGGAAGTGGGGTGGAGATAGAGGCAAGAGGGATACAGAAATAAACAAGAGAGGTGCAGAAAAAAACAAAAGAAGTGCAGAAAGAAGGAACAGAGGTGCAGAAAGAGGCAAGAGGGTTGCAGAAATAGGGAAGAGGGGTGCAAAAGAGGCACGAGGGGTGCAGAAAGAAGCAACAGAGGTACTGAAAGAAGCAAGAGAAGTGCAGAAAGAAGCAACAGAGGTGCAGAAAGAGGGATGAGGGGTGGAGAAAGTGGCGAGAGGGGTGCAGAAAGAAGCAAGAGAGGTGCAGAAAGAAACAAAAGAAGAGCAGAAAGAAGGAACGGGTGCAAAAAGAGGCAAGAGGGGTGCAGAAAGAAGGAAGAGGGGTGCAGAAAGACGCACGAGTAGTGCAGAAAGAAGCAAGAGTAGTGCAGAAAGATGCAACAGAGATGCAGAAAGAGGCAAGAGGGGGGCAAAAAGAGGGAAGAGGGGTGCAGAAAGAGGCACAAGGGGTGCACAAAGAAGCAAGAGAGGTGCAGAAAGAAACAAAAGAAGTGCAGAAAGAAGGAACAGAGGTGCAGAAAGAGGGAAGAGGGGTGGATAAAGAGACAAGAGAGCTGCAGAAAGAAGCAACAGAGGTGCAGAAAGAGGGAAGAGGGATGGAGGAAGAGGCAAGAGGGGTACAGAAAGAAACAAAAGAAGAGCAGAAAGAAGGAACAGGGGTGCAGAAAGAGGCAAGAGGGGTGCAGAAAGACGGAAGAGGGGTGCAGAAAGAAGCACGAGTGGTGCAGAAAGAAGCAAGAGTAGTGCAGAAAGATGCAACAGAGATGCAGAAAGAGGCAAGGGGGGGCAAAAAGAGGGAAGAGGGGTGCAGAAAGAGGCACGAGGGGTGCACAAAGAAGCAAGAGAGGCAGAAAGAAACAAAAGAAGTGCAGAAAGAAGGAACAGAGGTGCAGAAAGAGGGAAGAGGGGTGGAGAAAGAGACGAGTGGTGCAGAAAGAGGGAAGAGGGATGGATGAAGAGGCAAGAGGGGTGCAGAAAGAATCAAGAGAGGTGCAGAAAGTAACATAAGAAGTGCAGAAAGAAGGGAGGTGCAGAAAGAGGCAAGAGGAGTGCAGAAAGAGAAGAGGGGTGCAGAAAGAGGCACAAGGGGTGCAGAAAGAAGCAAGAGAGGTACAGAAAGACGCAAGATAAGTGCAGAAAGAAGCAACAGAGATGCAGAAAGAGGGAAGAGGGGTGGAGAAAGAGGCGAGAGAAGTGCAGAAAGAGGCAAGTGAGATGCAGAAGGACGCAAGTGAACTGCAGAAAGAGGCAAGAGAGTTGCAGAAACAGGCAAAAGGGGTGCAGAAAGAGGGAACAGGTAGGCAGACTGAGGCAAGAGAGGTGCAGAAAGAGGGTTGCAGAAAGAGGCAAGAGGTGCAGAAAGAAGCAACAGAGGTGCAGAAAGAAGCAAGAGAAGTGCAGAAAGAGGCAAGTGAGGTGCAGAAAGAGGCAAGAGAGGTGCAGAAAGAGGCAACATAGGTGGAGAAAGATGCAAGAGAGGTGCAGAAACAAGCAAGAGAAGTGTAGAAAGAGGCAAGAGAATTGCTGAAAGAAGCAACAGAGGTGTAGAAAGAAGCAAGAGAAGTGCAGAAAGGGGCAAGTGAGGTGCAGAAAGAGGCAAGAGAGGTGCAGAAAATGACAAGAGAACAGCAGAAAGAGGCAAGAGGGATGCAAAAAAGCGAAGAAGGGTGGAAAAAGAAACAAAAGAAGTGCAGAAAAAAGGAACAGAGGTGCAAAAAGAGGGAAGAGGGGTGCAGAAAGAGGCACGAGGGGTGCGGAAAGAAGCAAAAGATGTGCAGAAAGAAATAAAAAAAAGTGCAGGAAAAGAAACAGAGGTGCAGAAAGAGGCAACAGGGATGCAGAAAGAGGCAACAGGGGTGAAGAAAGAAGCGAGAGGTGACGAAAGAAACAAAATAAGTGCAGAAATAAGGAACAGAGGTGCAGAAAGAGGCAAGAGGGGTGCAGAAAGAAACAAAAGAAGTGCAGAAAGAAGCAACGGAGATGCAGAAAGAGGCAAGAGGACTTCAGAAAGAGGGATGAATGGTGCAGAAAGAGGCACGAGGGGTGCAAAAAGAAGCAAGAGAAGTGCAGAAAGGGGCAAGTGGGGTGCAGAAAGAGGCAAGAGAGGTGCAGAAAATGACAAGAGAACTGCAGAAAGAGGCAAGAGGGATGCAAAAAAGCGAAGAAGGGTGGAAAAAGAAACAAAAGAAGTGCAGAAAAAAGGAATAGAGGTGCAAAAAGAGGGAAGAGGGGTGCAGAAAGAGGCCCAAGGGGTGCGGAAAGAAGCAAAAATATACAGAAAGAAACAAAAAAAAGTGCAGGAAAAGGAACAGAGGTGCAGAAAGAGGCAACAGGGGTGCAGAAAGAGGCAACAGGGGTGAAGAAAGAAGCGAGAGGTGACGAAAGAAACAAAATAAGTGCAGAAAGAAGGAACAGAGGTGCAGAAAGAGGCAAGAGGGGTGCTGAAAGAAACAAAAGAAGTGCAGAAAGAAGCAACGGAGGTGCAGAAAGAGGCAATAGGACTGCAGAAAGAGGGATGAATGGTGCAGAAAGAGGCACGAGGGGTGCAGAAAGAAGCAACGGAGATGCAGAAAGAAGCAAAAGAAATACATAAAAAAGCAACAGAGATGCAGAAAGGGGGAAGTGGGGTGGAGATAGAGGCAAGAGGGATACAGAAATAAACAAGAGAGGTGCAGAAAAAAACAAAAGAAGTGCAGAAAGAAGGAACAGAGGTGCAGAAAGAGGCAAGAGGGGTGCAGAAATAGGGAAGAGGGGTGCAAAAGAGGCACGAGGGGTGCAGAAAGAAGGGACAGAGATACTGAAAGAAGCAAGAGAAGTGCAGAAAGAAGCAACAGAGGTGCAGAAAGAGGGATGAGGGGTAGAGAAAGTGGCGAGAGGGGTGCAGAAAGAAGCAAGAGAGGTGCAGAAAGAAACAAAAGAAGTGCAGAAAGAAGGAACAGAGGTGCAGAAAGAGGGAAGACGGGTGGAGAAAGAGCCGAGAGGTGCAGAAAGAGGGAAGAGGGATGGATGAAGAGGCAAGAGGGGTGCAGAAAGAATCAAGAGAGGTGCAGAAAGTAACAAAAGAAGTGCAGAAAGAAGGGAGGTGCAGAAAGAGGCAAGAGGAGTGCAGAAAGAGAAGAGGGTTGCAGAAAGAGGCACAAGGGGTGAAGAAAGAAGCAAGAGAGGTACAGAAAGACGCAAGATAAGTGCAGAAAGAAGCAACAGAGATGCAGAAAGAGGGAAGAGGGGTGGAGAAAGAGGCGAGAGAAGTGCAGAAAGAGGCAAGTGAGATGCAGAAGGACGCAAGTGAGGTGCAGAAAGAGGCAAGAGAGGTGCAGAAAGAGGCAACAGAGGTGGAGAAAGATGCAAGAGAGGTGCAGAAACAAGCAAGAGAAGTGTAGAAAGAGGCAAGAGAATTGCTGAAAGAAGCAACAGAGGTGTAGAAAGAAGCAAGAGAAGTGCAGAAAGGGGCAAGTGAGGTGCAGAAAAAGGCAAGAGAGGTGCAGAAAATGACAAGAGAACAGCAGAAAGAGGCAAGAGGGATGCAAAAAAGCGAAGAAGGGTGGAAAAAGAAACAAAAGAAGTGCAGAAAAAAGGAATAGAGGTGCAAAAAGAGGGAAGAGGGGTGCAGAAAGAGGCACGAGGGGTGCGGAAAGAAGCAAAAATGTACAGAAAGAAACAAAAAAAAAGTGCAGGAAAAGGAACAGAGGTGCAGAAAGAGGCAACAGGGGTGCAGAAAGAGGCAACAGGGGTGAAGAAAGAAGCGAGAGGTGACAAAAGAAACAAAATAAGTGCAGAAAGAAGGAACAGATGTGCAGAAAGAGGCAAGAGGGGTGCTGAAAGAAACAAAAGAAGTGCAGAAAGAAGCAACGGAGGTGCAGAAAGAGGCAAGAGGACTGCAGAAAGAGGGATGAATGGTGCAGAAAGAGGCACGAGGGGTGCAGAAAGAAGCAACGGAGATGCAGAAAGAAGCAAGAGAAATACATAAAAAAGCAACAGAGATGCAGAAAGGGGGAAGTGGGGTGGAGATAGAGGCAAGAGGGATACAGAAATAAACAAGAGAGGTGCAGAAAAAAACAAAAGAAGTGCAGAAAGAAGGAACAGAGGTGCAGAAAGAGGCAAGAGGGGTGCAGAAATAGGGAAGAGGGGTGCAAAAGAGGCACGAGGGTGCAGAAAGAAGGGACAGAGATACTGAAAGAAGCAAGAGAAGTGCAGAAAGAAGCAACAGAGGTGCAGAAAGAGGGATGAGGGGTAGAGAAAGTGGCGAGAGGGGTGCAGAAAGAAGCAAGAGAGGTGCAGAAAGAAACAAAAGAAGTGCAGAAAGAAGGAACAGAGGTGCAGAAAGAGGGAAGACGGGTGGAGAAAGAGCCGAGAAGTGCAGAAAGAGGGAAGAGGGATGGATGAAGAGGCAAGAGGGGTGCAGAAAGAATCAATAGAGGTGCAGAAAGTAACAAAAGAAGTGCAGAAAGAAGGGAGGTGCAGAAAGAGGCAAGAGGAGTGCAGAAAGAGAAGAGGGTTGCAGAAAGAGGCACAAGGGGTGCAGAAAGAAGCAAGAGAGGTACAGAAAGACGCAAGATAAGTGCAGAAAGAAGCAACAGAGATGCAGAAAGAGGGAAGAGGGGTGCAGAAAGAGGCAAGAGAGTTGCAGAAACAGGCAAAAGGGGTGCAGAAAGAGGGAACAGGTAGGCAGACTGAGGCAAGAGAGGTGCAGAAAGAGGGTTGCAGAAAGAGGTAAGAGGTGCAGAAAGAAGCAACAGAGGTGCAGAAAGAGGCAAGAGGGGTACAGAAAGACGGAAGAGGGGTGCAGAAAGAAGCACGAGTGGTGCAGAAAGAAGCAAGAGTAGTGCAGAAAGATGCAACAGAGATGCAGAAAGAGGCAAGAGGGGGGCAAAAAGAGGGAAGAGGGGTGCAGAAAGAGGCACGAGGGGTGCAGAAAGAGGGAAGAGGGATGGAGGAAGAGGCAAGAGGGGTGCAGAAAGAAGCAAGAGAGGTGCAGAAAGTAACAAAAGAAGTGCAGAAAGAAGGGAGGCGCAGAAAGAGGCAAGAGGAGTGCAGAAAGAGAAGAGGGGTGCAGAAAGAGGCACAAGGGGTGCAGAAAGAAGCAAGAGAGGTACAGAAAGACGCAAGATAAGTGCAGAAAGAAGCAACAGGGATGCAGAATGAGGGAAGAGGGGTGGAGAAAGAGGCGAGAGAAGTGCAGAAAGAAGCAAGAGTCATGCAGAAAGGGGGAAGAGGTGTGGAGAAAGAGGCAAGAGGGGTGCAGAAAGAAGCAAGAGGGGTGCAGAAAGAAGCAAGAGAGGTGCAGAAAGTAACAAAAGAAGTGCAGAAAGAAGGGAGGTGTAGAAAGAGGCAAGAGGAGTGCAGACAAAGAAGAGGGGTGCAGAAAGAGGCACAAGGGGTGCAGAAAGAAGCAAGAGAGGTACAGAAAGACACAAGATAAGTGCAGAAAGAAGCAACAGACAGGCAGAAAGGGGGAAGAGGTGTGAAGAAAGAGGCAAGAGGGGTGCAGAAATAAGCAAGAGAGGTGCAGAAAGAAACAAAAGAAGTGCAGAAAGAAGGAACAAAGGTGCAGAAAGAGGCAGGATGGTGCAGAAAGAGGGAAGAGAGGTGCAGAAAGATGCAAGAGAGGTGCAGAAAGAGGCAAGAGGGGTGCATAAAGAAGCAAGTGAAGTGCAGAAAGAGGCAACAGAGGTTCAGAAAGAGGCAAAAGAGGTGCAGGAAGTAGAAGAGATGTGCAGAAAGAAGCAAGAAAAGTACAGAGAAAGAAAGGTGCAGAAAGAAGCAACAGAAATGCAGAAAGAGGCAAGAGAGGCGCAGAAAGAAGCAAGAGTGGCTTGCACACCATTAGTACCAATTTAACACCCACATTTAGCAATAAGTAGCAGGTGACCATTCTAGGTTTACAAAGGACCTTCCACCACGCTGTAACACTTGTCGCTGCATTTTTGGTAACGTTGGGCCGTTTGAGCTAGAAACAAGGCTTTTTTAATTCAAATCTGCAGATTAGGCAGCAGATGATGGATTATGTGGCTAATGCGGAAAATGAATAATTGTGCGAAAGCTGGTGCAGCCAAACAGTCACATAATTCCAGTGGCCCTGCTCATACCTCTGACTAGGTCCAGAAGTGCTCCTCAGTGATTCCTTCTTTTTTTGTCTCATTGAGTTCATAGTTTAGCTTCTATGGAAATGAGGAAGACTAAACCTGAGGTTACCACTCCACAACACAGACTACCATACCACATAATTGCTCTCCATAACACATAATCGCACTCTACATAATTCCTATACACTAAATACCACATACTTTCTAGCCACATAATTTCACTGCACAACATACCACATAATTCCACTACACACAACGTACATCCACTCACCTCCAAAAAACATTAGTAAAAAATGTTTACATTTACAACGCCAATAGCTCTAACTCTTGCAAATGCAAGGCCTATTAAATTACAAATGCTTCTTTAACTGGTAGTCATGTTTGCAGAGTGGTGGAGAAAGGGGGCTGGGCCTCCAACCAGCCCTCAGGAATCCCGCTGCATAGGACTTACAGGAGGTACCAGGAGGGCTTCTTGGCCCCCAAAGTCCCTCAGGAGTAAAGTGGACTTCATCCCCCAACCAGTACTGTGCCAGGAGGTGCGATTGCAGAGTGGTGGAGAAAGGAGGGGTGTGGCCTCCGAAGACCTCTTAGCAATCCCACTGTTTGGGACTTAGTGGAGGTAACAGAAGGGGTAGTTGGCCCCCAAGGACAACCTTGGAGACCAACTACCCCTCCTATTACCTCCAGTAAGTCCCACACAGCAGGATTGCTAAGTTCTCATAGCAGGTCATGCCCCCTTTGCCCACCACTCTGCAAACGCGCTCCCTGTCACGCTCTTGGATGGGGATTGAAGTCCCCTTTGCTGCTGGGGGTCCTTAGGGGCCAACTAGCCTACCTGTTACCTCCAGTAAGCCCCACACAGTGGGATTGCTGAGAGGTGGACACAGGCCACGCCCCCTTTCTACACCACTCAGCAAACGCGCCTCCTGGCGTGCTGTTGGTTAGGGGATGAAGTCCCCTTGCCTCCTGAGGGTCCCTGGGGGCCAACTAGCCCTGCTGTTACCTCCAGTAAGCCCCACACAGCTGGATTGCTGAGAGTGTTCAGAGGCCACGCCCCCTTTTTACACCACTCTGCAAACGCACCTCCTGGCGCACTGCTGCTTGGGGGATGAAGTCCACTTTAGTCCTGAAGTCCTCAGGACACAAGGGGACCTCATCGCCCCACCAGCAGTGTGCCAAGAGGCGCGTTTGCAGAGTGGTGTAAAAAGGGGCGTGGCCTCGGACCACCTCTAAGCAAACCCACTGTGTGGGAATTACTGGAGGTACCTGGTGGTCTAGTTAGCCCCTAAGGACCCCTAGGATTGAAGGGGACTTCATCCCCTAAATCAGAACGCGCCAGGAGGCGTGCTTGCACAGTGGTGCAGGGAGGGGGCGGGGCCCCCGGCGAGATGCTGGCTTTTCTTTTTTTTAAATATTTTTAGAAGGGGGCTGTGTGGCCCCCCTTCTTTTAGTATTTTTTGGGCCCTGGGGACCCCATCCCCCAGGGCCTGAGCATTTTTTTATTAAAAAAAAAAAAAACAGGAAGGGGGCCGCGTGGCCCCCCTTCCCTGGGCCACTATTGACCCTGGGGACCCCATTCCCCGGGGCCCATCCTTATTTTTTTTTTTTTTTAAACATCAAAAGGGAGGGGGCTGAGTGACCCCCCTCCTGGGCCACTTCTGGCCCCGGGGACCCCATCCCCCAGGGCCGGCCCTCAAGTTGGGGACCTTGGGGGGAGCCCCAATGCCCCCACGTTCCCTGCCGGCTCCCCACCTCCTGCGGGAGCCGGCATTGCTTTTGGGCAAAAGGAGCTGCTGACATGCAGCTCCCTTTGTCCAAAAGCAATTCTGCTTTGCTTTTTGGAAGCAAAGCAGTATTTGCTATGGCAGGGCAGGAGCCGTGCTCCCGCCCTGCCATAGCAAACGGCAGTGTCCCGGCGGTGGGCACCCTGGGACATTGCAGGAGCCGGCCCTGGGGGGTGGTGGTCCCCAGGGCCATAGAGGGCTCCAGAAGGGGTGCTGCGCGGCCTCCCTCCCTTCCATTGCAAAGCCCCAGGGAGGTGGTGGTCCCCGGGGCAGTGTGGGGGGCCCCCCTCACATTTTTAGAAAGTAGCGCCGGGGAGGTGGTGGTCCCCGGGGCTTGGGGGGGCCGTGAGGCCCCCACCCTAAAATAACAATGCCCCAGGGAGGTGGTGGTCCCCGGGGCAGTGCGGGGGGGCAGAAGCCCCCCCACGCATTTCAAATAAAGGCCCCGGGGAGGTGGTGTTACCCGGGGCTGCAGGGGGGCCACGTGCCTCCCGCATATAATTATCTAAGCCCCGGGGAGGTGGCGGTCCCCGGGGCTGCGGGGGCCCCCGCTACATAATTAGGCATTGCCTCTGGGACCTGCCCACCCGGGGGCTTATAGAAAATGAAGCACTGGAGCCCGCGCTTTGTTTTTAAAAAAAATTTCAGCCGGATTCGCGCACCCAGCGCGAATTCGGCCGTTTAAAAAATAAATAAATCTTTTTTTGGCCCTGACCGGGACCCCCTGAGCAAGCCTAGGGGTTCAGGGTGTTTCTACCCTGCCCCTTTTCTTGTTTTTTTATGCTTTTTACAACTGTTTCTTGTGAACCGAGTAGAACCGAGTCACAAGAAAAAAGGTGAAAAAAAAGAAAATGTGGCAGGGTAGAAACACCCTGACCCCCTAGGCCTGCTGAGTGGGTCCCACAGGGACCCCCAGAGTCACAAAAAGCATATTTAAAAAAAAAATCAGCATGATTCGTGCTGGGTGCGCAAATCCTGCTGAAGATAAAAACAAACCGGGACTGTCTGGGCAAAACCGGGACGTCTGGTCACCCTATCCTAGGCCCCAGCTGGAGTGAGACCCTCCATCATGGTTCCACTGCGTCCTCTTCTGATCTGCTAAATCAGCCATAAGTGTTCTTTTGTGTTGCATTTCAGGAAAGGAAGCTGCGCGCCTCAGGATGTGGTCAAGCATCCCTGCACAGAGTTGTATGCTTGGAGGAGACCTCTTTTCGGTGTCGAGTTCCGGTTACAAGTTTACTACATGCGCGTGGAAGAGGGCTTAGAGGAAAATATAGCAAGTCACGAGACAACACATCAGACACTGATCTCCCGATCTAAAGAGTGACACCACAAATGAGTGAGGGTTGGGGTGAAGTAGACTTTCCCGTACCCCCGCGTCATCTCAAGCTCCAGGGGAACACGAGTAGGCGGGGACCCTGGCGGCGGAGGGTGCACCCAGTAAGGGAGAGAGAGAGAGAGTCGAGGCTCGGTGCCAGCTTCACAAATGATGAGCCAGAATGTTGCAGAGTGACATTTTATTAACTTCTGAGGCTTGATATTAAACAGCTGAGGGCCCGTAAAACTGAAAAACTGCGTCTGTAACCTTGTTGTTTTTCAGTCAGAGCAATGGGTGCGCGGCGCGGGAGCCCTCCTCTCCACAGGATGCTGGAGGCCCCTCGGGGACGGAAGGAAATATATATAATTTGGTGTCCCAGGCTCCGGGCAGGACAGATATATATACCATGACCATGCAGACAATAAGAACACAGGCCCTGAAACAAGTGCCGAGTGTCTTCCGAGCTATTTCCCCCCAGCAACACTTTATGACATGTCTTAATTCCCTGCCTCGGCTGGGCACATGTGTGGTATCCTGTCCCAGGGCGAGACGATTCGGATTGGGTGAGAATGAAAGCCTAATTTACTGAAAAGTCACAGATGGTCAAAGAGCGATAAACAAGGGAAGGTGATGGCGGAGGCCAAGGGGGTAGTCTGTGGGGAAGGAAGGGGTGCGTGGTGGGTGTAGTATAGTGAAAAGGCCTGCTCTTTCGGGGTATGTCTCACTCGTTTTAGGATTTTATAAGGTGTTTTTTATTCATGGATCTCACACCACAGGAACAAGCCGAACAAGCCACAAAGTCTCACTTGTTTTCACACTTGCAATTTCCATTTCTCACTCGTTCCGGAACTTGTCAGCCAAAGAGGAAAGGAGGGTGGTGGGGGAGAGGGGGGGGGCTGGGAAATGAGAAAGGAAAGAGAAAGGAGCGGGAACCATGTAGAAGGGAAAATAGGCGAGGAAACGAGAAAGTATATGAGATGAACCGGAAGTGATGAAGTGTTGAGAAGGAGTGTGATTGGGAGAAATGTATGGAGAAATAGAAGAATAGAGTACAGCAGGAAAACGTAGAGTAAGAACGAGTAAAGAAGACAAGATAAGATAGGAAGAGTTTGAGAGAGAGGGGAATGTGACAGCACACAGAGAAGAGGAGTGAGCGAGACCAACATACACCGGTAAAATGGAGATTGAGGGAGAAAAATGTGAGTGAAAGAGATAGGGAGGGCGAGGGAGTGATATAAAAAGATACTGAGGAGAGAATGACAGAAACCGAGGAAAGAGAGGGATAGAAAGAGGGGGAAAGAGAAACAAAAAGCCAGAGAAAGACGTGTTGAGCAAAGGGGGGGGGGGATGGGAACAAACAGGAGCTGATAGAGAAAATGTACAACATGGAAGGTAGTATAGTGAGAAGTAAGGAGACCGCTAGAGGGGAACGGAGAGAAAATGAGAGAGGGGATTAGATAGATCAGAAAAGCATGCAGGCTGACAGACAGACAGACAGATAGATAGATAGATAGATAGATAGATAGATATGGAGGGAATATAGATAAGAATGTAAGAGTGTTGAGAGGGAGAGGGTGACAGATGGCAGTGTAAAACGAGAGAGAAAGGAGCGAGAGAGTGTGGATTAGGGAGAGAGGAAGCAAGAGAGAAGAGAGAAACCCAGGAGAGAAATTAAAGGGAAAAGGGGAAGTGATACCAGAACAAGACTACAGAGTGTCAGACAACTGCAGGGAGACCATGGGTGGTGTTGAAGAAGCTGTCTCTTTCTTGGGGGGAGGCCTGATGGGACGTAAGACCTTTACCAGTTGCACGTGCACACACAGGGTCTATCAACAAATTGTGGGGCCAGATTTATTGTATGTTTTCGAGGGATGTTTGAGCAACAAATGGCTTTGCTTTTTTGTGCAAACCACCACACAGATCAAATTTTGGACTCAAAAACGTTTTTGCACCAAAAATTGACCATTGAACTCAGATTATTGCTGTATTTCATAATTCAAACAGCAGACAGGGGCCCATTCCTTCCTTGCACTAGGGCCCGTGACACACTTGAGATGCAGAACTCCAAGCCCCCATGTAATTTATGCTAAGGTGGCATAAGAGGGTCGAAGAGTGAAAAAAACACACAGATTTTCACGCAGACCCTGGTCTACTCAAATAGCGTGACCTAGCTTTGTGATATAATCCTAACACCAAAGAACACCAGGTGCAAACCCGGGGCAGAAGCAATATTGTGTGATGGCAAAAACATCCAATTAGCAAGCCATCTTGTTAAATTTCTGGAAAAAGCGGAAAAAAAGCAGAACGCCAAAAGGGAGAGATTGGACGAAACAAACTCATACGGCATTTAAGCCCAACTGCCCCACTCAGCAATGACTAGGAACAACCACTTCAACGTTAAAACCTTGCATTTGCAAAAAAAAACAAAAAAACTCCGGACTCTCCTAATTGTTACGCTGGCACGTAGGGGGCTCAAGACAACGGTATTCGCCATTAAACAATATAAGCTGCACGCCTAGATAGTCTGGCTGCGCCCATCTCAATTACAAAAAAAATCAAATGCCTCCTTCTTTTAAACAAGCATATACACTTCCGTTATAAAGGACTGGTCACAACGATACAAAACCGCAGAAGCTGCTCGAAACCAACGGTCTATCTTTTGACTGTCACGTACACCTGACGGTGTTGCCCAAAATTGTTCCAAGAACCTGTAGTTGCATGGATTTGAATTTAGACACTTTGGGCCACATAACGACTCATTTTTATCTTAATTTATGGAACGCGTTAATGAAGCCTAATTCTCAGAATGCACATTATAGCCTTATGAAAAGCTTTTAACGTTTTAAAGAAATTTTAATCAAATTCATTTATAAAAAGGGTTGTACTAGATAAAATTGTATTTTAAGTTTGTTTATATGTATAAGCTCATGTAGCTGATTGCAATGGTTTTAATTAACTGAGCAATAAAGAATTACTTCCTTACTTACTTACTTACTTACTTACTTACTTACTTACTTACTTAATATTGTGTGATGCTCAAATGTGCAAGCTGTGTAATAGCCATGAAATTACAGATTTTACACGGCTTACATTGGCCGGTTATCCTTTTGTTGAAATGTGTACTGGATGGTTTAATTTGTGTACACATCTCATGCTAAGCACCACCGGTTTGCGGCTGTCCCATAGCTCAACAATTAGTGGATACCAGAATACTGAGTTTTTAATATCATGCTCCGAAAATATTGCAGCCAGAATATCGACTACTAAAATATTGTGAGTGTACGTATCTTGATAGTATGTATATCTTCAAGACAAACCAGCTGTATTACACACACCAATACTGCTGAGAACTCTCCGTCATCACAGGACCAAAAGGAAAGGCCATTTTGGACCAGCATGTATAGGACAGGTCTGATACTCAGCATACATATCTGAGAAAGAGGTCCGAAGTTCATAGATGAGGCAGAGACTCAGGGCCTGATTCACAAAGATACTAACGTGTAGTAAAGTTACGAGTGAGGACTCTCCGAAATAGGGACGGAATCACCGCACTACAGTTCTCAGTGTTGAAGTTCTTCTCCAAGTGTGGAGACTCTGCACTCATAGCTTTACTACATGTAAGTACCTTTGTGAATCGGGCCCTCAGAGTTTAGCAATAGAGTGGATGCTCAGGGGTCGAGACAAGTGGGGCTCAGAGATGGACCGTAGGCTCAGGGTTTAGAGGGGGGCCATGAATGCTCAGATCAAAGATAAGGCAGAGGCTTATGGCTTAGATGTGGTAGCGGAGGATAAAACTCCATTAAAATAACTGAGATTTAGGGCCCGATTTATATATTGGTAGGATGACCAGATGTCCCGGATTTGCCCAGACAGTCCTGGTTTTTTGATGACTGTCCCGGCGCCCCGACACTTTTTACAAAAATAAATAAATGTCCCAGTTTTGAGAGAGGGTTGGTTGAACACGCACATATACGATTGTGTTGTGAAGGCTCACGTTCACTCCAGCCCTCTCATGACACTAGGAACAGAGTGTTGCTTGAAATAGTCTCCTACTGTGTAGCCTGACTTAATTCAGGCAGCACAGCAGTATTTAATGGGGGTGAGCACCCGAGGCCAGAATCACAAAGCTCCGCTTCCATCACACCCCAGCTTGGCCGAGGGAGTCCTTTAACACACATACACCTCTGTAGCATGAGAATTAAAGACTTATTTGACCGTGCTGTGGTGTGTACCATATGGCTGTCAGATATATATATATATATACATATATATATATATTTTCACTGAAAAAACTATAGGTTTCAGGGACGTTATAGTTAGTAATTAGAATTTAAAATACCTATGAAATTCACTGAAAAAAACATAGGTTTCAGGGACATTGTAGTTAGAAATTAGCATTAAAAAACCTTAGAAATTCACTGAAAAAACCACAGGTTTCAGGGACGTTATAGTTAGTTGGACATTTCACTCATACAAAACCAGAGAAATTCGGCCGTTATAGTTAGCTGAGCTAACTATAACTCGGCCTCCCGCAATGCACTGCTGATAACGGCATATATTACATCACTCATGACATGGTCAGTGACATCACTGATGACATCTCAAATGACATCACTGATGACATCATCCACATGATCATCTGATGCACCTCCTAACACCCTAATATAACCTTTGATATACCTACTCTAAAATACAGACTACCAGTCTCGAAACCATAGACAGACCAATACCAGTTAGTACATACCCGCTCACTGATCCATAGGTCTATACACACATCCATTCACTAACCCATGCAGTCACTCATACATGCAGTCATTCATCAATACAGCCACTGATATATCCACTCATACACCCATACCGACACTCACACACCGCCACTCACCCAAAGAGTTACTCAAACACCTAGTCAGTCACCCAAAGAATCAATCACACTGCCATTTACTCACCTATACAGTTATACACACACTACCTCACTTATTCATACAGATAGTACCATATACTTAGTCTCTTCTACAATCACTGACATAGGCACACACTTATCCATGCAGCCACTGTCACAATCACTCACTCTCACATATAGTCACTTATATACTCCATCACTCACATATACTGCCTTTCACATATGTAGTTACTTACACATATACCAGACATCCATTCACTCACCAACACAGCTATACGCACACTCACTCACCCATACAGCCCCTAACACACGCACTCATGAACCCATACACCCAGTAAATCACCCACTCACACATCCATGCAGGGAGTCACACACCCCTCTACCCACCCGCACAGACACTCAGGCACCCATACAGGTACTCAGACAATCAATCATTAACCCATATAGACACTCATGTAGCTACTCACCAACCCATGCAGCCACTTACACACCAACTGACAGACTGATACAGACATTCTGATGCCCTAAACTGTTCCAAAACGCTTTTCAACATGGTCAAAGAGCTCGCTGGTTCCAAAACCCAAACTAGGCCCCCTGCACGTAACAAACAGCAATGTGAGGACCTGGCTACCTTCTTTGTACAAAAAGTTGAGAATATATACCTGGACATAGTACGTGGGCAGGATGACAACCTTTCCCCCCCCCAGAACTATCTACACCATCCTCTATGGACAACATGCCCCCCAACCAGGACTGGACGTCCAATTTACCCGTTAATCACCTGGTCACATGGCCCCTGCTAAATGCTACTACCCTAAAAAAACTTTTAGGTAGTATAAAATCGGGCTCTCCAAGGGATCCCGGGCCCATTTCCGTGCTCCAGCAGCTGGAACCGCCTTCGTTGCATGTAGTCATGGATCTCCTTAACGCCTCCTTGCAGGAAGCAATCGTCCCGCCTGACTGGAAACATGCCATGATACTGCCTCTCCTCAAAAAGGCAAACGCTGACCCTGACTTACCCTCTAACTATCGTCCCATCTCACTGCTACTGGCCTTCTCTAAAATCTTAGAAAAACATGTCCATGCACAGCTTTCGCTGTTCGTCGAAGCTCAAAGTTTTCTCCATCCCTCCCAATCGGGCTGCAGAGCTGGCTTCTCAACAGAAACCACCCTGTTGGGGGTAACAGAAAGACTGCGCTACCATCTGGACGCCGGAGACACTGTGGCCCTCATTTTGCTGGATTTGAGTGCAGCTTTTGACATGGTGTCTCACACTGTATTAATTAAAACCTTAAGATTGCTGGGCATACGCGGGTCAGCTCTGAAATGGCTCATCTCTTTTCTCACAAATCGCACCTTTCAAGTTTTCTCCCCTACAGACAGTTCCGATACCTACTCTTTTGCCCATGGGGTACCTCAAGGCTCTATCCTTAGCCCCCTACTTTTTAATCTATACGTAAGACCCTTAGCGTATGTTGCAGAAAAGTCCGGGATGACCCTCTTCTCATATGCGGACGATTCTCAAATCATTTTCTCTCTATCCATGAAGAGAACAACAGAGATTTCTCCCCTTCAGTTGGGTCTGAGGAATATCGCATCATGGATGCAATCAAACTACCTCAAACTAAACGGTGAAAAAACTGAGGTCCTCATACTCGGGAAAAATAAGGAATTTTGGGGTCCTCAACATTGGCCCTGTGAGATGGGTGCTCTTCCTATACCGGCCCGCCAAGTTCGCAACTTGGGCGTCACCATTGATGATTCATTCAGTATGCACGCCCAAGCTGTCAAAGTAGCCGCCACCTGTTTCACAATCCTGAAGTGGCTAAAAAAAGTCATCTGGATGCTACCAGAACCTACTCAGAAAACAGTTGTCCATGCATTGATCACTTCAAGGCTTGACTACAGCAACGTTCTCTACTTGGGATCTAACAAGGAGGTGACTCGCAGGCTGCAGCTGGTCCAGAACTCTGCAGCAAGGCTTTTATGCCGGATCCCTAGAACCTCTTCTATCTCCGGCCATCTTCGTGACTTGCACTGGCTCAGGGTGGAGAACCGAATCAAGTTCAAAGCACTGAGCTACATGTTTAAAATCAAAACAGGAGTTGCCCCCAAATACCTTCAATCATTGGTCCATCCTTATGTCCCTCCTCGCAACCTCCGCTCATCCACTCAGGGGAAGTTTTCTGTCCCTAAAACTAAACTATCTCGGATGGGTGGAAGGTCTTTTACATACCTAGGCCCCTCACTTTGGAATGCCCTGCCCCTAGCTCTCCGAAACAAAACAAAATATATCCAATTCGCAAATCTTTGAAGACGTGGCTTTTCAACCAATAGCCTGCTGCCTTGTTAAACTCAGTCTCTGATCTGCTTCTGCGCTGGGAAACCCTTTTTGGGTAGCTGTTGCGCATTATAAGTTTAATTAATAAATAAATAAATAAATAAAATTCACACAGATTAGTCATTCACCCATGCATTCACTAAGACACGTTCAATCACTCACTTATACAGTCAGTCACGCACCCACTAAATCATCCATTCAGACACTCATACACTACTCATTCTTCAATGCACGTTGGCATATATATATATAACATTCTTAAACTTTTTAGAAAAACTCAGTCACTGGATGATGTCATCAGTGATGTCATCAGTGATGTCATTTGAGATGTCATCAGTGATGTCATCACTGATGTCACTGACCATGTCATGAGTGATGTAATAAGTGACGTCATCAGTAGGGCATTGCGGGGGCGCGAGTTATAGTTAGCTCAGCTTACTGTAACGGGCAAATTTCTCTGGTTTTGTACGAGTGAAATGTCCAACTAACTATAACGTCCCTGAAACCTGTGGTTTTTTCAGTGAATTTATATATATATATACGGAAAAAGAAAAAGAAAAAATGGTGGCAAAAATACTCCATCAAAAGTGATCGAGGTTGCTAGTCTAGTTGTTTAAAATGATTGACACTAACAAGGGGTTAAGCACGTTGCACTTTATATAATGTTGTCTAGACACAAGGGACTCTATGGTCCAGTAGAAGGCTAGTGGTAGCCGAAACGCGTAGACCGTCCATTTTGCTATTCTTGCACAGGGTGTGTATGTAAAAAGAAATAAACAAACTTATTTCATCCTGCAGTAGTGCCGTGACTCTTGCCTGGGGATACTTTTTTTGGTGAGAGAACTGTGAAATATATATATATATACATATATATATATCCTACTGGTGCTTGCCAGTTGGTAGTTATAGTGAGAACCAAGTTTCCATAGGAAAAGCGTTAGTTTTGGGGTGATCCGGCAGGCGGGGGTGAAAAATTCAGGGGGTCAAAAAAGTGCATTTCCCATGTTAATTCCCTTAGGGATTTTGAACACGACACAACCCAAATCGCTGGACGGAATTACACCAAATTTGGCAGAAAGCTTTTGGTACAGAAAACACCCTTTTTGTTATTTGGTGTAGATCTGTTCTGTAGTCTTTGAGACATTAAAGGAAAATCAAATTTGTATATCTAGGTGCACAAATAATTCATGACTATTTCACGATAAATGCGCATGCCAACAGGAATGCCATGATTACTGGCCGCAACCTGAGCATAAATTTGCAGCCGCCATTTCAAGAAATGGGATACGGTCCCCGGGGCTGAAACTAAAGATCAAACGTGGTATACGGGATCAGGGTAGAGGTACCCTGACCCCATGGGTGGAATATAGGAGTGTTTGTGGGACCCCTTATGCGTAAAATAACATGTGATATTCACGAATGCATTGTGAGGCTCAGTGCGGCCCCCGTGTAATGTTGTGATGAATTCGCGAATATCACCAAAAATGTAAAAAAAGAAACCATTGAAATACTCATTGAGACACTAATGTACTCACTCAGAGACTGACTCATACTGTTACACCCACTCACGGACCTACTCAGAGACTCATGCACCCACTCAGACACCACTTAGATACTCATGCACCCACTTACAGACCCACTCAGACACTCACGCATCCACTCACAGACCCACTCAGACATTCATGCATCCTCTCAGAGACACATTCAGACACATCTGCACCCACTCACAGATTCCCTCTGGCACTCATTAACCCACTCACAGATCCACTCAGAGACTCATGTACTCACTCATAGACCCACTGAGAGACTCACAAACTGACTCACAGACCCACTCAAACACTCATGTACCAAACAAACACACCCACTCAGAGACTCATGCACTCACTCACAGACCCACTGAGAGACTCATGCACTCACCCAGAGACCCACTCAGACACTCATGCACCCACTCAGAAACCCACTGAGAGACTCATGCACTCAGAGACTCAGGCGCTCACTCACAGATCTACTTAGATACTCATGCACCCTTTCACAGACCCACTCAGGCAGTCAAGCACCCTCTCTCAGACCCTCTCAAATACTCATGACTCACTCACAGACCCACTGAGAGAGTCACACACTCACTCACACACCCACTCAGAGACTCATGTAGTCACTCAAAGAGTCACTGAGATACTTATGCACCCACTGATGGACTCACTGAGAAACTCATGCACCCACTCAGAGACCCACTTAGATACTCACGATCCCACTCACAGACCCATCAGACACTCACGCACCCATTCAGAGACCCACTCAGACACTCAAGCATCCACACACAGACCCACTCAGACACTCATGCAAACCCAAGTCCCTGTCAATGCCACTCTTTCTAGCACACTCTCTAACCCAAAACACAAAGCTGTGACCCACAATCTACACTCTTACCATTTTGAAGGCAAGGAGGAGTAGCACACGGGAGAAGGCTGAAGCGGAATGAGTCAGTTTTAAAGAAGTACATATTTGATTGGATGCTGTAAATATGAAGGTAGTTAAAATTAGGTTGTGTTTTTAAAAAAAAAAAAGTAAGTAGATCTACACTCATTATTTATTAAGGATGGTTTATTTTCTTAGTCTCATGTATGTAATAAATATTAGGGCAGGTGCAAAGCCTGAAGAGTACAAAGCTAAATATGTTTTTGGACTTCCATACTTATTAGCGAATTAGTTGCGAAGTAACATGGGGGGGCAGCGCTGAGGGTCACGATAAATTCACGAATACGGCCAAAAACACTGCCAAATTTGGCTTCTTTACTGGAGTGTAAAAAAGGATTAAGAAACACTGACCATTGAGAAGTGAGTTAAGAAAAGTATAATATGAAAGGGATGTTTTGATTTGCTACCTTCGATAGTATCACTGAGAGCAAAGTTGAAAAGGTTGCCATTAATGGTTGCTTTGTATGAGAGTGGTGTGCCATTCTTATGCTCAGTTTTTACATTAACACTGAGCCTTCAATCTAACTAACAGCATAAAAAAAACTGATCAGCTAACTCAAGTTATAGGTATGTGAATTACAGTGTAGTTAAAAAAAAGGATTTTAAATGTATGTGTATAGATGAAGTTAATAAAAGTGTGTATGATATAAACAAAAGTATTGTGAGTGTATGAGGGAATCTGTGAGTGGGTGTATGAATGTATTGGTGGGTTTATGAATGCATGTGTGAGTGTCTCTATGGGTGTGGGAATGAGTATGTGAGTGTCTGTCTGGGTCTGAGAGTAGGTGTGTGAGAATTCCTTTAATATTGTGTTTGCCTGGAACTGTACAGTGTGTGTGTGTTGTTTTACTGTATGATCGAGTCAGCACTAAAATCTCGTTGCTGAGCTTTAATCTTCTGATTTACTATGTACTAGTTACCCCTTAGGTAGGATGTAGGTAAGTCATAGGGCAGGGTGGTATGTGCTTAGAGGGTTAGACATGCACTATAAAGTCTCACTGACTCGCATGTGTACTTTGAGACCCTTAGGCATAGTTGAATATACAGTCTTTCACCCATAATGCAAGTTATATACATATTAGCAAAGGAAGAGTTACTCACCTTTCCTGTAAGAGAGAGACAGAGGCATGTAAATATTCAGTGACATACCCATACAGCACTTATGTATGCAGCAGTAACAGAGGCAGGTATAAAGCATTTATAAAATCCAACACTAATAGAGGCAGTAAGTAATATATACAGCCATATATATAGACATAAAGAGATTGTGACTTACTTACTTTCGCATCCAGTGACACAGCCACAGAGGAACTGATACACCTTTTTCGATGTGTACTGAAGTAGTGATACTCATAGTCACTCACCCAGACTAGGAGACCTTCAAACATGTGGCCTGCCTGCAACTGCAGAGCCTGTTTTTACAGTTTGACTGCCAGGTTGAGTTGGCATTTTAAACTGCTTACCAAGCGTTAAACTTTCCTTATACTAGATATATCACCACTAAGGTAGGGTGGATGTAGGCCAAAGGGCAGGGTAATATGTGCTTAGAAGGTAAGAAATACTTTGAAGTCTCAATGAGTCACGTGCACTTCCACATCTATATGCCCTGTTATACATTCAGCCTTCAACCTATACTGTGACTCACATACCTGTTTAAAAAAGCATAGAGGCACTCACCCACCCAGTCAGACAGAGTCAGGGGCTCTTACACATTCAGTCAAATGCCCATAGCACACTTATGTATCCAGCAGTAAACACCAGTAGCTCACACAATTATAAACCCAAACACTCATTAACAGAGCCAGTAAGTAATATATACAGTCACTTTCATATACATATAGAGAGCTATACAGATAGTAAGACAGCCAGTCATACAGTGAGGTAGTTACTTTCATATGTGACACACCCAGAAATGGACTAATACACTTATTTACATATGTAGTGAAATGTTGCCACTCCTAGTTACCCATCCAGACCAGTAGCCCTTTAAACATGTTTTGGGACTACTACTGAGAGTATGTGTGTGCAGTTGTACTGCCAGGTTAAGTTGCCAATTAAAGCTGCTTGCTAAGCCTTAAACGTCTCTTCTTCTACATATAAGTCCTTCCTGAGGTAGGCCGTAGGTAGGTCACAGGACAGGATGCTAAGTGCTTAAAAAGTAAGACATGTGCTTTTAACTTTCACTGAGTTGCATGTACACTTAAAGTCCCATACGCCCAGTTATAAATCCAGTCTTCCACCCATACTGCAAGTCACATACATATTTACAAAACCATAGAGGCACTCACCCACCCAGTCAGACAGACACGGAGACATTGACACATTCAGTCACATGTCCATACTGCACTTATGAATGCAGTAGTAACAGAGTCAGTATCACACACATTTATCTACCCAACACTCAGAAATTAAGCCAGTATGTAATATATACAGCCATTTACATACACATATACAGACCCATAGAGTTACTAAGACAGCTAGTGATATAGCGACATAGTTACTTACACATCCAGTGACACACCCACTGATCCATTTATTCCACTGATTACTGCCTAAAATTACGCAAAATTACGCAATCGATAATGCTGATCAGTAGAAACTTGCAAGCGCCCACATTTTTATGCTTTTAGAGGGATTAGCCCATGTCGGGTCCTCATGAGATCTTTCTTGAGCAATAGTTTCATGGGGCTAGATAGATATTGCACTTTTCCCTGATCTTGGTAGATCTAGCTCTTGCAGGTCTTCTTCCCTTGCTTTAAGTTTTACGTTTTTGGTTAGCATTTTTGCATCAGCTTTGGGGGTAGATTTTGTTTGAATATATTTTGGGCTACCAACAGTTCAGTTGCTGTTCTTACCAAAGGTCCCCATTGAAATTTCTTTTCCTGAAAGCCAAGCCATATTAATTATTTTAGAGATCCTTTAGGAGCCGCCTTGAGCTTGGCACAATATCCAAAGGAGCAAGCTTTCTGCATGGATGATTGTTTGCTTAGTACAAATTCCAAATGTGTTTGAGACAATGGGGTGGCAGCGGGGAGAGAAAACAGAATCCTGTAGCATCTGTTTTTCGCTTTATCTAGTCATGAGTCAATTTGAACTTTAAATATCAGGTAGCAGTAGGTTAGGATCAGGATGAACTTGGCCTCAATCGCTTTGAAAATGCCTGTGAGATCTGGAAGCATATCTTTCTTGCCAGTTTTTTAAAACTCATAGTCATGGACAGAGAGATGTCCTTTAGGCTTGCAAGCTGTGTTAAGTGCATGCCTTGTTTTTTAAAGTGGATGCCCAAGTACTTTAGGCTTGATACTTGCTCCATGACTTTAGTGTTTATGGCAAATTTGAATTTTGTAGGGTTATTACTTCTGGCACCACATACCATGATTTTTGTTTTTATATGGTTGATAGCTTAATTGTTGTCCTTGCAGTACCACACAAAAGCCTCCAAAGAACGTTGCAGCCCCTCTGCCGTGTGGTTGAATAAGAGTGTGTCATTGGCATATATGAGGCAATAGATATGTGTACTCGCAAACGTGGGGGGGAGGCACGAACTGAGGCTGAAGTTTCTTTTATATCTGCCCCATACAGATTTAACATAAGCAACGCTAGGATGCATCCTTGTTTTACACCGGTATTGGTCCAGATCTTATGGGTTGCGACTCTGTTTGCTGAAGTTTTCACTCGGACTCAGGTTCCGGTATAAAGACTTCCAATGGCTCTGAGTAGATTTTCTGGAATGCCCCAGTTAGTCAACTTCTGCCAAGGTCTAAGTCTGTCCACTTTGTTGAATGCTATTGTAAAGTCGATTGAAGCTACATACAGTGGTAGAGCCTCTTTGTAGTTAGTGGCCTTGATTAAAGAAGAAAGAATGATCAAGTTATCCTCAGTGCCATGGCAGTGTCTAGGACTTTGAGTTGGCCCATTCCTGTAGCTCATTGTTCAGGGTTTTCATTAAGCATTTGCCCTTGATGTCAAACAGGGCAATTAGCCTAAAAGTGGCTGGTTGATCATTTGCGCCCTTTTGTATGAATTGGCATCAATATTGCAATTCTCCAGCAATCGGGGACATTGTTCATCAGGATTCAGCTCCTGAATAGAGGGCTTATCAAGGAGGCCTATTCTGCTGGGGCTAATTTGAATATTCTAGTTGACAAATCATTTGGTCCCAGGGCTCGCGCGGATCGAAATGAGGCCAATATGCGTACTATCTTATCTTTTCTAGGCAGTGCACTGCTCCATTGGTCTAGACTGTCGTCTGAGTGTCCCAATTTGTCATCTGGCAGTGGGGCATTACCAGAGTCATCATTATACATATTTTAGATGCATTCTGTCCCCTCACAGGTGGTAATTGAGGGGGAGACCTTCATGTTGTATTTAACTCATCCTTTTCTGTATTGCTCTCCAAAATTTGCCTAGCCACCTCCCATGCTTTTGCTCTATGGGTCTTCCTCGCATTTCGGATCTCATCGGTTTGTAAAGGAATACATCTGTAGTTACGGCTCGGGCAGTTCTCAAGAGCTTGTTCAGTTTGCATTTGAGGTATCTCAGTGCCGCCGAACAATTGTGTATTTGTTTGCTTCCTGCAGCTCTCTCTTTTTCAGAAAGCTTGTTAAGCAGCTTCTCAAGAAACTGAGCCCAGTTTGGAGGAGAAAGTGGCTGCTCCCTTGCCCCTAGTTTCAGAATTTCCATCAGAGCTTCCTTTTTTACAACTGATGGTGTTGTTGTCCATTTTACTTTTCGCAGACCACAGAAATGTGCCTCACTGCCAACGGTTGGACGTTGTGGGCATCTGATAGTACCCCTGGAAAAAGTACAAACTAATCTTGCATGGTCACTGGCCAAGCTATGCTAGACTTGGAAATTATTATCTGAAAAACTTTCTGGGTAGATACCCAAAAATAATCAATTAATGAGGAGCTTGAACTCGTTATGTATGTGCAAGATGCTGGTTGGTCCAAGTGCGTTCTTCCATTCCGGGTTCTGAGGCCCAATGGGTTGATAGTGGAGGCAAGTTATTCTCCACCCTTGTCCTTCTTACTTTTCCCTGTTAACAGTTTTGGGAATATGCCAGGCCATGTTTTCCTCTTGTTGCCATATGGGCGGGTCTGTGGTTCCTAATAAAAAACCTGGCATTACGAATGTGTCTGCAGGGAATTGTTAGTGTAGGATTTTAGTACTTTTTTAGAATTTCTCCAGTGGCCAATTTTTTCTTAGGCTTTTTGGGATTTATATAAATGCTTCCGATGATTATGGCAGGTACTTTCCTGTCGGGCTTTTTAGTTGCACGTACATAAATATATGCCCCTAGGCCCCTTGCTAGCACTTTTGTATCAAGCTCCTGTGATTTAGGTATCAGCACTGAGACTCCACCAGAAGGGTGCCCCCGTTGACTGAGGGTTCTGCTGTTGTTGCAAATTCAAGGTGATTTTAAAAATGTTGTTTCACTGCTAAGCTTGTGGGAGAGTAACTCCCCTTTTAGGTCGAGCATCAGCGATGACCTGTTGTATCTCTCTGTGTGGCTTTGGCAAATAAACCCATTGCTATTGGCTGTTAGCTGCAGCATTCAGAAATGCTGGTTTCTTATTGGTGCATTTCTGTTAAAGTCCCTCCTTTGTGTGTTTAGCTCTCTTTACCGCAATTTCACTCAGAGAGCATTTTGGTCGGCCATCACACAGTACAGCATGTGATGGCCTCTCTTCCCTCCTCCCAAGGGGAGACACATGCTTTATTTTATTTTATTTGCATCTAACTGCAATGAAAAGCCTGTCTTGGAGGACACATCTCCCCGGCGCAGCTTTAAATCAGACGCCAGTCAGACATGCTCACGAGAGACGCTGTAATGGGTGTTGACAAGTTATCGGGTGGGCGGTGAACTCTGACACCAGCCTGGCGAGCGATGAATTCCGAGCGGGGCTCCGGAGAATGCATTTCCATTCGTTGCTTGTTTTAAATGTGGATGTGCCCCTTTAAATTTTGATCCTCTCAGGGCCCCCGAGTCCCTTGTCTGTTTCTTAATTGTTGTCACTTCAGAGGAATTCACCTCCTCGCCCATGCATGCTCAGCATTTCGCTAATTGGGAGGCTCAAGGGACGGATCCCTTTGTGCGTCTTCCCTTTCTGCACCCCTCGCACAATGAGGCTGCCCGCGGCCCACGCAGGGGGCCCCCATAGGAGGGCGGCCACCTTAGTGCCACATTAGGCACAAACCCCACGGGCTAGTGTCTGGACCTCCGGGGTCCAGAACTTCCTATCGTAATTTCCGGCGTGCCGAGTGGGCGGGGGCCAGGTATATTTACCTCCCCCACCCATCCGGCGATCCTTTCGCGCCGAGGTTCCACGCCGTCTGGTTCCTCTTGGTCACGCCATCTGGCTGGGTCGCGTCGCGTTCCCAGGGCCAAGCGGTGTTTGTCGTGTTGCTGTGAGTTTGGGGGGGCTGAGATGGCCTTTGGGGCCTTTCGTTGCTGCTGGCCCTCATCTCTGAGGCCGGTGGCTCGACCCCCGGTCTGGCAATGTGTGGAAGGGTTCGTTCAGGGGGAGCAATTGTGCCGGGGGTGGGTGGCTTGCGGCCCCGTCTGGTGCGTGGGCTCCCACTGGTGTTTTCACCGGGTGCCCGGGCCCTGACTGACAAACACACCACCTGGTGGCTGCGGCTGCTTGGCGGTGGGGACAGAGGGGTGTTTGGCCCCTCACGATTGTGTGCCCGCTCGGACCGCAAGCGGTGGGGGGACAAGTCGGGCAGATGCTGCGTGCACCTTGGGAGAAGAGAAAGTGACTGGGCTTCCCTGTGCGTTCCCCGCGGAGGGCTCACGTCTCTCCGCGGTCTTGTTTCGACTGCCGGACTGGGGAAGACCGGTTAGGATATAGTGCTGGTGTTGCAAATTGATGGAAGGCATTGTAAAGGGTGGGGAGTATTGCACTCCGGGTCCCCGCTATGGCCGGCGGGTTACATTGAGACCCTCAGAGTTTATCCCGTTGTGCGCAGCTTCGTGGCCCTGGTTTCAAGTCCACATGGTAATTACCTTTGGGGGAGGCCTCACGGGGCCGCGCATCAGGCGGGACATAGCAGCCGGTGTTGCTAGGTCATAGCTGAGTGCGGGAGGTGGGCACGCACGACTGTGTCTGACCCAGGAAGTTGTGATGAGGTCACTGTATGTTGAGGGTGTGCGTTCTCCTCATGGTCAACGCGTTCCCGAGCAGATGGGTCTCACTGGTATTGCGTTTCGGGCCGATGTGGAGCTCTAGCTCAGAGGCTGTGCTGCTGCCCACCGATGGTTAGGTTCGAGCACACCATACCTGCGGCCAATTTTAAGAAGGTCACCTGTTTGTTGGCAGGGGCCGAGCTCAGAGGCAACTGCGCCTTCGGCTGGTCTCACCCTTCCCTCTTAGACTAGAGTTCAAGCCCCAGCAAGGGTGGCAGTGTCATCGTTTGTTGCACTGAAATATTTGTGCGCATCGGAAGGTTTGGCTTAATTGACCACTTCCACTGAACAGAATGGAAGTTTAATTACAGAAAGCTGGCAAGGGAGGACAAACCATGTTGCGTACATAAAATGTATTTCCCACGTCATCTTAAACAGGAGGGTTTGCCTTTGCTATCGAAGGCGCAGTGATGTGTGTGAAGCGCAAAAGCGTGGAGATGGGTAAGGAGAGATGCGGAGTGGGGAGAAGAAAACAGGTGACGAGGCGCTGAGCAAGATTTTCACATAAAGGATATGCTGCTTTGGCGAAATACCATATTTAAAAATCACACACATACGGAAAATACAGGTTTATTAAAAGGGGTCAGCGGGGAGGTCTCCAACTATGGCGGGCTGTGAAAAGCTCTCACAGGGTGGGGAAGCGGGCTGGGAACCAGAAACAACCCATGTAAAATATTCAAACCAGCATGGCCGCCTGCCTCCCATATCTCTCTTTCCCCCGCTGTGTCTGCTGGAGAAAGTGTAAAAAAGCAACAGCAGAGGACCCCTTCCCTAAAACCGGCTTCCAAAAACTCGAGCCACCGGGGAAATTCCCTGGTGAGAAAAAACAGGCAGTCCAGGCCTGGGGAGGAGCCTCAATGGGTGGAAGCAGTTGTTTCCAACATCGAGTCATTACTAACAGGTTCCAACGTGCCCCCCTTTAAGGAAGTTGACTTTGTGAAGATGAATGAACTTGAAGTTTCAATCACTTGGATACAATGAAAGGACGGGCATATCTGTTGCCATCTAAATGTGACTTTCTCTAAGAAGAAGAGTTAGGATGCAGAGACGTTTTAAGGCAGGGGCAAAATGAGCGAAAGCCCAAGCCACCCGCCTTCGGGAGGAGGCTACTGAAACTGGTTCGACTATCCATTTATTTGCTCTTGCTCCGCTGAGTCAAATTATGATGCCTGAGGTAAACGTGGAAGACGGATGCTTGTAATTGTTTTGGCATCCATTTCTGTCAAGGAAACCACTTACATTCGGCATCGCACAAGGTTGAAAAATTGGTATAGCTTTCAGTTGTGCTTCATACGGCAGATGCTAATAAACACATTGTGTGTGGCTTGTGGCTGAGCGGTTCTATGCTTGGTTGTCCCGCTCAATGTGTGGCTTGTACCTGAGCGGTTCTATGCTTGGTTGTCCCGCTCAATGTGTGGCTTGTACCTGAGCGGTTCTACGCCTGGTTGTCCTGCTCGGTGTGTGGCTTGTGGCTGAGTGGTTCTACGCCTGGTTGTCCTGCTCGGTGTGTGGCTTGTGGCTGAGCGGTTCTACGCCTGGTTGTCCTGCTCGGTGTGTGGCTTGTGACTGAGCGGTTCTACGCCTGGTTGTCTGTCCCTGTGCAGTGGCTCACGGGTGCAGAGCATGATTCCCAGTCTGAAAGGTCACAGCTCAAGCGTGGACGAGCTTAGGGCTAGTTTCCCCACAAAGTGCTTCAACCCCCAGCTCTGTGTTTTACCTTTGGCCTCTTTGAGGATTGTGGCTTTGGTGTTGGCCTTCGGGCAGGAAGTGAGCTGGGAGCCTCTCCTTCAGAGGAGGCCCCTTATATCGTGTGCATGTTCATTCGTTTACTCAAGGGCCTCCACTTGTGCGCAATGTGCTCAGCAGTAAGCGGGCTGTTTCTAAAGACAATGGTCCCTAGACAATGGGGATGCAGGTGAGTAAATATAGACTCAATCAGTGCTATATTCCACTGTCCAGCCGGACAGGATTTTAATATGCAATCAAAGTAGTTTCTTCAAGTAATATACATAAACATTATAAGTGGGACACAAGCCTGCATCCAACTTGACAAGGAAAGAGGAGGGAACGTACAACATACAGTGAAGGGTTCAGGCAAAGAAAAGTTTGTTTGTTCAGAGCACAATTTAAGTAAAACAAACAGATTGGAGTAAAGACACCATTACACATTCGACATGATATTTTTACAGAGTGTATATGGTGTACAAAGTGTCGACGTCGTTTCGATCCCTTAATTAAATAATGGGATCATCTTCAGGACATTTCTAATAACATGCCTGTATACAGTAGCCTGTAATTGCAAGAACCATGAGAAAAAAAACAACGGAGGAAATAAGGAAGGAAGGGAGAAAAAATATACAGACATTAGATTAAAATTTGGATAATTAAAAATTATATCCAAAGTGATCGTGAGGTTATCTCGTGTGCAATATAAAACGTGGAAAAACGGCGCAACTGGAAAGTTCAACGTGTAAGTGAATCGATCGTGCTATACAATAGTAGGTGAGAGCAAGAAGAATTAAAGAAGGAGAGAGTGGAGCCAGGGATCATGGGGGCATAGATCCGGCAGAGCGTTGGAATAATGGTGAAAGATAAATCTATCTGTAACCGTGTCCATAGATCAGTAGAGGACTAAAAACGGCGCAACGGAAAGGAAAATTGCTAATTACCAATATAAGGTCTAAGTGGAGGTTCGCCCTTAATAGGATGCGTGACCATATGGAATGTGGGCTGGAGTCCTAAGGGAAAGAAGGGCACTGTTGAGGAAGCTCGAGCTGACAAGGGAGTGCTAGTGGATGATAGGTTTCGACTTACCTATCCCAATGGGGATAAGGTGCTGAATGGCACAATGGCAAAAAAGGAAGACGCTGTGACTGCGAGGGGACGAGGGATGATTGGATGTCCAAGGGAGATGTGAAAGGATATCTGTAAAATAAAGCGAGCACTATGGGGTTAAAGGACATTCAGTGAGGTGCACTGGAGAAAAAGGAATATGGAGGACGTGCTTACCGCGAGTAATGGAATGCCGGAATCGGCATCTAGATCTCTACGAGCCGCGTCCGCGGTCTCGGGGCACGATGAAGCTCAGGGCTATGGATAGGAATTGAAAGGGAGAGAGTTATGCCGGTGCAATTAAAGCAGCAAATCAAGCGGCGGCGTGCGAGGCCGGCGTGCTTACCGATTTAGGAGCCAGTGGTGTCACAGCGTGTACTTCCGGTCACAATGCGGCATGCAGCCAGGATATGGGTTTTAAGGAGAAGGATTGGCGAAAAGGCGGTCAGGTGACCGGAAATGAGGAGTGGGGAAATTAGATGGGAATGGATGCAAAATTGGCAGCCATCTTGGAAGGGGAAGGATTACCATTACGCGCTAAACAGAGAGACACCGAGTGGTAGATAGTGAGTAGTTTCAGATGTACAGGATGCGAAAGTGTGACAGTAGCATCATGGAAAATTAAAATTCGTAGAGAAAGCAACAGTTGTTACAAATTGAAAGCTAAAACCAGATCCTGTTGAATACAAAAACCACAAGATCCTGATGAATACAAAAAACACATTTATGAGCAGTTGAAAAGGAAGAACGCCAGGTGGTTCAGTGTCGCAATAATCAGATCAAAGAGGTCCAATCCTCCAGGCGGTTAAGTCCAGTATGGATACTGCCAGTCCTCAAAATCCATTTTAGCTCCTCCTTGTTAAGGAGTTGGGTAATATCAGCACCCCTGGGCGGCAGTTTGATTACACTAATGATTGTCCATCTGAAATCTTCTTCAGTGTGTCCTGCTGTCTGGAAGTGGTCAACAAGCGGGGCAGTGTGAGTCCAGTTCCCTGGAGACTCTCTTTGGGGCTGGATGCTCCTGCCCCCAGGTGTTTATGGGCGCGCCTGGCGTTGGCGCCACGGGGGGGATAAGCAATTTGAACAGCATGTTTTCAGGTGTATACTTGCACAGGGAACCTGAGGGATGATTTGAGCATGACCGTCTGGTACTGGTCTGTAGGATACAAGGGCACTCGTAGAGGCCGGTTTTACGGTGACAATGTATAGTCCAGGCCCTTAAAGGAAACTAAATAATTCTGGGAATACGTGGCCGAGTCCAGACTTGAGCTCGGCGGCTGCCCAGCGAGATCAGGAGCATGCTTGTTAGAATGCCCATTATAGCTACACAACTAAACCAAAGAGACACACAAGACAACAGCTATCAGAAAGCCAGTGTAACTCTGGAAAACAGCTAAGGTCGGTTTTGAGCTGATTAGGTTAGCAAGAATAGTGCCTGATTAGGTTATCGAGAATAGTGCCTTGTGGTACCTACCAATTTTACGCCTTGGGTGAGGTAGCTTGCTGAGCAATTGCGATTTAACAGAGCAATAACAAAAACAAAAAAGTGACTCCTCCCAATAGCCTCCAAGGTGCTTGCACCGCGTAAATGCTTGGGGCAGGTCAGCAGACCTCAAAGGTGTCTCTGCGGGTCTGATGTGTCTTTCTGGCTGAGCGTGCCATTTGAATTTTGCATACTGCCTGTGTCGTGTTGATCAGCTGACCCACTTCAGAGACATTTAGAGGTTTGTCCAGATTAAAAAAAAAAAAGAAAATTGTGCTTAATTACATTTGTGGTCAATAGGGGAGTGGTATATCTTTTCGGGGGAAAGTAATACAAATTTAGTACCTACTATGAAGCACATTAAGGTGGCAGCGTAGAATACCAAGTTGCAACCATTGGATTAGCCCATTAATGTCAGCAACCGCTCACATGGTTAGTAGTTAAGCAGCCTGAGAAGATTGGGGGGCAAAACACCACAGATTAAAATGCACATGCAAAATTCCTGCACGAAAGGAGTGACACATGGCAATTACACAAGGACACCCTTTGCTTAATGTCACATAATTCTAGCTCACCTAAAGATGAGCCATCACACATCATAGTGGGACAGTCACCAAGGTAGAACAGGAAGTTGGGTAGGCCTTGGCATGACATTACACAGACCTTATACAAACTGGAGCCTCTATAGTGTACAATATGCTGGAAACAAGGACTTTTGCTCTTAACTGTTAACCAACACAGGTTTTACTGGCAGCCGATCAGGAGCTATTATTTCTGGGTCTGTAGGCCCAGTGAACTACAGCTTCCATTGCGGGGGCCTGGGTTCGACCCTTGGTCACGGATCAAACCCCACTGGGTTCTCTCAGCCTGTCATGCCCCTGAGGTCGTTAAAATGAGTATCATTGAGTGGGGTATCGAATAAACATCTGCTATTCAGCGCCAACATGCCTACGGGTTTCACCCACCAAGTTCTTAGGCAAATGCCACTTGCGCAGGGAGGATAGTTGGTGATATCAAAGGGGCACGGGATGGGGGATGGCTCCGTCAACAAAAGATGGACAGTCTTATGCTGAGCAAAATGTTTTGTATCGTTCATCACAATGTTACTTGCAGAGGCCTTAGGTGGCGCGAAATCAAAGCAGTCCAGATCACACCAGTGAGGACGAATATGTGGCTATGTCCCCGTCAGAATAGGCTATAAAAATGTCTATTTGCACGAGGATTGGGGCTGACTATCTCCTTCCATTTTGCGTTTAAGAAATTGCAAAGTGATATCTGTGAATCGACTGGGCACACTCAGCAGTCAAAGCTAAAAGATTAAGCACAATTCTTGAAACCCTGAAATGTGACGGAGGCTACTGTTTTAACACAGCCAACACAAATCTAGGGACTCAGTGGCAGATGCACTATAGACAAACATCCACTGAACCGGACTTGACTCATTATTAATTGGTTCGCCATAGCTTGTCAATAAAACTGTCTGTGTAATGTATCTGTCACTGCGACAGAAGAGGTGCTCTCTGTAAACGACTGTGTTACAGCCAAAAAAATCAAAGTACTTACTTACTGGCAGATGCAGATAAGACAAACATTCATGAAACAAGATTGACACATTAATAACTTGATTGCCATAGTTTATTTAAAAAAAAAAAACGGTCTGTGCAAATGTAATTTCAGTTCAACAGAAAATGTGCTAAACAAGTGCGTGTTACTGGTTGCCCGCCTACCGCCACTGCAGCTAGGCAGGTTGCTTAAGCTTTTCATCCTAAAGTATGCTGTGGTTCCAAAGTTCTGGGGAAACACTGGGTTAGAGCAACAAGGCCACAGTGATTAGAAAACATTCAGCATTCTCACAAGTTAGGAGAGGGCAAGTAACCTGTTAATTTGGTTCTCCCCCTGATCTCACCATCCCAAAAGCTCCGATGCTATAGGTGTTTAATTCGCCCATATCCTGGGATTGGTGCACATAAGACAAACATTCACTGGAACCGGATATGACACATTCTTAATCTGTTCACCATAGTTTTATCAAGAAAACTGTCAGTGCAAACATATTGCTCATTTCAACAGAAATGGTAGACCAGCCATATGCGCCCGCATCATTGTCATTGCGCCCGGCAAGTTGCGTAAGTTTGTCAGTCTGAAAAGTGTGTTGGGGTTCCAAAGTTTTGGGACATACTGGGCTACAGCACAAAGGCTACAATTTATTGACATTCGTCATTCCCATAATTTAAGAAAGGGCAGGCGATCTGCACGTATTGTTCTCTTCATCCCAGTAGCTTTTCCAACCTGCTAGTCTGCATTCTGGTATATATCAGCAGAAGTCTGGCCCTGGGTTACTCACGGGAGGAGGGGGACACCAGTATGGCTACTCAGCATCTAAAGATCGCAGTCAGACGGTGACAGGCTTGCAGGCTATGATTATATGAAATGAAGCGGAACTCTATAATAGATGAGTGTAGGCGACAAGTTCCTGGCTTTTTAGATAACACCCCGCAGCCCGTCAGCCGGGGGGGTGGGGTTGCGCCAGTTTGTCATTCCACAAAATGTGCTGTTACTCCAACAGTGCTGTAAAACAGGGGTTTGGAACAAAAATGCTGACAATTACCAGAACACATTGCATTCATATGTAAGAAGGGGCAGGTAATTTTGCTCATATGTTTACTCCATGTCCTCGAATCCAAAAGCACTGGCAAACCTTTTTGCCACTCTGATATACCCTTAGTAAAAGCTGTCTATGGGCTACATACGCTGGGGTGGGGACACCAGCATGGCGACACTGCACCGGAAGATCGCAGTCAGACTGATGGGTTTTGCAGGCAATAAGGTCTTGAATGTAGCAGAAGATTAGGAGTACCCTTAGGGGCCCTCAAGCCTCAGCCCCTGTGGTTAGACCTACCATGGTCTAGGTTTAGGTGTGGAGGCTCACCTGGTGTCCTCATAAGAACATGAAACAGCTTAAATTCGATACATGTCATAGGACTTCTATGGAGGAGAGGTAAATTGGTTCGTATGATTCACTACAGGTTATCACAATCCAAAAGCAATGGCATCTGTTCGGCACACTGGTATACCTTTAGCAAAAGTAGGTTTATGGGCCACACATGAAAAAGCGCTATTCAGTCAGGTGGGGCGTGAGTTTGTCATTCCTAAAAGGGTGCTGTTACCTTAACAGTGTTGAAAAAGCTGGGTTGGAGCACAAATTCGGACAACTACTAGTGCACGTCTTGCATTCACATTTAAGAAGGTGCAGGTACACCTGCTCATATGTTTTATCCCATGTCCTCAAATCCAAAAGCATTGGCAAACCTTTTTGGCACTCTGCTATACCGTTGGCTTAAGCGGTCTATGGGCTACTACTCTGGGGGGACACCAGCATGGCGACACAGCATCTGTCACAAGACTCCACCCTGTCCCCGCCGATGACCCTCTCCAGGGGGTCCATATTTCTCTTGGTACCGCACATGGTCATCAGTGAACCCCAAATGCAGACTTGCCAAGCAAGGGGGGTAACCAGGGGCTTTGTCAACCCCCATATGGAATTGCACATAATGGTACACAGTGAACAAGGGAGTATACCACGCAGAAGCCTGGTCAAGAGGAGAGCAGTAGTTTTATTTCCTGGGGTAATATCGCTGACCGGTGCTGTACTCCCATACAACGGAGGTCAGCGGGTAAAGAGAAGGGTATTGTGCGGCCACAATTAATAACTGTTAACAAGTATACAGATGGCCTGGAGGCGAACTCCACCATGATTACCAGCGAAGCCTTATACCAGGGACTGGCCGGTAATGGGTAAACTCATGACGCTGCAACACCTAACAAGAAGGCCCTTATTGGCGCAAAGGGCACCATAGGGATTTCTTACTGAAAAGTGGTAAAAGTAGAGATCAGTTGCCGCAACCCCGGGTAAGCCATTGAACATGCCCTTGGGGGTAAATAAAGCTGTGGTTAAAACGGAGAACAGTAGTTCCCAAAGTTAAGTGGAGGCCATCGAACTTGCCTACGGAAGGGTAAATAAGCCATGCGCAAGCACACCAAGCATGAGGGCTTGGTTCATCGCTAATTCAAAATCATATAAAATCTGAAGGGCTCGGTGAATTAGGCATGGTCTCTTTAGTGCTACATCGCAAGGTTTCCCCGATAGGGCCGGGAAACGCCTGCACAGGTAGATGTGAATTTTCCAGCCAAAAGGACTGGTAACCATGTCAGAGGTAAATGGGAATTGTCCGGGTCTGGAGAGGCATTTGAAATTTCTCGCAGGAGGGTAAAACAGTGCCAGGCGCAAAATTCACGGAACAGAAGGGTTCCTGGCTTTATCAGACTCTGCTCTTGCATGCCAAGACCACAGGATGTTTTGATGTGGATGGGGGTCCATTTGTCTAGTATGGGCATGGACTTGTTTTGTTGGACCTGGGTGATGCCCTAGAATCAGCAGGGTGCAAGTAACAATGCCTGCCTTGGTGGGGGGCCCTGGGTATGACGGGTGCCACACCCAGAGCTGTGGCGGAGTTACAGGGCGATCCAGAGGCTGAATGGTACATAGGGGTACCCTCTTCAGGACCAGAAGAAGGGTGCAAATGCCAAATAGCCCCAGGAAGTCCTTACGGCAGGACCCTGGAGAAACAACGGCGCCCCGTTAGTCCTTCGGGCGGTTGTAAACCTGAGCAACCGGGGGCTTGCCTGGATACGCTCCGCCCCTCAAGGGGCGTGAGTAAATGGGTGGACTGGTGGTCCACAAGATGTAAGGGGTAATCCCCCAAAATGGTTTGCACCGATTGGTTATGCCACGGTGCAATTTGGCTCATAAGGTGGGCAGGCAGCATAGGGGCTGCCTGCCCTTGGATCGCCCGTAAGTTGACCCACCATGTTGGCATATTTCTTATGCAAAATAAACCTGTAGCAATGTTTTCTCCAACAACCAATGTGTCTTGTGTGTTCTTTATTATGGTATTGCTGTGTTTGCGGGTTGTGTGTGTTGCCGATATTGGCACTATGCAGCAGACCCTCTCATTTGTTATCTCCTGCAAGCTACACTATTCAGTGCCCTTACTTGTTTTTTCTTTTATTGTTGCTGGCATAAAAGGTTAGTTAAATTCTGCAAATATAATTTTGCTGCAGATTGTTAATTTCCTTTTTCTGTCACTGTCTTATTCCTGCAAAGCCTCTGTATCGTGTTTCGGTTCAAAGCCGGTCCCTGTCTCTCGCCGTCTCTTTTCTCTTTCCCTTTTGTTGGTTTGCTGGTAATGTGCAGTGTTTCCCTTTCAGAAATAATGTGGAAACCGCGTTCATTTACTAGTTTGAGGTTTTCTTTAGTGCGTAGAAGTCCTAGGCTGTCAGAGCGCTTTACATGAAAATTAGTAGAAAACAGTACGCTAGAAAAAGTACAACGCAATGTTTCAGTGGCGGGGAGGATTTGGGACAAAGGTGATCCAAGTATCCCTCAATTCGAGGAGCTATTCTGGGGTCCGACCCATGCTCGAGCGCGGAGACACTACATGGAACAAGTCCTGGTCATATCTGTGAGGTGTAGTTTTGCAAAGTTCATATCTGTGCATGCTATTCCAACAATGCTGAAAGAAACATGGTTTTAGTAGTTTGAAAACAGAAATACCATTTGGATTTGAATTGAATAGCAATGGGTTTGCACACAAAAGCCTAGCTAGAATATTTGGCATTCTTAAGCCAGGGAATTTCGAGCCGCGACAGTGTTTTACTACTGGTTGTCCGGGATGCTTCTGAGCAGCAGCGTTTACCGGCCAGGTTGCATGCTCAGTTAAATTGAGATTAAAACGGAGTTTAGTGCACAGAATTCTATTGGTACAATATGACTGAATGTGTTTTCAACCACCCACAAAGTACATTGAAACGCTGACCTCAAATGAGCAAAAGTTCGTAAAACAGGATTACCTCAAGAATCGATGTCAGTAAGGGGTAACTTTCTTATTAAACTTTTGTTTTTATAAATCGTTGCTTTTTTGTTAATCCAGTTTGTTTAATTAACCTGAAGTGAGATTTCAACTCCATGAATGCATTCATTTGTTATTTTAGACTGAGAAGAAAAAATTACCTGAAAATAGCAGGATTGGGCGAGTTTAGGAATGTGAGATTGCGTGTTAACCTGAGCGACACAGGTGAACCTCAGCAGAAAGACGGTGACGAATAAATGGAATGCCAGGAGAGGAATATGGAGAGTCGAGGATAAATGGCCGGAGAAATTTGTGCAGAATTCAACAATGGAAATTCGGGATTTTACAGATTTTTATTATTAAAGAGTGAACGCTATCTTACAGACAGAAGATGTGTGCCATGGACAACATTTTATGGTATTAATGTGTATCATTCGCGCTCGGGTGTAAGGACATGCCTTTGATAGGACCCTGATCCCTCAGCAGCTCCATATACATATTCAATAAAATCAGGGACTAAAATGAGCCTTTAGCGACCCTGCAGGGAATAGGAAGATACTTCCAGTACTTGTAACCCACCTGAACCAGCAATGCTGCACCCTATTTCTAGAATGAGTTCCATTGCAGTGCAGGACCCTTTCCCAAAACGCAAGTGTACTTCTAAGATAGATCAAAAAGAGCCTTATGGCTAATGGTTGCAAAAGTCAATGAGAAATCAAAGTGGCCCAACAGGCAAGCCACCCAAACAAGTCACCCCTTATCCAACACGCTCCATACTACCTCCACTGCCTGGATAGCAGTTGTCTTGACGCCTTAGTTTGAGCAGAAGCTTGACTGATAAGTGTGTGGAATGGAGAAAGATGCAAAGAAACTTATTTTCCTAGAAATTTACCCTGATTAATAATGTGAGTAGTGTTTCCAATGTCTGTCTGGTTTTGGGTGAGTTTGTTAAACAAAGGAAACACTTAACCATAATTGAGATATAAAGTAGAACATCATCAGGAAGATGGCTGAGAAGCTGGAGATTTGAAGCAGAAAGTAAAACGTGCTGCAGGTGTACATTGTGCTTGGTAGTAAATCAGCAATATCGGTGGGTTTCATGAATTGTTCTGTAAAGTATTTTATTGGTTTTCTTATGTTGTTCTTAAACAACATTGAGCTTTCCCCTACCGACTCCCCACCCCTACGCTCCAATCCAATGGAGACGCTTCCATTCACTTTTATACATACATTGGCTTATTTATGATTTTACCCTTTTTGTATGCATGACCATCACATTTTTAGTCGCTCCTCGTTACAGATTGTATTTTTTCCGGATTTCTAATTGTCCATCCGTATCTGATTTCTGGTCCTCCTTTTCTGTTCCATCATCTTGATTTTCTAGCTCAGTCAGTACTGTTTCACACACTGGCCTCTTTGTTATTGCAGTGTTTCTTTCTCCACTTTCTACGTTTACCCACTTAATCATATATCTGCTTCCAATATTTTATAAGTTGGTGCTAGATGTACATTCCATTGAATCACTATTCTCCTATCGTGAATAGTAACAATGAGCTAGGAACCCCCCTTGTGGTGAAGGAAAATATGCCCAACTTGGAATGACCCAGAAGATCTTAAACGAGCCATAAAACTTTCATCCTAATGCTTTAATCTTCTTCTCTATGCTTCTAAATGTCCACCAAGAGCTTATGGTATTACTAAATGGATGAATCCATCAGTATTGTATAAGACGTTGGCTTCTACATGCATAATGCATATACAGGACTGAATATCATCACAAAGGAGGAGAAGATGTGGCCTGACTGCTAGATCGGTCGACCTTGAAGCTGGGGAACCGGCTTCGAGTCTCAGCAGGGACGCTCAACATCCTGTGATTCTGGGCAAATCACTTAATCTCCCCCTGCTTAAGAAAAAAAAATTATGTGTCCTCTGTAAGGCAACTGGTGCTCCTGTAAAGCACTCTGATACCTTCAGATCGAGTTCGCGCTATATAAAACTAAAACAAATAAAATAAATTTGCACCAAATTCTATCAAAGCAGGATGTGTACAGCTAATAACCAGCTATTGATGATGGAAGTTATAAGCCTGAACTATTTATTATGAAAAAGTATGACAAAGGCAGTATGCCTAACTTGTTTATTGTGAAAAGTATATGTTGAAGTCAATAAGCCTTTAAGAGTGGATTTTTAATTCTGTGCTAATGATTGAAGGCATGTATTTCGTTACAAAGGGTGTCGTGTATTGGCACAGTGTGCTACGGTTTTGCTGTTGGTTACACCCTGTGACAAACACTAAGGGTAGAATATTTGCATTTTGAAAACCAATGTTATGTCATTTTAGGAAGGTTGAATACTGTTTTGCCACCTTTGATTTTATGTATATTTATAACTTTATACCTGAGGGCTGACTTGTGTGAATACTTTTGCGGAATTCAGTAGGCCACCTCCGCATCAGTGCATCACCACCAGCACAGCCCCACGCCAGCACCAGCGCAGCCTCACCTCAGCAGAAATTCAGCATCATCTCTGCACAGCACTGCCTGAGCACCAGCACAGCACCATCTAAACATCAGAACAGCATCACCTCCACATCAGCGCACCACCACCTCAGCATCACCTCAGTCTGACCTCTGAATATGGCATCTGTCGATTCTCCCCTAGTTTCCGTCTCCTGCGCGTGTTGTAATTTAGGTACTATTTCCCAACCTCCACCCTCCCGTTGTTTATGGCCCCCCTCGCCCCATAACAAAAAAAATAAATAACAAAGGAGCATTAGAACAGGCAGAAAAAAAGTTGCCAACATTGCAAGGACAAAAAACTAGAAGACATTTTTTATGTTCATTCTTTATTTAAAGGGTCGTTCAGTTGTACTTAATGTCTTGGTTATATACAAGGTAACAACAATGCTTATAACTCTTTGTTAGTATAACTTTTCAACATGCTGCACAGCAGCCACAATGCTCTACAACATAGCTTAAAGATATTGGCAAAGCCAATAGCTCTGGCTAAACACTTATGAGGTCCTAAAGGCGAGACCTATTGGCTATGCCAATGCTTGTTTCTTTTGCCAGAGATGGCTCTCACCCCTGTCGCCCTTGATGCTCTTATTGCTCTGCTTTTTAAAAGAAGTGAGCTTCTTGTATGCATTTCTAGATCACTTGATGGCAAAGTGGCCCCTGGGCACGTAAGCCTATTAGGGCTAGTTAGGGCTGCAAAGGGTAAATAAGGTTGCCAGAGACAAATAGTCGACTAATGGGGGCACATTATAGCCCAGAAAGGTGTGGAGTGTTGTGAACAGTGCACTGAAACCACCTGTGACAAACTGAACAAATGCTCACCGGTAGCTGCCCTGCATCTTCACCACCTTGACCCAGCTGGATTTGGTGGAGACGCATTGCTGGGTATGGGGTCGCGGTAAGCTGGAGAGTCTAGCCGGAGGTATGTTGCTAGGCCTTGTAGTGCTTCTCTCTGCTTACTAGCTGTTCTTTGCTGTTCCTTGCAGGACTACACGTTTGTTGAGGTAGAGAAAAAAGGGGAAAAAGGAGGTAGTCTAGGTCTAGGAGGGGGCAGGGCCGCAAGCCACACCGAGTCCTGGCTCGGCCGCCTTCGCTGTACTCACGCTCACTGCCCCCTGGCAGGGTCCCCCTATTGGGGGACTCACACCGTGAAGACTGACCTCTCTCCTTATGTCCTTACATCCTCTGGTGCCTCCGGATCCTTAGGTCCCACAGTTCTCCGTGGCCCCCGCTTCAGCGGCAAGCCAGAGCCGCTTTGTCTATTCTATATTGATGTTTTGTGGCAGGTTTGCAGGAAAAGGGCGAGCAAGGCTGTCGAGCGGGCAGGTTGAGTAGGCTAGTGTTGTCACCCTGGTGGTCTGTCCCCAGGCTACCCCCAAGCTTGATACATATGGGGGGGCATGTCGATTAACAGTGTTGGAGGCTGTCGCTGCCTATGCCTGCACCTGCACCACACAGCGCTCAGGGCTTCTTATATTGCCAAACCCACTACGCATCCTGCTGCTTTTCGCTTCTGTACCAGTAAGAAAGAGAGAGTCATGGAGTAGGACTAATACATACACTGGCACACCCAGACACACACTGATGCAAAGACTAACTAATCCAGTCACACACTGACCCATACAATAAGACACCCAGACACACACTGTCAGACATATACTTGTGCATACACTGACACATCCAGGCTGGCACTTATATACACACACACGCCCTGACACACACAGACTTATACAGTGACACACCCTAGCACACACATAATGCATACACTAACACACCAAGGTACACTCTGATGTATATAGTGACACAGCTACACATACAGTAATGCATACACTGACACACCCAGGCAAACACGGATGCACACACTAACACACCCACATGCACACACACACTGATCTATAGACTAAGACACCCTGAAACACACTGATGTACACACTAGCACATCCAGTCCCACACTGACCCATACAATAAGACACCAGGCGCACAGTAATGCACACACTAACACACCCAGTCACACACTGACCCATACACAAAGACACCCAGGCAAACACTGATGTAACAGACTTAGAGTGTGTATAACATAGTGAAGTGAGTGTTTCTATTGAAACACAAATGCGTATGAAATTTGATTTCAAAGTATATAATGAAATACTAAACATATTGATTTGTTTTTTGATTTCAGACATCTATTTATACATAAAAGCAGGCAGTAAAAATGCCAAAAAAACAGAAAGAAGAAATAAACAGAGGAAAGGAAACTGTCTACTTACAACAGAGAAACAAAAGGAGAGAATGTGGACAAAGTGGTTAAAGAAAAAAGAGCTGCCGGTAAGAAATGTAAAATGTTTCTTAAATAGTATGTGGAAATCTGCAAAGTGAGAAAAAGCAAGAAAATAAAAAGTGATGTTTCAGTTTAGCTAAGAAAGGATAAAAAGGAAGTAACATTAAGAAAAATAACTCATATAAAAAAGCAGATAGCAGTTTAAGGAAGTAAGAGTTAGAATGTTTCGCAGTAGGGTAATTCGGAATCTGATGTGAACTATGAAGCAGTATAAAAGGAGAAGAGAAGCAGTCAAAAAAAAGGAACGTGTTGAGGCTGTCAATTGATAAGGCATTTGCCTTAAAGAGGAAACTATTTAGTTTGATTCTGAGCAGAATGAGAACACTGGATAAAACAGTGTTGTCTTTGAAGAGAAGAAGCCAAAAGAAAAGACTTGTGAATAGAAGTAATTTTTGCAAAGTTTTTAGTGGCGAATGGAAACATACTTCCAGTACTGAGCCTTTATTAATGAAGAAAGCTACTTCCAAGAGAACACATTAGTGCATGCAGTTGAAACAACTGGTTGATATTATGAGGTGAAGGATGGTACTCCCATTGCAAAAGAGGAGATGGTTACTAGGAATGTTGAAGAGGTGATAGCAGAAGAGGTACAAGGAAGGCATTGACAGGCACCTGTATACAAATGGAACTGCAGCAGTATTTGCAGTGTTCGGCAGGAATCAATTGATATATTGAGAACCATCCTATTCATGTTTCCATACAGAAGACTGAAACAGAAAATAGGGATTTTGCGAGGATTGGATCCACACAAAGTGTGCTAATTTTCAGGGACATTCACTGGCATGTCTATCAAAGAAAGTGTGCCAAAGCACCTTTCATTACTTTAGAATGTTAGGTGTTCACCATTCAAAAATGTGAAATTTAGATTTGAGGCTTTACTATGTGAAATCTCCTGCCCTATGTTTAGGAGAAATGAATAGAGCTCTTTTGCATGGTACAGTGGCAGAGGTAGAAAACGTTTGTGAAGATGCTCAGTTTCATTCCTTTACCTGAACAGGAGTGTAGGAAAAATGAGGAGTTGATATGTGCAGGTGTAGATGAACAGGACACAGATATTAGTGTGGATAACATAACAGAAGAGATTAGGAAGTTTAACACAGTTTCTTCTGAGGAAACCAAACTGTGTTTGTATTTGTTGTTGACCCACTCACTACAAAATCCAAACTTGTAATGTCGTTCTGTATTAAAAAACTGAAAAAGAGAACACAGATAAGGAGCAATAATTTGCTGTTTATTTATTTGTGGAAGAACACTTTGATTTCTCCACACAGCAAATTATATGTAAGTACTGGTATGATAAGTTAGAGAATAACAAAATACCAGTTAGAGCAGTAAATAATAAGTAAGAATTAGTATCAATTACACTAGAACGTCAAGATTCAAATGTTTATGAATCAATTCGCATACATTGTATACACGCAATAGTTTGTATGGAACCAGAGAAAGGAAAGTTAACTCCAACAGAGCTTCAGAAAGGCCTCAAAGGAAGAGTTGTCTACCTACTATTAGATGTCAAACCGAATATTGAAACTGTTGGGGTAGACAGAGATATTGGTGAACCACGTATCATTCTAGTAAATGGTGTGCTTACCAAGAGCAAAATATTCTGGCAGGAATTAGTGGATGTTAATAAAGTAAAAAAAGTAAGATTATACCTGGAACAAAATAATATTTATTGTAAAAATGTTGCTGTTGTTCAAGATATAACATATATGGAGGATGAAACATTACCATCAAGTGGACAGAATGAAAAAGTGGATTGATCCAGATCAGAAGGAATTTATGAACACTGCAGCATCCATCTATTGCATTCTAAAGAAGTCATTGCTGATGTGATTCAAATGAAACAGTGAAAGTAGCTCCCATGAGTGTGTGGGCGAAAGGTTTAGAGGCTCTATGTCTTCCACATCTGTTTCACACAGGAGCAGGTGGCCACAGCTGAATACCGGTCAACCATGTTATATTCAGAGGATCCAAGATTTCGCCAGTGCATTCCATACATTTTCTAGCTTCTGTTTGAGAGTGACTTGTCTGGACTTTCATATGCTGTAAACCATTCATCTGCAAAATCTCTCTGCAAAGGAATTCATTGACAAAGTTCATGGAAAGGATTGAAATTTAGAGTACAACTTGATTAATTTAATGGTGTGTCAATGTGACACAAATGAGTATTGGTATCGTCGTCATGGACAACTCAAATGTATGTTGAGAAACCAAGGTGCACTTACTTTGTTTCTGAAACTCAGTTTTGCTGAATATGCGTGGGATGACCTGCTTGAAATTTTGAGAGAAGTGAACTCAAACATTAAGGATATCAATGTGAAGACAGCAGGAGAACTTTGCTTGTTGGATCCTGCTAATTTTTATAGATATTTTAACAGCAGGAACCAAGCCACACTGTCTTTCATCTTCAACAAAACAAATCCTCATCTTGGTGAAGTAACTGATTTCTTTTTGTGTAAAGAATACCAAGCAAGAAGTGCTCCTCATATTCACATTCTATTATGGATAAAAGATGCATCGAAATTTGGAACAGACAGTGATGAGTTTGCACACTACTTCATAGAACAGTATGTGACATGCGCAGTGGCGGCTCACATAGGGCGTGCTGCGGGGCGGTGGGGCGGGGCAGGGTGGGGGTAGTAAACTCGGACATACGACGGAAAGGAGGAAGGTAATTATTAGGTTCCTCCGTTCTGTCGTATGTCCGAGTTTACTACCCCCCACCCTGCCCCTCCCCGCCCTACCACCCCGCAGCACGCCGTATGTGAGCCGCCACTGGACATGCGCCATCCCATAAGACAGTAGTGAAAAAGGCCTGAGACAACAAGCTTTGTGCTTTCAAACACATAGATATGGGAAGTACTGCCATCAAGAATACAGATGTAAAAGAGAATTGTACACAAGATTTTGGATTCCCACGACCTGTCATTTCCCAAGGAAGACTGAACAGCATTTTTGTATGCAGTCAGTTAACACTGACACCGAAATCACTGAAAAACACATGCAACCTAATAAGAGCAGAGGCCTTCAAGTATATTAAAGACTATAACTCTCTGATATAAATATGGATATACAATTTGTTGCAGACAACTCCATCGCTATTGCTCGGTACGTCACTTCATATATTACAAAATCAGAAAAGAAAGTGATGAAGGAGATGTGGGAAGAGATTTCTGCACAACTCTAACGAAAACATTGTACAGCATAAGCTTAAAAATGCTTTTCCATAGAGAGATGGGGTCCTATGGGTGCTTTAACCACTTGAGCTCAGCCAGTTTGTTCTCGAAGTCAAGAGGAATTATTTGGGTAAGACTAGACCTAGTAAGTACGCGAAATAGAGTGTTAAAGTCTTTCCCAGAAATTCAGTACCTAGCAAAGTTCGGCCCGGAAAATACAGACATTTGTGAAACCAAATATGTTGGATGCATTCTATAGAAGAAGGAGTTCACATCTGGATAACATGTTTATGAAGTTCTTCAGCAGTCTAGATACAAAAGCAATGTAACAGGAAACATAGAAGAAGGGAAATATGCAGAAGTTGGATGTGATGGTTGTTTGGTGAGACATGCAAAAGAAAATCTAATAAAACTAAGTTGCCAAACTCCAGACAGAAAAGAGTTTCTCTATTCTACAACTCTTCAAGCCTTGGCGTGCTGAATCAGAATCACTTGGTGAGCATGAGTGCTATGAAGAGTCTTTTAATTCTGTGAAAGACAGCATTCAGTCTTAACAAACTATTTGCAAATGTTAAATGATGAGATTGAACAAGAAGAAATGATTGCTGCTGAGGTAGCGGAGAGTTCCCAAAGCAGCCAAAGTTCTGCACCGTTGAGTCAAGATCCTCTTGGACAACCCATTATTGAAAATGCAATAGCCATGAATGAGGTAGAAACTGCAATGCAACAAGCGAGACAGTAAACTGTTGATTTCAAACAGTTAGTTGGACAACTGAACGATGAACATAAATAAAGTTATATGGAGGTAAAAGAAACAGAGCATGGATTCCTCCACGATAAGGAAGAATGCACATGCTCATCATTTAAGGCAATACTTTTATACATAAATGGTCAAGCTGGCACAGGGAAAAGCTTTTTAATTGAAGTTCTCACCGCTTACCTACAGAGGACTAGAGAATCAAACTTTATTGTGTGTAGTAACAACAACAACTGGATTAGCTGCACACAACATTAAAAGAATTACTTTACATCGACTACTTATGCTACCTGTTGAACATGACAATAAACTGGAATACCAGAAGTTATCCGTTGAAGCTTGTTAGGGGGTCAAGAGTATTGAAGAAACTGAAGGTTTTAATCATCGATGATGTGAGCACAGTCTCAAACTTAATACTTGCGTTCGTATACTTGAGAATACAACAGATTTTAAAAACAGAGTATGACACATTGTTTGGAGGAAAGCATTCAATTGTCTTCGGTGACCTACTGCAACTTACCCCAATCAAACGACAGCCTGTTTTCTAGACTCTTCTCCATGATGTAACTCAGAATTCTTTAGGAAGTAGTGGCAATGTAAACATTTGGCTAACGTTCCAATGCAAGGAATTACTGAAGAAAATGCGTCAAGCATCTAACGGGGAATACAGAAACATTCTGAAGGACATTAGAGTAGGAGTTCTGACAGAGGAGGGGAAACGTACCTTAGAAAGTCGGCTTATAAAGAAACTATTTTCCTCTAACAACACAGCAGCACAGCTAATGTTCATTTTCATTGAAGAAGGGAAATCCATAGTCTGTTTAATGCCTACGCTTCAGGAGTGCTCCAATTTTTACAAAGAAGTACTAAAACTGGAGAAAGAAGAAGTTTTGTAAATTACAGTTATTGACAAAATGGAACACCAGGGAGTTACAGTACTGATAAATGGAAAGCTACAAGCAAAATTGGATTAATTGGAGAAATCTGTATTCAGGACTGCAGGATTAGAAAAGTGTTGACTCATGTACGAAAACTGTAAAGTAATTTTGGGGCATAATTTAAATGTTGAGGAAGGATTAGTAAATGGTGCGATGGGTAAAGTTATTGATATAATTAATTTTCTAAATAGGGATGAGGTTGAATATTTACCTATAAAATGTTATCAGATTGATACCGTGAAGCAAATTGGCTGATGTGTTGAACATTTTTTGCTTGTGAAAGACTTATTTGTCTGGCGGCAGCAGTTCCCAGTGTCTCTAGCATGCGCTGTAACTATCCATAGATCTCAAGGTTTAAGTGTAGACGCAGCTTTTATTAATATTGGTAGTACTGTATTTAAAGAAGGTACGTCATATGTAGCATTGTCTTGAGTAAGAACATTGTACGGTTGTTTTTTTGTTGATTTTGATGACAGGAAAGTTAGTGCTGATGCAAGTTGTGTCAGAGATAACAATCAGCTAAGAAGTGTATACACGCCTCATTCAGGACAGTATCCCATTTATGAAACACTGATAATCTGTCCAAAGCGGAAACTCACAAAAGAATCTACAGATGTTGCTGAAAAGAAGGAGAATAATAAAGGTGTTAAGAAGAAAAAGGGAGATATTGTAGGTTACCAGTTGTCAAAGACTTCTATTGTCAACTGCTTGCAAATGTTGTTCTCAATGTGCTGTTCCATTTACTACATCTTATAAATACAATTGAACAGAAACCACAGAAGAGATTATGTTCTGCACTGTGTGGTTTACTGCAACATTTACATAGTGATAGGACTGTAATACATTGTGCTTCAGGCATTCGAGAACTAGTATATATATGCAGTGGATCAGTAATATTTACTCAGAACACTGAACGAGATGCACTGGATTTATAATGGTCAACCTTGGAGTTTTAGAAGAAGAAAAAATAAATATAGATGACTTATTTGGACTAAGTTACAAATGGAACCATGACTGTGAAGATTGCTCTTTTACACTTTTCACTAAAATAAATTCTGAACGATTTCTTTACTTAACACTACCAGATTCCAAAACTGTTGTCTTTTGACAGAGTGATCAAAACTCCTAACCAAATTATGACCTGTCCAAATTGTAGATCAGATGTTATGTCTACATTGCAGATGTGAAGAATTGGAAAAAACCTTATATTAATGCTACAGCAATGCAGAGCAGATAGATCAAAATTAGAAACTGAAACTACAAACTTCAAAGAAGGACAAATATCAATTTCTGGAAGAACTTATACTAGTATGGCGATCATATTTCACAAAGGACTTAATATAAAATGTGGACACTATACTGTCTATTTGAAGAGTGAAACTGGAAGGACAGAATTCAATGACACCACCCGTAAATTCAAACAAATCTGCCTTTCAAACTTCCAAATTCTTATCTCTTATTCCTTCAACCAAAGTCCTACGGAGGATTTCTGTGGTGTACAGTATTTATTCTATATAGATCGTCGGTGTTTAAGACATCATTCTGCCTACCAGGGGTAATGTTTTTAAAGGATCTCCAAAATTCAAGAGTGCTTTATATCTATTAGTAGTATCGTGCCAGTTATAATAATAAAAGCTATTTTTAGTATATGTTTGTTTCGATTAGTGTTGGACACGTATATAAAACAACTGATTAATTAATTGTAGGGAATACAATGCATAGAGTTTTTTATTCTCTACAATCTATTCAATTGTTTTTTCCCCACCGAATCTTTATACAGTTACATCGTTTATGGTGTACAAGTATGAAAGCTGAGAACAGTAAAAAAGCGAAAATGGAATGTTTTACAATAATGTTATCTACTATTGCAGCATAAGCAATGTGTAATGTTTTGTTTCTGAAATTTGTAAATATAATACTAACTTATATTTATGTTCTTTTTCTTTTTCAACAGTGAGTGGAGTTATACGTCTTTAGATGTGTCAACATACTTGTAGTGCCACATGAATATTTCTTTGATGTACCACTGGAGAGGGTCTTGACGCATAAAGAGCACTTGACATGCTTTGCCATCACTTTTTTTGCCTGAAAGGGATGGGGCAAAACTCCCATTTAGTTGTTTGCTGCATTGCCAGGGATTCCTCCCTCAAAAGAACTGTTTTCAACAGGGTGTGGCAACTGATCTTCACTGCCACTTGATGCCATTTGATTGGTAAATTATGGAAAAGGCACCAACATTTAATTTAGAAAAGAAAGAGAGAAGGTGTTCAAACGAGAATTTTTTTAAACAATCTTTTTGATTGTTTTTTCCCCACTGATCAAGGATGAAACTTTATACACTACATTGATTATGGTAAACAAGTACAAAAGCTGAGAACAGTACAAAAGGGAAAAGGAAATGTTACTATAATGTAAAATACTATTAAAGAATAAGAAATGCCTACTGTTTGGTTTATAGTAAGAACTTATGCATTGCAGAAACGAAACGTTTATCATGGAGTTTTACAAAAAGTAATGCTAACTTATATTTATATTCTTTAGGTTTTTACTCAGATGAATGACACCATCTATTGGAATAAAGTAATGTTCTATTTACTTCTTTCTGTATAGTTCTACAAACTAACTTTGTCAAGGTATACACCAAGGTACAGTCTCATAGAGCCACTGAGATAGCCATACATGCACTGATAGAGCCACTCACATGAACAATCACTCACCCATTCAGCCACTCACACACCCACTTACTCACTGACACAGTCAATATCATACCAAGTCACTTACCAACATATGTACTACCACATGCACTCACTTACCCATACAGATACTCACACACCCATTCACTCGCTCATACATGTACTAACCCATGCACTTAGTCACTCATATATCCACTCAGTCACTCATACATCCACTCAGTCACCCATACAATCACTAACACACTTGGTCACTCTCCCTTGAAACCGCTGACACATCCAATCACTCACCCATACAGATAGAAACACATCCACTCACTCACCCAAAAAGTTGCTCATACACCCACTCAGTCACCTATGCAGCTACTAACACAGCCAGTCACTCACCCATACAGCTAGAGACACACACACTCAGTTTCTAATACAGGTACTGACACACTCATTCACTCACCCATACAGGCACTCACATACCCACTCAATTAGCCATACATCTTCTTACATACATACTCACTTACCCATATAGCAATTCACTCACCCATACACTTACTAACACACCCACTCATTCACCCATACAGCTATTAACACATGCACTCACTCACCCAACCATTAACTCATACATCCACTCAGTCACCTATATAGCTACTAACACAGCCAGTCAGCCACCCTTACAGCTAGTGACACACACACACTTAGTCTCTCATATAGTCACTGACCCATACAGGAACTCACACACCCAATCACTTACCCACTTGCCCTAACATAGTGGCAATATCTAAAGTCATATTGGCAAGACAGGAGCCCGATTCTCGTCCTGAAGAATGCCTCAGACTCAGAGCCAATGGCAGAAACATGTTGAGGACAATAGTGGTGATGGGGTAATAGTTCCCCTAATCCCCACATTCCAACTTTCAATACCAAGTAATACCCTATGATTAAATGTGATTTGGGGTAGTACATTGGTTTTTAATCACTTTTTGCATGGCCCCCCACTTAAAAGATTCGAAGTGCCTCCCTGTCTTCAGGTGTAGGCCCGCTCTCTATCAAACCGGGAACCGGGTTTTTAGAGAGCGAGGACTGCCTATGATGAAGCATGAAGCCTGGTGGTGTGTGAGGACAGTCCTTCACAATTTTTTAGATGCCCAGCACTCCATCTATATAGTGTTTGTAGGTAAAAAAGAGAACCACAAACCCTGCTTAGGGTGGGCTACCAGGAAATACAATGTACCCAATCTAAAACAGGTCAGATAAAATCTGCTTTCCAAATTTGTAATCCAGATAAGGTAGCGTTCCTCACCCTCAGTCTGCTTTAGATCTAAATAACGGGCGACCGAGATTATAGACTGATGTTTTACAAGCCTGGAATGTAATCTGTAGGAAGTGAAAAAAGATTTTGCCAATTTTTTCAAGCTTCCATTGATTTCTTGTGGCTTGTGAAAGAACTTAGACAGTGCTATAGTTAAGAAAGTCTTTTGGACATAAGCAAGCTAGGGGATTGCAGCTGCATGAACTAATTTAAGACAGTCTGCAAGAATCATTTGATTGAACGATGTGTGGGGCGAGCACCAAATCTTTAAACATAACAACAGCGGGACAACCTGAACTAGATCCTCCAAAAATGCCAATCCAACTTCCAAATGAGTAATAAAAGTTGCCATACTCCTCGGCACGGCAAGTAACCTACAAAGGAATTGATTTTCCATTGTTTGAATGTTGCCCGCCAGAGAGAAGCCCCAAAACGCCAGCCCCATTAGTCCCCTGGGAAATGCACTTACTGTTATAAAGAGAAATAAGTTCTCTAATGGGTTTGTTTCCAAGCCTTTTTGAAAACCTAAAAACTGCATCAATTGCCCCCTCGAATTTACCTGCTCTCTGGGACAAAAGATTACCCCAGCTAAAATCTGATGGGAACATGAGCGTGTATTCTTGGGACCACATGTCATAATAAAAGACTTCTTATGATTAATTTTCAGGTTGAGTCCCCCCCATAAAATCATTAAAAATATCCAACAAAAGCTGGAGGCCATTTGCTGTACAGGTAATTAAAACTGCGTCATCCACGTATAATAAAACTGGGACAACACAGGAGCTAAATCTGGGATGGTCTTTTCCTCTTGCCACTAACTCCTTCTCAAGGGAGTTAATATAAAAAAGAAATAAAAAGGGAGTTAATATGCAGCTCTGCCTATCACCATTGTTGGAGTTAAAAGCACTGGTGACATCTCCATTTACATTGTAAAACACCCGCACTGTAGTGTCCCAATGAAATTGTTTGAGTAGGTCAACCAAGGCAGGGTTAATCCCAGCCTTCCCACTCATAATCCATAGCTTGCCCCTGTCCACTAAGTCGAAGGCACTCGACAGGTCCATGTAGGCCATGTGGAGTGCCCCGCCTCTGGCCTGAACATATTTACCCCTGATCATAAATAGGTTCAGTGTTTGTTCAATGTTTCCTACTCATGGGCGGAAACCATACTGAGCCTCGGAAAAAAAACTTATTATCCAGGGCCCAGTCTTCTATAAGTTGACCTGTCCTAAAATCTTGATCGAGGAATCTAGAGAGAATTGGGCCTATAGCAGGAGGGTTGGTTCCTACTCTCTTTCTTAAAAATAGGCACCAATACTGATTCCTTCCAGGTGCTTGAGAGATCTCCACCTACCGCTTTTGGGAAAATGTTAGTCAACTGGGGCGCCCAGAGTGGAGGGTTCTGTCTGAAAACGTCCACAGGAACCCCATACAGGCCAGACGCCTTCCCTGAAAATGATTTTAAAATGGCTTTGGTAACTGCATTGGTATCAATACCGTTACTTAAGGCAAGGGTGTCTGTACTAAATGGAATTGAGGCTGCTGCTGTATGTTGAAAAATATCCTTGTCACTAAAGATTTTAGAGAAATGTGCAACCATTCCTCAGGAGGGATATGGCATTCTAATTTAGGTTGACTATTTTCAGAGAAGTAAGGTCTATTAATGACTTCCCAAAATGCCCTTGAGCCCCTAATGGTGGCAGCTTTATTGGAGATCATTCCAGGCCTGCTTTCTAATCTCCACTTTTCTAGCCTCCAACATAACTTTGTATGGACCCTTAAGAGATCTAACTAGAGCCATATCACGGGGACACCTTTAAAGTCTGCTTTAGCTGTTTTAAAACTGTTGTGCAGGAGTTGAACCATTTGAAGGGATGGGTCACTGCAAGGCAATTGACCTGTCAGAAGGCTGGAGACATGCTGGCAAATTCCCTGGAAACCCTCTAAACCTGACCAGGGTTAGGCTCATCAGACAGACAGGTCATACAATTATCATAGCGCTCAGAAATTAGCTTATGCAAAATTTCATTATGGTCCACTTTATCCCACTTAAGTCGAATGCCCTTATTATTAGAAAGTTTCTAGGGCAGAGGGGTAATTATGCCTCTGCAGATTTGAAGAAGGACAGAACAATACTAAAACATTTGAATTATAGTCACTTAAGTGAGTCGGAACAATAAAGAAGTCCTGAATGAATGGGACAATGTGTGAAGAAAACATGATAAAATCAATTATTGAACCTTTGCCATTACCTATAAAAGTGGGCAAGGCAATGTTGCGATCATTAATAAAGTCTGATAAAGCATAAATTAAGTATCATTATACACTGATTCAAGGCATCCCCATATGGAGTATGTATAAAAGGACTTGTACCATCTTCTACACTATTAGTGACCCGCACACTCACTCTCCACCAAAAGAACAGGTGGGGATATTAAAATCACCCATCCTCACACACTCACCCATACAGTCACTGACACAAACTCCCACTCACTGACACACGTACTCAATCGCCCATACTGTCACTGACACAAGCACTCACTTAACCATACAGTCACTAATACACTCACTCACTCACCTATACAGGTACTAATACACCCACTCACTTACCTATACAGTCTTTCACACACCCAGTCACACACCTATTCAGTCACTGACACATCTACTTACTCACCCATACAGCTGCTAACACACGCACTTACTCAACCATACAGCCTGTCACACTCCCATTCACTCATCCATACAGTCACTGACACACACACTTACTCACCCACACAGTCACTGACACATGCACGCACTTGCCCATACAGCTACTAACCCACACACTCACTCACCCATACAGACACTCATGCATCTACCCACTCACCCAAACAGCCACTCATGCACCTTATTCATGCATCTGTACTCCCACTCTCACACCCACTCACTGACTAATACAGCCATTGATACACCCACTCACATACCCATACAAACACTTCCAGTCATTCACAAACACATACTGCTGCTGTCACACCCACTCACTCACCCACAGACCTAATCACTCAGACGCTTACAAATCCACTTGCTCACTCATGCACCCATTCACTCACTAACACAGAAACTCACTAACTCATACTCTTTCTTATATACACACACACACACATACAGTTTATCTTTTTTAGGCCAAGAAATGTGGTTCCAATGAGAACCTTTGTTTTTGTGTGTGATTTTTTAGAACTTTTAAAAAACGTTTTTAAATATTTTTGATTTTTTGTTGTTTTGATAAAAAATGAAATGGCAACTGGAAAGAATAATAACTTGTGGTGCTTTGCTGCCTCTAGAACTGCAGCAACTAATTGTTCCCCCACCATTAGCACTTTTTTTACAATCTAAGCAAAATGTTCTGATTCTTCAGCGCTCCGGGGACTTCTCTGGGAGACGTTGCTCAACTTCAGTGGGAACAGGCTCCTCTGGTGTAATTGGTGTTGCACCTGATGTTGATGCATCTCCTTGAGTGTGCTCCCTCTGGGCTCTGGTCAAGTGGGTGTTGTGGTAGGTCTTCAGGTGGGTCAGCATACTGGTTGTGCCACAGGATAATGTTTTAGATGTACCACTGGACAAAGTCTTGTTGCACAGAGAACACTTCATATGTTTGTTCACTGTTTTGTTCCCTAGAGCGGATCGTAAAAACTACCCAGGTGATGAACTGGCACTTTGCTGGGGGTTCCTCCTCTGAAGAATTCTGGTGCTCGGGTTTGGCTGCTGTTCTCCACTGCTAACACATGCCATTTTATTTTTCAAATCTTTGCCAAAAAAGTCCAAAATGATTTCCTAATATTAGAAATAGCAGGTGCTGCAAGAAGTACTTCCAATCTTAGCACTGGAAGTGTGAAGACAAGAAAATTGGGTGGAGACTTCCTTTGTAGAATAGTGAAAAGTGTCTTGTTTGATGAAATCTCTTCCTTCTGTAGTCATGTGATATTTGCGAATGCTGATGTAGTCACAAATGCTGATGTAGTCCCGAAATCGCTGAAATAGAATCAAAAAGTCTTGAAACATAAAATTACTTATGAAAATCTCACTTCACGTGTTATATTGATGAACTACTGACCTCAAACATTAAATACAATATCTGTATATATGCTTTTTACACTTTCTAAAAATCCCGCCATTTTCGCGAATAACCGTGGTACTGGAATATATGTATAGCAACTTCTTGCAATGAATTTGCAAATATTAAAAAAAATTGAAAAAAGCCCCCAGGCTGCAAAACTCTAAATAAACTCTTCACTTTGACAGCTGAAGAGGACCTGATACCACTGGCAAAAGAAAGCCTGAGTGCAAATGGTAGCAGTGGTCAAATTAGGCATATTGAAGGGGCACAATGTGCCCAAACTTTTTTAATTTATTGAAACCAGTTCCTCTACTTCTTGTTGAAAGATAACCATCCCGGAATGGTTAATTGCATGAGTGAAATGCTTTACCTGCAGTGCAAGTACTGTCAGACTAAGGAAGGGGAAGACAACTGTACAAGCCTTCATGTAAGGGTGTCTGCTTATGTGAAAGAAATGTAAATGGGCACAAGTTGTTAATCTGCAAATGTAAAGACTGGTGAGAAGCCGGTATTGGCTTTAATTGATGGAACCACTTGAAGCTTACTGATGACGCAGATGTGTTCTTCATGACTGCTATTGGAAGGGAGATACCAGCTGAGCAGTGAAGTGTCTGCTTTTAAAAGGCAGTTATGAAAACATAGCACCATGTACACTCTGGGTATTACTAAAATATATATTGTGCAAGTGCTTGTTTTATTTTAAACCTGTTTGCACATTTTGTAGCACCCAATTTTATACTGTGTGCAATGTAGGTTTAAAATAATGAATTATATAGTCACAGTGCTTTCTGTCACAAATTGAGACCTATTAGTATTAAACATACACAAGCTGCTATTCTCCACTGCTACAGCCAGGATTCAATTCTGTGCCTATCTGATTACAAACGCAGACCTCTGCAGTGCATTCACATCCCCAACCAATAGTATGCCAGGAGGCGCATTTGCAGAGTGGTGGAGAAATGGTGCGGAGCCTCTGACCAGCTCCCAGCAATTGCGCTGTGTGGGACTTACTGGAGGTAACAGGAGGGGTTCTTGGTCCCCAAAGACCCTCAGCATCCAAGAGGACTTCATCCCCCAACCAGTAGTGCACCAGGAGGCGTGTTTGCAGAGTTGTGGAGAAAGGGGGCGGGGTCTCTGACCACCTCACAGCAATCTCGCCGGGGTGGGACTTACTCGAGGTAACAGGAGAGGTTCTTGGCCTCCAAGGACTCTCGGCATGCAAGAGGACTTCATCCTCCAACAAGCAGTGCGCCAGGAGGCGCATTTGCAGAGTGGTAGAGAAAATGGGCATGGCCTCTGAAGACATCTCAGCAATCCCACTGTGTGGGACTTACTGTAAAAAACAGGAGGGCATGTTGACCCCCAAGGACCCTCTGGAGTCAAAGGGACTTCATCCCCCTACTTGTAGTGCACCTGGAGGCGGGTTTGCAGAGTGGAGGTGAAAGGGGGTGGGCCTCCGGTGACTTGCCAATCCCAACTTTTTTTTTTATTTACTTGGGGAGGGGGTCCATGTGACCCCGCTCCCTGGGCCGATTTCGGCACCGGGTATCCCATCCCATGGGGCCAGGCCTTTTTGAATGGGAGAGGGGGCCCTGTGGCTCCCCTTCCCTGCCGATTTCGACCCTGGGGACACAATCCCCCGGACCTTTCTTTTTAAAAAAATATTAAATATGGGGCGGGGGCCAAGCAGACCCCCTCCCAGGCCGATTTCCACCCCGGGGCCCCATTCCCCGGGGCCCAGCCTGTACTGTGGGTTCCCTGGTCCCACCCAGGGCACTCACTTACCTCTGTTGGGAACCGCAGGGGGAGCCTGAAGGCCACCGCAGTCCCTGCCGGCTCCCTGCTTCCTGCGGGATCCGGCATTGCTTTTGCAGAGAGGGACCTGCTAAACATACAGCTCCCTCCCTGTAAAAGCAATTGTGTTCCACTTCTAGCAAGTAAGAGCATTTTTTATGCTCTCGCTTGCTAGATGCGTCGTGTTTGCTATGGCGTGGCAGGAGCAGTAAAGCTCCTGCCAAGCCACAGCATACAGCTATGTCCCGGGGGTGGGCACTTGGGTCCCCAGGGCCATCTATGGCTCCAGGAGGGGTGCAGTGTGGCCCCCCTCCATTGCACGACACAGATCTGGGGAGGTGGTGGTTCCTGGGGCTGTGGGGGCTGCGTGGCCCCTGACTTTAATTGTCAACATTTGCCCCTGAGAGGTGGCAGTCCCCGGGGCTGCAAGGGTGGCCCACAGGCCCCCCGTATTAATTTCATCTTAGCCCCGGGGAGGTGGCAGTCCCCAGGGCTCTGGGGAGAGGCGAGCGTGACCCCCTGCATTTATTTTACATTTGCCCTTGGGAGGTGGTGGTCCCCAGTGTATGGGGTTGCCAAGCAGGCAGCCCCTGCATAAATTAGAAACAATGCCCTGGGGAGGTGGCAGTCCCCGGGGCTTTATGAGCCCTAGGAGAGGGGCCCATGTGCCCCCCTCATACATATATTGTGTATGCCCCCGGGACCTGACCCACCCGGGAGCTCAAGACTATAGAAGCGCGGGAGACCGCGCTTCTGTTTTACATTTTTTTTCGAAGGGATCCGCAGATCCAGTGTGACTCTAGCTGAAAAGATCTTTTTTTAAATGCTTTTTTGGGCCCTGCGGGGTCCTTGTGGGAACCCATTAGAGTCCTAGGGTATCAGTTATAGTTACTTGAGAAAAAAAATGTTTTTTTTACAAGCACACTTACTGGCTAGCTTTCTGACATTTTTGGTTTCATTCCATTCAGTAGTTTTTGCTGTATTGCTGTTCAATTTTTCTATGGAAAATTGCATCCGAAAAGTGCTTTGGGACTCATTTTTCTCAGCCCAGGCCTAATGGGTCACCCCAAAGCTTTGCAGGATGGAGCTGAGTGGGCTTAACCATTTTTGTGGAATGTTTCATGAAGATTCGTCAAACTGTTATTGGGAACCAAAAAAATACATTTCTTCTGGAAACCAGGCCCTAGCAAAAACTACACGGCGGTGACCGCCACTGTGTAATAAGTAATACATATATATATATCCACAAAACAAAAAAATAAAGGCTAAAGATAAGTTATAGTCAGGAAAACTGTATTCATGTTTGCTATACCAACCCAACATAAACTACACAAATATTACACATTCTAAAATTATAGTTATATTTTCAATTTATCATTTATGCACCACTTTCAAAATAATATTTCATACCTATAACTCACATTTATACTTATGCACCCCCTTAAAGTTCATATAACTTGTGCACCTCCGTACAGTGTTCCCACCACACTCACCACACTACATTAACAATAATTTGCAACTGTGCCATGAACTTAGGGGTTGATTAGGATTGCGGAAGGACCGCCACCGCAGGGCCGGCGGTGGCAACCACCGGCCCTGCGGTGGCGCTCCTTCCACGACGTGTCTCTTTGGCATTGCAGCAGCACCCGCCACAATGTCGAAGATATGGACTGCGACCGCCACGGTGGCGGTCGCATCCTAATTGCAGGGCGGGACTGCCGCACCGCTGGCGGACGGTCCCAACACCGCTAGGGTGGCGGGCGGACTAAAGTCCGCCCGCCATCCTAATAGGGCCCTATGTTCTGCCACAATATATAATTTCAGATGTCATAAGTGTTGATATTAATGCAATCATTTCACATGCGCTAACATCTGTAATATGCAAGGGTATAGGTGATGCATACATGATAAATTAGCACAAAAAATTGTTTTCCTAACTATAATTTCTCTTTAACCTTTGTTTTTTTTATTTCAATGGTTTTTCTAATCTTAGTATCAAATTTGGAATATTCATCCAGTTTAGTTTTGTGCAGTAGAATGTTATTAAGTGGAGTGTGGTACGATATACTGGAGGAGAGTGTTGTAAAGTCTACTCTGGTACAGTATATTGTGGTATTGTGGATGGGAGTACAGTGGAATCAGGTATACTGGAGTGGAGGGCAGTGGAATAGCATACAGTGGAGTGGCATAGAGTGAATTAGGATACAGTACAGTGGTGTATATTGGAGTGGTATAGAGTGTAGTGGTGTAGACTACAGTGGCATACAGTGGGATAGCATAGAGTGGAGTGTTGTAAAGTAAAGTTATGTTTTATAAATATTGAAGAGCCTTTTTGCACCTACTGTACTGGAATAGTGGAGTGCTATAGACTGGAGTGTTGCACAGTGTAGGAGCATATATTGGAATATTGGATACTGAAATAGCATACAGTCAAGTGGCATACAGGGGACACTGGTGCAGTGAAATGGCGCAACATGGAATAGCATACACTGGAGTGGGGAACCGTATAGTGAAGTGGCCTACAGTTTAGTGGTGGACAGAGGGCTTACATAAAGTTGAGTGTGGTACACTCTAGTGTTGTAAATTAAAATTCCGTAAAGTGCAGTGGGGTATATTGGAGTGCCATACAATGCAGTGGTGCAGAACAGAATAGCATACACTACAATGGAGTACAGTGCAATAGGGTATAGTGCTGTCGCAAATAATGGAGTAGCATAAAGTCTAGTGCCATACAGTGGAGTTGCATAGATTTGAGTAGTATTCAGTGTAATAACATTCAGTTTAGTGGCGTGAAATCTTCAAATATATATTGGAGTGGCAAACTGGAGTACCATGCAGTAGAGCGTTGTACAATTGAATAGGGTTAATTATCGAAGTGTAGAGTCTATTAATATACAGTGAAGTGTAGTTTAATTAAGTGGCTCAGAATGTTATCGTGTAAAGTGTGATACCATACAGTGATGTACACTGCATTTCAGAACAATGGAGTGGCTTAGAGTGGAGTAGCATACACTGGAGTAGTGTACACTTCAGTACTGTACTATGAAGTGGGCCATAGTCAAATAGCACATTAAAAACAGCATAAACTAGAGTTGCGTACAGTGAATAGTGTACAGTTGCGAGCAGTATAGTGTAGGGGTGTCCAGAAAATGTCATACACAAAAGTGTAATAGAAAATAGTGGTGAACAGTATAATAGCGTAGAGTATAGTGTTGTAAACTGTAGTAGCGTACAGTGGATTTTAGTTGAGTGGACTAATGTACAATAGACTGGCGTACAATATAGTGGCATATACTGGAGAGTCATAAAGTGGAGTGGCATACTTTAAATAATGTGCAGTGGAGTACCGTAAAGTTCATTGTTACACAGTAGAGTGGGGTACATTGGAGTGTGTAAATTAAAGGAAATATAGGGTTAAAATATGTGAAAAAATGTCATTTTTATATCTGCAAAATATATACTATAATACGTAAATGTACATTTTCTGGTTGTATATATGAATAGTGTAAGTAATGTTAAACTTATAGGTTATATTAAACATACTTATATATTGTGCTACGGTGTACTGTGCTAAGTTCACGGTACAGGGGCCTCACAACTGGGTATGTGATTGGTTCATTGCTGTGCTTACCAAAGGTAAAAATCCCCCATATAGTTTTTATCACAAATTTCTATTATTGTGCAGTCAACGTTTTGCTGACGTATGGCTTAGGGTGTTACATATAATTAAGTATTAAGTTTTATTGTTATTAACAACCTATTACCACTTTATTTCAATGGTAATAGGTTACCTTTTTTGATTATAAATGTGTAGATATTATCGACATATGGATTTCTTTTATATTTTCTCCCTTAAAAACCTGTTTGCCGAATATCCAAGAAATTTAGCATACTTGTTCCACCCGTTTCATTGTGGAAAGAGTAAAGTTTTGCGGGGTTTAGTTAAGGGGTCCAAAGTAAATAGGGAAATTCCAAAATGTGCTTAATTGCAATGTATTTCACATACACCTTTGTATTTTCCGTTCAGCAAAAACTGTCAGTCGCATTTTGTTACAGTGTGGCAGGATTACATATTATAGTGCCCACATGAATATTTTGTGTAGTTTAAGTAAGTAGTGTAACTAATTTATAAGTTTTAAGGTATTTTAAGTTAGTGATAGCTGTTGTTGATTTATTGTAGTAAAATATGGGGGTATTTTGCAATAGAATCAAAGTACATAGTGATTGCAAGTCTTTAGCTGAATCTGTAATCAAAGGCTTTAGAAAAGTTAAACAGTGCTATGTCGTTTTTAGATACAGTTTGCACATGTTCTGCGCTACGTCTTCCAATGTAAGGAAGTATTAGGTGTGGTATTTTTGTCCTCACTATTACCACTTTAATAAAGTGTTAATAGGTAAATCAAATAATTGAAACGTTTCTATATATATTTTTTTAAATAGGGAGTGCACAGTAGTACAGCAGTACCCCCAAAAACATTTTGTAAGGTTCATATTTTTCTTTTTTAATTTCTATACATTTTTATAGCAATGTACTCTGAACTGCGTTTTTTGTAAAGAAACATGGTCATTTTTAGTAATTAGCACCCTATTCCATACACTTTTTTGTACATATTTAAATATGTAAAAAATTGATAATATAGATTAGCACACTATATTTATAAAATATGGTGTTTTACAGTGTATTTGCAATTTGTAATTTTAAAAAAATATATATTTTTTCCTGTATCGCGGTACTCCAGTGGTACTCCTGTTTTTAAAGAAATATATATTTAAACTTATAAATATTCTTCCCTACCTATTACCACTTTACTAAAGTGGTAATAGGTATGGGGAAAATACCAAACCTAATACTTACCTACATTGAATGGCGTAAAACCTAATACAGGAAAACAACACAGCTGCCTTTAGCTTTTTAAAGGCAGTCATTAGCCAATCAGCGATTGACTTGTCATTGCTATATACATCAGGAGTACCGCAGTACTACAGCGGCCACAGATATAGCTAAATTGAAAACACTTAAAATGTATAAAATACTTATTCTACTTACCTGCAGTACCCAAAAGAATGATCTGGGCACCATAATATATAATCCTTCCAAATTTTGTGAAAATCTGACTGACGGCTTTCGTGCTAGGCGAAATGCAAACGTCTATGTAAAATGCATTGGATATTATACCGGTTTTGGGACCCCTTGTTTTTTGTACCCCCCTTGACTAAATGCGACAAAACTTTCAGGACTCCAATAACAAATGTCTGGAAAGTTTTGAGGACATTCCTCAAACGGGTTCAAAGTTTTTAAGGGACAAAAATAAAAAAATCCTCATCTGGGGGCCTATTACGATGGCGGTCGGACGTCCACCGCCGGGCCGGCGGTGGACATCTGACCGCGATCGCAAGCCGGTCAAATTAGGATGGCGGTGGTGACCGCGGCGGTGGGAAATTCCGACCGCCGCTTTTCCACCGGTTGCCATCCGCACTCCTACCTGGCGGACGGAGCAGGACCGGGATAATGGTGGCGGTGCACAGCAGGCTCCACCGGCAGGATTATGATTCCGGCAGTAGCCAGCCTTTCCTCAGTGGTCAGACCGCCATGGAAAGGCATGCGGAGATTGTCTTTTTGGGGCCTGTTGTGGGCCCCCAATGTGTTGGGGGGGTGTGGGTGCACAGGGGGGGTACCCATGGTCTCCCCCTACATTTCCCTGTACCAGGTGGCAGGCACTGTGCAGTGCCTGCCACGCAGTGCAGGGAAATGCAGGACATGCTCCTTTCAGCATCGCGGCGGTGCTGCGGGCAGCAGCAACCGCTGCAATGTTAAGGCCTGCTATCAGACCGCCGCGGTCGGATTTCGACCGGCGGTCATGTCGCGGGCCATGCTGGTGGTCTTTTCCCGCTACCATGGTGGTCGGGGAGGTTTTCTGACCGCCATCGTAATAGGCCCCCTGGTCACCCTAACTATAACTGCAGAGTGGCTACCGCTATATATATATATATATCTCCCGCAGTGTGGGACTTACTGAAGGTAACAGCTCCTCCTGTTACCCCCAGTAAGTCCCACACAGCATGATTGCTGAAAGGTCTTCGGAGGCCACGCCCCCTCTCTCCACCACTCTGCAAATGTGCCTCCTGGCACACTTCTGGTTTGGGAATGAAGTCCCCTTGGCTGCTGAGGGTCCTTGAGTGCTAATAAGCTCTCCTATTACCTCCAGTAAGTCCCACACAGGGAGATTGCTGAGAGGTCTTCGGAGCCCATGCACCTTTTCTCCACCACTCTGCAAATGCACCTCCTGGCACATTAATGTTTTGGGGCGGAAGTCCACTTTAGTTCTGAGGCCCGCAGGAGTAAAGTGGAATTAATTCCCCAACCAGTAGCACGCCAGTAGGCACGACTGCAGAGTGGTGCAGAAAGGGGGTGGGGCCTCTGGTGTCATGGCGGTAGCTTTTTCTTTTTCTTTCAAATTATAAGGGATGAGTGGCTGTGTGGCCCCCCTTCCCTGAGCCGATAACCACCCCGGGGACCACATTCCCTGGGGCCTAGTCACACTACTGGGTGCCCTGGTCCCATAAACCAAAGAAGTAGTATGCAGTTCCTGAAAAGTTTGTGTAAGTAACCGGCAGAGAGAGGCTACGAAAAGTTTAATTAGCCAGAAAGGGGACGGGGAATTCCTCCTTTCGGATAAAGTGCCCTCACACACCCAGCCTGCTGGGTGTCATGCTTCATCATTGGGCATGCTCCTCGTCGGCGGTGCAATACCCGACGGGCACTCTGGGGGCTCTTTGGCGGAGATCTTTTTATCCTTGCCGTATGGTGCGTGTGTGTGAGGGGCTCTAAGGTGTAGAGGTGTAACAAGTGAAAAGGTGCATTAAAACAGGGGACGGTGGTCAGGGCCACTTCTTTAATAATCCTGCCTCCTACCCTGATTAAAAAGGTGTATCGCGGCTAGCTACAGTAATGTTGCAGCTAGTGGCAATAATCAGGTCAACATGTTTCTTGCCTATCAGTCCCGTAATGGGATCAAGCGGCAATTCTTCAGGACCAAGGGATAAATAGAAAATATTTAAAAAACACAGTGGTACAAGATCTACACTAGTGTTAGGTATGGTGGTGTAATAACCTCAAGATTACCAGTTCACAAGCACCATCGGCTGGAGGTCCGTAGGTGCTGTAGCCAATCTAGAAAAGAAAACATTAGTGAAAACAACCGGTCACTTATTTAACAAAACAAGAGCACAGATGGTATCAATTCCAGTGCTGTTGATTATGATAGGCTCTGACCACATGCGATCTAGTTAGCCCCAAAGGTCGTGTGAGTCATATATTGGACTCGAATCATTCCAGGTAAAAACAATTGAAAATTAAAATAGCAGCAGAGATAAAATAATCATACAGGGATAGCTGTCAAGGAGAATGGCGCATGGACTTCCATTCTGGCCACTCACCTAATTAATAAGTGGAAATGGCCACATCGGTCATCGGCAGTGAAGTGAACGCGTTTAATCAACGCGTGGTTTCCTAGATGCAGGAATGTAAAGAAGCTCATTGTAATTGAGACATTCTTAACGAGTGAAAAAAAACCAGCATGGTAGACCCTGAAGGACCCAGCGTTCAATAGTCACACAAGCGGTGTATCGCCCCACAAATTCTTCAGAGTCAAGGTGAATTACCTTCAAGAACTCATTATGCACCCAGTCAGGTATGAGAGCAGGCGCGGCGGTGGCGGAGGGGTATCCTCCACTGTAGGAGGTATCCCGTTTTACCCAAACTCACCACCGCGTCCCTCCCAGTGTATTGGCAGGTGAAACCAAATGGTGCAAAGAGACTAGGTAATCACTAGTACCTTAACAGTATAGACTTGTTGGGGTTGGCGAGATGACCACAAGTTTGCTTGCTATCGGGCGTTGGTGGGTCTTACCTTGGTCAACGATTCCGTAACAACAAGGAATGGTTACTTACAGAGACTCGCGCCCACTCGGCGGAAAACCTGACCCAGACTGCCGAACCCGGAAGGATACTGCCAGCACGGTTCTTGCTGCAGATAACTTGACTGAATAGGTGCGTCTGGGCGGCGTCACGCTCGTGGCGTGGTAACTAGAATGTAAGACACCCTCGTGTGAAAGGTAAAAAAATTGTTTTTTTGGCGGCCATCTTGGGTGAATAAGAATTCTTAACTCAAAATTCTGCGCCATATTGGAAAGGTGCAAAAAATGAAGGAACGCTACAGTATGGAATATGGGACATTCCGGCTGGCTTGAGGGAATGGTGGTCCTAACAGAACTAGAAACGCCATCAATGGGTGACGTTGAGGAGTGGTAAATCACTCCCAACTAGTAATGGCGAAATGGTGCGGTGACAAAGTATCGTAACAGTTGTGACAATCACATTTAAGAGTTATTAATGGTGCTCCATGGAATGTCTTCGTTCAGGCCATTTTTGTCAGAACATAATCGATGTACCCAGCGTTGTTCAATTTTGAACAGGGTCGAGGGGTTGATAAAAATATGAGCCTCCAACACCACCCACCTAAGGGTTTCACATGAGTGGTTGGCGCTAAGGAAATGAGTGTACAGTCGTGTAGTGGTTTTGCGGCACCTGATGTTACTTTTATGCTCAGTAATCTGGGTTTTGACAGGTCTAGTTGTCATTCCCACGTATCGAAGGCCACATGGGCATGACAACAGATAAATGCAGTTCGCTGTGTTACAGTTAGTGTGTCTCCTCATGTGCCAAGTGAAATTATCATTCAAGAATATCTCTTTAGTCTGTTTTGTCTGGGGGCACACTGAACAGGACCCACAGGGGTAATGACCCACGACAGGTGGTAAATCCCATAGGTTTCTCTGAGTTTGATTAGTCTTGGGCTTGGGTCTTGTATGTACTAGTAGGTCTTTCAAATTGCTCGTTCTTTTAAATGCAAATCTCGGGGCTGGTAGTGTGAGATTACCTGTATTCAAAATCCCCCAATGTTTGCATATGGCATTTCTAATCTGTGTGGACGCTGGGGTGTAGGACGTAACACATGTTATTACATCTGTTGGAATTTTTTCTTTCTTTTCCAACAAGGCCTCTCTATTATTATTTCTTGCTCTTTTCATGGCCACAGACACAGAGCGTTGTGGGTACTCTCTTTTGCGTAAGTCTGACGCTAGTTTAGCAGCCTCTGATTTATAGTCATCTACTGACGTACAATTCATCCTAATCCGGAGAAATTGGCCAAATGGGAGGTTGTTCTTTAAAGCCCTTGGGTGGTGACTACTAAAAAGTAAAAGGCTATTACAGTCAGTCGGTTTCTTGTGTAATGTAGTAGTTAAGGTGCCTGAAGAAAGATTTATATTCAGGTCTAAGAAGGGCACTGTTGAATTGGAGATGTTATGTGTGAATTTCAAATAAGGGTTCAAAGTATTGATCCATTGACAGAATTGCTCACAGCTATTCTTATCCCCTTTCCAAAAAACCAAAACATCGTCGATGTATCTTTTCCACACAACCAAGTTGTTAACATAGGGGTTGCTGTGGTGCAAAATAAATCTAGATTCAAAGGCTGCCACATAGAGACAGGCCACACTAGGAGCGAATGTGCTACCCATGGAAGTGCCTTGTATTTGGTGATACAGGCTTTGGTTATATTCAAAGAAATTTTCTGTCAATGCCAGTGTAGCACATTCTATCACAAATGGTATTGGTGTGGGCGATGTCCAATCAGATGAACTCAGTACATCCTCAATGACCTCTAGAGTGGCGCGTTGGGGTATGTTGGTATATAGTGCTTCCACATCTAGGGTCATTATGAAGTCAATTTCATTTTGGTTAGGGCAGTCATTGATAAGTTGCAGTACCGATGTGGTGTCCAGTAAAAAGGCTGGAGTCTGTTTCACTAGTGGTTGCAGGAAATAGTCGCAAAATTTAGACAGTGGTTCCAGCAGAGATCCTATTCCTGATACAATAGGCCTACCAGGTACCGGGCTGATGCCCTTGTGCACCTTGGGTAGGATGTAAAAGTACGGTGTTTTCGGATTTTTGTTATCAAAAATTCAGACTCATTTTTGAAATCCACCCCTCTGTCTCTGCAGTGAAAACCATCGTCGATATTATGGTGGATAGTCTTTTAGTAGGATTCTCAGTGATAGGGGTGTAGTACCGTTCATTGTTAAGTTGACGTAAACACTCAGTGTTATAGTCAACAGTAGACATTATTACAGTTGCACCCCCCTTATCTGCCTGTTTTATGGTAACAGTATTGTCATCAGCTAGAGACTTGACGGCTGCCCATTCTAACTTAGATAGGTTGTTAAAGGGCACATTTAGATTGATGTCTTTAAGTTCCTTGAGCACAGCCTGCTCAAAGGTGAGGACCTCGTTGGGTACCATACTAGTATTTGGGGTAAAGGTAGATGGATTCCGCAGTCCTGTGTCCTTGTTTTCTGGTCTAGGTTTATCAAGAAAGAAGGCATTTAGTCTAACTTTGCGAAAGAGATTGTGGATTTCGCAATGGTCCCTAAAATGGTCTGTTCTAGGTGTGGGGACAAAACCGAGGCCTTTCCATAGGACCTCGTGTTCTGTTGTAGTCAAGTGTCTGTGTGAGAGGTTAATGATTAAGTCCTTCTCCCTCTCGACGCACTCCTTGTCTCTGGATTCTTCGGGGGCTGGTCCTGCCAATGTACCTGTTTGTTGTTGCTTCTTCGCCGCCCTCTTCCTCTGCCCCAGCCTCTTCCTAAAAAGACTGGTTGTCAACAGGGAAGAACGGTGGTGGGCCTTGGGGGTATCCTTGTGGACCTACGTGAAACCCCGGGTAATTCCAGACAGGATGGCCTTGATAGGGTGGCAATGGATAGCCAAAGTAGTTGGGGCGTGTACGTCTGTTAGGTGTGCCGCCCCAGCTCCCTGTACTGGAATCACTATTGGACGATGAGGGCACCCAGTTTCTCACGTTGGGGACCGCAGGGGGCCTGAAGGCCCCCGCAGTCCCTATTGGCTCCCCCACGTCCTGTGGGAGCCGGCATTGCTTTTGGACAGAGGGAGCTGCTGAACATGCAGCTCCCTCTGTCCAAAAGCAATTCTGCTCCACTTAATGGAAGCAAGAGCATTTTTCATGCTCTCGCTTGTACGAAGAGGAGCAGAGTTTGCTATGGCTTGGCGGGAGCGGTGCTCCTGCCAAGCCATAGTAAACTGCAATGTCCTGGGGTGGGCACCCCGGGAGATTGCAGGACCCTAGGGGGTGGCGGTCCCCAGGGCCATTATTGGCTCCAGAAGGAGGCTACATGGCCCACCTCCATTGTTTGATTTAGCCCTGGGGAGGTGGTGGTCCACGCGCCCCCGCAATATTTACATTTAAAGCCCCAGGAAGGTGGCACTCTAGGGCTGCCGGGGTCTGCGCAGCCCCTGCGTTCTTAACACATAAAGCTTGGCCCCCCCATTTATAAAAATATAAGCCCCTGGGAGGTGGTGGTCCCCGGGGCAGAGGGGAAATTGTATGGGCCTCCCCGCAGTAATTGTTTAAAAAGCCCTGGGTCGTTGGAGGTCCCTGGGGCAATATTCAGCCCCAGAAGGGGGGCCCCAGCGCCCCACTTCCATTATTAAAAAAAGACTCCCAGGACCTGGCCCACCTGTGGGCTGATAATGAACGAAGAGCGGGAGCCCGTGCTACGTTTAAAAAAAATTATTACCACAATTTTGAGACTTCGGCATGACCTCGGGGTAAAAATAAAAAATAAAAAATACTTTATTTGCAAGACCATGGCTTGGGGGTCAGGGTATTCCTACCCTGCTCACTTTTCTTTATTTTCACTTTTTATTTGGGAATTGGTGAAGCCAAGTCCCAAGATGGCTGACAACACTTCCTGGTTGAAGTATTGGCAGCCAATCAGAGCTGTGCATTTCCCTGCACAAGCTCGTCTTTTTTCGCGAAGGTTTCACAGCCAGAGATATCACTAACCTTTTCTTAATTTTATCAAAAACTGCTGAACTGATTTGCACCAAATAACAGAAAGATCTATCTGTATAACAACATATACCTTTTTGCCAAATTTGGTGTCATTCTGTGCAGCGGTTTGGGCTGTAGGTCTGACTACATGCCCTAAGGAAATTAAAATAGGAAAACACACTTTTTTTTAGCCCCCTTTTTGTCAGCCCCCGCCAAACGGATCACCCTGAAACTTCCCATGCACAACAAGACTTACTATGACCCTCTTTTTGGACAATTTAGTGAAGATTCATCAACCAGCGACAAAGATATAGGCAAGTCAAAAAACTCTTTTCCTTTGGAAGCTAGGTCCTAGCTATAACTACAGCCAGTAGGTAAAAAAAAAAAATATATATATATATATATATAAATATATATGGCGAAGTACTCCGCTTTGGCACTTTGTTGCTGAAAGTATGAACAGGAGCACGGACCACAAGTTGGTGCAGTAAGTAATTTTATTTACTCTTTCTCAAACAGCAGGCATGACGCGTTTCGAACCCGGAGGGCCTTGATCACATGACGCGCCTCACAGTCAGAGGTTATCTTTAAGACCATTTTTTTGAGATTCTTTCCCTCTCCTTAAAGTGACAAGTGCATAAATACTGCGTAAGGGAACAATAAAAATAGAAAACATACTGTCTATTTATACATTATACATATATATACACATACATATATTCACTTTATATAAAGTCACAATGCTTTCTGTCACAGATTGAGGACTATTAGTACTTGACATACACAAGCTGCTATTCTCCTCCGCTCCAACCAGGATTCAAATTCTGTGTCTCTCTGATTACAAAGACAGACCTCTGCAGTGCATTCACAAATACAGTAACGTTATAGTATCATATAGAAGAAAAAAAAATCATAGACATTCAATGACAAACACAAAGATTACAGAGAAGTTATAGTTAGCAAATAGACTATAAAAAACAGAAATTTCACTGAAAAAACAAACATTAAATGGATCGTATAGTTAGGAAATAGAATATAAAAAATCTTTGAAATTCAGTGAAAAAAAAAGGTTGCAGGGACGTTATAGTTAGGCTCAGATTTCACTCGTACAAAATCATTGAAATTCAGCAGTGATAGTTACCTGAGCTAACTATAACTTACGCCCCGCAATACACTGCTTATGACCTCTCATATTACATCACTCATGACATGATCAGTGACATCACTCATGATATCACTGATGACATCACTGATGATATCATCAAGTGAGTGGAAGTATTTTTAAGAGTTGATGGGTGCTAAACATATATTCTAACCTACTACAAAAGCAGTCGCGGCCGGCACGAACTGGGGTGGCGGGGAGGGTTAAGGAAAAAAAAATACATAATAATAATAAACAAAAACTTACCATGTCTCTTCTCCGTCTATCTTCCTCATTGCTCAGCACCACCATTTGAACAGAACAGGAAGCACACCCAGGCTCCCTAAGCCAATCACAGTGCTGCAATGCAGCGTTGTGATTGGTCTGAATACCGCAATTCAGTGCTCAGCCAGGGAATGGGAGCCTGGGTATGTTCCCCACCCGGGCTGTAATGCAGCCTGGGTGGAGAACATGAGTGCGCATGAATGTCTGGCCAGGTCCCAGACGGCTGGCCAAACATTCATGCACACTTGCAAAGTGTGCTCGCTGCTCCCCCTGCTCTTGTGTCAGAGCAGCCCCACCCGTCCGGTAGAGCTGCCGTAGCTGGCCAAAAAAAATGATAATAACCTCGACTTTTTCCTTTATTTCTCTGCTGCTGCACATCAGTAGGGAGACGCTCCTTCTTAGCGGAGGATCCACCACTGTACAAAAGTTAGATTAGTATACTAGTTGTACTACTAATGAGTCATACTATCTCTAACATGTGTGATCTGAGTGGGTGTGTGACTGTCTGTATCAGTGTGTGAGGGGGTGTGTGAGTGACTGGGTGAGTGAGTGGATTTCTGACCAGGTCTGTAGGTGTGTGAGTGGTTGTGTTAGTGGTTGTTTGGGTATGTGAGTGGGTATCTGAGTGGTTGTATGGGTGTGTGAGTGGTTTTGTGGGTGCATGAGCAGGTGTGTGAGTGGCTATATGGGTATGTGAGTGGGTGTGTGAGTGACTGTATAGGTGAGTGAGTGAGTGTCTGAATGGCTCTATGAGTGAGTGACTGGGTGTGTAAGTAGCTGTATGGGTAAGTGAGTGAGTGGCTGTTTGAGTGGGTGTTTGGTTAAGTGAGTTGGTCTGCGAGTAGTTGTATTGGAGAGTGTCTGTGTGAATGACTGTATAGGTGAATGAGCAGAAATGGGAGTGCTTGTATGAATGTGTATGTCAGGATTCCTGCCACAGCTCACCTCTCTTGACTATCACAATATACCAGCATGACTCATATCATTTTTCCCAACACTTATGAATGAACAAACGTCTTGTGCCCTGACTTTTGTCCATATTTCATGCTGTTGGTAATAGCTAGCTGCAGCTGGTGTTCCCGGTTTGTTTAAAAAGGCTTAATAGCTTTTACAAATGCTTTACCATGCATATGCAAGGTCAGGTTTCAGGCGCAACGGAAACATCCAGAAAATCCACCAGAATAAGCATCAAGCAACCGGCATAGAAGACCTCAATGTGACCTTCACGAAGACAGCCCTCATCAAATGAATCCCCTGCACCTGTTCCTTGCTATAAGCAATTAGAATTCAACCATTGAGAACATTCTAAAACACCTTCTAGAAGACACCCTTATCAAATTAATAATCTGCACCTGTTCCTTGCTATAAGCAATTATAACGCAAGTTTTTTAATTATCTGCACTTGTTCCTTGTTACAAACAATTAGAATGTGACCTTTATGAACGTTCTAAAGCAGTCTTATTTAAAGACCATCCACATTCCTCCCCTTCGCTTAGCCTCTTCGCCTGCCACTTACCTGTTTTCCCGCTTCCAGGACTCTGTCTTGCCATCTCCTTTGATCTTCCCGATTCAACCTCACCGCAAAGAACATCCCGCATTAGTCTTGCACCTTGATGGAAAAAAGAACAAGAAGAAAAGGAGAGATGCATTAACAGACTTGATTTTACTACACACTGAGCTCAGTCGCAACATTGTGCTGCAACAAAGGCAAGCAGTGTTTTTGTTCAACTTGTGCATACTGTTGGCAGGGCTCTGCCAAAGAGGACTTGGGTGAAGCTAACCCCGTCCAAATTTGCTTGTGGGTGTGATGCTGAAATCATACTCACTACGGTTTCGAAAATCTTGCTAACGGAGCCTCTAGGGACAGTCTAAATAAAAACAAAACAACAACAAAACTAAAGGTTGGTTGAGATTTGAAAAGCTTTCGTGAGGTGATACCTTAAGAGATAGAGTTAATACTAGACTAAAGCCATATTATTTGTTTGTTTATAGGTACCATATCTGCCGGTACCATTCATCAGACTGGTGTGTATGCTTGCTGCAGTGTTGCTGTTGAGTAGACAAGCCACAGCATCTATGACTCTACCCACTCTCTCCATACCAACCCCCTTCCCCCTGGGATCTGAAACCAGAGCAGTGTCTCCTGCTATAAACCAAGAGCAAGTCTCGGGAGGATCCGGGAACTAGCGTCGCTGCCCCATTGGAATAATCTTGGATCCAGGTAGGTGGTGTATGACAGTGTATGTAAGTGGTTGTGTGAGTGAGTGTATGAGTGCTTGTGTGGATGAGTGAGTGGCTGTGTTGAGAGGCTGTATAGGTGTGTGAGTGACTGTATAGCTGAATTACTCTGTGAGTGAGTAGCTGTATGGGTGAGTGTATGGCTGTGTGGTTGAGTGGTTGTATGAGTGGCTGTATGGGTGAATGAGTGGCTGTATGAGTACCTGTATGAGTGGGTGTCTGAAAGGCTTTTTGGATGAGTGAGTGGTTGTGTGAGTACTTCTATGGGTCTGTGAATGGGTATGTGAGGGGTTGTATGAGTGGGTGTATGAGAGGTTGTATGGGGGTGTGAGTAGGTATGTGAGTGGCTCTGTGGATGATGTCATCAGTGATGTCATTTTAGATGTCATCAGTGATGTCATCAGTGATGCCACTGACCATGTCATGATTGATGTAATATGTGAGGTCATAAGCAGTGCATTGCGGGGGCATAAGTTATAGTTAGCTCAGGTGACTGTAACTGCTGAATTTCAATGGTATTGTGCAAGTGAAATCTGAGCCTAACTATAACGTCCCTGTAGCCTTTGTTTTTTTCAGTGAATGTCTATGTTTTTTTTAATACTGTTTCCTAACTATAACGTCCCTGTAACCTTTGTTTTTTTCAGTGAATTTCTGTTTTTTAAAATTCTATTTCATAACTATAACGACCCAGTAACCTTTGTTTTTTAAATTAATTACCACGGTTTTTTAAATTATTTTTCCTAAGTATGACGTCCCTGTAACCTTTGGTTTTTTAAGTGAATTTCTATGGTTATTTAACTACTAGGCACATTTGCAAAGTGGAGGAGAAAGGAGACGGGCCCTCCGACCAGCTCTCAGCAATCCCTCTGTGTGGGACTTACTGCTAGTAACAGGAGGGCTTCTTGGCCCCCAAGGACCCTCAGCATCCAAAGGGACTTCATCCCCCAACAACTAGTGTGCCAGGAGGCGTGTTTGCAGAGTGGTGGAGAAAGGGGGCAGGGCCTCTGACAATCTCTCAGCAATCCCACTGTATGGGACTTACTGGAGGTAACAGGGGAGGTTCTTGGCCCCCAAGGGCCCTTAGCATCCAAGGATACCTCATCCCTCAACCAGTAGTTTGCCAGGAGGCGCATTTGCGGAGAGGTGAAGAAAGGGGGAGAGCCTCGGATGAGCTCTCAGCAAGCCGCTGTGTGGGACTTACTGGCGGTAACAGGAGGGGTTATTGGCCCCCAAGGACCTTCTGCAGCCAAGGGGACTTCCTCCCCCAACAAGTTGTGCACCAGGAGGCCCCTTTATAGAGTGATTGAGAAAGAGGGTGGGCCTCTGATGACTTCCCCCCGGGCCGACCTTTTATAAAAAATATATATATATATTGGGGAGGGGGGTGCACGAAACTCCTCCCCAGGCCGATTTCGGCCCTGGGGTTCCCATCCTCTGGGCCCCGGCCTTTCTTAAATTTTTTGTTGTAATAGGGGAGGGGGACCATGCAGTCCCCCTCCCCAGGCCGATTTCAGCCTTGGGGACCACATCCCCTAGGCCTGGCCATTTGAAATGGGGACGAGGGGCTGTGCGGCTCCCCTCCCCGGGGCAATTTTGGCCCCAGGGACCCATTCCGAGGGCCTGGCCATTTGTCCTGGGTGCCCCCAGGGCACCCAGTCTGTATTGGGACCACAGGGGAGCCCAAAGGCCCCCGTGGTTCCAGCTGGCTCCCTGCCTCTTGCGGGAGCCGGCACTGCTTTTAGACACAGGGAGCTGATAAACATGCAGCTCCCTGTGTCTGAAAGCAATTCAGCTGTTTTCCTGCGTGCTTGACAGTGGACAGGGAGACAGATGAATGCTCTGCTTCCAGCAAGCTGCAGCATGTTTGTGCTCTCACTTGCTGGAAGCGGAGTGTTTGCTGTGGCTTGTCAGGAGCAGTTAAAGCTTCCGCCAAGCCACATCAAACACCTATGTCCCAAGGGTGGGTACCAGAGGGCATAGCAGGAACCGGCCACGGGGTGGCAGTCCCCAGAGCCATCTATGGCTCCAGGAGAGGGGGCCATGCAGCCCCCCTCCTTTTACTCAGTAGGCCCTGGCCCGGGGAGGAGGTGGTCCCCGGTGCCATCTGTGTGGTCCCTCCAATTTATTTTTGCAATGTGACCCTGGGGAGGTGGTGGTCTCCGGGGTCCAGAGTGGTCCAAGAGGCCCCCCTTTCACATAAGGAGGTGGTGGTCCCTAGGGCATTTATAAGCCCCAGGAGGGGGGCCTGTGCAACCCCCTCATTTAATTTGCCCATGCCCCCAGGACCTGGCCCACCCAGGGGTCTATTAGAAATAAAGCGCACGAGCCTGCGCTCTTTTTAAAAAAAAATTATTGGTGGGAGGCGCGGCTCCAGTGCGACTCCCACCAAAATGTTATTAAATGTTTTTTTTTTTTTGCCCGGGCCGGGTCCCTCTGGGACCCCCCAAGAGGCCTAGGTGGTTAGGAGTGATGTAATATATGAGCTGAATAGCAGTGCATGGCGAGGGCGTAAGTTATAGTTAGTTTAGGGCACAAGTTATAGTTACTTAAGATAACTAAAACTGGTGAATTTCAGTGGTTTTATTTGTTTAAAACAGTATTTTTTAACTAACATTTTCACCTAAATATAACATTGTTTTAACCTTTGTTTTTTCTGTGAATTTCTAAGATTATTTTAATGTAAAGTAAGATGTCTACTGCTGTGTGCAGGGTATAGTTGGATGACTAGCCCCCCCCCAATACTGCACACAGCTGACTATTCCATGTAACAATATAAAGGGTGTCATTTTAAGTAAGGCAAATCTACTGGATTTGTCAAAGGGTCAGAACACCAAAATATAAATGAGGCGGGCCTATTGGCTTTTTTAAGGGGTCAGCACATCAACATATATAAAGCAGACCTATTGGCTTTGTCAAAAGTCTCCAATAACCATAATCAAATGTATATTTTATACATTCACATATTGCTATTTTTAATAATAGTGATTGTCACAAAATATTTTCAATAACACATTTAATAAAAAAATCAATAAGCATGTCTTTTTTCATATTTTTCAGGCCAAAAAGCGCAGCCATAGCACAAACCACAAGGGAACCCTGCACTCCAGCTAACGAGCACAGAGCTCCAGCTCAAAGTGCTTAAAAAAGTATGGTAAGCTCTCCTGGGGTCATGGATTTAATGACCCATTAGACTTACTATGTTTTCTTTAATGTTGCTGGGCTTATTGCAGCCCTTCGCAACATAAATAAAATGTTCTTGCAGGGCTTTATGAAGCGCTCTTTGCTAGGAGCCGTTGATTTATCATTCTTTTTTCTTTTTATATTTTTTTACAGTTGGTGCCTCAGTTCCCATCTGGGGCACCCACCCAATCCTCAAATGATAGAGGCCTCACAAAGGCCACAGCGGCCCTTAGTCGCTCACCAGGCAGTACTCCTACTGATTGCTGGCAGGAACCAGCAATTTATTTTGTACAGTGAGTGACACGGTGCCCACCCAGGGCATCAACAACACAGGCAAATGTGGGGAACTGCGGGGGGAGCCCCAAGATCCCCATACCAAAGGGGATGATGGACGGAGCGTTAGAGCAAATCAAACACTCACCCCCAGTCAACTGATCTGGGTTTAATCCATCATCATTCTTTAGCTCACTCCACCACCCCAGTTCAGACATGGCCATATGCAAATCAGTCTGACCCTGTGCCTCATGGGAACAGTCCAGCCCGAACTGCCAAGCCAAGTCTTCCCTGGTCCCGGAAACAAGCATCCTGGGACCGGTTTCGGGTTCAAAACCCTCATCAGCCAGGCTATCTTGAATCCAGTATCAAAGTGAGCAAGGGACCCACGTCTGGGCATACCCTGCCAACATGGGCCTGTCAACTCCCCAGCCAGCACCGATCCTGAGTGATAGATTTAGGTGGCTCCATTCCTTTGTTCTCACTGATTGTGGGCAGCTTTTTTCTGTGCTCTTGCCGGGAGAGAGCAAAGTTTTGTTACCTGCCTGGGAGAGTTTTGCCCCCAGGTAATGGGGTCCTAGGGCCTAAAAAATGCTCAAGATAGGAAGGCCGCACACCCCCTCCCAAAAAAAATATTTGTGCTGATCCACCCTGGGTTGGGGGGGCTATTTTTGAAAAGGCAGGAGCCTGCTTTGCAACGGAGGGCAGATCCATGGTCCTACTGAAAACATTTAAGTTTTGAATTAATTTTCACAAAAACTTTTTACAAAATGGTTCACATCAACTCTTTCCTGGAAAAATTCAGGGTGATCCGTCAAGCAGGGACTGAGAAAAAGAGGGTGGGGGGTCTCACAATGTTTTTTTCATATGCAAATTTCCATTTTGGGAAGCGATACAGAAAAAACAGCCTAATTTTGTTTTCTGAAGCACTAACCACAATATCTATGACAAAACAAATCCCCTCATTTTGTTCATTTCTCAAGGAAATGCTTCGGGTTTTACAGTTTTGAGTCCATCAAGGTGACTTCAGGTGTGCCACAATTTTGACATAAATACACAATGGTAGTGCTTTCGTTGTTCATTAGAACACTGTCAAGGGGGACACAGATGTGGACAATGGATGGCAGGGGGAAGAGAGCATGACAGAGGCAGCAAAGCTAATTGCGTTGGACAGACGGGAGGGGCAGATGAGCGAGTTGCACCACAACAAGACCATGGAGGGCAGAGGGGATGTGATATGGGGCAACAAACCAGTCATGCTGGAGAGGCGAGAGAGGCTGTGGCAGCACAACTAGCCATGGCGGTAAGGAAGGAGGAGCAGTGGCAGCAAAACCGAATATGGAGGGCAGGAGGGATAGGGTGGTGCCATAGACTTCAACAATGGAGTGCAGGAGGGAGGTGGCAGGGGAAGCAAGATGACCATGTAGGGCAGGCGGCATGGATAGCGACAGCACAATGAACCACTAAGGGCAAGAGGGAGGAGGCATAAGCACACACATTGACAACTGAGGGTAGTTGGAGTGGTGTAGGAGCAGCAGGCTGACCGTGAAGGGCTGGTGGGAGGGGCAGTGGCAGGACAATGGACCACAGAGAGCAGGAGGGAGAGACAGAGACATGCACAAGGACAATAAAGGGCAGGGGGAGTGGGATGTATGACGATACATCGCAAACCAAAACAACGCGTGCCTTAACAACGCGGTTTTTAGTTCGCATGTACCGTCACAACGCATGTTTTCACAACGGATGGCATTAGTTCGCATTTCCTTTGAAATGCATACTAAATGCCTTTACAACGGACCCCATTTCCCCGCATGTATTTACAACGCAAAATAACCCCCAAACAGTAACACAGTACCCTAAATAACACACACTCCACAGCACTACCCTACAGTACAAAACAGTAGACTACCCTACATTACAACCCCCTACCCTAAACCCTAAAACACTACCATACACTACGACCCCGACAGTACCCTAAGCCCTAAACCCTAAAACACAACCATACACTACGACCCCCAGACACTACCCTAAGACCTAAACCCTAAACCCTAAAACACAACCATACACTACGACCCCCTGACACTAGCCTAAGCCCTAAACCCTAAAACACAACCATACACTACGACCCCCTGACACTACCCTAAGCCCTAAAACACTCCCATACACTACGACACTACAACACTACCCTAGACACTACAACACTACCCTAAACCACTACCCACACTACTCCCACCCCAAGCACAATCACCCTTACCTCTCTTTCCTCGTGGTTCCTCTCCAGCGTCGCAGTCTCTGCTCCCGGTTCCACCATTGCCGTTTCTGCTCCGGCGCCATTACATCACATGCGTTTTAAAAGCGCATGCGTTTTAAAAGCGCATGTGATGTAATGGTACGCGTCGCAATGTGTACGCGTGGTAACGTCGCTTGCGTTCTAATGCATGCGACGTAAAGCCATGCGTAGTGATGCCGGCGTTGTAATGGGTGTTCGCCAGGGAGTGAGGCAAGGGCAGCAAGCTGGCCACGCTGGGCAGGCAGCTGGGGCAGTGGCAGCACAACAGACCATGGAAAGCTGGAAGAAGTGGGCAGTGGCTCACACAAGGACAATGGAGGGTAGGGGGAGGGGGAGGGGGCAGGGAGCATCCTGACCATTCAGAGCAGGTGGGAGGGTCAGTGACAGCAAAACGTACCACCAATAGCAGGAGACATGGAGGACAACAGAGAAAGAGAAGGGGCATGCACAAAGGAACATGGAGTAGGGAAGGGAGGAGTAGAGACTTGTCTTAGACAATAGAGGGTGGGGGAAGGGGCAGCAACCTGACCATGCAGGAGGGGCAGTGGCAGCACAACAGACCCACGAATGTCAGGCAGGAGGGGCATTGGCAGCACAACTCACCATGGAAGGCAGGAGAAAGGGGCTACACAATGGACGATGGAGGGGAGGGGGCAGGGGCATGCACAAAAGACCATGGAGGGCAGAAGGGCAGGGATAGGTACTGTAATTATACAACAGATGGCGGAGGGAAGTAGGCAGGGGGAGCAAGCTGACTATGCATGGCAAGCAAGAGGGGCAGTGGTAGCACAAAAGACCATGCATGTCAGGAAGGAGGAACACTGGCAGCACAACAGATCATGGATGGCAGGAGTGAGGGGCAGCAAAATAAACCATGGAGGGCAGGAGGGATGGGATAAGGAGATGCCTGCAACACTGGAAGGTAGCCGGCGAGGGCAGGGACAGGGGCAGCAAGCTAAAAGTATGCTAAAAATTGTATTACCTTACTGAACTATAACTTCAGTTTAACCTTTGATTTTTTTCAGTGACTTTCTGACGTTTTTTATACGTAAGCTAAAATCTTATCGCCATACCTAGCTATAACGTCACTTTAAGCTTTGTTTTTTTTCATTGAAAATATTTATCTATCTATATATCTATCTTCAATAACAAACCTTATTATTAGGATAAAACATCTCCAAAGCTAAGCTTATTATTATACTAGCCATAATCCTGCTTTACCTCACTTATTTAAAATGATATATTTTATTTAAATGGGAAATGATATCACAGAAAAATGATTAGCTCCATTTTCAATCAATCAATCAATCAATCAGGGTTTTATAAAGCGCGCTACTCACCCGTGAGGGTCTCAAGGCGCTTAGGGGGGGTACAGCTCCGGTTCAGTCGAAGAGCCAGGTCTTGAGGCTCTTCCTGAAGGTGTGCAGAGTAGCGGAGCGTCTGATGTTGACTGGGAGCTCGTTCCAGGCCTTTGCTGCGACGTAGGAGAAGGCTCTTCCGCCTGCTCTGGTTCTGCAGATGCGTGGGGTCTCTGCCAGGGCGAGGTCGGTGGAGCGGAGGTTCCTTTTGGGTACATGGAAGGAGACTCTCTCGTTGAGGTATTTGGGTCCGATGCTGTGGAGGGATTTGTAGGCATGGGTGAGTAGCTTGAAGGTTACTCTTTTCTCGACAGGGAGCCAGTGGAGGTCTCGTAGGTGTTGGGTCATGTGTTTGTGTCGTGGGGTTCCGAGGACGAGTCTGGCCGGCGTGTTCTGGATGGTTTGGAGCTTGTGTAGCAGGGTTCTGTTGATTCCGGCATAGAGGGCGTTGCCGTAGTCCAGTCTGCTGGTTATGAGTGCGTGGGTGATGGTCTTTCTGCATTCGGGGGGGATCCAGTTGAAGGTCTTGCGGAGGATGCGGAGGGAGTTGAAGCAGCTGGAGGCGACGGAGTTGATCTGGCGGGTCATGGTGAGGGAGGAGTCTAGGATGATGCTGAGGTTTTGGGCGTGGTCTGATGGAGTGGGTGGGTTCCCGAGGGCGGAAGGCCACCAGGTGTTGTCCCAAGCGGTGGAGGAGGGTCCAAGGACGAGGACCTCTGTCTTCTCCGAGTTGAGCTTCAGGCAGCTGTTGTTCATCCAGGCTGCGACGTCCTTCATTGCTTCCTGGAAGCAGTCTGGTGTCTTTGGGGTTCTTCGTGAGGGAGAGGATGAGCTGGGTGTCGTCGGCGTAGGATATTATGCTGAGCCCATGCTGTCTGACGATGGCGGTGAGGGGGGCCATGTAGATGTTGAAGAGCGTGGGGCTGAGTGAGGATCCTTGGGGTACTCCGCAGTTGATCTCTGTGGGTTCGGAGAGGAAGGGTGGGAGTCTGATCCTTTGGGTTCTACCGGAGAGAAAGGAGCGGATCCAGTCGAGGGCGATTCCTTGTATCCCGGCGTCGTGGAGTCTGGCTGTGAGAGTTCGATGTGAGACGGTGTCGAAGGCTGCGGAGAGGTCTAGTAGGATGAGGGCCGCAGTGTGGCCCTGGTCAAGTAGCATGCGGATGTCATTGGTGGCGGCGAGGAGGGCGGTCTCGGTATTGTGGTTGCTGCGAAATCCGGACTGGGAGGGGTCTAGGATGGCATTGTCTCGATGAAGGCGGTCAGCTGGGCGTATACGAATCTCTTGGTGACTTTGGCTGCGAAGGGAAGGAGAGAGATGGGCCGGTAGTTTTTCAGGTCCGTCGGGTCGGCCGAGGGCTTCTTGAGGAGGGGTTTGACCTCTGCCCGCTTCCAGTCATCAGGGAAGATGCCGGATTCAAAGGAGGCATAATGGTCCGGCCTAGTTCGGGTGCTATGGCGGCGGCGGCTTTGTGGTAGATGTGCGGCAGGCAGGGGTCCGTGGGGGCTCCATTGGTGGGTGTTCTTCATGGTTGTGGCGGTGTCTTCGGTGGGAACAGGTTTCCAGGCGGTGATGGTGGGCTGGTTGTTGGAGGTGGAGAGGGGGGTGGTTTCTGGAGTCTGTTCGCTGAAGTTGTCGTAGAGGGCCTTGATTTTCAGGTGGAAATAGGAGCTGAGCTTGTTGCAGAGGTCATGGGAAGGTGTGACGTCCGTGGCTTCGCTGGGGGGTTTGGTGAACTGCTGTATGACGTTGAAGAGTTCTTTTGCGTTACTGGCATTGGTGTGGATTTTGTTCTTGATAAAGGATTGGAAACTTCAAGAAACAATCTGTGGAAAAGCTAGCATCTTGGAAAGGGAAATCCGCCTCTTCAGATGTATGGCGTCCTTTCAGCCCCAGAAGAAGAATCCCAAGTTTACATATTCCCCTCCTTGTGATTTTCTTTGCATGACCCATCACTCTAATTTTCTGCATTCCATACAGAGTTTGAAACACCCCTTCAGGTGTCTTTGACTGTGGAAGCGCTAATGCAGTCTGAGCTCTATCAAAGTAAAATATGGACTATATTCCATGTAAAAATTAGAATAGGTTAAGTGTAATATATGAAGTGAATTAAAATCAGAAAAGCCCTGCAATGCACACCAGGTAAAACAATAGAACTATCATTGTGTACCAATATAGCACACTACAGTTTATGAATGCATATTGAAAATCCAGTATGTTATAAGAAACAAAGCAGGAAGCCTTACATAAAAAAAACATAGCTAATATGATGTATTTTCATCCATTTAACTTGTAAGTAGCCATTCCCAGTTTGCTAAATTGTGTATTGCTGATTTCCCATGATCAATATTTTCCAACATCTCAACACCAGATTGTTTTCCTATTTAGACAGATTTCTTTAAGCATATTTGATTGCGCTGACTAATGGCATCCTCATTGTTCAGTCTCATTGAATTGATAGAGAGTGCAAATGAGCTAATACTGATTTATTTACAAATATTGGAAGAACGCCCTTGTTAAGTGTGGTGATGGCAATGTGCAAATTAATACAAATCTGCATTTTCTTTGAAATTGTTTTTTTCTGAGTACCTGGAAACATTTGCATTAACTTCCCCAAGATGACGAAAGTAAGTAATTTTGGATTGTGGTAGCACAAGGGATTAGATCAGCTGGCTCTAGACCATGTGAAACAATCTCAATAGATAGCTGGGAGGACTATGTTTCATTGTAGGTAGCAACCAGTTTAATAGCCCCAGGCGCTGCATTGCGGTTAGATCTACAAACGAGCACCAGCTCTTTTATCATTATTATTATTTTGTAATTTGTAAAGCGCATAGCTACCTTAAGAAAGGTTTCCCAGTGATAGTCTCCTCACAGTATCTATAGCCACCGCAAAATACCCACTGAATTTTGTAGAAGAATTAGACAGATGAGAACAACCACTTTTTAAGAAGCTTATGAAAAGCTGTCAGTGATTGACAAGCTCTCAGTGTCTGTGGCAAGGTGTTCCAGAGTTTGAGTCCTAGAAAAGCAAAAGCTCTGCCACCTTGCCGAGTTTTCTTAACTCTGGAACCACAGCCAGATGGCTTGAACGAAGAGAGCTTTTGGGTATATACCAGGACACGAGATGTCTCAGGCACAAAGGCTCTGTTTGAGAGAGGCATTTATACATGTAGCACAAGGTCCTAAATTGGACTCGGCAATCAATTGGAAGCCAGTGAAGAGTCTGTAACAAGCTGGCTGAAGAGGTGAATTTGGGAGGGTGGAGGAGAAGGCAAGGGGCCATGTTCTGAATAATCTGGAGCCGCTTCACTAAAGATTTATTGGCACCTAGGTACAAAACGTTGCCGTAATCTAATGTAAAGAAAAGTAATTTAAAAGGCATTTCTAAAGTGCAACTGCTACTCTGAAGAGAGTCCTGGTGCTCTGCACAGTCAGTGGAGGAACAGGGAGATCAGAGAGAACCAGATCAGTCATTCAAGAAAAGCCAGGTTTTCAGCTTCTTCCGGAACAGGAGGTGGTCTTAATTCCAAAGGGAGTTTATTCCAAAGAGAAGGTGCCCCCAAAAAAAGGACCTGCCCCTTTCTGGATGTGTGAATCCAAGGAATTGTGTACAGAAAGATGTTGGCTGAGCGCAGACATCTGGTGGGAGCATAAAAACAGATTCTTGCTCTGAGGTATCCTGCACCTGACTGATGCAAAGCTCTGTGGATTAACAACAAGGTCTAAAAAATAATCCTCTTCCTGACAGGAAGCTAATGCATGCAAGCTGAGTATCGTTCAGGCAGCTGCATTTTGGATCACCTGCAACCTACTAATCAAATGTTCAGGTAGGCCCAGGTACAGTGCATGGCCATTGTCAAGTCTAGATGTTATCAGTGCTTGAAATACCAGTTTCCTAGCTGAAAGGTCCAGAAAATGGAGGAACTTCCTAAGCATTCACAGGAGACCAAAGCATCTCCATACTACTGCATTAACCTCTGCTAGAAAGGAAAGCCCAGCATCAAACTTGATGCCCAGATCTTTAACCGAGCTAGTGTGGTTTAGAGGTGGGGAGCATCCTTCGGCCAGAAGGACTGCCAAGACTCCTCCGATCTTAAACCAAAGAAAAGAAGCTCTGTTTTACCCACATTACGCTTAAGCTGATGATGAGACAGCCATTGCAAAACTTTGGACAGAGAAGTTCTGATTTTTTTTGCCACGGAATGTTTCATCCCTGCCCCAGTAGTCTAGTCAAATTAGTTCAAAAAATGGGCTAACCTATAACTAATTGTAATACAATTTCTGTGAGTGGATTGTTATTGAAATTTTTCTGTAGAAAACGATGGTGAAAAGTCTACCACTCTATCATGACGCGTTAATCCAATATGGCGGATTTTTCAAAATGGCTGCCCATTATTTGAGATATAGGGTATAACTGTTTATATGCCCATGTGTGGTATCATTTTATATGTTTTTAGGGACGGGAAAGTCAAAAATAACATCAAAAATTGTTTCTGATGACTATAACATCAAATTGGTATTAATACAATAAACAACGATAATTATATGTTAATATGCCAAACATAGTTTTGACATTATTTTTTATTTACATTTTTTTAACATCATTTGAAAAGGATAAACAAATTTCAACTAGATAATATAGCACTTCTCAATATGACACTGACAAAAGAAAATTGTTAAAGAGAAAAATTCAAACAGCACTCCTCAGTATAAGAATAGTATGATTTCAATCATCGTCCATGTCCACTTCCATGGAATTGCAACAGCTTATTCCTCGACAATCCGTGTACGCATCTGTGCACACTATTCCCTGTCTTTTGCATATACATTGCAGAGTCGCACATTGACTCTTGATACAGCCACATTTCACAAATTTTAATAAATGATCTGGTGCTGGTGCTTGACTCATTCTAATGGGAGCCAATCTTCCATCTTTCACTTCAAATCCCCACTGTAATGGATCCATATGAATACCCATCCACTGCTGCACCTGATGATATACTCTGAGCGAATGAAATTTGCAGGCATCCTCTGTAGGAGGCAAGACTTCTGGTTTCACATGTATTGTTGATTTTGTTGCCTTTGAAGTGAAAGTTCGAAGTCTCATATCATGTAGTGTACTGTCTCCTGTTATTCCTCCATACAACTCTATAATAGCATGAAGACCAGCATTTTCAATTTCTTCTGTTGATTTTTGTGAAGTTTGGAATACGGCAGCACTTTCTTTGAAGCTGCCTGATTTTCTTAGCAACTTTATGGAGTCACGTTTTCCTAATCCAAATGGTTTGGAGGTGGTATCACATCCTAATACGGCGTGAGCAAATAAGATGTGAGAGCAGACATCATTACCTAAAGCTTTTGCTAATTTCCTAATATCATACACAGTTATGTTTTTGGAAGATTTCTTAGGTTCTGGGCAAAGGAAAATATCAAATTGGTTTTCTTGAAAATGATGAAGGAGTAGTATGAGAAGATCGGTGTCCTCGCCAACAATGGCTTTAGGATGAGTTTTGGCCGACTCAATAGCCTCCAAAACGACCATGAAGTCTGCATTACTATGAGCTTGCTTTGTTTTACACCCAGCTTCTTGTAACTTTTGCGATAATTGATCAATGAAGGCTTGTTTATTTCCATTATTACTCAGAAATAATTGATTCTGGATGGCGATGGAGGTAGAAGTTATGAAATTTACTTTAGGTCCTACAATACCTCTGTTTCTTTTTAGATGGGCTTCTGATTTTGTAGAAAACGTATCTCCATATCCGTCGAATACTATTATTGCCTGGCCATACTTTGTTAGCACATATCTCTCATAGGCACAAAGCAGCTCATGGAATGTCTGATTCGGACTCCAAGGAAGGCGATGTAGTAACCACCCACCATCAATGACGAACTGCATATTTTCGGGCATGTTAGCAACGGCTGGTACTTGCTCTTTAATATAATTGGCAAGCTGCGACTTCCCAGATTCCCTCATAAGTCCATGCTTATTGAATAAACTAGCTGGGTATGAGCAAAGCTCATAACGAAACACCTCCTGCAAATCCACGCCACTAGTCTGAGCACAAAGCAACAAGCGCTGAAACAATAGTTCAGGATCTATAACAAAGGTTTCTTCTTTCAATTTAACAGATTGAACTGATTTCATTACCTTCACCTGGTTGCTTTTTCTGAAAGAGAACTCAGAGACTCTTTTGTCCATCATCTCATTAAGAATTCTATTTCCAATTTCTTCTGCAAGTTCAGGATTAACATCACTGCCATAAGTAACACCCGTGACAATGTTACGCAGGTTGCTGTCTTGCTCAAAAACATTGAGCTGTTCTACATATACCAGTACTTTCTGTGTATCTCCTTTATCGCGTTCAATTCTTGAACTGGTCATAGTAACATGTTGCTCACTTGCTGCATGCTTCACTGAAGCAAAGTCCTGCATGCATTCATTCAAATGGGCGCAAATAGGGCGTGGCATAACCCAGACAAGCTGCTGCTGTTCTGTCATACCTTTTCCATGGGTCATTCCGCCAAATCCTTTTATATTCTTCATTAGAACTTGTTCAATTACCAAATCAGTGGAAAGGCCACCCCAAAACCTATCACTTCTTCGGACAACATGCAGACCATTTGTAAATGCCGTGTATACATCAGGAGCTTCAAATTCAAGCTCAACCATTCTCTCATAATACAGTCATGCAGAACTGGCATATAAATTATGGCCACATGCTGCAAAAAAGGTAACATCTCCTTTACCATTGCAAGATGTAGATGCCAATTTCCTGTTCTTTCAGCTTTTAAGAATTGTTTCAGGATGTTGACCATTTGCTGCAGCTGAACGTTCAAAACGAAGAACTTCTGAATAGGAGCTGCAGAATCCCATATGATTTACTGCTTCAACTACAAATCTCGAGCTTGTGTTGTCATGTAATTGAACTGCCAGCCCTAACTGCAACGGTGCAACTAAGACTCGTGGGCGCACAGCTTGCATAATTGCCTGTCCTATAGAAGCTACTTTTCTCTCTCTGTTGGTTTTATCAGTAACAAAAACTGATAATAAGAGCCTTAACGAATCAGGAATATAGCTCACATTATAGTCAACACTACTCATGTTTTCAATGGGTGGATATGTTTCTGGTTCTACAGGGATGTCTTTAATATCATTTCTTATTATTTCAGCAGCTGCCATAAGGAGATTGTTTTGATCCTCTTCAACATCTTCATGGCTATGACTGTGGTACTCTTGCAATACATGAGCAGCTGTACTTTTAAAAGTAACGACATCAGCAGTCCCTGCAACTGTTCCTATGAAGATTTCATCTTCAAAATGCTCTTTGAGTTTTTGTTTCATATACTTCGAACTGTATGGTTCGCTATCTTCTGGCAGTAATTCTCACATTTTATTAACAAGTTCTTTAACAGTAGTTTGTTCTTCATCATTTTCCTCCATGTATTTAACTACTTGAAGAAAGGTTTCCTGGCGAACTGAGTCCTCTGGTCGACCTGAAGATATTGGAGGGTTTTCAGTGAACTGCCCGGGAATGAATTTTCCAGTATAAAAATTGACGAAACACTGTTTGTGGTAGCATGCATCTACAGCATGTAAATCAGACACATTTTGGATACGTCTCTTAACTTTGTCTGCCCATTCATCATTGCGTTCGTTGCATTTTTGTAAAACTGATGATTTGAATTCAACTGTTCGTGCATTAAACAACGCATTTTTTTTCCTCTCCCTGAAGTATAAACTTAACTCAGTACCACACAAAAAACAATTTTTTCTAAAATCAAACGGGGTTTCACACGACCGTAGAACACGAGAAGTTGTGGGATCTGATTCTTTCTCCTGGAACGGAGTTTTCAAGTTAACAAAACGCGCTCTACATTTCTTGTGAACTTTCTGCCAAACACAAACGTGAAACTTAGATATTTTTCTCTCCTTGCATGTTTTTTAATTCCAGTCACTCCTCTTTCAGTGAGTACAGATACATCGTCATTTTCTTGAAACACCACATCACAAATGAAACACTTTTCTACGTCCATTTTCACTGTATCTCACAGCAACTCGCAAGAACCTGTAACACATAAATGAAACATTTTTGATTAACAAAAAAACAAACAATAACAACAAAGTTACAAAACAAAACACAAACAATAGCAAACTTTTTATTTCAAAAGTTAATTGTAATATTTACGTTCCTTCACACTTTGTCATATAAATCAACGAAAAAATTATACAAACTTTGTCTATCTGACATATTCTGCGATTATTTGATATTATGGTCATCAGAAACAATTTTTGATGTTATTTTTGACTTTCCGTCCCTAAAAACATATAAAATGATACCACACATGGGCATATAAACAGTTATACCCTATATCTCAAATAATGGGCAGCCATTTTGAAAAATCCGCCATATTGGATTAACGCTTCATCATAGAGTGCTAGACTTTTCACCATCGTTTTCTACGGAAAAATTTCAATAACAATCCACTCACAGAAATTGTATTACAATGAGTTCTAGGTTCCGCAACAAATTTACTAGTCTACAGGAGAAAAGCAGCTGGGCATCGTCAGCGCATGAGACTATTTTAGCTCCCAGGGTCTCAGCCAAGCGTGACAGGGGAATGCGGTATATACTGAATAACGTGAGGTTCAAAGCGGAGCCCTTTGGCACTCCTACCTAAAGATCCCAAGGCCTGACGTGAATGGAGGACACCACACCTCTTGACCTTTACCATCCAGAAAAGAAGCCAGCCATTTCCACACCTTCTCCCTGATCCCGACAGACTGGAGACGTGCCAGGAGTGTGGAGTGGGGTATTGTGTTGAATGCTGCTGACAGATCCAACATAATCAGCACAGCCCTGCTTCCGACATCTAGAGTACCCCTGAGATAATCAACCACCTCTACCAGTGCTGTCTCCGCACTGCAGCTGGGACAAAACCCAGATTGACTTGGATGCAGCAGACTATTGCTTTCCAGGTGATGGGATATCTGCTGATTGAAATGTTTTTCCAAAACTTTTGAGAGGGCCAGGAGTAACGAAAAAGGCCTATAATTAGATGGATCCATGACCAACGCCTGGGGTTTCTTCAGCAGAGGCACAATTTTAGCTTGCTTCCAAGCCATGGGTACAGTGGCTGAAGAGAGCGAGGCATTGAGGAGATTGTTGGCCAAAGGATTAATGACCTCTGCTCCCAGTGCAAAAAGGCTCATGGGGCATGGGTCCGAGGGAAAACCCGATTTGAGACTGCAGATTGCAGACAGCGATCCTTACAAGGAGATTGAATTAAATTTATCTAGTGAAAGGGTTGAATTATAAGGTAGGCTAGACAGCTGACTGTCATCCATTCTGTCCTCCATCCGCACCGAGGGGGATGGAACCAGGTTTTTACATAGTTTTTTAGTTTCATACAGTACATCATTATACCATGGCATGAGAGGAAGAATTCTATGATGTTTCCTGCTTGCAGTAGGGACTAACACATCGAATGATGATCCAAGCCAGGCGTCAGTGGTGTATGAATCTCATTCAACTGGGTAACTCAGCGCGGGGCGATTGGCTTCCTGTAAAGATTTAATAGTAGGAACATTGACCAGCTCCTGCCAGTAAATGGAATCAGACTCTCCTGAAAGCGCACTCCTGATTGAACGGAAAGAGAAAAAGGGACTGCAAAATGATCAGTCCATGTCAGCGGAAGAGGCTGATCAGCCTGTAAGCTCTCTAGGTTGGAAAAAATGGGGTCCAGCATGTGGCCAGCTACATGTGTGGGAGAGCTCATAGTGAGCTGAATGTTAAGAGCAGCAAAATCTTCTATGAACGAAGAGGTCATATTGCAGTCTTTCTTGTCAAAATATATGTTTAGATACCCCAGACTAGTGAAATTTGACATTTTAAGGATATGTGCCGACAGAACTTATGCAACACTGGAACTTCATTTAACCACACAACCCGGTGGTCAGTAGATAAGTGCTCCTGACAAGGTGAATTTCTTAGTTAAAGACAAAAAAAATAAAAGAGCTACACAATTGGGGATGTGTAACGTGTCTATTTTACATGATGGCAATGCTGCCTATTGTTAAAGGGTCCGGAGCTCGCGGAGTGCAGAAAACTCCGCTCCGCGTAGTGCAGCAGAGTTTTTCCCCCGCTCGCGAATGGTAAGTTTCGAGCGCGAGCTGCCGCTCGGGTAGAATTTCTAACCGAGCGGCAGGAAGACCAGCGCGAACAGCAGTTTGCACTGCACTCCGCCACTTGCGGAACTCCGCGGAGTGTTTTTGCCACTTCGCGGAGTTCCGTGTAGCCAAACTCTGCGAACTACGCTCATGCCTGGTCCTGAGGCATCAATGAGCCAAGTTTCAGTTAAAAATATAGCGTTAGGACCGTGTTCCATAAGAAAATGTAACATGTCCCAATGATGTTTGATTAGGGATCAACAATTTAGACAAAGAAAATTAAAATTGTTACAATTAACATTGTGAACAGGATTGAACCTAACATGCTGTGGTTCATCTATTAAAATGGGAAAAGGCTCTGTGAGCAAGACAGTACTGACTTTTCAATGCGGACAGGACCTTACTGCTGGATCTTACTCAAAATGAGAGAAGGTGGAGCAGACCCCTACAGTCCCCGGTAGCAGGTCAAGCAGTTGGGCGGCAGAGTAAGTAAGCCTACCTGATAGCACAGAGGCAGCATTCCTGGCCCCTGGACTCGGTCAGGCGCGGACTGGTGCAGACAGGCTTGCCTTTGGCGCGCCATTGGCATGCCCGTGCCATAGCCACATTTAAATATGCCGGCCTGGAGCAGGTGGGTAGCACCAGAAAACTATAGTGCTAACTGCACATTACTGTGGCAAGTCCGGTGGCGCCACCAAATAAACAAGCATTTGCAATGCAACAGGTCTCGCATTTACACGAGTTTCAGCTATAGACATTGTAAATGACAATGCCTTTTAATTATGTTTTGGTTTTTGAAACATAAATAAAAAACATTGTCATTGACAATGCCAATAGCTTAAACTCGCGTAAATGCGAAACCTATTGCACTGCAAATGCTTGTCATGTTTTGTGTTTGTAATCTCCCCAGTGAGGCACCTGAACTAAGAGTTTGTTGAAGTACTCAGTCTGCACTTAAGGCTCATTGGGTTTAAGGGTGACATCCCACCAGTGTTTTCCGCCCGAACAAGGAGGAGGATATTGCATTCTAGTGGGAGGATAGTAGGAGACAAGCCCAGTTGCATCAAGGTGACAGTTTGGGATCAGGGCAGATGTGGAAGTTTCATGAGACTGCAGACCTACAGTTCAGCAGGGTAGCCTAGGCTGGTGTGCAGGAGATGGGCCACTAGGATGAGGGGAGGTGGTGCTTCCAGCCAGTTAGGAGACTGAGCTTTGTGTTTAAGATGTCTAACTCTAGAGCTTGTGACAATAGGATGAGTTGTGAGAGGTGTGGCCAGGGAGTATTGTGTGTGTGTGTATACCTTTGAGGTAATGTATGTGGAGAAATGTTCAGAAACAGTGGTTGTGCACATGGTGAGCTATGCAAAGGTAGAGGTATCAAGTGAGTTGCAACAGGGGAGGTTATGAAAGCAGTCTCTAGAAGGAGAGAACTTGTGAGAGAGTTGGAGAGTGGGTTTTGCAGACTTTGGATCTCCTTATGCAGGGGATCGGCTTCAGTTTGATTTCTCACCCTTCCTTTGGAGGCGTCAATAAGAGACCTGTACTGTGGTCAGTCGTTAGTGACTGAAGTGATGCATGAGGTAAGTAATCACACCTCTCATGTAATTCATGTGAATGAGTGTCTGAGTCCTCCAGTGAAGAGCTGGTTTCCATGCTGCTGTTATGGTGTAGCTGGACCAATGAACCATAGAAGGATGCTTGAAGCAGCAGAGGGGACTGCAAGGAGGCTGTGGATGTGTTCCAGATGACCTCCATAAATGTTGCCATTTTGGCGTCCAGTTTAAATCCCCAATGGGTTTGTGGGTGTTAATGGGGTCATGGGGTTAGTGGGGGGAGGGTCAGCTAGTAGGGGCAGTATTTTGTAGAGATGTTAGGCGCAGTAGCAGTGTTAACATCCCTAGCTCTACTAAAAGCTTTTGGGGCCTCTGCAGTATTTAATTATTTGGAGAAGATAAGGCAGTTATTATCTGAGGACTCACTCATGGCCTTCCTTGTTCAGACAGGGTGATGAGTAGGACTGGTCATAGTAACCTAAGGTAGTGAGATATTTCCTGTCAAAAAATGTTGTATTCTGAGACCAAGAAGAAGAAGCCAAGCATAGTGCTCTCAGTAATTTGGTCTTTATTTTATTTTAAGAAGGGAGCTTTGAATGGAACCTAGTGTGTGACTGCAGTGTTTGTCACTGAGTAAAGTATCCAGGATGGATACCAGGGCTCAATGTTTCTGGCATTTGAGGGTAGTTATGGGTGGGCCGGAGAGTATACAATTTCTGAGCTGTAGGTACCTGCAACCTGAAATTGGATCGGATATGAAATTCTCCATATTTTAGCTGTGGTGGCCATTACAAAATCGTGTGAAGCAGTGTGTAGGCTACTGTTAATCAGAAACAGATTCATTACGGGAGAGCAGCAATATCTAATATAAACTGCGCATTTATAGAGCGCCTTGACTACCCTTGGGCGTCCCAGCGCTGGAAACACAACACAGATTACACCACTACGTTATATGAAGCCAGCGGGTGTCACTGAATACAGAGAGAGTCAGACACCTTCTTATGGTAGTAAGATGTCGCATTAGATGTAAAGATGTGCATTACTATGGTCTTGAATTTATTTTAAGGCAAACGGAAGTGTGTCATTGCCAATGGAGCGACATTAGTCTGATTGTTATAAACTCATAGCTCAAATCACATTCATCCACAAAAATCAAATTTAGGCGCAACATATAAAACCTCCATGCATCATCAGCAGGAGTGTGGAAACACTTCTTGGAGCAAAAACACATTTAGGTGGAAATATCACATATAAGGAGACAAACACAGTTAGGCGCAGTTGTATGTCAGAAAAATACAGAGGTAAAATAGATCGAAATACAACAATATTTACTCCACATCATTAACTACCATTACATCTTCCAGATAAGTGTACTTAGGGAAGTCTAGGTTTAATATTCTTGACTCTACTTCCACTCACCTTGAAGCTATTGTTGTACCCCGTCGTAGGTGCAAATTCACCCTTGGCTCAAGTCAGCAGAAGTAGCATCACATTTATGAGCAAAATTATCAATTTCAGAGAGAAAACGTTGTAGTAAGATGTCATATGAGGTGAATAAGGTGTGCATTAGAATAACATCACATTTGAGTAAATGACAATAGGGTGCACGTTACACTCTTGAAGTAAGATCAGTATGAGTATTTGGAGAGGGAAGATCGCATTTACTAGTAAAAACACTTTTAGGTGCAAAATCATCCTTGGTGCAAAGTAAGCCGCTGCTTAGTGTGCCATTTAAGGGCAACATTATGTTGAGGTGCAAAGCGCAGAATCCTGCGGTATCTATGTAATACTTGTCCCCTGGGTGACTACTAATAGCTGACGTCATTGACCCCTGCAGGTCGAGCTGTGTGCCTCAAAGACGGATGGCCAATTAGGCCCAGCCTTTATTCCATTGCTTAAGCTTATTGTCCACTGCTCAGGGAGCTGACCGCTCTTAACTGAGCTCCACGCAATGATAGACTTTAGAGAAAGACCAATGCAAAAACAACAATTGATGGACAGAATGCAGATCAATGTCATACATTCACCCCAGTACAGAGATCTGGGCCTAAATCTGGCTTGGCAGTTCGGTCTGGACTGTTCCCATGAGGCACAGGGTCAAGACTGATTTGCATATGGCTATGTCCGCTGAATGTAAGCAAAGCACATCGTCGTGCTTGAGGTAGGAGAAACTCAATAAAGAAAATAGAACACGTACCGTGTAAAGGGGCCAGTAGCCATGGGAGGTTACAAATGACGACATATGGCTATGTCTGAACTGGGGTGGCGTGGTGAAGCAAAATAACGATGGATTAAACCCAGATCTGTGACTGGGGGTGAATGTTTGCCAATGTGCAGCATTCCGTCCATCATCTTGTGTGTTTTGCATTTCGCCCTAAGTGGGAAGGGTATGCCCAGACGTGGGTCCCGTGCTCACTACGCCACTGGAGTCAAGCTATCCTGGCTGATGAAGGCTGATAGCCTGAAACCAGTCCTAGGATGCTTGATTCCGGTCCAGGGAAGACATGGCTTGGCAGTTCGGTCTGGACTGTTCCCATGAGGCACAGGGTCAAGACTGATTTGCATATGGCTATGTCTGAACTGGGGTGGCGTGGTGAAGCAAAATAACGATGGATTAAACCCAGATCTGTGACTGGGGGTGAATGTTTGCCAATGTGCAGCATTCCGTCCATCATCTTGTGTGTTTTGCATTTCGCCCTAAGTGGGAAGGGTATGCCCAGACGTGGGTCCCGTGCTCACTACGCCACTGGAGTCAAGCTATCCTGGCTGATGAAGGCTGATAGCCTGAAACCGGTCCTAGGATGCTTGATTCCGGTCCAGGAAGACATGGCTTGGCAGTTCGGTCTGGACTGTTCCCATGAGGCACAGGGTCAAGACTGATTTGCATATGGCTATGTCTGAACTGGGGTGGCGTGGTGAAGCAAAATAACGATGGATTAAACCCAGATCTGTGACTGGGGGTGAATGTTTGCCAATGTGCAGCATTCCGTCCATCATCTTGTGTGTTTTGCATTTCGCCCTAAGTGGGAAGGGTATGCCCAGACGTGGGTCCCGTGCTCACTACGCCACTGGAGTCAAGCTATCCTGGCTGATGAAGGCTGATAGCCTGAAACCAGTCCTAGGATGCTTGATTCCGGTCCAGGGAAGACATGGCTTGGCAGTTCGGTCTGGACTGTTCCCATGAGGCACAGGGTCAAGACTGATTTGCATATGGCTATGTCTGAACTGGGGTGGCGTGGTGAAGCAAAATAACGATGGATTAAACCCAGATCTGTGACTGGGGGTGAATGTTTGCCAATGTGCAGCATTCCGTCCATCATCTTGTGTGTTTTGCATTTCGCCCTAAGTGGGAAGGGTATGCCCAGACGTGGGTCCCGTGCTCACTACGCCACTGGAGTCAAGCTATCCTGGCTGATGAAGGCTGATAGCCTGAAACCGGTCCTAGGATGCTTGATTCCGGTCCAGGGAAGACATGGCTTGGCAGTTCGGTCTGGACTGTTCCCATGAGGCACAGGGTCAAGACTGATTTGCATATGGCTATGTCTGAACTGGGGTGGCGTGGTGAAGCAAAATAACGATGGATTAAACCCAGATCTGTGACTGGGGGTGAATGTTTGCCAATGTGCAGCATTCCGTCCATCATCTTGTGTGTTTTGCATTTCGCCCTAAGTGGGAAGGGTATGCCCAGACGTGGGTCCCGTGCTCACTACGCCACTGGAGTCAAGCTATCCTGGCTGATGAAGGCTGATAGCCTGAAACCGGTCCTAGGATGCTTGATTCCGGTCCAGGGAAGACATGGCTTGGCAGTTCGGTCTGGACTGTTCCCATGAGGCACAGGGTCAAGACTGATTTGCATATGGCTATGTCTGAACTGGGGTGGCGTGGTGAAGCAAAATAACGATGGATTAAACCCAGATCTGTGACTGGGGGTGAATGTTTGCCAATGTGCAGCATTCCGTCCATCATCTTGTGTGTTTTGCATTTCGCCCTAAGTGGGAAGGGTATGCCCAGACGTGGGTCCCGTGCTCACTACGCCACTGGAGTCAAGCTATCCTGGCTGATGAAGGCTGATAGCCTGAAACCGGTCCTAGGATGCTTGATTCCGGTCCAGGAAGACATGGCTTGGCAGTTCGGTCTGGACTGTTCCCATGAGGCACAGGGTCAAGACTGATTTGCATATGGCTATGTCTGAACTGGGGTGGCGTGGTGAAGCAAAATAACGATGGATTAAACCCAGATCTGTGACTGGGGGTGAATGTTTGCCAATGTGCAGCATTCCGTCCATCATCTTGTGTGTTTTGCATTTCGCCCTAAGTGGGAAGGGTATGCCCAGACGTGGGTCCCGTGCTCACTACGCCACTGGAGTCAAGCTATCCTGGCTGATGAAGGCTGATAGCCTGAAACCGGTCCTAGGATGCTTGATTCCGGTCCAGGGAAGACATGGCTTGGCAGTTCGGTCTGGACTGTTCCCATGAGGCACAGGGTCAAGACTGATTTGCATATGGCTATGTCTGAACTGGGGTGGCGTGGTGAAGCAAAATAACGATGGATTAAACCCAGATCTGTGACTGGGGGTGAATGTTTGCCAATGTGCAGCATTCCGTCCATCATCTTGTGTGTTTTGCATTTCGCCCTAAGTGGGAAGGGTATGCCCAGACGTGGGTCCCGTGCTCACTACGCCACTGGAGTCAAGCTATCCTGGCTGATGAAGGCTGATAGCCTGAAACCGGTCCTAGGATGCTTGATTCCGGTCCAGGGAAGACATGGCTTGGCAGTTCGGTCTGGACTGTTCCCATGAGGCACAGGGTCAAGACTGATTTGCATATGGCTATGTCTGAACTGGGGTGGCGTGGTGAAGCAAAATAACGATGGATTAAACCCAGATCTGTGACTGGGGGTGAATGTTTGCCAATGTGCAGCATTCCGTCCATCATCTTGTGTGTTTTGCATTTCGCCCTAAGTGGGAAGGGTATGCCCAGACGTGGGTCCCGTGCTCACTACGCCACTGGAGTCAAGCTATCCTGGCTGATGAAGGCTGATAGCCTGAAACCGGTCCTAGGATGCTTGATTCCGGTCCAGGGAAGACATGGCTTGGCAGTTCGGTCTGGACTGTTCCCATGAGGCACAGGGTCAAGACTGATTTGCATATGGCTATGTCTGAACTGGGGTGGCGTGGTGAAGCAAAATAACGATGGATTAAACCCAGATCTGTGACTGGGGGTGAATGTTTGCCAATGTGCAGCATTCCGTCCATCATCTTGTGTGTTTTGCATTTCGCCCTAAGTGGGAAGGGTATGCCCAGACGTGGGTCCCGTGCTCACTACGCCACTGGAGTCAAGCTATCCTGGCTGATGAAGGCTGATAGCCTGAAACCGGTCCTAGGATGCTTGATTCCGGTCCAGGGAAGACATGGCTTGGCAGTTCGGTCTGGACTGTTCCCATGAGGCACAGGGTCAAGACTGATTTGCATATGGCTATGTCTGAACTGGGGTGGCGTGGTGAAGCAAAATAACGATGGATTAAACCCAGATCTGTGACTGGGGGTGAATGTTTGCCAATGTGCAGCATTCCGTCCATCATCTTGTGTGTTTTGCATTTCGCCCTAAGTGGGAAGGGTATGCCCAGACGTGGGTCCCGTGCTCACTACGCCACTGGAGTCAAGCTATCCTGGCTGATGAAGGCTGATAGCCTGAAACCGGTCCTAGGATGCTTGATTCCGGTCCAGGGAAGACATGGCTTGGCAGTTCGGTCTGGACTGTTCCCATGAGGCACAGGGTCAAGACTGATTTGCATATGGCTATGTCTGAACTGGGGTGGCGTGGTGAAGCAAAATAACGATGGATTAAACCCAGATCTGTGACTGGGGGTGAATGTTTGCCAATGTGCAGCATTCCGTCCATCATCTTGTGTGTTTTGCATTTCGCCCTAAGTGGGAAGGGTATGCCCAGACGTGGGTCCCGTGCTCACTACGCCACTGGAGTCAAGCTATCCTGGCTGATGAAGGCTGATAGCCTGAAACCGGTCCTAGGATGCTTGATTCCGGTCCAGGGAAGACATGGCTTGGCAGTTCGGTCTGGACTGTTCCCATGAGGCACAGGGTCAAGACTGATTTGCATATGGCTATGTCTGAACTGGGGTGGCGTGGTGAAGCAAAATAACGATGGATTAAACCCAGATCTGTGACTGGGGGTGAATGTTTGCCAATGTGCAGCATTCCGTCCATCATCTTGTGTGTTTTGCATTTCGCCCTAAGTGGGAAGGGTATGCCCAGACGTGGGTCCCGTGCTCACTACGCCACTGGAGTCAAGCTATCCTGGCTGATGAAGGCTGATAGCCTGAAACCGGTCCTAGGATGCTTGATTCCGGTCCAGGGAAGACATGGCTTGGCAGTTCGGTCTGGACTGTTCCCATGAGGCACAGGGTCAAGACTGATTTGCATATGGCTATGTCTGAACTGGGGTGGCGTGGTGAAGCAAAATAACGATGGATTAAACCCAGATCTGTGACTGGGGGTGAATGTTTGCCAATGTGCAGCATTCCGTCCATCATCTTGTGTGTTTTGCATTTCGCCCTAAGTGGGAAGGGTATGCCCAGACGTGGGTCCCGTGCTCACTACGCCACTGGAGTCAAGCTATCCTGGCTGATGAAGGCTGATAGCCTGAAACCGGTCCTAGGATGCTTGATTCCGGTCCAGGGAAGACATGGCTTGGCAGTTCGGTCTGGACTGTTCCCATGAGGCACAGGGTCAAGACTGATTTGCATATGGCTATGTCTGAACTGGGGTGGCGTGGTGAAGCAAAATAACGATGGATTAAACCCAGATCTGTGACTGGGGGTGAATGTTTGCCAATGTGCAGCATTCCGTCCATCATCTTGTGTGTTTTGCATTTCGCCCTAAGTGGGAAGGGTATGCCCAGACGTGGGTCCCGTGCTCACTACGCCACTGGAGTCAAGCTATCCTGGCTGATGAAGGCTGATAGCCTGAAACCGGTCCTAGGATGCTTGATTCCGGTCCAGGGAAGACATGGCTTGGCAGTTCGGTCTGGACTGTTCCCATGAGGCACAGGGTCAAGACTGATTTGCATATGGCTATGTCTGAACTGGGGTGGCGTGGTGAAGCAAAATAACGATGGATTAAACCCAGATCTGTGACTGGGGGTGAATGTTTGCCAATGTGCAGCATTCCGTCCATCATCTTGTGTGTTTTGCATTTCGCCCTAAGTGGGAAGGGTATGCCCAGACGTGGGTCCCGTGCTCACTACGCCACTGGAGTCAAGCTATCCTGGCTGATGAAGGCTGATAGCCTGAAACCGGTCCTAGGATGCTTGATTCCGGTCCAGGGAAGACATGGCTTGGCAGTTCGGTCTGGACTGTTCCCATGAGGCACAGGGTCAAGACTGATTTGCATATGGCTATGTCTGAACTGGGGTGGCGTGGTGAAGCAAAATAACGATGGATTAAACCCAGATCTGTGACTGGGGGTGAATGTTTGCCAATGTGCAGCATTCCGTCCATCATCTTGTGTGTTTTGCATTTCGCCCTAAGTGGGAAGGGTATGCCCAGACGTGGGTCCCGTGCTCACTACGCCACTGGAGTCAAGCTATCCTGGCTGATGAAGGCTGATAGCCTGAAACCGGTCCTAGGATGCTTGATTCCGGTCCAGGGAAGACATGGCTTGGCAGTTCGGTCTGGACTGTTCCCATGAGGCACAGGGTCAAGACTGATTTGCATATGGCTATGTCTGAACTGGGGTGGCGTGGTGAAGCAAAATAACGATGGATTAAACCCAGATCTGTGACTGGGGGTGAATGTTTGCCAATGTGCAGCATTCCGTCCATCATCTTGTGTGTTTTGCATTTCGCCCTAAGTGGGAAGGGTATGCCCAGACGTGGGTCCCGTGCTCACTACGCCACTGGAGTCAAGCTATCCTGGCTGATGAAGGCTGATAGCCTGAAACCGGTCCTAGGATGCTTGATTCCGGTCCAGGGAAGACATGGCTTGGCAGTTCGGTCTGGACTGTTCCCATGAGGCACAGGGTCAAGACTGATTTGCATATGGCTATGTCTGAACTGGGGTGGCGTGGTGAAGCAAAATAACGATGGATTAAACCCAGATCTGTGACTGGGGGTGAATGTTTGCCAATGTGCAGCATTCCGTCCATCATCTTGTGTGTTTGCATTTCGCCCTAAGTGGGAAGGGTATGCCCAGACGTGGGTCCCGTGCTCACTACGCCACTGGAGTCAAGCTATCCTGGCTGATGAAGGCTGATAGCCTGAAACCGGTCCTAGGATGCTTGATTCCGGTCCAGGGAAGACATGGCTTGGCAGTTCGGTCTGGACTGTTCCCATGAGGCACAGGGTCAAGACTGATTTGCATATGGCTATGTCTGAACTGGGGTGGCGTGGTGAAGCAAAATAACGATGGATTAAACCCAGATCTGTGACTGGGGGTGAATGTTTGCCAATGTGCAGCATTCCGTCCATCATCTTGTGTGTTTTGCATTTCGCCCTAAGTGGGAAGGGTATGCCCAGACGTGGGTCCCGTGCTCACTACGCCACTGGAGTCAAGCTATCCTGGCTGATGAAGGCTGATAGCCTGAAACCGGTCCTAGGATGCTTGATTCCGGTCCAGGGAAGACATGGCTTGGCAGTTCGGTCTGGACTGTTCCCATGAGGCACAGGGTCAAGACTGATTTGCATATGGCTATGTCTGAACTGGGGTGGCGTGGTGAAGCAAAATAACGATGGATTAAACCCAGATCTGTGACTGGGGGTGAATGTTTGCCAATGTGCAGCATTCCGTCCATCATCTTGTGTGTTTTGCATTTCGCCCTAAGTGGGAAGGGTATGCCCAGACGTGGGTCCCGTGCTCACTACGCCACTGGAGTCAAGCTATCCTGGCTGATGAAGGCTGATAGCCTGAAACCGGTCCTAGGATGCTTGATTCCGGTCCAGGGAAGACATGGCTTGGCAGTTCGGTCTGGACTGTTCCCATGAGGCACAGGGTCAAGACTGATTTGCATATGGCTATGTCTGAACTGGGGTGGCGTGGTGAAGCAAAATAACGATGGATTAAACCCAGATCTGTGACTGGGGGTGAATGTTTGCCAATGTGCAGCATTCCGTCCATCATCTTGTGTGTTTTGCATTTCGCCCTAAGTGGGAAGGGTATGCCCAGACGTGGGTCCCGTGCTCACTACGCCACTGGAGTCAAGCTATCCTGGCTGATGAAGGCTGATAGCCTGAAACCGGTCCTAGGATGCTTGATTCCGGTCCAGGGAAGACATGGCTTGGCAGTTCGGTCTGGACTGTTCCCATGAGGCACAGGGTCAAGACTGATTTGCATATGGCTATGTCTGAACTGGGGTGGCGTGGTGAAGCAAAATAACGATGGATTAAACCCAGATCTGTGACTGGGGGTGAATGTTTGCCAATGTGCAGCATTCCGTCCATCATCTTGTGTGTTTTGCATTTCGCCCTAAGTGGGAAGGGTATGCCCAGACGTGGGTCCCGTGCTCACTACGCCACTGGAGTCAAGCTATCCTGGCTGATGAAGGCTGATAGCCTGAAACCGGTCCTAGGATGCTTGATTCCGGTCCAGGGAAGACATGGCTTGGCAGTTCGGTCTGGACTGTTCCCATGAGGCACAGGGTCAAGACTGATTTGCATATGGCTATGTCTGAACTGGGGTGGCGTGGTGAAGCAAAATAACGATGGATTAAACCCAGATCTGTGACTGGGGGTGAATGTTTGCCAATGTGCAGCATTCCGTCCATCATCTTGTGTGTTTTGCATTTCGCCCTAAGTGGGAAGGGTATGCCCAGACGTGGGTCCCGTGCTCACTACGCCACTGGAGTCAAGCTATCCTGGCTGATGAAGGCTGATAGCCTGAAACCGGTCCTAGGATGCTTGATTCCGGTCCAGGGAAGACATGGCTTGGCAGTTCGGTCTGGACTGTTCCCATGAGGCACAGGGTCAAGACTGATTTGCATATGGCTATGTCTGAACTGGGGTGGCGTGGTGAAGCAAAATAACGATGGATTAAACCCAGATCTGTGACTGGGGGTGAATGTTTGCCAATGTGCAGCATTCCGTCCATCATCTTGTGTGTTTTGCATTTCGCCCTAAGTGGGAAGGGTATGCCCAGACGTGGGTCCCGTGCTCACTACGCCACTGGAGTCAAGCTATCCTGGCTGATGAAGGCTGATAGCCTGAAACCGGTCCTAGGATGCTTGATTCCGGTCCAGGGAAGACATGGCTTGGCAGTTCGGTCTGGACTGTTCCCATGAGGCACAGGGTCAAGACTGATTTGCATATGGCTATGTCTGAACTGGGGTGGCGTGGTGAAGCAAAATAACGATGGATTAAACCCAGATCTGTGACTGGGGGTGAATGTTTGCCAATGTGCAGCATTCCGTCCATCATCTTGTGTGTTTTGCATTTCGCCCTAAGTGGGAAGGGTATGCCCAGACGTGGGTCCCGTGCTCACTACGCCACTGGAGTCAAGCTATCCTGGCTGATGAAGGCTGATAGCCTGAAACCGGTCCTAGGATGCTTGATTCCGGTCCAGGGAAGACATGGCTTGGCAGTTCGGTCTGGACTGTTCCCATGAGGCACAGGGTCAAGACTGATTTGCATATGGCTATGTCTGAACTGGGGTGGCGTGGTGAAGCAAAATAACGATGGATTAAACCCAGATCTGTGACTGGGGGTGAATGTTTGCCAATGTGCAGCATTCCGTCCATCATCTTGTGTGTTTTGCATTTCGCCCTAAGTGGGAAGGGTATGCCCAGACGTGGGTCCCGTGCTCACTACGCCACTGGAGTCAAGCTATCCTGGCTGATGAAGGCTGATAGCCTGAAACCGGTCCTAGGATGCTTGATTCCGGTCCAGGGAAGACATGGCTTGGCAGTTCGGTCTGGACTGTTCCCATGAGGCACAGGGTCAAGACTGATTTGCATATGGCTATGTCTGAACTGGGGTGGCGTGGTGAAGCAAAATAACGATGGATTAAACCCAGATCTGTGACTGGGGGTGAATGTTTGCCAATGTGCAGCATTCCGTCCATCATCTTGTGTGTTTTGCATTTCGCCTAAGTGGGAAGGGTATGCCCAGACGTGGGTCCCGTGCTCACTACGCCACTGGAGTCAAGCTATCCTGGCTGATGAAGGCTGATAGCCTGAAACCGGTCCTAGGATGCTTGATTCCGGTCCAGGGAAGACATGGCTTGGCAGTTCGGTCTGGACTGTTCCCATGAGGCACAGGGTCAAGACTGATTTGCATATGGCTATGTCTGAACTGGGGTGGCGTGGTGAAGCAAAATAACGATGGATTAAACCCAGATCTGTGACTGGGGGTGAATGTTTGCCAATGTGCAGCATTCCGTCCATCATCTTGTGTGTTTTGCATTTCGCCCTAAGTGGGAAGGGTATGCCCAGACGTGGGTCCCGTGCTCACTACGCCACTGGAGTCAAGCTATCCTGGCTGATGAAGGCTGATAGCCTGAAACCGGTCCTAGGATGCTTGATTCCGGTCCAGGGAAGACATGGCTTGGCAGTTCGGTCTGGACTGTTCCCATGAGGCACAGGGTCAAGACTGATTTGCATATGGCTATGTCTGAACTGGGGTGGCGTGGTGAAGCAAAATAACGATGGATTAAACCCAGATCTGTGACTGGGGGTGAATGTTTGCCAATGTGCAGCATTCCGTCCATCATCTTGTGTGTTTTGCATTTCGCCCTAAGTGGGAAGGGTATGCCCAGACGTGGGTCCCGTGCTCACTACGCCACTGGAGTCAAGCTATCCTGGCTGATGAAGGCTGATAGCCTGAAACCGGTCCTAGGATGCTTGATTCCGGTCCAGGGAAGACATGGCTTGGCAGTTCGGTCTGGACTGTTCCCATGAGGCACAGGGTCAAGACTGATTTGCATATGGCTATGTCTGAACTGGGGTGGCGTGGTGAAGCAAAATAACGATGGATTAAACCCAGATCTGTGACTGGGGGTGAATGTTTGCCAATGTGCAGCATTCCGTCCATCATCTTGTGTGTTTTGCATTTCGCCCTAAGTGGGAAGGGTATGCCCAGACGTGGGTCCCGTGCTCACTACGCCACTGGAGTCAAGCTATCCTGGCTGATGAAGGCTGATAGCCTGAAACCGGTCCTAGGATGCTTGATTCCGGTCCAGGGAAGACATGGCTTGGCAGTTCGGTCTGGACTGTTCCCATGAGGCACAGGGTCAAGACTGATTTGCATATGGCTATGTCTGAACTGGGGTGGCGTGGTGAAGCAAAATAACGATGGATTAAACCCAGATCTGTGACTGGGGGTGAATGTTTGCCAATGTGCAGCATTCCGTCCATCATCTTGTGTGTTTTGCATTTCGCCCTAAGTGGGAAGGGTATGCCCAGACGTGGGTCCCGTGCTCACTACGCCACTGGAGTCAAGCTATCCTGGCTGATGAAGGCTGATAGCCTGAAACCGGTCCTAGGATGCTTGATTCCGGTCCAGGGAAGACATGGCTTGGCAGTTCGGTCTGGACTGTTCCCATGAGGCACAGGGTCAAGACTGATTTGCATATGGCTATGTCTGAACTGGGGTGGCGTGGTGAAGCAAAATAACGATGGATTAAACCCAGATCTGTGACTGGGGGTGAATGTTTGCCAATGTGCAGCATTCCGTCCATCATCTTGTGTGTTTTGCATTTCGCCCTAAGTGGGAAGGGTATGCCCAGACGTGGGTCCCGTGCTCACTACGCCACTGGAGTCAAGCTATCCTGGCTGATGAAGGCTGATAGCCTGAAACCGGTCCTAGGATGCTTGATTCCGGTCCAGGGAAGACATGGCTTGGCAGTTCGGTCTGGACTGTTCCCATGAGGCACAGGGTCAAGACTGATTTGCATATGGCTATGTCTGAACTGGGGTGGCGTGGTGAAGCAAAATAACGATGGATTAAACCCAGATCTGTGACTGGGGGTGAATGTTTGCCAATGTGCAGCATTCCGTCCATCATCTTGTGTGTTTTGCATTTCGCCCTAAGTGGGAAGGGTATGCCCAGACGTGGGTCCCGTGCTCACTACGCCACTGGAGTCAAGCTATCCTGGCTGATGAAGGCTGATAGCCTGAAACCGGTCCTAGGATGCTTGATTCCGGTCCAGGGAAGACATGGCTTGGCAGTTCGGTCTGGACTGTTCCCATGAGGCACAGGGTCAAGACTGATTTGCATATGGCTATGTCTGAACTGGGGTGGCGTGGTGAAGCAAAATAACGATGGATTAAACCCAGATCTGTGACTGGGGGTGAATGTTTGCCAATGTGCAGCATTCCGTCCATCATCTTGTGTGTTTTGCATTTCGCCCTAAGTGGGAAGGGTATGCCCAGACGTGGGTCCCGTGCTCACTACGCCACTGGAGTCAAGCTATCCTGGCTGATGAAGGCTGATAGCCTGAAACCGGTCCTAGGATGCTTGATTCCGGTCCAGGGAAGACATGGCTTGGCAGTTCGGTCTGGACTGTTCCCATGAGGCACAGGGTCAAGACTGATTTGCATATGGCTATGTCTGAACTGGGGTGGCGTGGTGAAGCAAAATAACGATGGATTAAACCCAGATCTGTGACTGGGGGTGAATGTTTGCCAATGTGCAGCATTCCGTCCATCATCTTGTGTGTTTTGCATTTCGCCCTAAGTGGGAAGGGTATGCCCAGACGTGGGTCCCGTGCTCACTACGCCACTGGAGTCAAGCTATCCTGGCTGATGAAGGCTGATAGCCTGAAACCGGTCCTAGGATGCTTGATTCCGGTCCAGGGAAGACATGGCTTGGCAGTTCGGTCTGGACTGTTCCCATGAGGCACAGGGTCAAGACTGATTTGCATATGGCTATGTCTGAACTGGGGTGGCGTGGTGAAGCAAAATAACGATGGATTAAACCCAGATCTGTGACTGGGGGTGAATGTTTGCCAATGTGCAGCATTCCGTCCATCATCTTGTGTGTTTTGCATTTCGCCCTAAGTGGGAAGGGTATGCCCAGACGTGGGTCCCGTGCTCACTACGCCACTGGAGTCAAGCTATCCTGGCTGATGAAGGCTGATAGCCTGAAACCGGTCCTAGGATGCTTGATTCCGGTCCAGGGAAGACATGGCTTGGCAGTTCGGTCTGGACTGTTCCCATGAGGCACAGGGTCAAGACTGATTTGCATATGGCTATGTCTGAACTGGGGTGGCGTGGTGAAGCAAAATAACGATGGATTAAACCCAGATCTGTGACTGGGGGTGAATGTTTGCCAATGTGCAGCATTCCGTCCATCATCTTGTGTGTTTTGCATTTCGCCCTAAGTGGGAAGGGTATGCCCAGACGTGGGTCCCGTGCTCACTACGCCACTGGAGTCAAGCTATCCTGGCTGATGAAGGCTGATAGCCTGAAACCGGTCCTAGGATGCTTGATTCCGGTCCAGGGAAGACATGGCTTGGCAGTTCGGTCTGGACTGTTCCCATGAGGCACAGGGTCAAGACTGATTTGCATATGGCTATGTCTGAACTGGGGTGGCGTGGTGAAGCAAAATAACGATGGATTAAACCCAGATCTGTGACTGGGGGTGAATGTTTGCCAATGTGCAGCATTCCGTCCATCATCTTGTGTGTTTTGCATTTCGCCCTAAGTGGGAAGGGTATGCCCAGACGTGGGTCCCGTGCTCACTACGCCACTGGAGTCAAGCTATCCTGGCTGATGAAGGCTGATAGCCTGAAACCGGTCCTAGGATGCTTGATTCCGGTCCAGGGAAGACATGGCTTGGCAGTTCGGTCTGGACTGTTCCCATGAGGCACAGGGTCAAGACTGATTTGCATATGGCTATGTCTGAACTGGGGTGGCGTGGTGAAGCAAAATAACGATGGATTAAACCCAGATCTGTGACTGGGGGTGAATGTTTGCCAATGTGCAGCATTCCGTCCATCATCTTGTGTGTTTTGCATTTCGCCCTAAGTGGGAAGGGTATGCCCAGACGTGGGTCCCGTGCTCACTACGCCACTGGAGTCAAGCTATCCTGGCTGATGAAGGCTGATAGCCTGAAACCGGTCCTAGGATGCTTGATTCCGGTCCAGGGAAGACATGGCTTGGCAGTTCGGTCTGGACTGTTCCCATGAGGCACAGGGTCAAGACTGATTTGCATATGGCTATGTCTGAACTGGGGTGGCGTGGTGAAGCAAAATAACGATGGATTAAACCCAGATCTGTGACTGGGGGTGAATGTTTGCCAATGTGCAGCATTCCGTCCATCATCTTGTGTGTTTTGCATTTCGCCCTAAGTGGGAAGGGTATGCCCAGACGTGGGTCCCGTGCTCACTACGCCACTGGAGTCAAGCTATCCTGGCTGATGAAGGCTGATAGCCTGAAACCGGTCCTAGGATGCTTGATTCCGGTCCAGGGAAGACATGGCTTGGCAGTTCGGTCTGGACTGTTCCCATGAGGCACAGGGTCAAGACTGATTTGCATATGGCTATGTCTGAACTGGGGTGGCGTGGTGAAGCAAAATAACGATGGATTAAACCCAGATCTGTGACTGGGGGTGAATGTTTGCCAATGTGCAGCATTCCGTCCATCATCTTGTGTGTTTTGCATTTCGCCCTAAGTGGGAAGGGTATGCCCAGACGTGGGTCCCGTGCTCACTACGCCACTGGAGTCAAGCTATCCTGGCTGATGAAGGCTGATAGCCTGAAACCGGTCCTAGGATGCTTGATTCCGGTCCAGGGAAGACATGGCTTGGCAGTTCGGTCTGGACTGTTCCCATGAGGCACAGGGTCAAGACTGATTTGCATATGGCTATGTCTGAACTGGGGTGGCGTGGTGAAGCAAAATAACGATGGATTAAACCCAGATCTGTGACTGGGGGTGAATGTTTGCCAATGTGCAGCATTCCGTCCATCATCTTGTGTGTTTTGCATTTCGCCCTAAGTGGGAAGGGTATGCCCAGACGTGGGTCCCGTGCTCACTACGCCACTGGAGTCAAGCTATCCTGGCTGATGAAGGCTGATAGCCTGAAACCGGTCCTAGGATGCTTGATTCCGGTCCAGGGAAGACATGGCTTGGCAGTTCGGTCTGGACTGTTCCCATGAGGCACAGGGTCAAGACTGATTTGCATATGGCTATGTCTGAACTGGGGTGGCGTGGTGAAGCAAAATAACGATGGATTAAACCCAGATCTGTGACTGGGGGTGAATGTTTGCCAATGTGCAGCATTCCGTCCATCATCTTGTGTGTTTTGCATTTCGCCCTAAGTGGGAAGGGTATGCCCAGACGTGGGTCCCGTGCTCACTACGCCACTGGAGTCAAGCTATCCTGGCTGATGAAGGCTGATAGCCTGAAACCGGTCCTAGGATGCTTGATTCCGGTCCAGGGAAGACATGGCTTGGCAGTTCGGTCTGGACTGTTCCCATGAGGCACAGGGTCAAGACTGATTTGCATATGGCTATGTCTGAACTGGGGTGGCGTGGTGAAGCAAAATAACGATGGATTAAACCCAGATCTGTGACTGGGGGTGAATGTTTGCCAATGTGCAGCATTCCGTCCATCATCTTGTGTGTTTTGCATTTCGCCCTAAGTGGGAAGGGTATGCCCAGACGTGGGTCCCGTGCTCACTACGCCACTGGAGTCAAGCTATCCTGGCTGATGAAGGCTGATAGCCTGAAACCGGTCCTAGGATGCTTGATTCCGGTCCAGGGAAGACATGGCTTGGCAGTTCGGTCTGGACTGTTCCCATGAGGCACAGGGTCAAGACTGATTTGCATATGGCTATGTCTGAACTGGGGTGGCGTGGTGAAGCAAAATAACGATGGATTAAACCCAGATCTGTGACTGGGGGTGAATGTTTGCCAATGTGCAGCATTCCGTCCATCATCTTGTGTGTTTTGCATTTCGCCCTAAGTGGGAAGGGTATGCCCAGACGTGGGTCCCGTGCTCACTACGCCACTGGAGTCAAGCTATCCTGGCTGATGAAGGCTGATAGCCTGAAACCGGTCCTAGGATGCTTGATTCCGGTCCAGGGAAGACATGGCTTGGCAGTTCGGTCTGGACTGTTCCCATGAGGCACAGGGTCAAGACTGATTTGCATATGGCTATGTCTGAACTGGGGTGGCGTGGTGAAGCAAAATAACGATGGATTAAACCCAGATCTGTGACTGGGGGTGAATGTTTGCCAATGTGCAGCATTCCGTCCATCATCTTGTGTGTTTTGCATTTCGCCCTAAGTGGGAAGGGTATGCCCAGACGTGGGTCCCGTGCTCACTACGCCACTGGAGTCAAGCTATCCTGGCTGATGAAGGCTGATAGCCTGAAACCGGTCCTAGGATGCTTGATTCCGGTCCAGGGAAGACATGGCTTGGCAGTTCGGTCTGGACTGTTCCCATGAGGCACAGGGTCAAGACTGATTTGCATATGGCTATGTCTGAACTGGGGTGGCGTGGTGAAGCAAAATAACGATGGATTAAACCCAGATCTGTGACTGGGGGTGAATGTTTGCCAATGTGCAGCATTCCGTCCATCATCTTGTGTGTTTTGCATTTCGCCCTAAGTGGGAAGGGTATGCCCAGACGTGGGTCCCGTGCTCACTACGCCACTGGAGTCAAGCTATCCTGGCTGATGAAGGCTGATAGCCTGAAACCGGTCCATAGGATGCTTGATTCCGGTCCAGGGAAGACATGGCTTGGCAGTTCGGTCTGGACTGTTCCCATGAGGCACAGGGTCAAGACTGATTTGCATATGGCTATGTCTGAACTGGGGTGGCGTGGTGAAGCAAAATAACGATGGATTAAACCCAGATCTGTGACTGGGGGTGAATGTTTGCCAATGTGCAGCATTCCGTCCATCATCTTGTGTGTTTTGCATTTCGCCCTAAGTGGGAAGGGTATGCCCAGACGTGGGTCCCGTGCTCACTACGCCACTGGAGTCAAGCTATCCTGGCTGATGAAGGCTGATAGCCTGAAACCGGTCCTAGGATGCTTGATTCCGGTCCAGGGAAGACATGGCTTGGCAGTTCGGTCTGGACTGTTCCCATGAGGCACAGGGTCAAGACTGATTTGCATATGGCTATGTCTGAACTGGGGTGGCGTGGTGAAGCAAAATAACGATGGATTAAACCCAGATCTGTGACTGGGGGTGAATGTTTGCCAATGTGCAGCATTCCGTCCATCATCTTGTGTGTTTTGCATTTCGCCCTAAGTGGGAAGGGTATGCCCAGACGTGGGTCCCGTGCTCACTACGCCACTGGAGTCAAGCTATCCTGGCTGATGAAGGCTGATAGCCTGAAACCGGTCCTAGGATGCTTGATTCCGGTCCAGGGAAGACATGGCTTGGCAGTTCGGTCTGGACTGTTCCCATGAGGCACAGGGTCAAGACTGATTTGCATATGGCTATGTCTGAACTGGGGTGGCGTGGTGAAGCAAAATAACGATGGATTAAACCCAGATCTGTGACTGGGGGTGAATGTTTGCCAATGTGCAGCATTCCGTCCATCATCTTGTGTGTTTTGCATTTCGCCCTAAGTGGGAAGGGTATGCCCAGACGTGGGTCCCGTGCTCACTACGCCACTGGAGTCAAGCTATCCTGGCTGATGAAGGCTGATAGCCTGAAACCGGTCCTAGGATGCTTGATTCCGGTCCAGGGAAGACATGGCTTGGCAGTTCGGTCTGGACTGTTCCCATGAGGCACAGGGTCAAGACTGATTTGCATATGGCTATGTCTGAACTGGGGTGGCGTGGTGAAGCAAAATAACGATGGATTAAACCCAGATCTGTGACTGGGGGTGAATGTTTGCCAATGTGCAGCATTCCGTCCATCATCTTGTGTGTTTTGCATTTCGCCCTAAGTGGGAAGGGTATGCCCAGACGTGGGTCCCGTGCTCACTACGCCACTGGAGTCAAGCTATCCTGGCTGATGAAGGCTGATAGCCTGAAACCGGTCCTAGGATGCTTGATTCCGGTCCAGGAAGACATGGCTTGGCAGTTCGGTCTGGACTGTTCCCATGAGGCACAGGGTCAAGACTGATTTGCATATGGCTATGTCTGAACTGGGAGTAGCGTGGTGAAGCAAAATAACGATGGATTAAACCCAGATCTGTGACTGGGGGTGAATGTTTGCCAATGTGCAGCATTCCGTCCATCATCTTGTGTGTTTTGCATTTCGCCCTAAGTGGGAAGGGTATGCCCAGACGTGGGTCCCGTGCTCACTACGCCACTGGAGTCAAGCTATCCTGGCTGATGAAGGCTGATAGCCTGAAACCGGTCCTAGGATGCTTGATTCCGGTCCAGGGAAGACATGGCTTGGCAGTTCGGTCTGGACTGTTCACATGAGGCACAGGGTCAAGACTGATTTGCATATGGCTATGTCTGAACTGGGGTGGCGTGGTGAAGCAAAATAACGATGGATTAAACCCAGATCTGTGACTGGGGGTGAATGTTTGCCAATGTGCAGCATTCCGTCCATCATCTTGTGTGTTTTGCATTTCGCCCTAAGTGGGAAGGGTATGCCCAGACGTGGGTCCCGTGCTCACTACGCCACTGGAGTCAAGCTATCCTGGCTGATGAAGGCTGATAGCCTGAAACCGGTCCTAGGATGCTTGATTCCGGTCCAGGGAAGACATGGCTTGGCAGTTCGGTCTGGACTGTTCCCATGAGGCACAGGGTCAAGACTGATTTGCATATGGCTATGTCTGAACTGGGGTGGCGTGGTGAAGCAAAATAACGATGGATTAAACCCAGATCTGTGACTGGGGGTGAATGTTTGCCAATGTGCAGCATTCCGTCCATCATCTTGTGTGTTTTGCATTTCGCCCTAAGTGGGAAGGGTATGCCCAGACGTGGGTCCCGTGCTCACTACGCCACTGGAGTCAAGCTATCCTGGCTGATGAAGGCTGATAGCCTGAAACCGGTCCTAGGATGCTTGATTCCGGTCCAGGGAAGACATGGCTTGGCAGTTCGGTCTGGACTGTTCCCATGAGGCACAGGGTCAAGACTGATTTGCATATGGCTATGTCTGAACTGGGGTGGCGTGGTGAAGCAAAATAACGATGGATTAAACCCAGATCTGTGACTGGGGGTGAATGTTTGCCAATGTGCAGCATTCCGTCCATCATCTTGTGTGTTTTAGAGAAAGACCAGGTCATTCAAAGAAGGCAAGGTCATTTAACAACTGTTAAAACTCGACAGCCTGTGGGCTACAATAGTACTATGTGCACCCGCTCCCCTCATCTCACCCAGGCCGGTAAAATAAATCAGACGCTTACATCTCCGCTTCATGTCCCTGGTTTAGAATGCAGCAAACTACAGTACTTAGAGGCTTTTTAAGTATTCTGATTGGTTGAGCCAATCCAGCTTTCCAGCTAGGGTACCAATTCATTTTTATGATAACTTTGTTATAAAGCCATATTGTCCATAGCAAATAGCAGATGAATATTACCCAAATAAATGTTTCTCATTTTATCAACATTTAAAGGATGAAAGCCTGTACTGGCCCCATCAAAATGAAGAATGCAAACATATCTACCCGGTAGATGCATTCATCCACTGCACAATTAGAGGACATTTCACCAGAGGTGGATTTAATCACGGGGGAACTTCCTGGGTTAGTGGTTGGCAAGCTTAGCGTCCACACTTACCTGCCACGGACACCCCTGGATAGCACTGCTTCCGTGCCATTGACTGGCTGCTGCGAGGCTCTTAAAATCCCGCTCGCACCCTGCAGGCGCTGTGTGGTTAGACAGTGGTAAACACTGAGCCTTGGAACGGCGGCAGAAATTTGCTTTTCAAATTGCAGCCTGGGCCTGTATCCAAAGTGAGTTCACAAGAATTTCCCTTGATCAGCGTCATGGACAGGCTGCCCTGATGGGATATTAACCGTTTCACTGCTGGACAGACCCAAGCACCTCCGCACAGACCTGCAGGATTGAATGTGAGGTGGAATATTAACCCTTACACTGCTGAAGAGACCCCGTGACTGACTGCTGCTATCAGTCTCACTAAACCTTGGCAGACATCAGCGTCAGATTGGTAATGCGGGCACTCGGGCAATGCCCATGGGGCTGGTGTCCATTTCCAGCTGTGGGCTGCTTTTTTGAGCAGCCTGGGGGGCAGATTTGGACGGTTTCTGCGTTGTTCGATGCCTCCAGCGGCCCAGTGGGTGCCTGAGTGGCCTTTCTGGAGGTAGATGGGCGTCCATTACCTCCCTTTTATCAACAGCAGAGGTGTCGGTCCCTTTCTCTCGCTGGGCCGGCCCATTAATATATGCATATTGAGAGGGGGCAGGGGGCCTGAGCAAAAGTGGCCTCACTTGTTTTCAGGTGTGTTTCACCAGTGTAAACTAATCCGTACATTTTTTTTAACCCCCCCCCCCCTTTTTTATAAAATTTCGCAGAAGCAGTGTTTTGCGGAAAGGCAATATGCAAATGTGGGCCACATTTTTTTAGCGTGCCCGGGTCGATTTTTAATCCCAATCCAACCCTGGCAGTCATGATCAGGGGCATATGCAGTAAAAACAAGCACTGACGAACGGCGGTGACGTCGGAAAGTAAACATTTAAAAAATATATTTGGAATGCTATAGATATTTGGAAACAAACGGCCGCCATTGTTCCGGCTGCTGAGAAAGTGGAAGCAGGCATGGCCCGCTGAATGTAAGCAAAGCACATCGTCGTGCTTGAGGTAGGAGAAACTCAATCAAGAAAATAGAACACGTACCGTGTAAAGGGGCCAGTAGCCATGGGAGGTTACAAATGACGACATGGCCGTACTAAGGAGGGACTAATAAGCCTATTTAGGAATCAGACACCGGCATTTACAAAGGACAAAGATACAAGCCAATGAAAAATAAGGGAGGGGGGTGGGCGGGGCTTCTCTCCTGTACTGAACTACAACAGAACTTCGCCAGAGCAGCGCTTGCTCGCTGGCTCAGGCTCGACCTAAAAACAGAAGTCCTTCTGGCCATGGGTAAGGTGAAGCAAGTGAGGCCTCAGGGCAGGATAGGGCTCCCCAAACCTCGTGAAGCTTTTGTAGAAAGGGATCATTATTCTCAGTGCAGTGAATGCAGTTTTAGTCACATGAATGGCACTTGTCAAGCTCACAGGGATGGCCGATGAACCGCAGAGAGCCACTACTCCCACTCCCTCTCTGTTGATTGATAAGAGACTACTGAGAGGAATGAGAGAGAAACAAGAAGTAATAGTCTCCTTCTCAGGAAAGACACATAGGTGACAGACACAGGCTAATCGGATAAAGCTTGTAAACAAAAGCAAAGGAACACAGTATGAGACACAAGACAATTATGAAGCTAAGGAATCACAGGAGACACAGTAGGTTTACTTACTGATTTCAGTGGCGGAGGCTGCTGTGATGAGCCCCACACCAACCTCGATACAGACGTCGAGCCCCAAGACACCATGAGAACTTAGCTTCTGTAGAATGGTAAGATGGGGAAAACACAGAGTAATTCCTGCTTAACCCCACCAACTTGAGGAAAGGTCTGGGTGTGGGATGAGTGAGCAGACAGGAAGAGGAGGGAAGAGGGAGAGCAATAACATTGAAAGTGACTGGGGGAAAAGGGAGGAGCAGAAACAAGACCAGCAGGGGAGAGAGCCAAGGAAGCCATGTACTCTCATTTAGTGCTGAAAGTTAAATGCTATGTAGACAAGCAAAAGGAAAAATAGCTCCCCAAGTAAAAGGTAGAAGGGTACAACTGATCCTTGCAAAACATGGTGAAACCTAAATGCCCCTCTGAACAGGACAAGTACAAAAATAGAGAGGAAAGGCAGTCAATCTGAAGTGGGAATCTGATTTTAACGAGAAAGCCATTGAATCATGGTCAAGGAACACAGTTAAAGCCCACACTAGTTGTGTGTTACTGAAGTATTTGAAACAATAAGGCTGCTGTAACAAACAGCTAAAGCTGTCAATAGCGAGATCTAATAAGGGGTCAAAGTTTGATTAAAACAATTACCAGATAATCTAGCTACTAGATAGCAATCAGAAGTTCTTTGGAAATTAATGTTAGGCAAGTAACAGATTGACACCAATACCTGAGACCAATTCTGAGTGACGGACAGGTTGATTTGAAGAAAGAAAATAGTAGACTTGCCTAGGCCTTTCATTTGTTTTTTAATATTGTGAAGGATGTAAATTTGAAAAGATGCTCACTGTATTTTGCATTATTGCACCTCAACAGTGCTTTTGACAGGGCAGAATGGATTAAGCTTGTAATGGCAATAGCGCTGGATCTTGACATCTCTTCTTGATTGTTAGAGATAATAAAACTCCTGCGCATTCAGACCACCATTGAATTTATTTCTAATTTCAGAAGAAGTAATGGGCACATCCTTTCACCTGTGCTCCTTAATTTCTGTATCAACAAATTAGAAGGGAAACTGGAGCTCTGCAGATAGATTGGGTTGAGTCCTTGTTTCCTTACTCTTTTAAACAAATGATACAGCCTTGTGTTTGCACACAGGAAACAGTCTTACGAATTTGGTATACGTTTAATATTACTTTGCAGATTTAAGAAGATATTGATCAATGTCCCAGAGTGAAAATGTTGGTGGTAGGGAACAGCAAACTGTGAGAGGAAAGATGAGCCTGAATGGGTAAAATTTGGAACAAGGTAAGGCTTTTGATTATTTAAGGATTTTCTTTTCTGTATTTGGAATATGGAATCACCAGTCTAAAATCCAAGGGTGCACTGGCTGCTTCCTTTTGTTGGTTTACAACTATCAATAAATATGTTTTTTTGGCTTTGCAGTTAAGTTTGTTTATAATGCAGACTTTTGGATGTGTACTGGATACAGGCAGATTTCTTGGAGTACGGGATTGTTGAGTCCATGCAACCGGTGGAAAACATTTATGGAAATATACTCCTCTTGTTTCCATTGTCTGTCCCGAATCTTCACTGTGTTATTCAGAGGCTAGAATACCAGGCCAGGATTATGCCCACTACTATATTGGGGTTGACTTTGGATGAATCTGGATGGTGCTCTTTATAGCTATACCTTCATGGACATATTGAGCAAGGAGTGGGCGTCCCTTTTAGCTCTGGTTTACTCATGCCAAGAAAGGTTGTTATTCATTGGGCGGAACATATCACTGGCATTCATAAGCTGCCATATTGAGATCAGATAGCAGTATGCAAGGGATAATGTTATGGGATGGTGGGCAGTGCTGTGTTTAAATCTGCCCTGTGTACCACAAAGACTTATGCACATCAAAGAGTTGAACCTAATCTAAGATGTCCTCCCCTCAAATTAGCACTCTCTAGAGGTGATTGTACTGTCACTTAGAAAATAAACCCTGGAACGGAGGTGTAATCAATGTTCAGTGGGCCTGTGGCCCTATCCTGTGGATGCTGGATGAAGCATTGTACATTGTTTACTTTTCTGCCCCTAAATAGGAGGCAAAGAGGCGATGGTTCTTCCCTGCTTTTGAAGTAAAACTATAAGAAAGGTATCAGAGACAGTAAATAATTGCTTCGCGACAGCGAATAGTCGAGTGACATTTGCAGTTGTAAAGCATGGATGCTCTGTTCAATCCTCTGTTCGAGATTTATAAAAGAGTGGTCATCCTTCTTTGATTTGACGTTCAAATAAGTTGGTTAAGTAGAACATAACGGTCTGTACCTGATAAACCAAGCGCTAATGTTAGAAAAAATACCAGATATTCTTTGTGATTAGCTCCCTTTAAGCTGGTAATGAAGTTTATGTTCTCGTTTTATATGGTGATACTTGTTCTTTCCTCATGAAGTGTATACATTGTATGGTTTGTTTTTTGAACAAATGTATAAAAAAACTATTTTCGAACAGATACTCCTGAGAGTTGTTATGGTGGTGATTACTCAGGGACTCAGGGGTAAGTGCAATGACAGTGTACAGTAGGGCATTATTTTGTTTTGCTTTCTTCACAGGGAATCGTGTTTCATTGCAGAGAAATCCCTTGGCACACATCTCTGAAAAAATGGAGCGGTTTGCAAAACCTCACCTCAAGAAAACGCTCTAGCATTTTTTTTTTTTTTTAGAATATCTTTGTGAAGGGGATGGAAACGCTTAGTAAGTGTCTGGGACCACTGGCAGCCTAACAGATGTGTGGTTGTTCACAGCCTTTTCAATGGCAATACCCGTGCCCTTCCATAACAAGCACCCATTTTGTCACCCTGAACCCTAAACCTACACTCTGATACCAGCAGATGTTCACTGGCACTAATGTGTGCAATGCTGAGGACTCATTAATCTGTGCATGTTTGAAAACTATCAAGGTTTTGGAGAGTGTGAAGCTCCAGATGTGTTTTCTATTTCAAAAATACAAGTGAGGGGCAACATCAATGGCCCTTTACAGCAGCGATGAAATGTGCAGCCATCCCAAGTTCATTGATCTAGATGCCCTCCCTCTGAACACATATACAGAGCATTGCCTCCAACCCCTACCACAGCAGGAATGTATGTAGTTGTTGGGCCAGCTGAAACTCTTCACCATCCTGTCTACATCTTGTATGGCCCCACCCATAGACCTTCCCTTGCTGCTCCTCTTACCGGCACCACTTACCAGTGATAGGTGAAAGAGTGAAGCATCAACATGCTTTTCACCATTTTTGTCCCAGAATTTCCCTGCCAGAGACCTGGATAGGAAAGGAGACAGGCCCAAGCGCCCACTATACTCAGGGTGAATAGGGCAACATCAAACAACTTCACAAAGGCAGAAATATTTCAAATACACCCAACAATGGGACATTTTCTGCCTCTAACTTTGTTCCTTATGCTGGAGCACGTCTCCATAGAATCAGGATATGTTGATTTACACCCAGGGAAGCTCTTTGGATACTTACCTAAGTATGCTGAAGATGATATGAATCGGTGTAGGGAAATGGACTGCTGAGCCATGGGAGAGAGAGACCACTCCCTTGATGTGACCGGGGACTGAGCTGCTTAGTAAATCAAAACATCTAAATTTAAACCTGTTTCTGTGATGAAACTCTGACTTACCCTTGGTGCCTTGACTCTCGCTGCAAGACTTTCCTCATTGAAATGCACATGTTTCACCTGCAAAAATACCAAACCAATAGTTAAGGGGAAAAAAACATTTCCGATCATTCGCTAGAATACAGTTTGTCTGATAGGAAGACCACAATATGCCATGAATTCAACGTCCAGTAAAAGTATTCAGCGAAACACCATAAGTAAGTCATTACAAAAAATGTATTTTCTTCCCCTTAACTTGTAAGTAACCATTGCTCGAGCTGCTAGGCTGGCATTGCTCAAACCCTCTAATCATTTTTTTCCAAAGCCTCAACACAGAAATATTTCCTGTTCAGAGAGATTTCTTCATCCACTTTTTATTAGCTTGCCTAACGACATTCTCAGCACCCAGCCGAGTATGTCACGCTGCCATGACAGAGTGCAAAGACTGGTTTCTTTGCTGGAAGTTGGAGAAAGTACTTTTTATGTGTACTGGAGGCAAGGTATAAATATAAAAAAACTAATTTCAAGGAAAAAAGCTGATATTTATCGGAGTAACTGGACACATCATCACTAACATCTCCAAGAGAATGATAGCAGGATGTTTGGGAGGTTGGTGACATGGGTGGCCCTAGACCACTTGCAGCAATCCCACATGATAGCTGTTTTAACCACTTCTCATCGTTGAACACCTCACTCGGTGTAGCAGCACCGTATCACCCACTAAGAATATATCTACACGTGAGCATTGACCTTTTTACTCTTGATGAAGTCTTTCTGGCCATGTCTAAGGTGAAACAGGAGAGGGCTTCAGGCAGGGTATGGTTACCCAGACATCTATAAACAAGACTCTTTTGTGTAAAGTAGCCTTTATTCTCTATGCTCTGAATGTAGTTTTAGACTCGGGAGTGGTTCCAGCATTTTGGAAATTAGTAATAAATGTCTCTCTTCATAAAATGGGTGCCATTTGAAGGGGCTAGCGGGACATCAGTAGATTTCAAAACTAAGGGCCTAATTTAGAGTTTGTCGGACGGGTTACTCCATCACAAAATTGACAGATATCCCGTCCGCCCTATTACAAGTGCCATAGGATATAATGCACTTGTAATACGAACATGATATCTGTCACGTTTGTGATGGAGTAACCCATCCACCGGTCTCTAAATCTGGCCCTAAATTCAGTTTCACATTTTAATGTTCAAGGCAAATATGTTGTAAATCTTGCATCAGGTCCAGAGAAGACTGCAGGCAATAACAAATCTCATGAGTCATTGGCAGGACAACCTGTCATTTTTCCTTTGTGATTGTCCAAGGACATTTCCCCCTCTATGTGATCTTCCATACTCCCACCCTCATCACTTTCTTCTCGGTGTTATGGGCAGGCCTTGGAACACCCCTCAATGCAACTCCAACTGCAAAAACAGCAACTCTACACGCAGGGCCGGACTGGGTGTAGCGGGCACCAGGCGTTTCCCCGGTGGGCCGGAAGGGTGGGGGCCAGTTTTGGACCGTTGTGGGCCATTTTTGATACTGGGCGCCGGTTTTGCAGCAGTGCAGCAAAATTGGCCCCTTGTAACAAAAGAGCACGCAGCAGCACCAGTCCCCCCTCCAACCTCACCCCCACCCCAGCCGGTCGGACCTAATTGCCAGGGCTGGTTTGCGATCCCAGTCCAGCCCTGACTACACGGATCGGATGTAAGGTAAAATGTGATACGGAATCCATGTAAAGCAAATACCTGATTCAAGACCAACCATAGAACTTCTGGAGATTGGAATGCTGACTATATTCCATATAAAACCTAGACTAAATTGAAAGTCATGTATGAAGTGGATTATAAGCAATCCCTGGACTGGATTCCAGATTAACCCTGGAACGCATTCCAGGTAGAATACAGATTGGATCCAAAGTAAAACGTGGATTGGATTTGATATAAAACATGTACTGTTTCCCATGAACAAGAAGAATAAATGATCAAATAGATTATATGTAAAAATATGGATCGATTCCAGGTAAAATATGGACTTCATTCCAGGTTATAATACAATTGCTGTCTGTTCAAAAACTATCCCTATGTAAAGCATAGCTCAGTTTATGAATGCTTATAGCACATCCAATAAGTGTTAAGAAGGAAAGCTTCTCTAAAACTCACAAATAACAAATATTATTTATTTTCTTCCTCTGAACTTCAAAGTAGCTATTTCCCAATCTGGATTGCTAAATTCACATAATCAATATTTTTACAACGTCTCTGCACTACAATTTTCCTAAATCCATATTTTAATGTCGTAAAAGTGGCATTCTGAGCATACAACCAACTGGGTCAGTCCCACTGCTACCACAAAGTGAGAAATTGATAATGTGATAATACTGATTTCTTTGAAACATTGGAGGACACGCTTGCTAGGTGTGCAGGAGGAAAGGTCCAAAAATAAAAACTTGTATTGAAAAGAAAACTGCAGGTTTATATCTGATTACCTGAAATCATCTGCAGTACCCTGCCTAGGAGAATGATAGTAGGTGATATTGGTACTGGAGCAATGTAGCATGAGGAGGCTAGATTGGCTGGCCCCAGACCACGTGCAACAATCTCAAATGATAGCTGGTTCAACCACGCTTCAGTGTTGTGCACCTCAGCCAGTGTAAAGGTGCCAAGTGATGCACTGAGGCTAGACCTACAAGCGAACATTGACCCTTTTACTCTACATGGTGTCCTTCTTGCCATGCGTAAGGTGAAACAGGTAGCGCTCCAGAGCAGAATAGGGTTATCCAAACCTCTGTACAGAGAAACCTTTTGTATAAAGGGTCCATTATTCTCCATGCTGTGATGCAGTTTTAGATTCAGGAATGGCTCCAGCCTCTTGGAAATCAGCAATAATTCTATCTGTGCGCAACAACCATTGGCAGTGACAACAGTCTTGCTATTTGCTGCTATTGCCAAGTGGTGTATTACGCTTTTGTGCTCATCCATTGTATGTAGTAGGTATGAAGGTGATAACTGGGTGGGAAGGAAGCGATGAGTGGGATATCAGGAAGGGTGGCGGATCGGACAGAGGAAAGAAGTAATGACCTGGGGAAAGGGCTGGGTGTTGGGACCGGCTGGAAGTATATGCAAGGAACTCTGTCTATAATGTGTGAAATCCACTGCTCTAACCTCTCCCTGCCAGCTAAGTAATTGCTGTATAGCTCAGGACCCTCTATGCATCTTTGTTGCATGTGAAAAATACCCCCTCTTATTTTGTTGCAATATTAATGTCAGTGCTCAATACCGCACTTCCTATGAGAAACAAAAAGGGAGAAACCCCTAACACCATAGATGCATCCACTATTTTGAAGGGGCTACATAATATTACCTCTCAATACCAACATCTTTTGGAGATATTACTCTATCTCTTGTTTATAAAGAAATCCTCTCACTGGTGTCCCACATTTTTTTTTACATTCCAAACCACATTGGATGTATAGGTTAAAGCATGAAAGGAGACCAAAAAAACACATTACTCTCTGAAACACAGAAAAGAGATTATTCTCTGCAGACTGGTCCGTCCCCCATAAAAATAGTATTAATACAGGAGTACAAGACAACATTTTGCATAATTCAACAATTAAGACCACAACATCAAAACTTAGACTCCCACATGAATGACCACAACATTAGACTCTCACATAGATGACAACTTATAAAAGTTTAAATCCAAAGTCAAATGTTTATATAATTTCAATTTAACAGCAGCCTGCAAGTCAGGGCTGGCTTTTAAAATGACAGCAGGCACCACAGTGGCGCACACACCAGTGCAGGTAATCTACTGGGCCTCTACACCTCCCAGCCCTATTGTATATTAGGGACTTATAAGTAGTTTGAATACCCCTTGCCTTATTATATACTAGGGGCTTCAGGGGTCTGTCATTGCCAATTGTAATTATACCACATTACCATGTACTTTTTACACAGAGCACATGCCCTGGGTCTGGTTAGCAGTGCCCAGGGCACAGTCAGCGTCAGAAAACCAGCATCTAGTGGTTAGAATGGGGGCAAAAAGTGGGGGGAGGGTACTGCAAACAGGTCCTGGTTTCTCACACTAAAGATCTGTTGAATTACACTGAAAGATGTTTTTTGCCTACGTGAGTTAGATACACAAAAACAATTATGAAACAATGTAGGAAACAGTGTAGGAAAATATATTGCAAAGTTTTTGAGATATAAAAAAACACAACCTTGATGTAATCAGCGATGAACTTTCAAAAAGTGCAAAATTATCTAAAGGTAAAGTGGTTTCGGTGAAAAATGTCTCTCTTACCTTTGATGCCTTGGCTCTCGCTACAAGACTTTCCTCATTGAAATGCACATGTTTCACCTGCAAAAACACCAAAGCAACTATTAAATAAAAAAACATAGCTTTTACAAGCAAATATAGATATGAATTGAAACGTGTAATGCATAAATTGACACACAGGTGAAGAAAATTTGAGGGATCAGCAGTTGTAGCAAAAACAAAAAATATTCCATTAAACAATGTGAACGAAAAACTAATGTTAACATATGATGTGTGGCAGATTGAAATCTAAACACACTGGTGCCCACTCACAGTGGATAATGACTGGGTAAATGTTGGTAGATTGTCACAGTCAAAAGTTCTAACTCCTGACTTTGTGATTTTTCTGGAGGTGGGAAATCTTTAGGTGGGCAAGGCTGTAAGCTGTTGGTGGAAGTGCTCCACAAGTTTGGATATTTCTTTCAAGCGATCAAAACTTTATGTCAAAATGCTCACTGAGGGATGAAACAGCAAAAGAAGATGTCTCATGTTAGGGTAGGATCTGCACCTTGCAGGGGTTTGAGAGAGATGCCATACTTTGTTTTTATTTTTATTTTTTGAGTTCATCATATAACATTACAACAATCAAGAGATGAACAATTGCCATCCATTGTACATACATTCACAGGTGGCATGCCAGTTTGATCATACAAATAGCTCTCAATATGGGTAAAACATTTGAGTTATACATCATGCTATATGTGCAGCCGAGGCCTCCTCTGGTAGGGCAAGGAGGTATGCCGTGATCGGCTCCCAAAAGTCTTTTGGTCTTGAGGCGCACGGCAGCTCCTCTGCATAAGTTTTCAGTTTGTCGCTGCAGTATGCTAGGTCCTGGTACCAACATTCAAGCCTGGGATATGCCCTCTGACCCCAGCACATAGCAACTGTGCTTGGTCAGCAATAGGCTGACTGCCACCAGTTTACGATTAGCTGGTTTCAGTGACTTAACACTGCCAAATAAACATAGTTTTGAATTTCAATGAGTTGTTTCCAACACTACTTCTGTGAGAACTTGTGTAACCTGTTCCCAGTACTGATATATCCGGGGGCAGCCCACGCCAAGTGTAGAAAGTCGGCTCTTGGGCAGCCACATCTGTCACAATTATCATCAGCTCGGAGACCATATTTGCGTAATCTGGCAGGTGTATAATACAGCTGTTGTATGAACTTGGAGTGTATAATACGTAAGTTACCATTACAGGTGAGTTCCCCAGTTTTTGCCCAGCAGAATGTCCATTCCGCTTGGGTAAGGGGCGAGTCCAGAACGTCATTCCATTTGTCTCACAGTGGCTGTCAAGTCTATGCCTCATCTTGTTGTGATGCCTTTTATAACCTGGTGACAAGTTTCTGTCTTGTGGAGGTGTTCAGTAGTGTCTGGAGTGCTTCCAGGGCAGGTGGTTCAGTCGGAAACGGGGGTATAGTTTGAGCAGTGATGAGCGCAGGCGCAGGTATGTAAGGTGAAGCAAGGGAGAGTGGCTCTGTTGAGACTGCTGTCAATTTGATAAAATGCCCATCCGGGAAAGCATCCCCCATTGTGTGCAGCGCTGCTTTAGATAGTAGGCTCAGCACATTGGGTTCTGATGTGACTGGCAGGGCAGGGTGGTGTATCAGGGGAAGGGCTTGTGCATATAGGGGGACTTTATTTGCTCTTTGTCCCAGCTTCTGCCATGCTCTTGTAGTGCTGGTGATAGTGGAGATTTCTGATGATTTAGTGTTCCCTTGGGTATGTGGAATCCGGGCCTTAAGTGGTATGGGGTGTGCTGCATCATATTCTATTGCTAGAGTCAAATTTGGGGCAGCAAAGCCACCCTGCTCATATGGAAGTGTAAGCATTCTCCACGCGATTCTTGGTTGTTTCGCCACTCAGAATAGTGCCAGCAAGTGGAAGTTAAGTGTTTAAAAAACCCCTGTGTAAGCTGAATTGATATGGTGTTGAATAGGGAGAGGAATTTTGGCAGAGCTGTCATTTTAAGGAAAGCCACATGGTCAGCGCGTGAGAGTGGCAGGTGGGACCACCTACGCAACTGGTCTTCTAGTTTGGAAATCGCTTTGCCGTAATTATATCTTACCACCACCTCTGGTTCCCTGTGTATCCAAATACCTAGATATCTTACTGGGTTCTAGCGCCATTCCAGTAGGAATTCTGAGTCATATGTCCCAGTGCTAGTGGTAAGGAGAATGATAAAGGACTACATCCAGTTTATGCTCAAACCGGACAATTGCTCAAAGTGAATATATTCCAGGATGATCTGTGCTAGGGGGGCCTCTGGGTCTCGGACATAGAGGGCCATATCGTCCGCATACATCGAGATCGCCAGTGGGCGAAGGCGGAAGCGTAGAGCAGCTGCAGCATGTCTTTGGCATATTACTCATGCCAGAGGTCCTAGTGCCAATGCAAATAAGATCAGCGACAGTGGGCGTCCTTGTCTCGTGCCTCTGTGTATTTGTATTGCGTCAAATGTGACACCATTTATCCTCACCCGGGCCGTTGGGTCAGTGTACAGTAGGCTGACCCAGCGTATGAAAGCTGGAGAGATACCCATCCTCTGCAGGATAGTGAACATATAGGTCCACTCAGTAGGGTCAAACGCTTTCACGGTGTCTAGCAAGACTGCCACGGCTTTCATAGATGGGTCTAGCTGATGGAATAATGCAAAGATAGTGCGTATGTTTTGCACTGTTGAACGGGCGGGCATAAACCCAGATTGGTCTGGTAAAATCAAGTTATTGAGCAGTGGTTGGAGTCTTGTGGCCAGTATCTTAGCAAGAATTTTCATATCAATGTTGATAAGTGACAGCGGCTGATAAGAAGTACATTAGATTGGAGGTTCATCAGGCTTCAGGAGTGCCTCTTTAAGTGACGGAGGTGATGTTTGCTTAGTGTATGCTTCCTCAAACATCTTGTGTAGGTGCGGGGCCAGGAGGTTCACAATTGTTTTATAAAATTCGCCAGGTAGGTCATCCAGGCCAGGGTCTTAATTGTTTGGCAACTATTTTATAATATCCTTAATTTTGGCCACCGTGATAGGTTGGTTGAGGTACTCTCTCTGGCTCTGTGAGAGCCATGCTAAGGTGATATGGTCCAGATACTCCGACATCTCAGGTGCTGATGTGCTCTCCCGGGAGTTATGTAGCTGAGTGTAGTATGCTGAGAATTCCGCCCCAATCGCCAGTGTGTCAGCTTCACACAGCAGTTGTTCCAATGTAGGCTGCAAGGTCGATGCAGAGTCTTTGAGCTGGGAGAACCCTCGCAGCAGAGGCGATGTATCCGTTCTGCTTGGGACTGTGCCACGCAGCAGAGGAGATGCGTCAGTTCTGCTGGATATACAGATGGGCCAGCAGAGCACCTTCAGGCCCACTTCCAAGGGTCCAGGACTGGGGTGGTACCACTTGGCAGGATAGGACTCACAGATGGCAGAGTCCAGGTGCTGGGTTCAAGATTGCTGGAGCCTTCTGTCCCTGATCCTCTAGTCAGGAGGTAAGCCAACTAGCCCTTGGAGTCACTCTAGGGTCCTGGGCTCAACCAATGCAGGCATACTCCTTCTCATCTAAACAAGAGGGCAGCAGGTCAGCACAGAAGGGCAGCAGTCCTTCAGAGCAGCAGTCCAGCAGTGTGGAAGTATTTTCAGCAGCATAGTAGTCCTTCTTCCTGGCAGAGTATCCACATGTCCAGAAGTGTACTGGGGTTCAATATTTATGTCTGGGCCTTCCTTTGAAGTGTGAGAAGCTTCTGGAGGTTTCCCTTTGAAGTCCACAGGCATCCTGCCTTCCCTGTCCTGGCTCCAGACTAACTGTAGGGGGTATGGAGCCCTTTGTGTGGAGGCAGGACACAGTCTATTCAAGTGTAAGTAGGGCTGTGCCTAGCTCAGCCATCACACCCTGCTAGTGATGGCCCACCCAGGCACACCTAATCTCTCTTTTATGTGTGGCTGTCTAGGAGGAATACCAAAGTCCAACTGTAAGCTACACCCAGTCATGTGACCCAGAGAAAGACTGCAGGCACTAAATGGCTAAGGCAGGAAAATGCCAACTTTCTTAAAGTGGCATTTTCAAAATTGTAATTTAAAATTTGACTTCGCCACGAAAGAGGATTTTTCATTACAATTCCAAAGACACCAAACATGAACTGGTGACCTGCTCCCATTTGGAAATTACCACTTATCAAATTTAATAAGTTAACTCCAGTGTTATCCTATGAGAGAGGCAGGCCTTGCAGTAATGAAAAACGAATCTAAGAGTTTTTTACTACAAGGACATGTGGAACTTAAAAGTACATGTTCTACTTTGTAAATACACTTAACCCTACCCTAGGGGTCACTTATATGTATAAAAAAGGATGGCTTGGACCTGGCAACAGGTTTATTTTGCTAGGTTGACTTGGCAGTTTTTCAAACTGCATACACAGGCTGCAATGGCAGACCTGAGACATGTTTAAAGTGCTACTTAAGTGGTTGGCACAATCAGTGATGCAGGCCCACTAGGAGCATATAATCTACAGGGCCTGGGCACAGTTAGTGCCACCTTACTTGAAACTTACAAGTAAATTAAATATACCAATTGATTATAAGCCAAATAAACCATGATTTAAGGACAGAGCACAAGTACGTAAGCACTGGTTAGCAGAGGTGAAGTACGCATAGACCTAAAGTCAGAAAAAATGAGGTCTGAAAACATGAGGGTTGAAGGCAAAATGTTAGGGGGGGAAACCATGCCAAGGATCAAGGATGCCAAGCCTAACAATACTCATGGCCGCTTTTATGTCCACTTCCTTAGAGCCAATCAGGATGGCATCCCAGTCAATGTCCGCCATTACCCAAAGGCCTTGTACCATTTCTCTTTGAGGCCTCACAGACAATCAGGTATATTACTCATGATTAACTTTTGGATGATATGGTGCCCCTTGCGATGTGATCTCCAAATACCCTTCTTTTCCAGGTGTTATTTTCAGGCACAACCCCCTGACCAATGGCATGTGATGCAACAGCGTGCCAAAGTTGAACATATCAGTATTTCTGTATTTTTGCCATTTCATATTCTTCCCTCAGTTCCACAAAAAAGTAAATGTTTGCCTCCCCCAGTCCTGCCACGTCTCATGTGAGGATACAACCATCAGATCCAATTACCAAAACCACTTTAGTTTCACTGTTTCTTTCAGCGATTCCCCTTTTCATATTGAGGTTTCATGTAAGCGTTTACTCCCCCCCCCCCAATGCCAAGCAAGCGTTCATCCATGTCTCAGTTACTGCGCTTATGGCCATCAGGAAGGCATTTTTTGCCATCTGTACTCACAGATTAAATGTGTTTCTTATCACCAGGGCCAGACTGGCTACCGGGCATTTTGGTGTGCTGTCAAGCTGGGGGCTGATTTCGTTGATGGGGACCTGCGGGTGCTTAAAACCATTCGTTTTGCTTTGTTTATTTAGAAGCACACTCAGGTCCCCATCAACGAAATCAGCCCCCACCACAGTGAAATCAGCCCCCAACTTGGCAGCACACCAAAACGCCCGGTAGCCATTCCGGTCCTGCTTATCACCCATAGCTTGCTTGTCCAGTTTGGTCGATAGTTCCTTGGTCTGTGAGTGGCCTCAGTAAGGCAGGGTAATTATTTTGAACATTCCTTCTCTGTCTTTTGGTGGAAAGGGCAGCTTTCTCCATCCCTCATAATATCCTTTAAACGTGGCATGACAGTGTGGAGATTGCACTGGAAAAAGTGCCCCAATTCCCAGGGATCTCCATCCGAAGATGTCGGAATCTCTTCTGACTTGTGTGAATATTCTACTGTCCCACTCTGGATTTATACCTACTGGTCCTATATCCCGAGTAGACCCATATTCACCAAGTAGCTACAGGAGTTCAGAAATGGTATGCTCCGGGTCCAGTTCGTAGAGGAGGGCGTAATCCATGTACAGTGATGTCCTCTCCAAGGACTCCCCTCTCCACTGAAAACCCCAAATCAGAGGTGTTGTTCTCACCGCGCAGGCCAGCAGTTCGATTGCCATGGCAATAATGAATGGGGAATAAAGGACACCCCTGCCACATCCACTTTTTATTTTGAAACTTCACAGTAGTTCTCTGTTGACACGCACAGCTGCCATTGGCTCCATATATACCAGCTGCACCCATTAGCAGTAGGACAGGACTAACCCAAAGGCCTTAAGCTTTTGAAGGAGAAATTGCTATTCGAGCGAATCAAACACTTTCTTTTCAACAAATGATAGAACTGCCGGTGGGTCATCCGATTCTTTTGCTCATTGAAGCCTAACATGGAGTCTGCATATGTTTAGTCTTGTGATTTGCATGGCAGAAAGCCTCACTCATTCTGGTATACTTTGGTTGTAACTATCACGAGCAGCCTCTTAGTCAGTATTTTGCTTAGGATTTTCATTTTAATGTTTAGTTAGGATATTGGATGATAGTAAGCACATTGATTGATATCAGGGAGCAGTCTTTCCTAACTCAAACCTTCTTCAAATAAGTTTACAAGATGCAGGCTCTCTTGTGAAGACAGACACTTTGATCCTGGTGTCTTACCACTTTGGGGTGGTGAGGTGACCTCTGTGAGCTCCTCAACTGTGATCTCTTCCAGGAGAAATCTCTGGTCTGGTATTGGCCTTGGGTCTCCCAGCCCTTCATAGAAGGCTTTCACATCTGCCACGGATCTATGTACCTTAGATTCATACAGGGCACAGTAATAACTCACAAATGCCTGCATTATTTATACCTGCTTGGAAAGATAAAACTCTTGTAAAACTTAACGATGAAACTTTCAAAACTGTTACTCACCCCTTTATCCCCCCACCCAACTCTTCCAGATGATGAATGTCAAGCTACCCACCTTCACAACTCAGGAAGGGTATATTCCTGACCCCCTAAACCATTTAATCTGTTCCCCAGTTCAGTCCCATTACTTGTTTGTGACTAGTCACTGACCCTTGGTTACCATAGACCTTTCTTCCACTTCATGTAGGTTTTGTTCTTTTAATTTTCCTGATGCCCGCAGTTGTCTTTGGTGTTTATCTTCCTCCTTCAATTCTGATTCATGTGCTATGCTATTGTCCTGAGGACCTATTTACCTAACCCTTTTGTCATGGGTTGAGGGGTTACGGGGCTTTCCCTGTGAATTGTTATGCACCAAACACTGACTACAGTCATAGCAGTCACTCTATGTTGTAATTCTATTACACATATCAGTAAGGGTTTATTTGTCCAAATTACCAAAGGAAAGCAGCACAAAGAGCTCAAAGCAAATCCCTATTAGAATGTTCACATCATTATCTTGTTCAAAACTTTGCTCTCTACAAAGCTGCTTCCTGGTCACAATCAGCACCTAAAATGTTTGCAACATACTGCAAAATCTAAACTTAAGAAATGCTTGGAGTTTTGTCAAAGGGTAAATGCTACTGATTACAATGTGTAATTATTTTAAATAAGTATTGACGCTATATCAACAAATTCTCCAAAACTGCAATTTCATGAGAATGGACTCAATGGTTGGATCCTCTGTCACCATCCAATAGGTCGAATATACAACCAGTCAGCAGTGGCTCGGTGTTAAAGACGGTTTCATTTTGCAGTGTAGATAACAAAAAGTACATACCGTATGCACCGTGGCAAATTGTGAGGGTTCCTCTGTTTCAGCGTTTGGCAAAATTTTAATTTTTCTCCATGCATGTTTAAGACTTTCAGCTCTCATTGCAAGTTCTAGTTCGGTGTTGCGAAGTTCCTGGGATCTTACTCCAAATATCTGAAAAATCAGGCAGATGTAAGTTGTAGGCACTGTAGGCACATTCTAGGTTAGGTCTCTAGTGAACACTTATGTTTAAACTTTGTGTAAGGATGCACATCAGCAGGGCTTTTTAATGTGTTATCCTTTTCATAAATATTTCCAGTGATTAATTTAAGCCGCTGGTTGCAGATGGGGCCCACCAACACTTATTTTTGGGGACTGGCACTTGTTTTTCCTCATAAGACTTTGACCCAGAGCAAGAGAGTGAAAACACGCAAGGTGAAAATAAGAAGAACCATAAAGATGGCAAGACAGAGATAAAGGGGCAGGGAGGGTCTGGTGGTGGATGAAAGAGGTATGAGGTGGGTTTAAGACTAAGCAGCCTTAGCATTACACCCCGAACTTCAATAAAGGCAGCAGTGGGCTGTTGAGCAAAACATTGGTCCCCAGCACTTACTATTTTACAAATTGAAGACTGAATATATCAGCATTCTCACAACAATTGCAGTATATTTTTAGGTTTGTTAAAAGTCAGCTTTAGCTGTCTTACCAGATTCTTGAAATCATAACTTCAGGGAAAATAATGAAAACCTTCTAAAATTTACTTGAACTTTTATCAATAGAATCACACTCTAAAATGGATGCCACAGAGTTCCCGTGTGAGTTGATGCAACAGTGTCACAGGAACATTTACGTGCTGTCATGCATCTTTTTAGTGGGACCACCTCAATAGGCTGTCAGGCTATGCTAAGGAACCAAAGGGAGAGCGGGCCGCGGTGGAAAAAGTAATCTATTTGAAAACAAAGGTTTTCTTTAAGCTGAAATCAGGCAAGCAGGAACAGGTCAAAAGCAGTGGCTGAAGTGAATCCCACAGCTTTAGATCAGTTCAGTGGCAGCTGTCGGTGAAAGCTGCTTGCGAAAAAGAAAAATCACCAGGTGCGTGAATGTGACCCACTCATCCAAATCACTTATATACACACATTCCTTTCTCATGATACAATGAATATGGAGCTACCAAGTCTTGAATAAGCAGTTCTCTTATACTATTTCTGGAAAATGTTGCACGTCTGCAGACAGAGGCATTTACATTACATTATATCCATTTACATTATATCCCAGATGAAGAATTTAAAAATCTCTTCATGGTTATAAGCAAAACCAACTTGCTGTCAAGATCAACGTGTGTTCTGTTTTGTGCTGCAGATGATAACACTATAAAGATTCAAGGTAGCAACTAGCAGTTTAAGATAGATTTCATGTAATTGAGTAATCCCGATGCATGTGGAATATTGCACTTTTGTCGTTCAAGAACTAACTGTGGCATTTTTTTCAGAAAAACAAATCTGGTTAGATCTCCATGTCATGAATGTTTTGCTTGCTTTGTACATTTTTGCCGAAAGTAAACCTGTTGTACTGGCAGGAGTGAAAGGGCATAGAGTGGTGTAGCATAGAGTGGAGTAGCATGTCATAGAGTGTATTGGCGTGTCGTCGATTGGAGGGTCATCTTGTAGAGTGGAGTGGTGTGGAATGTCATAGAGTGGAATGGAGTGTCGTAGAGTGGGTTGGCATGTCGCAGAGTAGAGTGGTGTGTCATAGAGTAGAGTGGCATGTTGTGTCGTAGAGTAGAGTACAGTGCCATAGAATGGAGGAGAACACAGTGGAGTAGAGTGCCGTAGAGTGAAGTGGTGTAGAGTGGAGTGGTGTGCTTTAGAGTACAGCAGAGTGGCGTGTCATAGAGTGGCGTGTTGTAAAGTGTGTTAGAGTGTAGGGGCATAGAGTGGAGTGGCGTTGAGTGGAGTGGAATGTTGCAGAGTGGAGTGGTGTGTTGTAGAATGACGTGACATGTCACAGAGTAGAGTGGCATGTGGTAGAGTGCAGCAGCGGCTCCTTTGCAATGGCAGGGGAGCGTCGCCCCACTGCCTGGCTCAGAGCCAGCAAATGTAAAATAAAACAATGTTCTTGCATCATTTAGCTTTGCATTTGCCGGCTCTTAGCCAACGCTGTAGGGAGGGGCGGGGCCGAGGCATGGGAGGGGGAGGAGAATTGCTACGTGCACTCCCTAAGTGCTCATGTGAGTTTGGCCGGCCGTCTCAGGCTGACCAAAACACATATGTGCATTTACATTTCTCCAGCCCGGCTACTCACAGACTCCCTGGTCTGAGCAGAGCATCTTTCTAGCCTGCTCAGGCAATCCCCACGCTGCTCTGCAGCATGGGGATTGGATGTGAATCTGTCCCAGGGGCTGCTGGGACCCAGGAAGAAGAGAGGTGGTGAACGCGATGCTGGAGGTGGCCGGCAGGTAAAGGTAAGTTTTTTTAAATCTATTATTTCTAACACTCCCGCTGCTCGTGACCCCCCACCCTCCCTCTCCTGCGTTCCCACCACCCGCTCCACCACCCTTTATTTGTGGCGGCCGCCACTGGTAGAAGTAAAGTGGTGTGGTGTGTCATAGAGATTTGTACAATGGAATAGAGTGGTGGAGAGTAGAGGGGCATAGAGTGGAGAAGAGTATTGTAGAGTGGAGTGGCATAGAGTGGAGTGGTGTCTCATTGAGTACAGTCGACTGGTGTGACAAAGAGGGGGGTGTTGTAGAATGTATTAGAGTGAAAGAAGTAGAGTGGAGTGGTGTAGACTGGACCGGCATGTCGTAGAGTGGAGTGGCATGTCGCAGAGTGGAGTAGCATGTTGTACAGTGGAGTGGCATGTTGTACAGTGGAGTGCCATGGAATGGCGAAAGAGTAGAGTGGAGTGTCGTAGAGTGGAGTGGCGTGGCGTAGTGTGAAGTGGGGTGCCGTAGAGTGGAGTGGCATATCATAGAGTGGCATGTCGGAGAGTGTGCTAGAGTGTAGGGGCATAGAGTGCAAAGAGTGGACTGGCATCGAGTAGAGTGGCGTGTCATAGAATAGAGTGGTGTGTCGTACAGAGGAGTAGAGTAGCATTGAGTAGAGGGGCATAGAGTGGAGGAGAATGTTGTAGATGGAGTGGTGTAGAGTGGAGTAGCATATCGTAGAGTACAGTGGACTAATGTGTCGTAGAGTAGAGTGGCATGTCGTAGACTGGAGTGGTGCGTCGTAGAGTAAAGTGGCGTGTCGTAGAGTGGAGTGGAGTGTCATAGAGTGGCGTCTCATATAGTGTCTTTTGTCATATAGAAACTATTTTTAAAAATTTCAGCAGGTAGCACAGAGTAGAGTGGTGTGTTGTAGAATAGAGTGGAATGGTGTGTCTTATAGTGGCATATTGTAAAATGTCTTAGAGTGGAGGAGCGTGGAGTGGGGAGAGTGGAGTGGCACTTTGTATAGTGGTGTGCATGTTATAGAGTGAAGTGGAGTGTCGTAGAGTGGAGTGGCATGGAGTGATGTAGAGTGGAGTGTCGTAGTGTGGAGTGGCCAGTGGTAGAGTGAAGTGGCATGCTATAGAGTGGACTTGGGTGTCATAGAGTCGAGTGGCCACTCCACACTATGACACTCCACTCTATATCACTCCATGCTACTCCACTCCACGTACAGTGTCTTTTTGTCAGGTTCTTCGGTGGACAAACTTCTTTTTATGGTCTTGGAGCGAAGGGAAGGACCACGAGTCCGGGTTCTGATGGTTCTTGTCTGCCCGAGGTAGGGGCGACCCTTTCTGGTAGCCACGGTGTTGCTGATAATGGAATACCTAAGCAGACAGTACCCTCCAGAAGGAGACCCCAAGTGGAATAACCCCAAAGGGAAAAAACCTCTGATGGAGACTCCCAGGAGGCGGAAGAGGACTGGTACAGATGAGGATTCCAGGGTTTGCAGCAGGGCTCAGATATCGCAGACAAGGTTATAATACCCAGATCAGGAAGAAAAAGGATCAAGAGGGAACAACAGGAGCTAGAATCATCAGCAGATGAGGAGACACCAACAGGAGTGAAGAATAAGTAGTAGGAGCGAAGACACACCAGCAGGAGTGAACAGTGTTGCAATGCAAAGAGAAAGACAATTCTGACTCTTATATACCAAAAGACAGGAAGTGATGTAGAGGAAGTAGTAAGCTGCCATTTTGTAGAGGGAAATATTAACAGAAAAACATAGTGGCGCCTCCATGATGGATAGGCGTAACAAAGCCCTTCCTGAGGACTTCTGAGAGGAAAAAAACTACAGTGGACTAGAATATGGCCCCCAAGGAGAAGAATGCCTCCAGCCCACTTACCAGCAAAGCTAAGAATGGCCTTCCATGGCCCCTTGCAGGACTCTCCAGGTTTCAGGTGAGTGTGTGGAGCATCGCACTGTACAACACAGGATGCTAAGGAGGCAGTCTCAGCTCACTGCACGGTCCAGTGAACCGCCCGATAGTCAGGGGGGCTAACCACGAGTTGATTCACAACCCATGCCACGACACTTTTGTCATATGTTATTTTTGGGGGATTTCAATAGGTATTGCAGTATTTCTTAGATAGTTTCGAGGAAGTACTGCAGTACTCTGTATACATTTTTAAACCAATAATAAGCTATATTTCATGTTCAAATGCACAACAAAGACAAAGTGTAGTCTAAACAATATGACTATCTTTTTATTTTCTAAGGGCTTTCATTAGCCAATAATATTGTGTTTTGTCATTGCTATGTACTGCGGAATACCTTGAAATTCTGGCGGTATACCGTGGCACAATATATTACTACGTTTTTGGCCCGTATCACTTAAAAACTACTGAATCAATTTACATCAAATAACAAAGAGGACCCTTTCCACACCATAATCTGTACTTACCTATATGCTATTCCACTCTACACCACTCCACTCTATGCTATTCCACTGTATCCCATTCCACCATATTCTACTCCACTCTACGCCACTTCAGTGTACACCACTCCACTCCACGCTAGCCCATTGGATGCCACTCCACTGTATTCCATTCCAGTCTACCCCACTCCAGTGCACCCCACTCCAGTTTACTCCATTCCACTGTATGCCACTCCACTATTCTACTCTATGCTATTTCACTCTAGGCTATTCTACTCTATGCCACTCCACTGTACTCCACTCTATGCAATTCCATTGTATGCCACTGCACTCTACGCTATTACACTGTACACAACTTCAATGTTCGCCATTCTACTGTATGGTATTCCCCTCTACCCCACTCTACTGTATGCCACTCCCTTCTATGCTATTCTATTGGATGTCACTCCACTGTATGCTATTACACTATACCCCACTCCACCGTAATCCACTCTAGTCTGCCTCACTCCCCTGTATGTTACTACACTATACACTATTACTTTCTATGCCACTCCACTGTACAACACTCCACTGTATGCTACTCCATTTTACGCTACTCCATTTTACGCCACTCCAGTGTACTCTCTATTACTCTATGACAACTCTACTAGACTCAACTCCACTCTATCCCCATGCATGCCAATGTCCAAATTTGTACTCAACTCTATGCCCATACACTCTATTGTACAACACTCTATTCCACTCTACAACAGTTTCCGACACTGTATGACACAGCACTCCACTCTACTGTGTGAAGCCCCACTCCGATTTATAACAGTTTTCTCGACTCTAACTATGCCACTTCAATGTACACCTCTCCACTGTATGCTAGTCCACTATATCTTACTCCACTCTACACAACTCCACTCTCTGCCACTCCACTCTACGGTATCCCACTGTATGCTACTCCACCGTACAGTAATCCACTCTACGCCACTCCACTGTATGATACCCTCCTCCACTTTATATAACCCCTCCTATAATAGTCTACTACACTATATGGTACTCTCCGACACTGTACCTCATACACTCCACTGTCTAACTCTATACTCCACTCTATGCCTGTACACTGCATTGTACAACACTCTTTACCACTATACATAATCTACGACACAACACAACACTCCACTCTACTGTACAAGACCTCACTCCAATTTATAACAGTCTACTACCTACATTAAGCCACTCCACTCCACTCCATGCCACTCTACTCTGCAACACACCAATATACTCTATTATACTTTAATCCACACTACGTTACACCACACCACTCAACTCTATGGCACTATACCAGACTTTACCTCACTCTACGCTACAGTACAGCAATCCATTCTACGCAAGCACCACTACTGTACTCTGTGCAACTCCACTCTACAATACTCTACTACATTCTCCATGCAGACAAATTGGACACTCAAGTAGAACTCTTAAATATTCTTGCAATTCATGTTCAGGGGGTCGAACAAAAGCTGCATAGCTTTAATGAGATGATCCTGAAGGTGCAGCGAGATCGGGAAACAGCTTTTCAAATGTGCCATTGTCACTGCACCCGAATAATCGATAAACTAGCGTCTGTTCCAACCATCCTTCCTGAACTATTGGGTACAACAAGGGGAGTTTTAACCATGCCTGTAACATTAATAGAGAAAGAAAAAGCAACAACAGTAGAGAAAGAACATGCAGCCTCAAAGGAAACAGATTCGGAATGTCCTAATCCCTTAATGGGGCAAAAAGCAGCGAAATAGAGTTAACCTCCAAGTCAACATCATTTACACTCAAAGTGTTCTCGATAATTTAGGCGACCAGGACCTCTCATTTCAAGATCAATGCAACCAGTCTCTAGAAAGACATTTAAAAGTACCTAAGCTTTTATCAAAGCGGGAGCGAAAACGATTGAGAAAATCCAGAAAGCGCAAACAAACAAGCCAGGTACAAGACTCATCCCCGGCAACATCAGTTCAAAATGGAATTCATCAAGAAAACAACGTAACCCAAAACAGCATGGAAGTAGTAATCCATAAGGAGCGACCGATCTCGTTCCTTAATCCGCCCGTCACGCCCAATACTTCAAACCATAATATAAGGGAGCCACCTCCGCCAGAAAAAATATACAGTTTATTCAAACCTGTAGCTGGGAAGGAAAAACATATTTCAAAAACTCAGGCTACACAACTAACAGCGAGGAGCTCCAAGTTGGCAATAAGGAAAACAACCCAGGGTGTGCCTATCCTGGCTGAGCAAATTGGCACAGACGTAAACCGAGTGCCGGAAATAAATAGGGGAGGTGAAATCCACCCACAAAAAAATACTCCAGAACCTCGAGATTTACCCCAGATCTTCCGAGAGCCCACGGTGGTGAAAAAAGAAATGGAAAGGACCTCAGACATTGAATCGCAGTACGATTCTCCAGTTAACAACAAATTGGTCTTTAATCCACAATACGTTTCAAGGGAACGCATGACATTCTTAACAGAAGTGTTTTGCTTAAATTATTTAAAGCTCTTCCACCTCTAAGCCATATAAATACCAATGATATTGAAAGTATCGAGTTTAATCAAAACCCGAGTCTCATTGGTCAAGAATTTACAACAGCTACATTTATCAACAATATGTTCACCGAACAAATTTGGCAGCAGAAGGACTCGTTCGCCAAATGGTGAATTGAGTTAAAAAAGATAATCCCCCCTCGTTATCCTAGTCCACTACAACCACCTCTTTATATTGCGAGTCTTTTAAAAGGGGCAAAAGGCCCGGATCATCATAGCCAAATAAGGGATAAAGAGTACCCGGCCAGGAAAATTACCATCACCTTTGATCATTCTGAAGTCAGTAAGTTTTCGGGTCCTTGGGACTCGAACACAGAAAGCACACCCTTGGGAATGGCATGAACAACCTTACCAATAGCCCCACACGTACATCAAGGTTGTAACATCTGTTCCTGAACGTGCATGGCCTTCACTCAAAATTAGAAGACCCCGATTTCATGGACTTTATCACACAATACAACATTCTCCTTTTTCAAGAATCCTGGCAGATAACTCCATCCCTAATAACTGGTTTCAAAGAATTCTTGAACCCGCCTAAGAGGGCCAAAAAATATGGAAGAGCAAAAGGGGCCTCTCTACCTTTATTTCAACAGAAATCCCATGGCACGCTTCTATTATAGATTTAGATTGTTCTTGGTTGTTGTGCGTCAAAATAGACGTCTCGGTGTCCTATACCCTGCTTATACTTAACATCTATATTCACCCCGCATCCAAACAAAAGAGGTTAAGAACTGAACAATTAATTACCTCATTAACAACATTACAACTCGCCTATCCAGATGCTAAAATCATCCTGTCGGGCGACTTCAATATGAATCTACAATATGCCAGGAGTAAGGGCAAAACAGAGGCCACCCCAGCCCTTAATCGACAGGACACATCTGGCAAGAAATGTGCAGCCCGCTTGAAAGATCTTTCAATGTGTGTACTCAATGGTCAAGGCTCGACCGATCAGCCCGCAGCATACACCAGGGTTACTCAAAAAACACGATCTACCATTGATTACACTTTTACGGATTACGACCTTCTCCCGTATATCACGAACTTCCAAATAAAAGACAGGGCGGAAAGTGACCATCAACCGCAATCCTTTACCCTATTAAAATCCTTTGCAACTTCAGAGAAAGCAAAGGCGCTATCATCTTTAACACAATGTTATAATCTAAAATGCCTTCGCTGGAATAAGGATAACATCGAGGACATCACAAGTACATACACCAGTCTTTTGGAAAGATCCAACTCTGAAACACTGACCATAAAAGCTTGGGAGTCTTTTATTTATGAAATTAACAAGACATTTTCTAAGTATGCCCACGCCCACAAAGCAGGAAGCCTAAAAGGGGCAGTCTGGTTCACCAATAGCCTGAGGAAACAAAAACAACAACTAAATAAGTACCTCAGACAACTACGATCCCAGGGACCAGAAGGCCACCAGGAACTCCTGCTCTTAATTTCAAAAACAAGAAAAAAGTTGAAAAAGGACATAAAATTTACCAAAAAAGTGTACCAAGAACATATTTGGGCGAAACTTCTTTATGCTTGTAAATTAGGGGACTCCAAGCTCTTCTGGGAACAAATCAACCAACTAACTAATGGCCGGAACCGACATCATAATTCGGATATATTGGAGGCCACATGGAGAGCTCACATCGAACTTTTATTTAACGAAACTCCACCCCTATTGGCCCCAAATAGCGGATTATTAACAGGGAAGGAGGCTGGAGGTCGAGGTAAAGTCAACGAAATCACGAACCATGAATCCCCTGAAGATTTTGTGTCGTTTTCAGACACTCAAGTCCTAAAAATTATAAAAAATTTAAAATCTGAGGGAGCCCCAGGTCCGAACGGATTACCAAATGCCCTGTTTCGGCATGACCCCCATTTTGGTCTCAAGTCTTGACTCCTCTTTTTCCAAAGCTATAGCCGACATGCTGATCCCTGAGTCCTGGAGAGGAAGCATCCTTAATCCAATCTATAAGTCGGGTTCCCGCTCGGATCCCTCCAACTACAGGTTGATCGCGCTGATAGATGTGGAGGCGAAAATTTACGCATCTAATCTCCTGGTAGAGTTAGAGGCTTGGGTCAGTCGAATAAACCTAATACCACATACGCAAACTGGTTTCCGGGCTGGGATGGGCACCCTTACGAACATCTCTGCGGTTACCCTTTTAGCCAACCAAGCTTTTGCAAAATCAAGGCCTCTGTACGCCTGCTTCGTAGACCTCAAAGCGGCTTTCGATAAAGTTCCAAGAGCCACTCTATGGGCAAAAATGCAAGCCTGGGGGGTTCCGCCTAGACTTCTGGACGCTATTATCAATCTGTATTCTCACACGTGGGTCCAAATCAAGAAAGGAGATGGGTCCAGCGTAACCGGTAAGATTCCAACATTAAACGGGCTAAAACAAGGATGCGTTTTAGCGCCTTGTCTGTTTAACATTTACACCTCTGATCTCAATAAGTGCCTTCAGTCAATTCCAGCTGACCCCCCAAAAACTCCGGTGGGCCTGCAGAAATTGATCACGGGATTAGGAGCCTATACTACCTTGAACCAACTCACGATCAATCATCAAAAGACAAAAGTAATGTGTTTTTCAAAACATAATAAATTATTGAAAAGGCACACCTTTTCCTGGAAATTGGGCGACCAATCGCTGGCCCGGGTTGCTTCCTATAAATACCTAGGCTTCCTGTTAGACTGCAAGCTCAACTTTAAGCAACACATGGAACAAGGACGCACGAAAGCTAAACAACTGTTATTTGCCTTCAAAATCCTGAGAAAAAAACTCATAGGTTGTTCTACCGGTCATCTGCTAAAAGTGATCGCAGCAAAATTTTTACCTTCCATCTCGTATGGCTCAGAACTCCTGAATACTAAAGATGCTACAATATTAAATACAGCACAATCTATATTTTTAAAAGACTGTTTTTAATACCGCTACACACTTCACAGGAACAAATTTGTTTACAATTTGGACAAAAAAATCAGATCATGGCCAGACAAGGTGCCTTAGTAAAGTATTATTGGAGGATGAGGGAGGCAGAAGATAACACTCTAGCCCACCGTTGTTGGGTTGAGATTGAAAATCAAGGAAGTGTTGGATTTAAAAGCGTGGTGAATACTGCAATCAAGCGGATCTCTTTAATAACTGATAAAATGATCTTTGCAAAAAAACATCATGCCTGGGCGGTGATACAGGCCTACCAGAGGCTGAAGCCGCAACAGTATCTGATCGAACATTTCTCCCACCATAAAAAGCACTACCTGATGTTGCTACGAATGGGATCATTCCCCTCAAAGGATTTGACCCCAACATGGAAACATACATGGCCATCTAAGGAATGTCGCCTCTGTGGTCAAGGGGAGGAGTCACTACTACACCTACTATGTACTTGCCCTTTTTTACTGAAAACCCGTAAATCCATTCTTCGGGAGATTTTAAGGAATGAACAGATAAGAACATGTAGAGCCGCAGTCATCAGGTGTCTTGGAGGGTTTTCAATTCCCCTGTCTTGTAGCGCCATAAAATTCTGGAAAATAGCAGCAAAGGAACTGGAAAAAACTGATTCATGCCAAGCAGCCAATAAATAATCTGCTGGCTGACATTTCTAAATGTATTGTAATACCCGTTCGTTTTTTAATTGTGGTCATGACCCTAAGGCCTTTTTTCTCTTTTATGTTTTTAAAAAAAAATGCTCATTTAAAGTATAGTGTTTTATGATGGTTTGCCATCCTTTTATGATTTTTAATGAATCAATAAAAGTATTTTTGACTGACTGACTACTCTATTACACTGTATTCCATACCCCAACACTTTAATCCTATTTATACCCCTACACTCCTCTGTACAACACTGTACAATACTGTAATCCACTGTACAACACTACTCCACTCTGTGCCACTCTACGATACTCTAGTCCACTACACAACACTGTAGTTAACTCTTTGTATGCCTCTGCACCCCATTTTATTCCACTCTACTATATGCCACAGTCCTCCACTCACACTACTCCACTGTACACCACTCCACGCTATGTCACTGTATGCCATTGCACTCTATAACACTGTACACCAATCCACTCTACCACACTCTACAACACTGTACTGTCCACCACTCTACAAAAGTCAACTACCCACATGCAGCCAACCTTGAACAGCCTTTGGCCGTGCACAGCAGGGGGTTGCCCGCAGGGTCTGGCCTGTGGCTAACCCCCTGCATGAAACCAACTCCTTCGACTGTGCACAACAGGAAGTTGGCTTCAGGGCCTGGCCTGCAATCAGGCCTGCGGTCAACCCACACATGCAGCCAACCCCATGCCGTACACGGCCACTGGCCATGCGCAACAAGGGGTTGGCCACAAGGTCTGACCTTTGGCCAGGCCCGGTGTCTAACCCCCCCAAAGACAGCCAACCCGCTGGCCCCCACTGCAGGCTATATGTGTGTGTGAGTGGGTCTGAGTGGGTCTGTGAGTGCATATGGCAGTGCTTGTATGGGTGTGTAAGTGGGTGTGTGAGTGCTTGTGTTTAAGTGGGTCTGTGAGTGGGTGTGTAAGTTCTTGTGTGGGGGGGTGTAAGTGGGTGTATGAGTGGTTTTGTGGGTCTGTGAGTGGTATTCAGTGGAATAGTATAGAGTGGAGTGGCGTAGAGTGGAAGAGCATATAGTGGAATGGCATCCACTGAAGTGGCATAGAGTGGAGGCGTGTACATTGTAATAGCATAGAGTTCACTGGGATAGAGGGGAGTTGTGTACAGGGTAATAGCACACAGTGGAATTTTGTACAGAGGAGTGGTGTAGAGTGCAATAGCATATACGGAGTAGCGTACATGGAGTGGCATACAGTGGAATGGTGTAGACTGGAGTGGTATACAGTGGGATGGGGTAGAGTGTAATAGCAGACAGTGGAGTGGCATACATTGGAGTGATATCCAATGGAATAGCGTGGAATGAAGTGGCATAGAGTGGAGTGCCATGCACATGAGTGGCGTAGACTGAAGTAGCATACAGTGGAGTGGTTGTGTGGGGGTGTGAGAGAGTGTGTGAGTGGATGTATTTTTTTTCAATTGGGGTCTGAATCCATTTCAGATTCACACAGAGAGTCACAATGAGTGCCGTGGAGAATCCACGGATCCTAGCACACCCTAAAAAAACATTATTGGGCAATTTCTTGCCTGTGAGGGGTCCCTCACAGACCCCTCCATCAGTCCCGTGGGGTTAGGGTACTCTGACCCCTTCATCCAATTTTGTGGGGTATTTTTCCCCCCGGGACCAAGTACCGATAAACAAAATGGCAGCTGCATCGCTCCTCTCAGGTTGCAGCCAGACAATCACAGCATTGCTGTTGGCGAGTGGATCCGCGTCCCTAAATATACATAGATCTTTTTTCTTAAATAACTCCAAAACTACAGAACAGATTTACACCAAATTTCAAAAAGAGATCCCTATGGGAAATTGTATGGGGAAAGTGCATTTTGGGCCCTCCCTTTTTCTCGGCCCCTGCTTGACGAATCACTGTGAAACTTTCCAGATTGAGCTGAAGTGAATGCCATACTAGTTTTGAAAATGTCGTGAAGATTCGTCAAATGGCACCAAAGTTATCAGCAAAACAAAAAACGCTTAGTCTATGGAAACTAGGTCCTAACTATGGTGACCACCAGTGGGTAATATATATAGATATATATTACCTCACCAGTAGGTAGCTATAGTTAGGTCCAGTTTTCCATAGGAAATCCTTTTTTTGACTTGCCTATAACATTGGCGTCATTTGACCATACTGCATGAAATTATCCCAAAAAGTGTCAAAGTAGGGTCTGTGCATCATGGAAAAATTGGGGGTGATCTGTGCAGTGGGGACCAAGAAATAGGGCCTCGAAATAAGGGTGTGTTTGTAATGTTAATTCCCATAGGAACGCATTGTAATGTTAATTCCTATAGGAACGCATTGGCAAACCTACAGCCCGAACCGCTGGACAGAATTACACCAAATTTGGCAGAAAGGTAGGTGTTGTTATGCAGATTGTGCTGTTTGGTGCAAATCCGTTCAGTAGTTTTTGAAAAATTCAAATGAACAATATACTTATATCTCTGGTCGTGGATATTTCGTGGAGGTCTTGCAGTGGTCGTGGATGTTTTACAATGATTCCGTGGTAAATTATAAATGCGCACACCAGCGGGAATGCTCTGATTGGCTGGCCACAACCTGAATAGAAAGTTGAGGCTGCCATTTTATCGAAATGGAACTGTTACCGGGGCTGAAAATTTCTGTGAAAGTTAACATAAGAGGTTAGGGTGGAGGTACTCTGACCCCATGTTTTAGAAATGGGGGTGCTAGTGACACAAGTTAAGTGTCCCAAATTTTTTTTTGGAATGCGCATGTTATTGTGAGCGAAGCCGCGACCACCAGCCCGGCCGCCGTTGTACCATCGAGGGGACATCGTGACATCTCACGAATATCGGTGGAAATGTAAATATATATATATATATATATATTTGTATGCCGTCACTGACTGTAACAGACTCATGTATGCACTCTCAAACTCATTTAGACTCTTATACAACCATTCACATACCCACTCACACAGTTATACATCCAGTCACATACCCAGTCAGATACTTATGGACCCAGTCACATACCCATTCAAGTACTCATGCATCCACTTAGAGACTCACTTGGAGAGTGACGCACCCATGTACATACCCAATCAGAGACTCACGCAACTACTTAGAGACCTACTCATAGACTCATGCACACAGTGTCATACCCACTTAGAGACTCTAAAACCCACTCATAGACCCACCTGGGCACTCATGCACCCACTCACAGTTCTGCTCAGATACTCATGCACCCACTTACAGACTCACTCGGAGAGTCATCCACCTCTGTACAGACCCGCTCAGAGACTCACGCACCCACTTACAGACCTACTCACACACTCATGTATGTACTCACAGACCCACTGAGACACTGACACACCCACTGACAGACCCACTGAGACACTCATACACCCAGTCAGAGATCCACTCAGACACTTAAACACTCACTCGCACACCAATACAGTCACTCACTCAGTCACAGACCCTCTTAGAGACTTCTGTACTCAGTCACTCAATCATACACTCAGAGACTCACACACCCACTCACAGAGTAACTCAGATATACATGCACCCACTCACTCACCCACTCAAAGACTCACGCATCCACTCACAGACCCACCGAGACACTCACCCTCCTAGTCACAGACCCACTCCCTCACCCACTCGGAGACTTATGCTCTCACTCACAGACCCATTGAGACACTTGTACACCCACTCGCAGATCCACTCAGACACTCATGCTCCCACTCACAGATCCGCTCAGACACTCACACACCCATGCAGCCACTCACACACACCCACTCAGAGACTTATACACCCAGTCACTCATACACTCAGACACTGACTCACCCACTCACAGCCCCACTGAGAGACCCATGCACTCATTCACAGAACCACTCAGACAATCATGCACCCACTCACTCATCCTCTCAGACACCCACTTAGACGCTCATGTATCGACTCACAGATAAAGTCAGACAGTCATATTCTTACTTACAAATGCACAAAGGCACTCATGCACCTACTCACAGATCGACTTAGAGACTCATGCAACCAATCACAGACCCATTGAGACACCCATGCACCCACTCATAGATGTACTGAGACAGTCACGGAGTTCATTACAGAACTATTGATAGACTGATGCACCGTCTTACAGATCCACTCAAATACTTATACAGTGAATGAGAGACTTACTGATAGAGCGATGTTTGCAGTCACAAATGTCACTGAAAGAGTTATACACTGTGTTATAGAGATATTAAGGATTTATTCATGGTATTATACAGCCATTTAGCTAGTAATGTGTTTAGTGTGTTGGTTATAATACACTTTGCAGTTATGAGTTTTTAATGTGGTGGTGGCTAAATTCACTTAAAAAAAATCAAAGGTTAGAGGAATGTTATTGTTAGGAATTAGCATTTAAAAAAACCTTAGAAATTCACTGAAAAATCCAAAGGTTACAGAGACGTTACAGTTAGGAAATAGAATTTCACTCATACAAACCAGAGTAATTCAGTAGTTATAGTTACCTGAGTTAACTATAACTCATGCCCTGGCAATGCACTGCTTATGACGTCACATATTACATCACTCATGACATGGTCAGTGGCATCACTGATGACATCTCAGATGTCATTTGAGATTTCATGAGTGATGTCATGAGTGATGTCACTGACCATGTCATGAGTGATGTAATATGTGCGGTCATACGCAGTGCATTGTGGGGGCATGAGTTATAGTTAGGTCAGCTAATTTTAACTGGTGAATTTCACTGGTTTTGTACGAGTGAAACCGGAGCCTAACTATAACGTCCTTGTAAACTTTGTTTTTTTCAGTGGAATATATATATATATATATATATATATATATATATATATATATATATATACACATATATATATATATATATACATATATGTCTTTCAAACTTGTCCAAAGATACGAAGACGCACTCCAGAGCAGTGATTCATCCGAATTCTTTAATGAGGGAAACCAGCAATTGCATTCCTGATTTTCTTTTCCTTTGCTTGACCGGTTTTGGAGCCCCCAGCTCCTTCTTCATAAGCATACTGAAATCTTGCAGACGCTGCTTGCATGCTAATTAATACATTGCCCTCCGGTGGGCCTCACAGGTGAGTGTTTCACAAAGCATGCTGGATTTTGTAGTTTCTATGCAGCCAATTCTTACCCTTCGGTGGGTTCTACAAAATTGCAGTTTATTAAAAAGGTATTTTCAGCCCTCCAGTGGGCCTCAGAGAAACAATCGCATGGTTTGATGTACAAAACTGCTTCTGCCACTCGTGGGTTTTCACCAGTTCAAGCCCCTGTGGCCCCATCATGATTTAGAGGGTGGTGCAGTCCTCCATGGCTTGGACTGCTGTGATTTATGTCTTTCAAAGTTGTCCAAAGAAACGAAGACGCACTCCAGAGCAGTGATTCATCCAAATTCTTTAATGAGGGAAACCAGCAATTGCAATCCTGATTTTCTTTTCCTTTGCTTGACCGGTTTTGGAGCCCCCAGCTCCTTCTTCATAAGCACACTGAAATCTTGCAGACAATGCGTGCATGCTAATTAGGAGGGCAATGTATTAATGCTCTGGAGTGCGTCTTCGTTTCTTTGGACAACTTTGAAAGATATATATATATATATATATATATATATATATATATATATATATATATATATATATATTCACTGAAAAAAACACAGGTTTTAGGGACGTTATAGTTAGTTGGACATTTCACTCGTACAAAACCAGAGAAATTCGACCGTTATAGTTAGTTGAGCTAATTATAACTTGTTCCCCCACAATGCTCTGCTGATGACGTCAAATATTACATGACTCATGACATGGTCAGTGACATCACTGATGACATCTCAAATGACATCACTGATGACATAATCCAGTCACTGAGTGTTTCTGAAAAGTTTAAGAATGTTATCAATATATACGCCAAGGTGTATTGAAGAATGAGTGAGTGTACGAGTGTCTGTATGGATGATTTTGTGGGTGCGTGACTGTATAAGTGAGTGGTTAAACCTGTCTTAGTGAATGCATGGGTGAGTGACTAATCTGTGTGAATATCTGTATCAGTCTGTCAGTTGGTGTGTAAGTGGCTGCATAGGTTGGTGAGTAGCTACATGAGTGTCTATATGGGTTAATGATTGTGTACGGGTGCCTGAGTGTCTGTGTGGGTGGGGGGTGTGTGACTCCCTGCATGGATGTGTGAGTGGGTGATTCACTGGGTGTATGGGTTCATGAGTGTGTCTGTGAGGGGCTGTATGGGTGGGTGAGTGGGTCTATGGCTGTGTTGTTGAGTGAATGAATGTCTCAATGGTACATGTCTGAGTAACTACATAAGTGAAAGGCAGTATACGTGAGTGTTGGAGTATATAAGTGACTATATGTGAGAGTGAGTGATTGTGAGAGTGGCTGTATGGATGAGTGTTTGTTTGTGTCAGTGATTGTATAAGAGAGTAAATATGTGTTAGTATCTGTATGAGTAAGTGAGGTGGTGTGTGTATAACTTTACACTTAGTAAATGGCAGTGTGATTGATTCTTTGGGTGACTGACTAGGTGTGTGAGTAACTCTATGCTGAGTGGCAGTATGTGAGTATCTGTATAGGTGTATGAGTGCATATATCAGTGGCTGTGTTGTTGAGTGACTGCGTGTATGATTGACTGCGTGTATGAGTGACTGTGTGGGTGAGTGGATGTGTGTGTAGACCTATGAATCAGTGAGTGGGTATGTACTAACTGGTATTGGTGTGTCTATGGTTTCGAGAATGTTAGTCTGTGTTTTTGAGTAGGTGTATAAAACGTTATATTAGGGTGTGAGGAGGTGCATCAGATATTAAGTGGATGATGTCATCAGTGATGTCATCAGTGATGTCATTTGAGAAGTCATTAGTGATGTCACTGACCATGTCATGAGTGATGTAATATGTGACGTCATTAGCAGTGCATTGCGGGGCGCAAATTATAGTTAGCTCAACTAACTATAAAGGCCGAACTTCTCTGGTTTTGTACGAGTGAAATGTCCAACTAACTATAACGTCCCTGAAACCTGTGGTTTTTTCAGTGAATTTCTAAGGTTTTTAAATGCTAATTTCTAACTATAACGTCCCTGAAACCTATGGTTTTTTCAGTGAATTTCTAAGGCTTTTTAAATGCTAATTTCTAACTATAACGTCCGATTAAACCTATGTTTTTTTCAGTGAATTTCTAAGGTTTTTCAGATGCTAATTTTTAACTATAATGTAGGAGTCGTGTTTGCAGAGTGGAATAGAAAGGGGCATAGGTCTCCGACCAGTGCCCAGGAATTCCGCTGCGTAGGACTTACAGGAGGTACCAGGAGGGCAACTTGGCCCCCAAAGTCCCTCAGGAGTAAAGTGGACTTCATCCCCCAACCAGTAGTGTGCCAGGAGGTGTGTTTGCAGAGTGGTGGAGAAAGGGGGCATGGCCTCCGAAGACTTCTTAGCAATCCCACTGTATGGGACTTACTGGAGGTAACAGGAGGGGTAGTTGGCCCCCAAGGACATCCTTGGAGGCCAACTACCCCTCCTATTATCTCCAGTAAGTCCCACACAGCAGGATTGCTAAGTTCTCATAGCAGGCCATGCCCCCTTTGCCTACCACTCTACAAACGCGCTCCCTGGCGCGCTCTTGGATGGGGATTGAAGTCCCCTTTGCTGCTGGGGGTCCTTAGGGGCCAACTAGCCTACCTGTTACCTCCAGTAAGCCCCACACAGTGGGATTGCTGAGAGGTGGACACAGGCCACGCCCCCTTTCTACACCACTCTGCAAACGCTCCTCCTGGTGTGCTGTTGGTTAGGGGATGACGTCCCCTTGCCTCCTGAGGGTCCCTGGGGGCCAATTGGCCCTGCTGTTACCTCCAGTAAGCCCCACACAGCTGGATTGCTGAGAGTGTTCAGAGGCCATGCCCCCTTTTTACACCACTTTGCAAATGCGCCTCCTGGCACACTGCTGCTTGGGGGATGAAGTCCACTTTAGTCCGGAAGTCCTCAGGACACAAGGGGACATCATTGCCCCACCAGCAGTGTGCCAAGAGGCGCGTTTGCAGAGTGGTGTAAAAAGGGGCGTGGCCTCAGTCCACCTCTCAGCAATCCCACTGTGTGGGGCTTACTGGAGGTACCTGGTGGGCTAGTTGGCCCCTAAGGACTCTTAGGATTCAAGGGGCCTTAATCCCCCAACCCAGAACGCGCCAGGAGGCGCGTTTGCAGAGTGGTGCAGGGAGGGGGCGGGGCCTCCGGTGAGATGCCGGCTTCTGTTTTCTTTTTTTTTTTAGAAGGGGGCTGTGTTGCCCCCTTCTCTTATTATTTTTTGGGCCCTGGGGACCCCATCCCCCAGGGCCTGAGCCATTTTTTGATATATATTTTTTTTAAACGGGATGGGGCCACGCAGCTCCCCTCCCGAGGCTGATTTCAGCCCCGGGGACCCCATCCCCCGAAGCATGGCCACTTCTTTTTAAATGTACATTTAAAGGAGGGGGGCCACGCGGCCCCCTCCTGAGGCCTTTTTAGGCCCTGGGGACCCCATCCCCCGGGGCTTTGCCTCTTTTTTAATGAATTAATGAATTTCTCTACGGGAGGGGGGCCATGTGGCCCCCCTTCCCTGGGCCACTTTTGGCCCAGGGGACCCCATCCCCCAGGGCCTGGCCCTACTTTGGGAACCGCGGGGGGAGCCCCAATGCACCCGTGGTCCCTGCTGGGTCCCCGCCTCCTGCAGGTGCCGGCACTGCTTTTGGACAAAGGGAGCTGCAAACATGCAGGTCCCTTTGTCCAAAAGCAATTCTGCTTTGCTTCATGGAAGCGAGGCAGGTTTCCTGCTCTCGCTTCCATGAAGCAAAGCAGTGTTTGCTATGGCAGGGCAGGAGCAGTGCTCCCGCCCTGCCATAGCAAACTGCAATGTCCCGGGGGTGGGCACCGCAGGACATTGCTGGAGCCGGCCCTGGGGGGAGGCGGTCCCCAGGGCCATGGAGGGCTCCAGGAGGGGGCCACACGGCCCCCCTCCCAACATGTATGTAGCCCCAAGGAGGTGGTGGTCCCCAAGGGACAGCAACGGACCCCTGTATTTGAATAATTAGTGCCCCGGGGAGGTGGTGGTCCCCGGGGCAGTGTGGGGGGGCAGGTGACCCCCACACTTTCTAATAATATTTGAAGCCCCGGGGAAGTGGCGGTCCCCGGGGCTTGGGGGGCACACGAGGCCCCCAACCAAAATAAATAAAAGCCCCGGGAGGTGGTGGTCCCCGGTGATGCGGGGGGCCACGTGCCCCCCACGCATAACTAACAAAGCCCTAGGGAGGTGGCAGTCCCCGGGGCTGCGGGGCCCCCGGCATAATAGTTACACATTACCCCCGGGGCCTGGCCCACCCGGGGGATCAAAAGAAATTAAGCGCGGGAGACTGTGCTCTGTTTTTTTTTCTTGGCGGGATTCGCGAATCCCGCCGGAAATATTTAAAAAAAAAAAATGCTTTTTTTAGCCCTGAATGGGACCCCCTGACCAGGCCTAGGGGGTCAGGGTGTTCCTAACCTGCCCTCTTTTCTTTTTTTTTTTATCCTCTTCTTACCTTTTTTTCTAGTGACTCGGTTCTGAGTCACAAGATGGCTGCCAATACTTCCTGGTTTGAAGTGTTGGCTGCCAATCAGAGCCAAGCTCGTGATCGGGAGGGTTCAGCCAATCAGATCTCACAATTCTCAAATATCGATATCTGTAAATGTTTAAATTTCTCAAAAACTACTGAACGGATTTACACCATTTAAAGTAAAGCGTGCTTTCTGGACCAAAAGCTACCTTTTTGCCAAATTTGGTGTAATTCCGTTCAGCAGTTCGGGCTGTAGCCATGTCTAAAGTTTCCTATGGAAATTAACATGGAGAAAACACGTTTTGGGACCCCCCTTGTTTCTCGGCCGCCGCTTGACGAATCACCCTGAAACTTTCAAGACAGGAGCTGACCTGAGCGGGTCATTAGCTTTGAAACTTTTGTGAAGATTCGTCAAACGGCGCCAAAGATATTGGCAAAAGAATTTTTTTTTTTTAATATAAACAAGGTTCTAACTATAACTACCTACTCGCAACCGCCAGTAAGTAATATATATATATATATATATATATATATATATACACACACACATATTATCTACTGGTGGTCGCCAGTAGATAGTTATAGTTAGGACCTATTTTCCATAGGAAATCCGCGACATTCTATTTGAAATAACTCTTGCGTCGGTTGACGAATCTTCGCGAAATTTTCAAACTTTATGGCCCGCTCCGGTCCGCTCCTACCCTGAAAGTCTCAGGGTGATTCGTCAAGCGGGGGCCGAGAAAAAAGGGGGTCCCAAAACGTGTTTTCCCCATTCATTTTCCCATAGGAAACTTTAGAAACGGCTACAGCCCGAACTGCTGAACGGAATTACACCAAATTTGGCAAAGAGGTAGTTCTTGGTTCAGAAAGAACCCTTTTGTTAAATGGTGTAAATCCGTTCAGTAGTTGCGGAGAAATTAAAAAAATAAGAGTCAAAAAATCAATTTCCCATAGGAAACTTTAGACACGGCTATAGCCCGAACTGCTGAACGGAATTACACCAAATTTGGCAATGAGGTAGTTCTTGGTTCAGAAAGAACCCTTTTTGTTAAATGGTGTAAATCCGTTCAGTAGTTGCTGAGAAAATCAAAAGTAAAAGTACACATATATCTATGGCCGCGTCGGATTCGCGCACCCTCCCGATCACGAGCTGTCTGCTAATTGGCTGTCAACACTCCAAACCAGGAAGTGTTGGCAGCCATCTTGTTCCTCGGTAGAACCGAGGAACAAGAAAGCAGTAAAACAAGTGTGCAAAACGCACAAAGGGGGCAGGGTAGAAACACCCTGACCCCCTAGGTCTGCTCAGGGGGTCCCACAAGGACCCCCTGGGCAGAAAAAAGCATTTTTTTTTTTAAATCGGCTTGATGCGCTCAGGGAGCGCGAATCCTGCCGGAAAAAAAAAAATCGAAGGGCGGTCTCCCGCGCTTCAATTGTATTTTGCCTCCGGGTGGCCCAAGTCCCGGGGGCATGGTGGGGGGGTTAAATTTATGTATGGGGGGCCTCAAAGGGCCCCCCAAGCCCCGGGGACTGCCACCCCCCCGGGCTTTCTTTTTAAAATGGTGCGGGAGGGCTCTGAGCCCTCCCGCAGCCCCGAGGACCACCACCTCCCCGGGGCTTCTTTTTTTTACTTTTTCCTGTGTGGGGGGGCTCGAGCCCCCCACACGCCCGAGACCGCCACCTCCCCGGGGCACTAACAAATTAAAATGGGGGTTCGTTTTGGACCCCCGAAGCCCCGGGGACCACCACCTCCCGGGGCTTTGCTGATGTGGGGAGGGGGCCGCGCGGCCCCCTCCTGGAGCCTGTGGTGGCCCTGGGGACCGCCACCCCCAGGGCCGGCTCCTGCAGTGTCCCGGGGTGCCTACCCCGGGACACTGCTGTTTGCAATGACAGGACGGGAGCCTTGCGGCTCCCGTCCTGTCATTGCAAACTGCTTTGGATATTGGAAGAGAGAGCAGGGAAACCTGCTCTCGCTCCAATATCCAAAGACAATTGCTTTCCACACGGGGAGCAGCATGTTAGCTGCTCCCCGTGTGGAAAGCAATGCCGGCTCCCTTAGGACACGGGGAGCCGGCGGGACTGTGGGGGTTTGGGGACCCCCCACAGTCCCCAACCAGAGGCCAGGCCCCGGGGATGGGGTCCCCGGGGCCATAAGTGGCCCGGGAGGGGGGCCAAGCGGCCCCCTCCCCAGAAATTATTTTTAAAAAAGGCCTGCCCCGGGGTATGGGGTCCCCGGGGCAAAGGAGGCCTGAGGAGGGGGCCACGCAGCCCCCTCCTTAAAAGGAATGTTAGTGTGGCCATGCCCCGGGGGATGGGGTCCCCGGGGCAGTTTTCGGCCAGGGGAGGGGGCCACGCGGCCCCCTTCCAGTTTAATTTTAATTAAAAAAAAAAGAGGGGTAAGGCCCTGGGGGATGGGGTCCCCAGGGCCCAAAAATAAGAAAAAGGAAGGGGGCCACACAGCCCCCCTTCAGAGAAAAAAAAACGATCGGGCCGCAGGCCCCGCCCCTTCCTTCACCACTCTGCAAACGCGCCCCTGGCGAGTTTGCAGATGAGAAGTAATTCACCTTGAATACTGGGGGTCCCTGGGGCCAACTAGCCCACCAGGAACCTCCAGTATGCACCAGGGGCTGCGTTGCAGAGAGGTGTACAGAGGCCAAGCCCCTTTATACACCTCTCTGCAACGCAGCTCTGTGGCGCTTTTTGGAGGTACATGGTGGGCTAGTTGGCCCCCAGGAACCCTCAGGATTCAAGGGGACTTAATCCCCCAACTTAAAACGCGCCACGGGGCGCGTTTACACAGTGGTGAAGGGAGGGGCGGGGCTTCAGGTGACATGTGTGCAAACAGGCCCCGTGGCGCGTTTTAAGATGGGAATTAAATCCCCTTCAATCCTGAGGGTCCCTGGGGCCAACTAGCCCAACAGGTACATCCAGAAAGCGCCACAGAGCTGCGTTGCAGAGAGGTGTAAAAGGGGTGTGGCCTCTCTACACGTCTCTGCAACGCAGCCCCTGGCGCATACTGGAGGTTCCTGGTGGGCTAGTTGGCCCCTAGGGACCCTCATGATTCAAGGGGACTTAATCCCCCAACTTAAAACGCGCCACGGGCGCGTTTGCACAGATGTCACCTCAGGCCCCGCCCCTACCTTCACCATTGTGCAAATATTCCTCTAAAATCTGCCGAACTACGAATTCGGATTTACTCACCTGTTATCAGGAGAGACCTCAGTGCTGCATCTTTCAGCCCAGTACTAATCCTGAAAAGTAATTTTAACCGTACTTACCAGTAACTTGAATTTCCTTCCATAGGATATCATTGCCTGCTTTTTGCTGAAAAAGTTTCTAAGTGTTGATTTTTGAAACATACAAATATTCCTCTAAAATCAGCCGAAATACGAATTCCGATTTACTCACCTGTTATCAGGAGAGACCTCAGTGCTGTATCTTTCAGCCCAGTACTGGTCCTGAAAAGTAATTTTAACCGTACTTACCAGTAACTTGAATTTTCTTCCATAGGCTAACATTGACTGGTTTCACTTGGAAATTCTTCTAAGTGTGGAGTTTTGGAACTTTAAAATATTCCTCTAAAATCAGCCAAAATACGAATTCCGATTTATTCACCTGTTATCAGGAGAGACCTCAGTGCTGCATCTTTTAGCCCAGCACTGACCCTGAAAAGTAAATTTAACCGTACTTACCAGTAACTTATATTTTCTTCCATAGGAATCCATTGTCTGGTTTTCAGCTGAAAAGTTTCAAAGTGTCGATTTTCACAAACTACAAATATTCCTTAAAAATCGCCTGTATGACTTAAACGCATTCTTTCAACTGTTTACAGGAGATGCACCAGTGCTGGATCCAGGATCCAACACTGAGTAAGAAAAAGTAACAATAACAGTTTTTACCTGCTAAGTGAATTTCCTTCCATAGGATAACATTGGTGATTCTATGAGAAAAAGTTTCTGTGTCAACTTTTAAAATACAATAATATTCCTTAAAAATCACTACTGTAACCAAAACGCTTTTACTCAACTGTTTACAGGAGATGTCCCAGGACTGAATCTAGGATCCAGTCCTGTGGTTAGAAAAGTAATCCATAAAGTAACTAATTGCATTTAACTAGAAATTCACATTGAGCTGAATGTTGCATTGTGTTTGAAAATGTGTTGCCCATTGCAACAACTGTAACTACTGTACTTAAAAGTCTATTGCCTATGTGCAAAGTATTTAAACTAAAGTAATTCATTCTGAGAAAGTATTTTTTGTAATGTATAATGTAATTACAATGTAATTTAAAAAATAAAATATGTAAAAAAAAATGTTTCTAAAAATGTAGTAAATCAGTATGAAAAAAATAAATATAACAATTAATACATTTAAAAATTGTCATTTACAAAACCTTTGAAATTCACTGAAAAAATCGTAGGTTTCAGACATGTTATAGTTAGGAATTAGCATTTAAAAAACCTTTGAAATTCACTGAAAAAACCATAGGTTTCAGACACGTTATAGTTAGAAATTAGCATTTAAAAAACCTTTGAAATTCACTGAAAAAACCATAGGTTTCAGGCACGTTATAGTTAGAAATTTGCATTTAAAAAACCTTAGAAATTCACTGAAAAAACCATAAGGTTTTAGGGACAGTTATAGTTAGTTGGACATTGCACTCGTACAAAACCCGTGAAATTCCCCCGTTATAGTTAGTTCAGGTAACTATAACTCGCGCCTCCGCAATGCACTGCTGATGACGTCACATATTACATCACTCATGACATGGTCAGTGACATCACTGATGACATCACTGATGACATCTCAAATGACATCACTGATGACATCACTGATGACATCATCCATGTGAGAATTTAATGCATCTTCTCACACCCTAATATAAGTTTTGAAACACCCACTCTAAATTACAGACTGCCATTCTCAAAACCATACACACTCCAATACCAATAAGTACATACCCACTCACTGATTCTTAGATCTACACACACACATCTACTCACTCACCCGTACAGTCACTCATACTTACAGTCACTCAGTACAGGACTATCATATGCACTCATACACCTATATAAACACTCACACAACGCAACTCATCCATAGAGGTATTCACACACCTAGTCAGTCATGCAAATAATTAATCACACTCCAATTTACTCACCTATACAGTTATACACACCAGCTCACTTACTCATAAAAATACTAGCACATTCTTACGCTCCTATGCAATCACTGATGCAAGCACACACTCATCCATATAGCCACTCTCACAATCACACACTCTCACTTATAGCCATTTATATACTCCAACACACATATATACTGCCTTTCACATATGTAGTTACTCACACATGTACCTCTGAGATATACATTCAATCACTAACACACCCATACACACACTCACCCACCCATACAGTCCATCACAGACGCACTCTTGAAACCATGCACCCAGTGAATCACCCACTCACACATCTATGCACAGAGTCACACACACCCCACCCACACAAACACTGAGGCACCCATACAGATACTCAGAGAACCAATCCATAACCCATATAGACACTCATTTAGCTAGTCAGAAACCCATGCAGTTGCTTACACAACAACAGACAGACGGATACAGACATTCACACAGTTTAGTCACTCACCCATGCATCCAGTAAGATACGTTTAATCACTCACTTATAGACTCAGTCACGCACCTACTAAATCATCCATTCAGGCGCTTCTACACCCACTCATTCTTCAATACGCCTTTCCCTAAATATATTAAACATATTTAAACTTTACAGAAACACACAGTCACTGGATGATGTCATCAGTGATGTCATCAGTGATGTCATTTGAGATGTCATCAGTGATGTCATCAGTGATGTCACTGACCATGTCATGAGTGATGTAATATGTGACGTCATCAGCAGTGCATTGCGGGGCGCGAGTTATAGTTACCTGAACTACCTATAACGGGGGAATTTCACGGGTTTTGTACGAGTGCAATGTCCAACTAACTATAACTGTCCCTAAAACCTTATGGTTTTTTCAGTGAATTTCTAAGGTTTTTTAAATGCAAATTTCTAACTATAACGTGCCTGAAACCTATGGTTTTTTCAGTGAATATATATATATATACACATATATATGTCTATATGTTAAACCAAGTCTACGCGCACAGCAAACTCCACCCTGCAACATAGAAACGGACCGCTCGTCGATTCCAGATTTCAAGTGCTTTATTCAGGTAGCATAAATTCCAAAATTATATATAACTAAGCCTTCAACAAAATATTATTGTAGAAAGCAGGTGAAGTAGTTTTGATACTGTCCACTCCTTATGTGTTAAACCAATGGACAGCACATTACAATATAGAACACAAGTTAAATGATAAGGAATATGACATGTAAATTCACAAAAATGGATAGAATATTCAGTCTGTACCTCAATGAATTTTGACGTTTCATCCAATTCAATTTTTGGAAGAGTTGGTATATCTTTCCAGGAAAGTGCATTATTGTCGCTTTCTATCTCAGTGGTAGCAAGGCTTTGAGTCCCCAATCCATACACCTGAAAGACCAGACAAAGGAAAAATGTGTTATAAGGAAGGCAAAGATATAATCTGGAGTAATACAGATACCAAGGTATTAAATGATATATTGCAAATAACCTATGTCTTCCACTTCCAGCATAATGTTGTATATATTCATTAGAAAGGGAACCTAGAATAGGGTCATGATTTATTGGCAAAGGAGAGTTTCAGGCACATTTATCTAAACATCAGTAAGCAGGAGGTACTGACCAGGAGGATAGCCTAGGAAGTCGAAGACTGAATTTACTCCAGTTCCAACCAATCATCATAGTTAGTAAAAGAACAACAGGCCTATATACTTCCTTGAAACTTATCAAATATATGAAGCAGCTTTTAATTACTATGCACAATGTTTGTTATACCCAACAGAATGTATTTATAATGGTAGAACAGAATACATTTAAACGCCTCACTCTTAAGCAAGAAAAAGCAAATCATGGTCTGTGATCTACAAGATAAGTTCTTCACAATATTCAAGAGTCTTTAGTGGCCCATATGAATATTCAACACTTGATGTTTCTCATAGAAACAATGAGGAATATGAGATGACAAACATTGAAACAGAAATAAAAGCCTATGGGACAATCATCATTGCACCATCTTTATTTAATTTGTATAGCCAATGAATGGTGAATATTGTTGTGCACTGAGTATTTTCTTTGACCATTTTGCCAAGTCGGACCAATTTGCTAGGTACTTAAATTTAAAACTATATTTTAGGTAATTTGAAATTATCACACCAGGATATCTGGCCTCCCAGTGCTTAATTTGTAAAGAAATAAGTGCAGGGCCCTCGTCAGGATGCCACAGCAGCTTGCAGCACCCATTGCCCCTGCCAGCTCCACCAGTGACAATACCAACACAACTACTAACCATCACACCCTACAAATGTGATAATTCAGACTATTCCAGGCCCCCTAAGGCTTGGGCAGTAGGTATTAGTCATTTTTAATGTATATTGTATTATTTTTAAACACCTGTTATTGTGTTCATCTCTAATTTAGACAAACAGCAGACTGTCATTAGTGCCGGATTTGGCAATTAAGTGCCGGTGCTGAGCACCGGAAACCACCGGCTCAAATTAAGCACTGTGGCCTCCTTTTTAAGATGGTGAGACTAGGTCTGATTTTCCTGAGAGATGTACCAAATCATTACCTTTGTTTAAGATTGATTAACTCTGTAGCCTGATAGAGATCAAAAGTGCTGTAGTATAGCCATACATGGATTATATGCATTTCCGTTGCTATTTAGGATTAGTAAATCAGCAGCATACAGCTGGAGATTAACAAGGAAGTCACCTACCCAGCAACCAGGGATGTCTTAGTTATCTTATAGCCATAAGGGATGCAGTTCTATATGTATTGAGAACAACAATGCGGAGAATGGGCATCCATGTCGGGTATCACTTCTTACTTCATATGACTGACCAATCCCTTTAATTATAAAATTGGTTTTTTACTCTATACAAAAAGCTTGAAACCCCTGGATACATTTTTTCAGCAACCCAAAAATCTGAAGCATAACCCACAAGTGGTCACACTATTCCAGATAAAAAGCCTTTTCGGCATCATCAAAGCTATCAATGCAAAAGTGAAGGCAGATGAGATATCAAAACAGGATGTTTTGATCTAAATATCTATTCTTTATAAACCCCTGTTTGTCTAGATTTTTACAATGCAGGTTGCCATAAATTCAGAGATAATCTTACTGTCAACAGTCTATAATGATACCGGTCGGTACAATGTTCATATAGAGGGATCTTTCCCAGGCTTACAAACTATTACTATATTAACTTTGCAATGGTACTTCCTTGAAAGCTTTCTTCCAGAATTCAATACGAAGGTCATCCAGACCTGGTGCCTTACTATACCCAAGATGAATTATAATTTCTTGCGTTTAGTAGAAGAAGATGTGCACATCTAACTGTTCCTGTTCCTCCAATGTAAACTATGACATTTTTACTTTCGAAAAGAATTCTTCTCATAACTTTGATTGGATTATATCAGGAGGAGAATGTATTTCTGACAAATGATGTGCAAAGTAATGACAGATTTGAGTTTCATCCTTAATTTCCATTCTATTTGATCTTAATTTATCAACATAATTATGTTTTTTGTTTACTTTTATTTATCAAACTAATATCGTAGCTGGTTTTTCTTGAATTCATTAAGTTCTTGTCAGTGATTGGAACATTTCTGAGCTATATCACTATACATCCTTTATGTGAATTTCTTCTTGTGACTTTGTAGTACTGTGGCTTTCTCTTTCTTAGCTTCCTGCAAGTTTTATATCTCCAAATCCTCCAGAGCTAAACAAATGATCTTTAATAACCCGAGTTCATTTATTTGACCATAAAATCAGAATTAGTTAATCTTGCAGATGCTTGTAAATGTTCTAGACAATTAGCGGGTGTGCTGAACCAGCATTACTAAAAAAAAACATCTTTGTCTGTGTCGGAATATATTGAGCCAATTGGGGAACATTCAATTCCTTTCGATTAAGTGTTCAACTATTCTGAGGCTGCTCTTTTACTATAAAGTCAAGGAGCTTTAGAGTTATCACATATTGATCTAAGATATGACTGGGTTAGATTTTATCTCTAATGTCTGTTACAAAGAATTTTAGAGACAAAAATGCATCTACTAGAGAAAAAGACATACTCAGCCTTAGGCCTAATGTTACAAATCATTTGCTGCATTGAAATAACTGTCTTCGGTTCCTGAGGTTTGAGCCTGTTATGTGACCTTTCCATCGCTGAGAGAGTAATATTTCAGTCTCCTCCACAAACCAGCGAAGGGGCCATCATGGCTATATAGATCATCCTGATTAGAACCTTAAATGGTAACCACTCTTAATGTTTCCGAATCCAGGCTTAGACCCACTGTTACTCACCTTGCTGTTTTATCAGTAAGAGTATGGTCAACTGTATTCTCTGAAGATATCTGGATCATAACTTGGGTCCCTATAGTTGTATTGGGCAGACCTGAACAGGCTACCAATTTGACCTCCTTTGTATTACAGAGGTAGCTTCTATTCTCTGGTATATGTGTCTCCTGTAGCAGAATCACTTCAACCCTTGCAACAGCCCATTACATTCCATGATAGAATTTTAAGTTGTTTTGCCATCTTGCATCATGCGAATGGAGCTATCCATTTTAAGGGTATTTAACGTGACTCACCTGCTTGCAAGAAATTATTTATTTTTCGTCCTTTCCTCCCCATAGTGCTCGACCAAAACCCCTTCTGTAAGCCCTAATGCAAGTAACCAAACACATCCAGCCTTCCATAGTACCTACTTAGCCTTCAGCAGGGACCCCTTTCAGCCACTGGCACATAGGCTCCCTTTCCTGGGACTACAACTAGAGCTAATTTCCAAGCTCGAGATCAATCACTCCGCCCCATGCCCTTTTCATATGCTAAGTTTTCAGTCTCCATTATAAAACCAGCTAAATTATGTTCCGCTTCAGATGATGAAAAGGAACATTTGTGGATTTCATTGATCAAAATGTTCAATTTAAAAGGATGCTGCAGTTAAGCTTCCACATCATTTGCTCTGAATTTGTCTATACGTGGCTATAGTTCCTGGCATCTCTGATTCATTTTTCGAGCAATGATTAGCATATTATGATGAAAAAGAAAGCATGAGGCAGGAACTGTATGACTTCAGTGTCTTGAAGTTTATTGTAAAGCAAACCTAAGGCTCACAAGGAAATGGACACTGTGCACTTCCAGGCTATCATCCTGGAATGGCTCAAAAATTGAAAACCTTCCAAGATTCCAGCTGGAAGTTCCGAGCGTAATAACATTCCAAGAATTATTAATGAGACTACACAACATGTCTCTTTTTACACACAAAAAACAAGAACAAATAAATAAGTTCAAATAATTGGATAGTAAAACAAATGATTCATGAGGCAATGGCTTAAACCTGATGTACAAAATAATTAATCATATGAGAACACAATGTAATACAGGAATCTTGTTGGTATCTTAACCACTCTTCAATCTCGGAGCATCTGACACTCCACTATTTGCTTGTTGGAGGTTACAGAGCTTCAAAGAGTTCAATCCTAGCATCACCCCATGTCACATCAGAATCTCCAAAGTCAGTTCAAACATTACTATCTTCTGGTGTATTATTACTGAACATAACAGATTCTTGATCAGGCTCCAGTAGTACCACTGAACCTATGTTACATCCAGTGGCAGCTGGTGAATTTAGAATGTGGTGAGGCGTAAAAGTTTGGGATGAATGTTGCACGAGCTAACCATCATAAGGAGGGTTGGGGGGGGTTCACCCCCTGGGAAAGTTTTGAAAAAAGAGTGAGCAAATGGTGCATTTTAACGCAAATTTGAGAAAGCAAGAAGGTTTATAAAGCATTGTGAAAGTGTCGACTTTAAATATTTAAACATGTTGCACTTAACTATGCAACTAGTACATACCTATTGCATGGTCTTTATAATAACTTGTCTGACATTTTCTTCATACAGTTTAGTTATAACATCAGTAAAGACATTTAATATGATAATAATGTAGCTGCTCTGTAACAGCAGTGCATTTAGAATTAACTATCAAAAACTGAACAGGTCTTTCTCTCCTTTTCCTAAAGAAGGCTGAAAAACTTAAAGTTTAAGTGAGTAAATATGGGAAAGGGAATTATTACACCACAGATGGTGCTAGTGGGCTTAAGAAGGAGGGGTACGTTTGAGTAACAGCCCATCTTTTAATACTCAAGAGGCAGCACTACATTGCGCTTACGGGTGCCTAGTGAAAACAGCCACTTTTCATTCCAAGCCTGGTGACTGACTGACAAATGTATGTATCGGCATGAAGTTTAGCCTAGACAGGCCTGAGGCATGCCACAGCACACCCATAGATGGTGGTTTGTTTGTGAACTCAGCTTAGTGAGCAAGGAGTACTATTGATGCTTATGCTGCATCACTCATTCACCAGTTGACTGTCGCTTGCTTTTTCCAAGCGAAGCGGGACACTGTAAACTGAGGCAAAACTCACACAGGGCTTCACATTTCAAGAAGGGCAGTCTATCAGTGCCTTAGCCACATAGTTCAACACTGGCCACAGCATTGAGCGTATGACTGGTAAACACTTAATCCACAACCATAGCTAAAAAAGCTCTAATGAACTCAGAGTTATTTTACTTGTTAAATATAATTTTTTACACCGTGGCTGTGTGCCTGTGTCTCCAGACTCTGACTACTGCCTTTAGTTTATTTCGGCTGATCCCAGGGCCAAGGTCACAAAGTGAGGTCAATCAGAACGGTATTACTGAGAATACTAGCTCTCATCTCCACGAAACTCCCGCCTCGTATGTAATGCTGTTACTGCCTGGTGGCAATGCGCACAAAGAGGGAAGAGAGAGTATGCGCAGAAATCAAATGGCCAATCACTTCATTACTTAGTAGCACATCCTTTCCCAACTCGTCACAGGGTGGGTCTGGGTCCCACCCCACCCTGTAATGAGTTGGTAAAGGGTGGGGTGACAATGCTCTCCACTCCCTGACTGTAGTGGAGGCTTAGCGCTACAGGGCTTGCAATGGAAACGCCCGGGACTAACTTTACCTCCACGTCATCAGGGGTGGAGACTGTCTTGATGCTCAGTCTTCGCGAAGATGATGACATCACAGCCCTCAGGGCTGTGAGAATGTCAGCCCGGTAATGCAAGAAGAGCAAAGTGAAAGCGCCGTGAGTCATGTGATGTGACGGCTGCACACTAGTCAGTGAGTGTGTGTAATCATCAATAGGATCAGCAAACAACATCATGGTGATGCTGAGTGGTGAAGACACTGCCCCTTACAAGTGAGTATTATTTAATTAAACAGATTTGGCATTGATTGCTGTAAATGTAAAGGGGGCAGAGCCCCGACGCCCTTTCGCAGAAACCGCTGCTGGTTACATCATACCCTATCTGAGCAGAATGGCAATGTGAAAGACTACAGGACTTGAATAGGTTATGAAAAGCTGACTTACCTTTCTGCACTCACTCATGCTCAGCCCGATTATAAGCATTACAGCATTGATGGGATAACATCTCTCTCATTGTCTTTTTCTCGTTCAAAATCAACAACAAAAGCAGATTTCTTGGCTGACCACCTTGGATTTAACCTGGTTTCACCTCCCCTCTCCCACAACAAATAAAAAGGGGAAACATCTGTAACTAAATGTGGTGTTTTAAGGCAACTCTACACTTTCTGGCTAACATATTTTTATATTAAAGTTAGAGGTTAAGGCAGTCTGAATCCCTTCCTTTAGAAAGCCATTGACATGTTCAACCATCAGCAGAACAAAATTACAGAGGTGCATTCTCTTGCGTAATGCTGTGAAAGGAATTCAAAATTTTGTCCAAAGTTATTATGAGCATATGATTGGGAGGGTGCAGTCCATGATGGCCCAGCCCCTCTCATTCCTTCCTTTCCTCCTGAATTGAGGGTCTAATTTGTACCAACTAAAACTAACCACCCAGCGACAAGGTAAATTCAAAGCATCCTCTTTTTTCCCTTGGTGCCTCAGGTAAACATTCAATCTATTTCCTTCACAAGTTCACAAAGGAAAATGATTTAAACTCTAAACAAAGTCTAAAACAATAAAAAAAAATGCTTTTTTTCCCATAGAATATTTTGCTGATGATCTGATGAACTAATAAACTGAAAGATTAAAAACCACATCTGCTTCCCACTTGAAAATCTGAAGAAATCGACAACACAGAAACAACACAGAGAAAAAAGTAATCATTTGCTGTTACAATAAAATCTTTTTTAGTAAAATTCATTTAGTATACGATTCAAATTTTTCATAATTTGTCCCCGTTTTCTATTTTTTGAAACAGGATGGAGAACATGCTTCAAGCTTCATATATTATGTCTAAAAGGGTAAATATAAATTATCAAGATTACCTTTTATTTTAAAGAACGGAACACTGAACCACTGGCACATTGAAGGTGTGTAAATTACTTTTCAACTCATTGCAGAGGTAGAGCAGAAATTCTGCATAGGGAATTTATTGAACTTACCTCAGAGCATAAGCATTCTGCCTCTGAAACTTAGAAAGAAGCAAGGGAAAATGTTCAACAATTTTAATCTCTTGCAGCCACCTTTAATGTACCCTGTGGTTCAGTTTTAAGGGAGGTCTCCAAAATGTACCTATACATGTTGCACAGATATACCTCCCATCCCAAATGTAAATAGACTAATTCACTTAAAAAGACAGACAAATAAAGAAGAACCCGCCCAACCAAAATCATTTTCTGATATTGACATTCCTACCAATCCTAAAGGTACATTTTTAATTACAAACCCTTTCTTTTCCATGATACCCTACATCCTACTGAAAGAACTCTAATGTTTGCTGCTCTCCATAATCTCCATCTTTTAGACAATAGTGGATAATGGATTAAGGTTACACGAAATCCATTAAAAAATATGTACCCTTTTCAGACTAACATTAAAAACAATACAATACCTTTAATATATGCGTATATTAAAATTGTGAATGTTATAAAGGAAAAAAATAAATAACAAAAGCCATGAGAAAATAATTTTGGACTTTGAATTAGGCATGATGTCCACTATTAAAAAATCTACCCTAAATCTCAAATTCAGAGATTATTTAAATTTTTCCGATGCAATTTGGAAAATAAAATAAAAAACAACCCTTGCAGCTGATTACATGTCAGATAGCAAACTACAATATGAAATAAAAAAAGTAAGTGCATGATCTTTTGTCCCTCCAGCTCAAGTTGCTGATCACTACACAGCCATACTTCTATTGCCATACTTTCTACAACATGAAGAACAATTAGCACTACTTTTAAATTACTTTGAAGAAACATGGATTGCCCATCTAAACTGCTCAGGCCACAGAAGAGGGGCAAAATTTCACATTGAATGGTGAAATTGTTACCTGATCTATTTAAAGAGAGGGAAAGAACTAATAATGCTGTTGAAGGTTGGCATAATGCATTCAACAGTTCGATAGGTAAAGAGCACCTCAGCTTCTATCATTTAAATTCAAAATAAAAAGGGACTTTCTTATTGCATAAAAATGAAATATACATTATTAAATTTTAAAGGGTTGTGGGTTTAAAATTTTAAGATAATTGTTTAATGTATTTACAAATTATTTGACATGCACTTATTCTATGATTTCTTTTACAGATAATTTTTTGTTTTTATAAAATAATGTTTACACAATTTTTTTTAAACTAATAACACTATTGTTAATAAATACCATATCATTAATTGTATAATTTAGACTGATTTCCCATATTAAATTGTTTCCCACTCATGGACCCTATACTTTTTTGATAACCAGATTTCATTGATTTTAAACGATGGAAGATGGTAATATATAACAAAATGACACACTGGTATTTATTTCAGAGAGTGACACAGGGTTTGCTCAAAGCCGCGACATTCAAACAATGCAGCACATCTATAAGAAGCAACGTCCTCATCACAATAGTAGTTTTAGTCCTAAACAAATTGGCCTAGCCATTTACCACAAACTCCTCCATGCTTATGGGGGCAGCCCCTTGCCTCATAGACTGGTTGTTCTTTTTGTGTACACCAGTCCACACCTCAGCACCATAACAAAAGGGTGGGAGGACTACAAGACCTCCAACTAGCAGCAATAACTCATTTGGCGACCAGAAGGGCTGTACCTAGAAATGACCGCTCAGCTCTTGTGCAGCCAGAGCCCTCGAAGACACCAAGCAATATCAGCAAAAGGGAAGGAGGAGCCTCCCATCTTAGGACTTCTGTTAGGTCTTCGATCGCTTCAGACCAGTAGGTTTTAATCAAAGAGCAGGACCACACCATATTAAAATAATTGGCAGAGTTCACCCCGCAATGGGTGCAGGAGGGATCTGGGAAGAGGCCTGCTTGATGCATTCGAGCCGGGGAATGGTAGGCATAGTAGAGATAGTATGCTTGGATCAGCCATAGTCTAGTGGAAATAGGCCTAGGTTACCAATAAGGAGCTTGGCCTCAAGTGGACTAAACTCTGGCAGGGTGACTCCAACCCGGGTCAGCACTAGGTGGTATCCACAATATCTAAGACCTTTTCAAAGTCAATGAAAAGTAAAGCTGGATCATGTGGCAATCGATGATGGCGAGCCAGGGCCACCTGAAGGTGCCGGAGGCAGTGCCTCATGCTGCGAGTTGGCATGAAGCCATATTGTTCCGGATGAATCATAGTAGAAAGGCCTTACTTGAGGCGCGCAGTCAACATGATGGCAAAGATTTTGACCTCCCTGTTAATGAGAGATGTCAGTTGATAGTCAGTGCATGACGTGGATGGGGGTTGTGTTTTGGGGATCACCACAATAGTGGCAGAATCTAACTCTGGAGGAAAGGTGCCATTGTGGCTCACCTCTTTGTAAAGGGACAGAAGGTGAGGGGTTAGTATTTGCTTTTATAAATAATAATTCTTCTGTTCGAAGTATTTTAAAATATTCACACATTGATATTACTTTGTAAATATAAACGACGGTATTAATCTTTAAATAATATTGTTCTCCAATATTAAATTACTCCCCACCCGCTATATTCTTTGCTTCCTGTCCCAAAAAGTTAAATACTACTACCTATTTTTATTAAAACAATAATTTTAGATATTATATATATGAAATACTTAAAAAATAATATTTTTAAACAAAAATAAACCCTTCACGACCTTATTAAATATGAATTCTTGTTTGAGGGGTTAATCACCCTGAAGCCCATTCTTAATTTTTCATTCCTCACCACAGCAAATAATGTGCGCATTCAATTACTTCACACTCTTGGGCCCTATTCCCTTCACATCCCACTCCTAAAAATCAAATCACTATTATTATAAAAAATAGGTTTTCGCTTGAATTATTTTCCAAATATTGATACACTACTATTAATATTAAAAAATAGTACAGTATTATATTTTACTTGTTATTTTTCACCAATAATAAATTACTCCCCATCCCTAAAAGTTAAATATGTATTTAAATGATACTACTTATTTTGTAAAAAGTAAAACATTACTACTTGAGCATGGCTTCCGCACCGATTCTGTTGGCAGCGGACCTTTGAGCTCTGACGAGACACGGTGCTTCCTTCAGCAAAATAGCCATTACCAGCTGGTGCGCCTCTATATGGGGCATGCCTATGGATTCCTTCTGCCTCCTGCATTAAAGCGGATATCGCAGGTACCACTCATGGAGCCATCTTTCTGCCCGGTAGACAGCGGTGAGTTCTCGGTCTCCATTGCGGCCATTTTGTATGCACGCCATCCAATGTCTTCGCGTCCTGCTCACCGACACACAGCGTTCTTCCATTTTGCCTGCCTCACAAATGTGTAACTGCATGGATCTTTGGAAGGCCTATGACCTTTTTGTTGCTGCTCTCCAATTTACCTAATATTGCCCTAATTAACCTGGAGCTGTGGTGGTGACTTCTCTCTACTCATGAGCGGCCACCATTTAGGATTTTTTTTTCAACACGCCAACTGTACGTCATTTCTCTGGTGTATCTAAGACCTCCTGCTGCAAGTTACACCTAGTGGCCATGGCAATACCTTAGAAATGACTCCCCTATAAAAACTGTGAAAATTCTCGAGGATTACCTCGTTGACCAGCACCCACAACACGTAATTATCATGGCGGGGGATTTTAACACCACCTTTGAGCCCCTTGAATTCGATGATGTCTATATTACTTATGAAGAAGATAAGCACTGAGGTGTCCCCCCCAGAGATTGACACCATTAATAGATGGATTCAGGCAGCTATTCAATTGAAGAACCTCTCAATTGAACTTGGGGTCAGGGCAACTAGTGGCCGGACCAAATCGAACTCTAGTGATGCATTTACATTTAATAAACCTAATTAAACTACTTGCATTGATTACATTATGGTTGATCTGAGACTATGGTCATCTGTTAAAGACATGATCATCAAGCAAAGGGTTAAGAAAGATCACGATCCATTATCCCTCTCTTTGTTAGCTCTTTGTCATAGGGACAATTCTGGCCACTGTCCCCAAGCTATTACAAGAGACTGTGAAATTACATCCAATATGCATCATTTGAAATGGTGGCAAATAGCCTCCCGTCCAGATAATTTGCTTGCCATAAACCATGAGCTACAGCCCTTGTCAGATATGATTGACCATAGATATTTTTATCATATTTTAGCCCATTTGACAATCTCTATTAAAATTTTTTTTTAAAGTACAAATACAAGCCCAATACTTGATACAGTGGGGAGTGTCAGAGATTTAAAAGTTCGTTGGTTCAAGCTATCAAGGTCAAAGATGTAGCTCAAATTCATACCTGTGCGAAAGTGTACAAGCATTATTTGGGCCTTGCCAAAAGGGCCTGCGATGAGCAGAGGTGGCAGGGTCTCAAAATGCCTCACTGGCTAAAGATTGTACTAACATCTGGACCCGTGTATCAAATGGTGGTAATCCAGGAGCCCTTGGACCTAATAATCATGTTTCCTTTCATGAGTGGTTTGACCACTTTAAGGATCTTTATTATGATGGCACTCCAAGTACAGCTGAGGATATTGTAGTTGCTTCCCTTCCCCCAGATAGTGCTGAGCCTTTGTTTGAAAAAAACGGATATGATAAACTCACTTAAAGCAGTCACACATGGCAGGGCTGCTGGCCAGATGGCATCCCTACAGACATCTTCTTTCACGATATCGAAGCCTGGTCCAGATACATTCTTTTTATAGCCAAAGCTATTGCAAGGGGAGCCCCAATACCCGATTCCTGGAAATGGGCATTAGTGATAGCAATCTATAAAAAGGGAGATAGATCCTAGCCTGGGAGATATAGGCTGATTAGCCTTATAGACCACATTCAAAAGGTTCTTAGTCTCTGCGTCCTAGCTAAGATTCAAGAGTGGGCAGACATAAATAACATCCTAAGCCCTTTCCAGATGAGATTTCGGAAAAAGGTGTCCACTATTGGCCACGTTTTTTACCTCTTACTCCTTTATTGGAAAACAGTTGTAATCGTCAAGGGCAACCTTTATGTTGCTTTTGTCGATCTGAAATTAGCTTTCGATTTGGTCCTCCGCCCCAAATTATGGCAAGTAATTGAGGACATGGGAATGCCCCATGACATTCTGTCTATCATAGTTCATTTACACAAAGCGAATTATGCTAGAAATCTGCTGGCGAATAAAGAGTGAGATGACAGATAGGATCCCAGTATCTAGGGTTGTACGGCAGGGTTGTGTATTGGCCCCCACCCTGTTTTCTTTATTTTCGAACTATATAGTTCGCTGCCTCTCCTTGCCCAATGCGGATGCTCCTTCATTGGCCAACATAAAAACTCCTATTTTATTGTTTGGTGATGAAAGCTTGTTGATTTCCAAGACCCTGAGTGGACTTCAGCTCTTGAATCATTTTGGTGATTCTCTCGCTCTCTGGATTGGAAATCAACACAGCAAAGACCAAACTAATGTTCTTTAGTCTGCATAAGTCATACAAAGAGAGATTGGTACTTGATGGTGCATCTCTGAAGAAGGTGGATTCCTTTGCATATCTGGGGGTTACCCTGACTAGCACCATGTCTTGGAATCACCATGTGAGCAAGGCAGTTATACTGCGCAAATAAATAGTGGTGGCTATTTTTAAAGAGCATCGGGCCTCCATAAGTAAGCCTATTGCACCAGCACTCCAGATCTTTGAGGCAAAAGCATTGGGTTCAGCCCTTTATGGGGCTGAATTGCAGGGGTTTACAAACATTGACAAAAGCGTTGATGGGGCTGGACCACGCATACACCCAAGCCACAAAATGTAGGAGTACAGCAACACACACCCATTGGCATTGTAAATCCGTCCCATGACACATGATCACATCACACAGTTCCATTGCCTTGCCCACGCAAACACACATCGTATATCCACACACACGCATCTGGGAAACCTGTGCACGACAGTGCACAAACTGTGAATGTCAGACAACTAATACAAACTTTGCAAGGTGCAACACAATAACCTATCTTATCCGCCCTACAGGTGCCGAACAGCTCGATGCCGGAGAGGGAGACAGCAGCCGGCACAGCCAGTCCGCAAGCCCCTGACCCGGACTCACGGATGTAGAAGACCTGGACACCTCTTCGGACGAGGACCCCCGAGCAGGCCCATCTGGTGTGGCAGGGTCCAACCGCTCCCCAGGCCCCCTCCTACCCACCAACCCATCACCCAGGGCTGCTGACCAGTCCCAGACCCATGCTGCCACGGTTGTTGCGGCCACCACCACCGCCGCAACCACCACCACCACGCCATCCCTGACCACTCAACCAGCGCAAGGGGTGGCACGCCCGTTGGGCTCGACCCTGGGAGCCAGACTGAGGACCGGGGTGACCAATGTGGCGAGTGGGCAGGTCGGTGGCAGCAGTTCTGGTGGGAGGAGCAGGGTCCGGCCAACGCCATCTGAGCCTGGGAGCCAAGCCCTGCCGCAAATCGCCAGAGTCCTTGGGGCCTATGAAGAGGCCCAAGGACAATGGGCCAGGTCAGCTGCCGACATGCGGGTGGTCCTTGGGGTGTTGAGGTCCATGGACGCCCATATGGGACAATTCGTGAGCTGTATAGACCAACTTGTGGACCTCATGGGCCAGCTGGTGGTGGTGGTGAGGGCCCAAGCAAGGCCAGCAACACCACCTCCGCCACCACGTGCTGGGGCGCAGGGTCATGCAACATCAAGTTCCCCTGCGTCCACAGCGAGTGAGCAGTCCTCAGCCACCACCAGCAGCCCACCAACACAACCCCCCCCTTCCAAACGTGGAAGGGGCCGTCCGAAGAGGAAACAGGTGTCCAGAGAGGACTTTGCACGCTCCAAACGCCAGTGAGTCAGCCAGCCACGTTGGCCACCTACTGCATTAACTTGGACTACGATCCTACCCCACACTGCCATGTGAATGGCATGTGTCTGTTGGACTGTGGACATAGAACATCATGGGTACACCTTGACCATCACACAGCCATGACCGTCAACTCATTGTTACAGCATGCACCACTTTTGTCATCACCTTGCCCACAATCACATGTCACCGCTGTAAATAAATACACCTTGATCACATTCTGCTGTATGTGCTTTGCGTTTATTCAACGATGTGCAACCGTCACCATGATCAGAAATGCATCTGCTGTGTGGTATGTCGATAGGCCAGGAGAGGCTGTAGGGACCTAGGGGTGAAAAACAGAACAAGAGTCCATTCAATGAGTGTGTCACACACTCATCACACAGTACTTGTCATCAACTTTAAGCAATGTACACACATCTCACAGAGCAACAGGGCACAATGCTACAGCCACTGTCAGTGGCATACTACCCTGGACATGGACCATTGCCACACAGCACTCAGTGAACAAAAGGCCTCCGTCACAATGCACACATACACCTGCACAACTACAGCTACATCAGCCGTCGTACATGGTCACTCACCGGCAAGTGAAGTAGTGGGCGATGAGCTGCTGACGCACATTCACAGCTTCCTCCTCTCCACTGTCCTCGTCACTGGACCCATTCTGGTCTGCAGACGGGGGCCCTGGCTGATCACCGTTATCCAATATCAGGGGGATCTGCCTGCGAATAGCGAGATTGTGCAGCATGCAGCATGCCACAACTATCTGGCACACCTTCTGTGGGGAGTACGCCAGTGCACCCCCGGTGCGGTCCAGGCATCGGAATCTGGACTTCAGGAGTCCAAACGTCCGGTCCACCACACGTCTGGCCCTCCCATGTGCCTCATTGTAGCGGACATCAGCTGGTGTCCGAGGATGATGTAATGGGCTGAGCAGCCAAGGCCCGTTCGGATAAGCTGAGTCACCTGGGTGTGAGGAACACAGAGAATCGTTGCAATTCCAACTGGACACAAGACAGCATCGCACACCCAGCACACTACACGACTCCACATACTCACCAACAATCCATGCACGGTCCGGTTGCAGATTGGTCATCAGACGTGGCAGGATGCTGTTGCGCATGATGTGCGAGTCATGGGCGGATCCTGGAAACTTCGCACACACGTGTGTTATGACCATGTCCGCAAGGCACACCACTTGCACATTCAGGGAGTGGAAGTGCTTCCGATTCTGATAGATGTGCTCCGTGGCCTGTGGTGCAACAAGGCCAACATGGGTGCAATCAATTGCACCAACAACGTGGGGGATCCGTCCAAGGGCATAGAAAGCACCCTTCACTGCCGCCAATTCACGTGCCCTGGGGAATTGGATGTACCGGTTCCTGTGCATCATCATGGCTGACAGGACATCCCGTAGCACCATGCTGAACATGGGCTGGGACATTCCACCTCCACTGCCCACTGTGTGTTGGAATGATCCAGTGGCGAAGAAATGCAGAGCAGCCATCACCTTAGCCGTGGTTGTGAATGTAGTTGGATACACCCTGCGAGGACGGAGGTGGGGTTCCACAAGGCACATAGGTGATGCAGGGTGGGTCGGTCCAGACGGAATTTCCGGATTACCTCCACATCCTCCATGTCTGACAGCAATGGGTAGGGGCGATGTATGTTTGGTCTCCTCCTAGGAAAGATGGAAGTGGACACATGTCAATGCAACACAACACATGGCATTTTCACATACACAAAACACAAATTACAGACAAAGCAATTGAATCACAGAACAGCTGACAAGTAGGGACTGCACAGCCACAATACACTTACACAGGTCCCCTTACCAATAGCAATGACCAGTGACACATACCATTGCTATGAGCATGTACATGTGGAGTTAGGCCATAAAAACCTGTAAGGCATGATGATGATATCAGACTGCATATTTGGGAAGCGGCAACACCACGGCAATATACCTAGCTGCTGTGCCTGACACAGCTACCGAGGCTGGGTGAGTATGGCACACATCAACAACACTATGGACACAGGCTGAACGGGACAAACAAGTGGGTCCTGTTGCACAAGGGGATATGAGACAGTCATTGATGTCCCCACCTCACCCAATGTACAGCACTCTACGTATCACACCTCCAAAACACATTGACAGGTGTACACATTGACAGCTCCATGACAACACAGCTGTGTGAATGCAAATACACATCACAAGTGACACGTAATGTTGCACGTGCCAAGTGGGAGATGTACATTGTGAAATATGGCATGTGTGTGCATATGCATGTCCCATGCTCACATGCCAATGTGTACATGATGATGTGCCAACAGACATGTGGAGGCTGAGCACTGGCCGTCCCTGCCTATGCACACAGCATGTTGTGGCCCTGTCCAGTGTAGACCTGCTCCCACACACAAGTCATGGCCACACCTGCAGATGCATGGCGCACATTATACTGTGGAGTCCACATGGCACCAGCGGACTGTACCCGCCATGGGCCAGGCCCTTACGGCCAACTCTAATGGCCCTCGTGGTTGCACCCTGCGTGGTTGACTATGGAGGTAAGTGTCCCGGGACAGCTCGGAGCAGGCCATCATTTGCAATTGAAGCAGGCAGACATGATACACCAATTGCAGCAGCTTGGACCCACTGAAACAGCCCCAGGGGGCTATATGAGTGTGGGAGGGAGACCGGCATTACCACAGCTACCAGGGACTGCAGCCTGGCATCCCTCAACAACACCTGCTGCTGCCACCTGTCCACCTTCACGTCGATTACGCTGAAGATATGTCCAGGTCCACTCACCAGCGAGGAGCTGGAGATCCTGGATTCCGAGCTCCAAGCACACTGCACATGGCTATTTCTTGCAAAAGCTGTGTGTGAAAGACAACTACAGTGTGTGTGGGAGTGCATGTGGGGGACACACATGTCGTTGATCCGCAGCACTATGAGTCAGAGCCTGTGGGGTTCCAACATGCACTGCTCACCATGCTTACTACAGGTGGCAGGGGTATGTGAGCTCTCTGGCGCTTAGCCATGTATGTCCCTCCTGAGTGGTGGTACATGGCAACTTCATGTCAGACATCCAGTGATGCAGCCAATTGGCAATGCAGGTCTCAGAGCAGTTGTTGCTTGTGAGAATGGCAGGCTGGGGCCATGCTGCCCTTCTCAGTCCCAGCAGGCCTGGGCTGCACATTGACTGCACAATGCCAGTAGGTGACAACACAGACTGCACAGTGGGTTACATGTGTCTTCTGTTCAGGACCCTCCTGAAATGCGCTAACTCAGCCCTGTCAATTGGACACACCATGCCTTGTGATAGGGATGTGTGTGAGAGATAGTGGCACTGAATGTGACCTCCATTGCGGGGTGGGCCATGCACAGGGCGAGTAAGTTGATGGTTGCGCAGTGTTGGACACAGTGGGTACACCCACACAGATGTGTTGCCTTGTGATCTTTGTGTAGGTCCACCTGACAATGGACAGTAGATGTGGGCAGACTACACATTGCTCAATGTGTTGGCAACCTGCATGTGAATGTGTTAGACAGGTACTGTGTACACACTCCCAGCTGCATGCATACACGTGTGGTGTACACCTGCTCTTAGGCCATGTCCGATTACTTCTTGGCTCTGTTGCACGTCTCGGAGTATTTGGGATGGGTCAGCAGCATGCCACTGTGATTGGTGGATGTGGGTGATGTTGAGAAGTGCATTAGTGACATTCCAAGCCTCCTGTGTACCATCCCTGCAGTTGGAATTCCTCCAGGCCAAGGCCTTGTGATGAGACATTGCAACCAAGTTGATGCCTTTGTGTGTGTGTGACCGCCAGTGCAGCCAATTCCACAAAGGGTGTGACGGCATCTACCGGATGGGCCACTACGTGGCGTTGACGAATCGGGGGATGCCCCCTCGTATTGTCAGGTCAGCACGGCGCTGCATTTCACCAGTAATGGTCTGCATCTTGACAGTCACACAGCCTGTGCCGGATGCACGTTTGTTGGGGCATCAGCAGCAAGCAAGTTTACAGTCTTGTGGGATGGTGTCTTTTGCTGTGAGAGGCAGCATGTGTCCACAGCCTACCCATAATCTGGGTAATGTGATGTTTGTTGTGTGATGCAGTGTGTTGTAAGTGTACTCTGTGCTGTGTGCATCTGACATGCATATGCTAGTCCTGAGGCTTAAGATGCAATTAGGGCACTCTGCATTCCCAATGCACTCGGAGTCGTAGCCCTCGGGTACAACCTGTAGTAGGCTGGAGTGGCAATTCACATGTATGTTAGGGGGACTGTGCCTACTCTGATTTCATTCGGACATATGTCTGCGATGCCTCACCTCATGTCTCTGGTACTTACACATCCGGCACACTGTGCAACAACAGTTGTGATTGTGTGAACGACAGGTGGATGGCATGGGCTCATGGCCATTGTGGCCGGTCATGTTGCAGTCTGTGTGAGTAGTTTCCCATTCTGCTCCATGCAGGTATGTGTTTAGCCTAATTACATAGTGGTCATCCTTGCCACCATCAGGATAGTGGGTGTGCAGTTGGGGCTATGGTCGCAGGGTGACACAGGCCGGGTGTAGTGCGATGTGCACAACACTTGTGCCACTAATTTGCGGCTTCCTTTACTGTTCGCCAGCCATTAGGTGTTGATTGTGGTGGCTGTATACAATTGCACAGGTATCGTGCAACATGTGGATTTGGGAATGTTCTGTGCTGCTTCCCTTGCACATGTCTATTTCATTGATGCCAGATGTGAGAGGCCACCTCGCTCTCTCTCATGTGGCATCTCCCCTGGGTGCTGAGGGACAGGGGATGCTCAACAGTGGGGTGGCTTCGGACGTAGCAGCTGCACAGCTGCTGAGTGAGACAGTTGTGACCAGCGCCTCGGAGGGGCTAGACGTGTGCTGGATGAATCACAGGCCCAGTGGGCTATTTCGGCGTCATCTGAGGACAGAGGTGATGCATCCATGTTTGCTAACACAGGGGACGTGGACTCTGGGTCTTCTTCAGCCACGCGGAGGCCAATGCCCGCCCTCCCATCCACTTCCACTGGTGCAACATGTGTCGGCACAGGGATGAAGGATAGGGTGTCCTTCACACCAGGCACAGCTGCCCCTGCACATGTGACCCCTGCTGCCCTCAGTGCTGGGTCTGTTGAGCTGATGCGCCATCTCTGCGTGGGGCAGACAGCTCTCCTCAATTACGTCATTGCCCATGACATCACTTTGCCGCAGGTGACATGGATCATGGAGGGCCCACATGTACGCGTGGGTGGACTACACCAGACTGTCCAATGGTTGTCCCCCCAGTACTTATATTTGACTTGTGCCATGCTGCACAATGAGGATGTGTTGCCTGCGAAATGTGACCAGGAGGAGCGCGCCATGACCTCTCACCCACCATGCTCCACTGCCATCCCGTGCCCTGGGTAGCCTGTGCAGGTGGACAATGTTGGGGGTACACCTGGTCGACAGGGGATGTGAGTGCCTTGGCAAGGGCCTGGCGGACGCACAGCAGTATCCAGCATGTCCACAGAGGGTGGGCTGACGTCTACACCTGATGCAGCATTGATCATGTGCCCGCCTGTTGTGCCCACACGAGTTCACATTCATCCCCAGACAGGTGGTCTTTACAAATGCCCAAGACAGCGGTAATCTAGTGCTCCCGAATCCTCCCAACACAGTGTGTTTCAACATTGCATGTGTGCACCTACCCGTCACAACCCCCCACCTGGGCCAAGCGGAACTCCCGCTTCACATGACACATGTGTGTCTTCCACAGTTGTGCTACTCTCTCAGGGGCGGACCTGCAACTGTCCCGTAGCACACACACAGCACCGAGTCGTACTGGCATCCTGTTTGAATGGTAGGCACACTCACACATCTCCTTCTGACACAGTGGTGGCTGTGATGGATATTGTGAATGCCATGGCAGTGTTGGCTGGCCATGGCAGGGCACATTCACACACATTGCATCCGCAGCACTTCGTGTCACTACTCGGCACATCGAACTGGGCACTGTCCCTGGGGTTGATGAGTAATGCCGCCTGTCTATGTAATCTGTGACTGGATGCTGTTGTTCCTGTAGTCGGTTGTATCTGTGTAGTTGATGATTGCAGTTGTTGCAGTGTGTGCATGGTTAAGTGGGGCACATGCCGTATATGGTACCTCAGCAATTGCAATGTCTGGTCTCACATTCCAATGTGTTGTACACGTGGCAGGGACTTCACTTCTTTCAGACTCTGCTACTTGTGTGTGTGATGAATCTGCTTTTCTGTGACACGGATTGACTGCATGTATTTGGTGGTATTTCTGGGTAAATGTATCCGTGTAATGTTTGCGTGCATGCAATGCACAGGGTGTGAGTCTAGCCACAGAATGACAGGCAGCATGCGCAGAGTATGCGGGTATGTGTGAGCTTACTTGCTGTGTGGCCAGCAGTGTAGGTGTATGTTAGTCTTGTGATGTACATTGTGCCTGGGCACATGGCTTACTTTCAATGTGTGCATTTGGGAGGTGGTGGTGTGTGGTGTGAGTGGTGTGACTTTGGGGTAGTGTTGGTGTGTGTGCTGTGGCCATGTCAACTACACACATATGTTACCCAGGCCCATGGTGGATGTTTGTAACCGTGTTCAGGTCTGTGAATGTGATGACATGTGTGTGTTGTATGTTGCACAGTGTGCAGTGTGTGGGTGTGTCCTTGCAGTTCAGGCTGACTCCTACTTGTTATGTTTCTGACGTTGTGTGTCTGCAGGGTGTGTGACTGTCAAGATTGTGCCTTGTTCAATTGTGCATGTCAGAATTTCTGCAGTTCTTACTCACTGTGCAGTCCAACCCACCCACACTGATGTCGTGTGTGTGTTTTGTCAGGCATTGCTGTAGCATGCTTTTGCGTGGCTCCTACTTTTGCTTGCTGAGTGTGAGGTCAGAATGTGAGGGAAATTGTAGACGTGTAGGACTGTGCTTTGTAGTGACCAGGCCTTCAGTGTTAATGTGATGATCTGTTGGGCCACTTCAGAGTCTGACAAGTCCTGCTCCATGAGCTGTGGTATTTCACTGTGTCCACTGTTGCGGCTACTCATATGCGTTGACATCCAATGACAGTGGACTACGTGGTCATCTCACGACTGTCGTGTACTTCACACACTCTCATCCTCTCTCATTCGTACTTGTGTTCGTGAAATGATTCAGCAGAGTCACATATTTGCTAAAAGCCATGTATTTGGACTTACGTCCTCTGTGATGCAGTATAGTGGACACTACTGGCAGCGAAATGCATGTGGAGGATATACTTAGCATGATTACACATACAAAAGGGGGTACGGGTAGATGTGATTAATTGTTGACTGTGGGATGAGAGCTTCAGAGTTACAACTGCCTTGCCCTTGCTATGCTAATGTACATTTGCTAATTACTGAAGAGCTGTAGACTTTGACACAGACAGTATTCATTTTGCCTACCAGACAGCTTGACATCATAGGCACAGTACATCTCAGTTCCATGGTACAGGTTTACTACAATAGTTACTCCGACACACCTTCGTGAGAGGTGACATCAGAGCATGAGCCTACGTGCATGCAGCAGCGTGTCACTAGTTGTTGCAATGTGGTGGCTACTGAACATGACACATTCACTGGGGTCATGTTGTTGGGGGATGCATTTGTTGTCCATGCAAAAGTCCTGGCACGGAAGGACAGACAAAGGTGAGGTGACAGTTCGCACGTGATACAGCAGACAGATTGGTGTGCACTGACCGGTGCATGTGCATGTGTTAATGTGTTAATGTGCGCAGGATACATATTATGGCATAGTTGTTCGTGCAGTATTGTCCATGTAGTTACTGTACACAAGTCCCATACCTCTGCCTCCCCCCGTTCATGCAGAGTTACTGGATATGGTGAGGAACAGAGTGCATGTCCCGAAAATGTCCGATGTCATGGCAGTGGAGTTGATGGTGTGGTGTTTTTTGCAGGTTGTACAGCTAACTGCCCAGTCCGTGCGAAAGCCAAGCATGGGTACGGTGTTGAACATCATTGTTCAATTGGGGGTATTGCGTCGGGGCCCGATGAATTGACAAGTTGTCAGGTATGCGATACCTTCCAGCAGGGCTTCAATGGCATTGGTGCTAAACATGGATGCCATCCAATGAAGCGGATGGTGGCTGGCAATGTGTTCATCGTAAGTTGTCCCTTGTAGGAGCCTGATGGGACATGTTGGATGACATTCGATGAAACTGTGATCCAGAATACGTTGTGTGGAGGCACACTGGTCCCATTGCAGTGTGTGTCCGATTGCAGCCACATACGCCATGCCCCCATAGACTGAACAGATCCTGTCGTGGGCGTCCAGGGGGGCGAACAGTTGTACCAGGTCAGGTTGGAGACACATAAATCCACTTGACAGTGGAATGGACACCTCCGACAGTAGAAGACGGGGATGACGCAGCTGAACATTGCGATGCGGTAAGTTACTCAGTAACTTACGTTCAGCATGGCCAGATTTTCGCAGCCCACTATCTGTAGCAGGCTCTCAATGTACAGCTGCATTTGTCCGGCATAGTTGGGAAGCAGTGGTGCAACAGCCATTTTGCTACAGGGCGATGTGATGACGTGCTCCGGCTGGCTGTGCAGTCAGCAGAGTGCAACCTCCGACGATGCTGTGAATTCTGTAATGGTTGTACGGAGGCAGGACTTGGGTTATAGCTTGTGCGGAGGACACAGGCCCTCATCCCACATGCTTCGATGAAAGGTCAAGGCCAGTGGTGTCTGACTCCTTCCCGATTACTTGCATTTGAGGCACATGGAGGAGTGGTTTTATTTCTTTTTTGTGTTATTAACTTTCTTTCATGTTGTGCGCTATCTGCCCAGTGGACGGTTTCCTCTGCATGGCTCTGTTTGGCTTCTTGTTGGTACAATGGCTCTATTCTCCTGCATGAATTGTTGCAATGTGATTTCAGTGTGGGAATGGGAGGACATTCAGTGCTATCTGCTCTCCCGTGTGTGGGCGGGAGACTGCGTTTCCGCTATACGTTGGTCCTTCTGTGTGGGTGTAGTAATTTGAAACACCTGTTCTCAGGCAGCAGGGTTTTTCAATGTTGTGTATTGCATGTCTTGGTATTGCGAGCAGGATGGTATTGGTATTTTTGTATGGTACTGGCGTGCCTTTTGCGGACGAGGTCCATATTCTACGCTGTTATGTAGCTGCCGCTGTGTGCTTCGCCATGTTTTGCACACAAGGGTGTGTCCTATTTTGGCGTCACAATACTCCCCTGTTCAGGACAGTTGTGTGACATCAGGTTGGCAACTGTGAGTTGCCGGTTGGGGACATGACTGATGCAGGAATGCCACGTGACATGTGCGTTCAGGGTGGGGCTGGTGTATGGGGTGTGTAGTTGTGACCCTGTGGTGTTTGTGTGCGGCCCATGCATGGCGCTGTCGTTGGCCTCTGCGTTGTGCACATGTGTACCTGCGTCATCGCCGCTGCGCTGCGGTGCCGTAACGGGGACGTCACTTCCTGGTCCCAGGTGTGTGTGCCCGGTTGTTGCGAGTTGTTTCATTTTGACTGGTGGGACATTTGTGGGTGCAGTGGTGGATGTGTCCTGTCCACACAGGGGTGTCTGGGGGGCCCTTGTGCAGTTTTTCCGCCCTTGCATTGTGTGCAGTGTTTGCGTGCCCTTGTTGTGTGTCTGCCTACCTGCGTCGCCGCGGTGCGTTGACTCCTAGGTGGTGCATCAGGTAGAGCATGGGGATGGCCTGGAGTGCAGGATTCATGCTCGGGGTGGGCCGCCTTTTTGGTCTCCGTACTCGGCAGTCGAGTTTCCGCCTTGGTATATCGTGCGGTGTCTCTTAGCCGGGGGAGCTGTTTGGTTGCGGCATCGTAATCTGTACGTTGGGCGGTACGTCATTTCGTCGGACGGTGTGTCTCCATTGGCTCGCGCCGCTACCTGGACGGGCGCACTTTGATGGCGGACGGCGTCGCTGGCTTACAGGCGGTGTTCGGCTGACTTTTCACATCCTAATTTGGCGGGCGTGTGGGCCGTTGCGGGCGGACGGTAACTGGTGGTTTTTGCCTCCGACAGCACGGCGGTAATGCTTCCGCCCGACATCGTAATGGGCCCCTATATTATTTACAACGATATTTTGGATTCGATATTTTTGTACTTACCTGTTTGTAGATAGGAAGTCGATATTCTGTCATTCTATATTTTTTCATCGATATTTTGGCAGGTCGATATTTTGCTCTTTGATATTCTGTCAGTGATCCGTAGTAAAAATCATACCCGTTACAAGCATTATCAACCTATCTCGGTAATCAATTATGCTTGCAAATATTTGCAAAGATCCTGCATCTTGCATAGAAACTGTTTGTCTAGAACCCTTACTTGAGCGTATTCGCTGTAATAATATTATTTCTGGATTTAAACACAATTCCCATGAGACTAAACTTTCAGCGTATGCAGATGATGTTCTCATTTACATGTCCAATCCCCTATAGAACCTTTTTTACAAGAGATTGACTTATATTCCAGCATTTTGGGATATAAACTTAATTTTTCCAGAACTGGAATCTTACCATTAAATTGCTGCTGTTTTCAGTATATGTTTGCAAACACTAACTTTACTAGGTGCCCATCCAGATTTAAATATCTTGGTGTTTGGTTTTCACCTATTATTTCCAATATTGTCAAACACAATTTTAGTGTTTTAAAACTCACATTGCAAATGTTACTTTCATCCTTTTCTCCTCTCCATTTATCATGGTGGGTAGACTGGATACTCTTAAAATGACGATTGAACCACAAGTCCTTTATACAATTTCTATGCTACCATTCAAGATCCCTAATTATTATTTCTCACAAATTAATTCCATTTGAACAAAATGTCATTGGAACAACAGACATCCACTCATTGCCCTACCTAAATTAAAATGCCCAAAGAATGAAGGTGGTATCAGATTTCCGGACTTTAAGCTGTATCATTCTGCTTTTTAATTCAACAATTTTATGCCTTAACGAATGTTTTTCATGACTCTTCCCATACGACGATGGATTGTATTTGAATGATCCTTCCTGAAAAGATTTTTCGTTCAAAGATGTGATTCATATGTCTAATAGTACCTTTATTTCTAAGCATCCTATTTTAAAATATTCCTAGCATCTATTACATACAGTGATTTCAGCTCATGATGACTTTCAACAATGCTTTCTGTCCTCCTCAATCTGGTATCATAAGCTCTTAAATTGCACCATAAATTATTTTACTTTAAACACTGGAAAGAAAAGGGCATTATGTTTGATCACCAATTGATAAGGGGTGATTCTGTTATACCCTTTACACAACTACAAGCACAATAAAACGTACCAAGTACTTATCTTCTGCTATCCATTCCTTTTTAACTACTCACAACTTCCATCCTCAGCCAGTCCCAACCCTACACATGGGAACCTACTGATAATATTCAACATGACTCTATTCCTAAAGCTGCTTATATATAAAAACTATTATTAACATCACCATCTGAACGCACAAAAAATCAGATTGAAATATTATGGGAAACTGACATTTCCCTATCATTCTCTGTTCAGTAATAAGATACATTTTGGTTTTGAAGTTTTCAACACTTCCAAAGCTGCACATATTACACAATCTCTATTTTTTATTTAAAGTAGAGCTATTATTACCCAAGAATGTATTTCCAAATTTGATTTGTCTGCTTCCCCACTATGTTGGTTGTGTTCCATTTCAAATGCTACTTTAACTCACTTGCTTCCTTATTGCTCTCAGGTATCTAACTTTTGGAAAACTATTTGGTCTATGTGTTTAAAGATCTTCCACTGTAATATACCATTAACAATCCAAAATGTTTTCCCAGGATCTAAGTCGCCTGATTTTGAACACCTTTCCCCCAAACCTTTGTTATTAGATCTTTTTATTGCATTTGCTTTCAAAGTTATACGATCCTGTAGGAAAGATGCTTCTTAGTTATCTGAGTTAACATGGTAGAATTTTGCTTGTGACGTCCATAGAATTTCTACTGTCTCTTCGGTATCATTCCGCCATAAAATTGAATCAGGCCTGGTGGGAAAAGCCGCTCCACTCGCTGAGAAGCCTTCCGTTTGCGTTGACGAAGTTGCCGCTTGAGTAGAACATCTACTGGAGTGGCAGAAAACAGCAGTGCCCACTTGCACTGCACGTGGTGTCGCTCGAATTGAATTTACAGTACGGGACAAACACCCGGTGCGAAAAATCAGCGTGAACTGCACAACGTAATGCACTCTGTCGCTTACGGAACTCCACATAGCATGTTGGAGTTTTTTTGGTCACTTTGCACAGTTCCGCGTAGCAGAATTCCGCAAACCCCACCCAGGGCTAATTTATATTGGATACCATTTACTACTTATTTATCTTTGCACTCACTGTTACATTAATCAGTTACCTTTCTTTCTATACATTTCCTTCTATTCTTTTTCCTGTTTTCTTTTTACAGCACCCCTTCTTTCTTCTTCTATTTTTCTATCTTCCCTCTTTTTATATAAAATAATAACCTTCTTTTTTCCATATTTTACAAACTATACTACCTCTAATTTGTACTTGTTATATTGCAATGTTACACCTGTTATTATGTTTGTTATTGTTCTATATATCCTCAATAAAAACTATTTAACAGCAAAGCATTACTACTCGAGTATCAATTTATGAAATATTTTTTATGGTTTAATTTTTTTTATTTGAGCTTGCAAAATTTAACAATAGCTGCCACCTACATCCTCTGGCCGGTGGGAAGACAATATGTTATTGTCAGGTATTTATAGGTAATGTGAAAGAAAGTAGAATGAAGGAAGGAAAGAGAGTAGGAGGAGAGAAACTGGTTAGCTAAGGGTAGTCTTTTGTTCCGGTGTAGGGAGTCTATGCTCTAAGGGGAGTAAGGTTATCTTGTGTGGGTATGGTAGAGCTTACTTTGGTGAGTCAAAGGACCCGAAGATATTTCAGACAGGTGAGTTCTGTGAATTCCTTGGATAGAAATTCTATGGTAGTGCCCCAGGTTTTGTCGAAGCGGGGAAGTTTGCGGGTGAGGCTTGCCGTGATTTTTCCATGCTTACCACCTGCCACAGTCTATGTAGCCACTCCAGTCTAGTTGGAGTCCCATCCATTCCCCATTTAGAAAGCAACACTTGTTTGGTAGTGCTCAGCACTAGGGTGATCGCTCTTCCTCAACACAACTTCTTGAGGGGATAGGTCAATGGGTTTGGAAGCCCCAGTATAGTGTAGCTAGGGAATCTGGGGATATCCGTGTGCTAAATGGTGTCGATATGCAGCAGTATTGAGTCCCAGAAGGTTTGCATCTTTGGGCAGTGCCATAACATGTGTGTGAGAGTAACTATCTGTCCACAGCAACGCAAACAAAGATTGTCCCCTCCAGGTTTCCACTCTGCTACTCTGGCTGGGGTGTAATACCAATAATGCGCTATTTTGAGGAACATTTCTTTCCCGGCGGTACTACAGGAGGAATCTCTGGCTCTATGGATGATGTCATGCCACTATTGGGGGGGAGAATTTGCGTTCGAGCTCGGACTCCCATCCTCGCAGCGCTGGGGACTTAGTGCTATGTTTAGGAGTAAGCAGGAAGGAATAAATGTCTGAGAGCAGGCGCTTGTCGGAGCTGCGGGTTATGTACCATTTTTTAAACTTGGTTAATGGGCTGCCGGCATGAGGTCATATATGTGCTTGAGTAACCCAGTATCGCAGTGCTAGATATTGCCAGTGAGCATCCCTGGGGATTCCGAACTCAGAGACAAGTTGGGAGAATTCCATTACTCCCTTCTCATCAAAGAGATCGCCAATTCTCTTGCAATTAGCCTCTTGCCATTTGATGTAGTTATTCCCGTCTCTGGCTGGGGGAACTCCGGGTGTCCTATGAAGGGGGTCAGTGGTGATGTGGGGATTGAGAGTCCATAGAGCTCCTGCACCCTGTCCCATGCATTGAGGGTGGTCCTCAGGACTGGGGAGACATAAACCCCGATCAGGCGGTGCCGTTTCGGTAGCCAAGGTACCCTCCAGACATGTATGCCTGCAATTGGTCGATCAATCAAGCACCAGTGTTTCTCCGATTCCGATCTGTATCATTCGATTATATAGCACAATTGGGAAGCCTGAAAGTAGCAGTCTAGATGTGGCACACCCAGTCCTCCATCTGCCTGTTTCAGGCATGTTTGGTGACGTGCCAAACTTGCTCTCTTTCCTCCCCAGATAAAATCCCTAATGAGATGTTGCAGCTTAGTCAGCATCAGTGGCGGAGGTTGCAGGGGGAGGGTCTGCATCACATATAGGATGCGGGGCAATAGAGTAATTTTAATGGCAGCTAGTCTACCCAGCCAAGACAACGTACGTCTCTTCCAGGTCAGAAGTTCTCCCCGAGTTGCAGACCAAAGGGTTGTGTAGTTCACCTGGACTGTTGTTTCAACCGTAGGGAATATCTGTAGTCCTAGATATGAGATGCCTTCCGATGCCCATAGAAATGGGAACTTTGCCGCCAGCTGTGTTTGGTTGGCTTTGAGGATAGTTAAGCTGAGAGCTTGCGTCTTGTGGATGTTAATTTTAAAGCCAGAGACATGACTAAATTCTTCCACCTCCTGCAGGAGTGGAGGTAGAGAGGTGAACGGCTACGTACGGAAGAGCATCACGTCATCCGCATAGAGCGAGATTTTGTGCTCCCTGTCTCCTATCCGGATCCCTGCTATTGTGGGGTGTTGGCGAATGCATTCCGCAAAGGGCTCCATATAGAGAGCAAATAATAATGGCGATAACGGGCACCCCTGGCGGGTACCCCTCGTGATCTGAAAGGGTCAGGAGGCAACCCCGTTCACCCTAATGCACGCTTCTGGACTGCTGTATATACAATCCACCCACCTCAAGTATCATTTGCCAAGACCAAATCTAGCAAGTACCAGTTGCAGATATGGCCAGTGGACTCTGTCGAAGGCCTTCGTGGCGTCTACCGACAGAAGCAGGGCAGGTAGTTGGGTGCATTGGATCTTATCTAAGTGGTGGCACATACGACATGTCCCATCGCTGCAATTGCGTTCCGGTATGAAGCCGGACTGGTCTGGGTCTACCAGACCTTGCATGTATGAGGCCAGGTGAGCAGCCAGGATGCTAGTGAATATTTTCAGATCAACTTTCAGGAGGGATATAGGGCGGTATGAGGCACATTTTAATGGGTCCTTACCAGGCTTGGGTATCACTACCATCTGCATGGTAGGGGCCAGTTGCCCAGTTTGGCTAAACAAATTAAAAAGACGGGTAAGCAGTGGAGTAAGGCTAAGGGCAAAGACTGTAGAAATCAGCTGTAAAGCCATCTTCCCCGAGTGTTTTGCCTGAGGCGAGTCCCTGTATAGCTCGGAGGACTTCCTCTGGACGGATATCCACATCTAGTTTCGTTGCTTCCAAGGTCAGTAAGGAGCCCACTGGTGCCTGATTCACATATGCCGCGGGTGCCACTGGATCTAGGGTGTCTGCCACATAGAAAGTGGTATAAAATTCCTCAAATTCAGCAGCAATGGCACTGTCCGTTCGAAGGACATCCCCCTGGGAGCTTTTGATCTCTGCAATGTGGAGCGTGTTGATCTGGGTTCAGAGCTGATGTGCGAATAGCTTCCCAGCCTTATTCCCCCCTTAATAGTAGTGCTGTTTAGTGCATAACAGGGCATTCTCTGCCCGGCTACAGTCCAGGACTTTCAGTTGCTTTTGCGCATTAGTAAACTGGCGTCTAGTTTGGATCGATCCTGTGTGTCTATGCAGCCCTTCTAGTTACTTAATTTGTGTTTCCAAGAGATCTCTTTTATCTCTCCTATCTTTGTTCAGTCTGGCTGCTCTGGCTAAAAATTGCCCCCTTATAACCGCCTTCAACATGTCCCAGAGCAGAGGAGCTGAGACTGAGCCATCATCATTAATCCCTAAGTAAGCTTGTATGGCCTCTTGGATCTCTTTAATGTTTGTGTCACATGTGAGCAGTTTGTGATTTAGCCTCCATGTCCTCTGAGGAGTAGGTTCCCCAGATAGCTGCAACACAAGGGTAATCGGAGAGTGGTCCGAGAGGGCCGCCACCCCTATCCTAGCCTCCCGCGTGATGCGTGGGGATGTCAAGAAGAGATCTATGTGCGCATAGGTTCGATGAGCCGCTGAGAAAAAGGTGTATTCCCGGGCCGTGGGATAGCATTGTCTCTAAGCGTCTGTTAGGGCAATTTCTTGCAGCCTTTGCTTCATAGCTTCCGAAAGCAACCGAGTGTGTCCCACCCGTTGTGTAGACCTATCCAGTTGGGAGTCAGGTACTATGTTGAAGTCGCCTCCCACTATTAGGTCTTCATCCGGGGATTCGAGAATCATAGGCAGCGCTTCCCCAAGGAATGTTTCCTAGTGTTCATTTGGGCTATATATGGAAGTTATAGTGTAGGTGTGACCCCCTACTGCCGTCCGTAACACAATCATTCTACCAGGTATCTCTGCGTATGTGTTTAACACTTTCCCTGGGAATTGTGTTGCTAGTTGGATGGGATGGCCACCCCGCCCTTTTCCCAGCCATGGAGGAGATAAATTGTCGGTCGAACCATTTTGACCATAGGTGTTTCCAATATGCTCGCATCAGGTGAGTCTCCTGTAGGAGACATATGTCACAGTGAGTGTCCCTAAGCAGTGCAAGGAGAGTACGTCTTTTGGTGAGTGAGTTCAGTCCCCCGACATTAAAGATCAGTATCGCAACCTTAAGGGGAGCCATGGGGAGAGGCATCAGGATCAGGCACATGATGGGGTGTGTGAACGATCTCCCACAACCAGTTCCAGAAGGGGAACGCAGCTGCTGCCTGAGAAGTAAGGGGTTGTTGCCTCAGCCACCTCCACCCCATGAGGACTAGTTTAAAATCAAATGTTGACCAGGGTGGGTTTCTGCAGTGGTGCTTGAGGTATAGCCCTGCATGAAGATCCCTGTGTTGAGCCCTTTCGAAATTCTGGTACCTCCGGGGTTATCCGGGGGTTTACCCATTGGAGAGAGGGTCCCCCGTGGTTCGCTTGGTTTCCCACTGCGGTTTTGTGGATCTGACGGGTGCAACCTATGGGTCACCGGACTAGTAAGCTGCGCCCCAGTCCCTAACTGCAAGAGAAGTGCCTCTGGGTAGCACAGAAATGTATAGAGAGAAAGGAGGTCAGGAGAACAGTGTAACAAGATAAATATGAAAGGCAAAAAAAACACCCTCGGGGGCGTTGGTGTCACCGTAGTGAATGGGTCCATATGGCCGACAGTCGTATTTCATCTCGGTCGAGGCGAGCTCCGCCCACCAAGGTCGATTTTGCATTTCCTCCCGGGGCTTGCCAGCATTAATCCACTACTAGTGGTCAAAATGGAAAGTGCACGACCACCTGGTTCAGTCTTTAGAGATTTCCCCTCTATTGTCTTGGTTCTGCAACTGTCAGAGAAGAGCTTTCCTTTCTTTCTGACTTTCCAGCACAGAGGGCCGTGAGCGTTTATCCCTCCCGAGTCCACGCCGCCTTCCTGGTTTCGGTGTCTCTGAGGTCATTGCATCTCTAGCTTGATGTTCTAGGCTCATACCTTCCTCAAAGTTGATCCCAAGTACTTCCTGTGTGTCCTTTAGAGACCTCACCACATGCATTGCTTTGTTCCAGGCAAAGGTCAGTCTGAAGGGGTGCCCCCAGCCGTAGCGGACTCCTTTCTGCCACAAAGAAGTGGTGGCCGGTTTCAGGGCTTTGCGTTTCAGCAGAGTGAGGGAGGAGAGGTCTTGGAAGAGGCTCACCCTCAAACAATATAGTCGTCTTGTCCCTGGGTGCATTCATGATGGCTTCCTTCTGCCTATATGAGTGAAGGCATGTAAGGATATCTTGTGGTTGGCCCAGGCCGACGCCGGTCTTCCAGGCAGTGCGTGCACTCTAGGATAATCTCTTTGTCGTTCAACTCTGGCATGACATGTCGCAAGAGGCGAATCACTCAGTTCTCCAGTTTCCGGGCATCAGCCTGAAGTGGAACTCCCTTTATGCAGATGTTGGACCGTCAAGAGGTTTTCAAGGCCTTCGAGGCGGAGGCATAACTCTTCATTGCGATCCCTGAGTTCCAGCAGTTCCCGAGCGTGTGCAGTTAGTTTCTCTTCTCTACGGTCGCCAGTTCTGTTGCCCAGTTCCAGGATCTCCTTTCTGATTTGTTTTATGTCTGAAGCCACATCCTGCCTTAGCCCTGCGAAGTCCTCTTGGAGGGTGCCAAACAGTTGCTCCAGGAATTGACGGGTGATCGGCTCCTCCACGCTTGCACCAGCCATCTCTGCCTTTCTCTCCGGGGGAGGGGTTGACAACTGATCAGGGTCCATCCCGTCCGTGTTTTCTTACTGCCTGTCTTTTGTAGGAGTTTCTTGATAGTGGCATCCTTCTTCGCTTGGTGAGACGTCTTCTTAGGGGCTTGCAACAGGCAGGGCCTCTTCCTCCAACCCGCAGGGTGCGTCCAGGTGGCTAGCGAGGAACCGAGTGGATTCCTCCCAGCAGCGCAAAATGTCTGTTCGCCCCCTGACAAAGAGTGTGGCAACCTGGCGTCCGGTCGCCGCTCCCGAGGTGGGGTCAGGGCCCCGCAATGCACTGTCAATTCTTTCTTTCAGTGAGCTGTGCCCCCCAATCTGGGTGTTCCACACAGGAGCAGGGGATAGTCTCTTTCCCAGTAGAGATCTTCGCTATGGCCACCGGTGTCACAAGATTCCTCTCCTCTGCAGCCCTTTAAGGTGGATGGCGCTGCACCTCTGTTAGGAAGCTGGGTCTCTGAGCCTGGGGCCCCACCCTAGTGCAGGGGGCTTCTACACGTCGCTGGGGCTCCCCACTGTGACTGCTGGTGCCCTGGGGTTCAGTTCCTCTGTAGCCCTTGAGGGGTAGGTGAAGCATCCACCCTCTCGCATTGCTGTGGCCTCCCAGCCCCCATCTCAGCAGGCACCCACCTTCTCCAGCTGCTGCCAGCTCAGTCCTACCTTGTACCGGGCTCTCGTGGCAGACTTTCTCCAGTGGGCCTCTTATATATTCCGGTGAGGGGCCCGAAGGCCCGAAGGCCCCCACCACACCAACAACTTCTCGATTCAAGCCCCGCCGCGGATGTTTGCGTCTCACGGCTCCATGGCGGGCATCTGAGTGCTCCGTTCCCGCCTCAGGGTCCAGCCAAGGCCAGATTCCACAAAATGGCCGCCAACGGTCTGCGGCAGTTTGCGGGCGTGTCTTCAGGGCCCGGCCCGGACCAACTGCTTCTTCGGCGAGGGGGCACCGCCGCCGTTCCAAGAGGCAGTCCAGCACCCCGCTCCTCAGCTCAGCTCCTCTGTGTGAAGGGCAGGTTTCCCCCTTGGCCTGGGGCCTCCAGATGCCCGAGTCGGCGGCGCGCCACCCGATTCTGGCAGCACCGACTCGCTATTCAGTGTCTCTCGCTGCCCGGGCTCAAAATACTCTAGCCTCGGGTGCTTGAGTTCACGGTCCATGTCCCCCGGGGGTGTTGGGTATGCAGCTTCTATCGGCCTTGCTGAGCGTAGCCCCGTGAAGAAGGTGCTACTATGCCGCCATCTTGGCCACGCCCCCTTGAAATATGTTTTAAACATAATTAAAACTGTCCACCATCCTGATTAAATATTATTTTGTTGTGTATAAATTGGCTGGTTGGACATATAGGAGTTTGGCATAATCAGGTGTAAGCAGAATGGCCTATAACGTGTAAGTGCAAATTGCACATATTAATTCGGAGAGAAAAAATAAATCTAGCTTCAACAGTATAGAAAACTAAGTTTAACTGTGCAAAGTACGAATTAGTTAAGACAAAGCCTCCCCGTTTTCTCACAACACACAATTGATAATCCAGGAAATTCTTGGCAAACTTATGTATTAATATTAAAATGTTGCCTTACTGTGTGTTCAGATTAATGTTAGATGACAGAATTTCATACAACTGAAGACATGCTGTGAGAGACACATGATGTCCCCCGCGCTGGCCGTGGTCAGTTTCATAATGCGCACGGTGTGCCCTATGCCGGTGGTAGCTCACACAGCATTCTGAGCGGAAGTCAAAGAGCAAGTCAATAGAATCCTGCCACCGAATGAAAGCACACGCCTATTCAGACAACAGTTCCGAACATTAAGGTGCACTTCAAAAACACAGTTAAACAAGTGAATCATACCTCCAAAAGTATTGCTACGTAACTCATTAGGTAATTTATGGTCTTGATACCTTAGGTGCAGCACAGTAGACGAAAATGTAGCACAATAAATTCGGAATTCTTCAGCCCTCAGCGGTCCCTTTTATGTCAATGTCGATGTTCCATACAGCTGTTTGTAGCCAATGGTAGTAACACTTGTCTCCAATATGTCAAGTCGGTTGTGAAAGAAGGAGGTGGGAAAAGTACAACTTGAGCAACTTGAAGTTTGGTGTAAAGCAAATCATAGGCCTACCAGGGAAGAGATGCTGCTGCGTTCCCAAGCTGCCATCCAGGAGCACCTCAAGGACTGAACTCCCACCAAGTTTCCAGCTGGAAGCTCAGAGCATAATAACATACTAAGAATGATGTCATGAGAATACACAACTGTCAGCTTCTAGTTCTGTGCCAGTAAATGGCGAGAGCCATTTATTATTTCAATTACAACTTTTTCCATCTGCCTCTGGGAGATGTATTATTCCTATATTATGCATGCTTGATATCCTAACTGTTGCTGAAAGAATTTCAGAAACTGATTTTCTTTCAAAAAATATAGCAACTTGGAGCCATAGTTTCTCAAATTGAGGTGATAACAGAACCTTGCTGTTTGAGAAAACTTCTCATATCTGCAAACTGTACGTTTCTCTGTTTATCTCACTTATGATTTATTTACACTTAAATCCACTGCATGCTGAATTTCCCCAACAGAGATCATAATGTCCTTTAAGGTAGGTTGCTAACCCCTCTACTTCCAACTGCCGCTTTCTAGGACAGCAATATGAATTTTAGCATACTTAGATGGATCTCGGGAGCCGCCATCGATCCTGCTGGTTGCCTGTTTTCTGCCTTGCTGAGGGGAGATGCCGTGCCATATTTCTAGGCTCTGCTGGGGACTTCAATTCCCATCTCCCCCTGCACCTGGAACGCGCTCAAAAGTGCGTCGCATCCCCGTGGCTGGAGTTGCCGCCATCAATCCTGCTGGTTGCCTGTTTGCTGCCTTGCTGAGGGGAGAAGCCTTGCTATATTTCCGGGCTCTGCTGGAAACTTAGAGGGTCATTACGATGGCGGACGGAAAAACAACCGACCGCCATGGTAGCGGAAAATCACCGTCCGCAGGTACCGCGGAAACCCCGCCGACCCTATTAGGATTAACCGCCAAAATATTCCGCCCGCGGGGGTAGGAGGCATCCAAAAACCGCCCGAAGAGGGCAGAGAAAGTGAAAATGCAACCGCGACGGTCGGTAACATAGCGGAAACACAACAACCCGCCGCCAGACACGCGGAGTGACCGCCAATGCGATTATGATATCCCCGATGCCACAGAGGTACGTTCTGCTATCTCCGTCCGCCGCAGTCGCTAACAGTAATGAATGAGAGATACGGCGGAAGCCCTGCAGCATAGCCATCGCTGCGGATGCTCCGTGAAAAAAATGGCGGCCATGTAAAAAAAAAACAACAATAAGGCCAGCAAATGCAGACAAGCAACTAGCCCTGCCCCCCCATTAACCTGAAACATCCCAATGACACACCCCCATGGCAAAGTCAAATATGCAAATCACAGGACAACCCACACAGCACACCTGACTGCATTACACCATCTTGACACACCCACATAGCTGAGCATAAAACCAGCCCCTTCCCTGATCACAATCCTTTGCACTACTCCAACCCTGAAGGAACACAACCCTGCAGCACATTGGATAGGCAAAACACCACACATCTCAGCAGCACAACAACACACACACACACCACCTACACCACCCTCACAACTGCACCCCAAAACATCAGCACAGCACACACCATGGCACATCACAAAATGCCAAAATTCACTGACACTGAGTTGTCAGTAATGGTAGATGAGATAATCAGAGTAGAACCACAACTCTTTGGCAACATGGTCCAACAGACACCATTAGCCACAAGAACAACCATGTGGGCAAGGATAGTGGGCAAGGTCAATGCAGTAGGGAATGTGCCCCGCAACAAGAATGAAATCATGAGGCGGTGGCATGACCTGAAGAGTGTCGTCAAGAAGAGGAGGACCAAGAACCGTGAGCTGGCTGTGGCGACTGGTGGAGGCCCTCCCATCCCACCAAAACCCTTCACTGCGTGGGAGGAGAAGGTGCTTGCCATACTGCATCCCGAGAGTCTTGAAGGAATACCCGGGGGAGTGGAGGCTGGTAAGTACCAACTAATGTATACCATGAAACTGCCATGTACTATCTTGAACAACTACAAAGATACATCCCTGAGGCACAAGTACACACATCTGCACCCCCAAAACACACACAGGTCACACTCATTTTACATCCACACCACCTCAAACATCACAAATGTAGACCACATCTACTGTGTTGTATGTGCCCAGGCAAACAGCACTACAACTCCCACCAGGCCCCCTTGGCCCACAGCTCAGCAGGATGGACTACTCCCCCCACCCACAACCATGTGGCAGTCATTGTGTGCCTCACCCTCACCTAACAGGTAGGTAGCCATCTTGACAGGGAGGTGTCTTTGGAATAGGGAGGCCAGCACTACAACTCCCACCAGGCCCCCTTGGCCCACAGCTCAGCAGGATGGACTACTCCCCCACCCACAACCATGTGGCAGTCATTGTGTGCCTCACCCTCACCTAACAGGTAGGTAGCCATCTTTACAGGGAGGTGTCTGTGGAATAGGGAGGCCAGCACTACAACTCCCACCAGGCACACCCTGCCCCATCCCTCAGCATGAAGGAGTACTCCCTCCCACCCAGAAGCTTGCCTCAGCAATTGTGTGTTTCACCCTCACCTAACAGGTAGATAGCCATCTTGACAGGGAGGTGTCTGTGGAATAGGGAGGCCAGCACTACAACTCCCACCAGGCCCCCTTGGCCCACAGCTCAGCAGGATGGACTACTCCCCCCACCCACAACCATGTGGCAGTCATTGTGTGCCTCACCCTCACCTAACAGGTAGGTAGCCATCTTTACAGGGAGGTGTCTGTGGAATAGGGAGGCCAGCACTACAACTCCCACCAGGCACACCCTGCCCCATCCCTCAGCATGAAGGAGCACTCCCTCCCACCCAGAAGCATGCCTCAGCAATTGTGTGCCTCACCCTCACCTAACAGGTAGGTAGCCATCTTTACAGGGAGGTGTCTGTGGAATAGGGAGGCCAGCACTACAACTCCCACCAGGCCCCCTTGGCCCACAGCTCAGCAGGATGGACTACTCCCCCACCCACAACCATGTGGCAGTCATTGTGTGCCTCACCCTCACCTAACAGGTAGGTAGCCATCTTGACAGGGAGGTGTCTTTGGAATAGGTAGGCCAGCACTACAACTCCCACCAGGCCCCCTTGGCCCACAGCTCAGCAGGATGGACTACTCCCCCACCCACAACCATGTGGCAGTCATTGTGTGCTTCACCCTCACCTAACAGGTAGGTAGCCATCTTGACAGGGAGGTGTCTTTGGAATAGGAGGCCAGCACTACAACTCCCACCAGGCCCCCTTGGCCCACAGCTCAGCAGGATGGACTACTCCCCCACCCACAACCATGTGGCAGTCATTGTGTGCTTCACCCTCACCTAACAGGTAGGTAGCCATCTTGACAGGGAGGTGTCTTTGGAATAGGGAGGCCAGCACTACAACTCCCACCAGGCCCCCTTGGCCCACAGCTCAGCAGGATGGACTACTCCCCCACCCACAACCATGTGGCAGTCATTGTGTACCTCACCCTCACCTAACAGGTAGGTAGCCATCTTGACAGGGAGGTGTCTTTGGAATAGAGAGGCCAGCACTACAACTCCCACCAGGCACACCCTGCCCCATCCCTCAGACAGCGATGCATATGTAACTGTGACAGAAACAGAACTGTGGCTCAACTAAACCCATGTGTAAGCAAATCAGGGACCAAATATGCCCTGCACAGAATGACATGTGCAAATTCCATGGCTGCTGAGCATGAAGGACTCTAGTAACAATAAAAACACATGGTCTGTCGAGCAAATAAATACAAGCACAGAACATTACAAAGGTATGCATGAGATAACAATGTGACAATGTCTAATACATGTGCATATGTAACATCTGTCGGGAAGAGTAATCATCTTCGATGCATCACATCAAGTTGCATGGCAACCAGTTGTCAGATGACAACTCATCAGTCCCATACAAAGAGTGTCAAGTTGGCCATGGCATCCAATGACTTGTCACACCATGGAACAAGATGTATGTACCTCCACATCATGTCATTACGAACAACACTGTGCAGACATTCTACTCATGAAATACGTAACTGTGTGTTGCATAACATGTAAATAAGAGACATCAAACACAGCAAGCCATATGGCTGTAAGTCAATGACCATGTACCCTCTGTTCCACAGGTGACCAACAACTGACTGCAGAGGACAACAACCTCAACTTGCAGAGCCAGTCTCCTCCCTCGGAACATGGACACTTGGATGCGGACTTCCTGGATTCTTTGGACGAGGAGCTCCAAGCCGGCCCATCTGGTGTGCCAGGGCAGTGGGGTCACATGACCCCACTGCCCCCCCACCATCAGCAACACCAATAACGCTGACCCCTGCTGGAACGACCTGTGCCGCCACCACCACCACCACCACCACCACTACCACCTTTGCCTGCAACATCCGGCCAGCCACAGAGGATGCCCAGCCCACACCAACAACTGTGGAGGGCAGGTGTGTGGCCAGAGTGGTGAGGCAACAGGCCAGTGATAGCAGGGCAGGTGGGAGGACAAGTGGGACTCCAACAACACCGGACACTGTGACCGAAGCCCTGGCTAACATCACCAGAGTCGTGGGTGCCTATTAACAAACACAGGCACAAATGGGCCAGGCCCACGAAGATGCCCTGGAGCTCCAACATCTGCTGAGGTCCATGGACAACCGTATGGGACAAATTGTGGACCTCATGGGCCAGTTAGTGGTGGTACTGAGGGATAGGCCAGTGCCACATCACACAACTCCACCTCCCCCCGTTGTCCTGCAGGATGACAGTTCATCATCCACCCCTGCGGGCACGGAGAGGGGTGACTCCTCAGACCCCACTGGCCCAACAGACGATGCCCCCCCCTGCCAAAAGAAGTAGGGGCCGTCCAAAGAAAAACTTGGGCTCACCCATGGCAAAGCACCTGCCAAACGTCAGTCGTGGAGCCAGCCATGATGGCAACACTCTTCACCCTGCCATTGACTTTGAACACTGTCCTTAGCCACACTGCCATGGAAAGGGCATCCGTCTGTTGGACTGTGTCGCCACATCACTGTGGTGCCTACCTGATTTTCTCATCTACCATCACTCCCAACTCCTAGATTCACCATTCACACTCATGTAAATATCCACTTACCTCTCACATATACCCATTGACAATAAACAACAATAACGCACCAATGGATTTGAGTCTGCTCCATCTTTATCACTGTATGTGCAATGTTTACAGTAGCTTGGAACCTCTGTAGGCAAGGAGAGGCAGAAGGGACCTAGCAAAAGACAACAGAACAAAAGTCACTAGTCAGGTTGTGGCATCACAGCCATCACACAACACATGTCCTCAACGTACAACAACATGCACACATTACAATGTGTAACCGTACCAACATAGACATCTTGTAGCTGTGCCAAACTACCCTGTGTCCAACACATAGGCAGCCAGCACTGAGTCAACAACAGGATGCACTCACAAAGATCACATAGACCTCCACCCAAACAACTACATCAACAGACAATGGACCAGTTGTACATCGTCACCCACCTTCAAGTGAAGTAGCGGTTGATGAGCTGCTGACTCTGGTCGACACCTTCCTCCTCACCACTATCCTCGTCACTGGACATTTGTGGGTTCGCAGGTGGGGGCCTCGGCTGGTCATCATCATCCAGGATCAGGGGGATTTGTTTCCGTAAGGCCAGGTTGTGCAACATGCAGCATGCAACCACTATCTGACACACCTTTTTGGGGAGTACATGAGTGCCCCTCCGGTCCGGTCCAGGCACCGAAATCTCGATTTGAGGAGACCAAAGGTTCGCTCCACCACCCGACGTGTTTTACCATGGGCATTGTTGTAGCGGACGTCAGACGGTGTCCTAGGATTGCGTAGTGGGCTCATCAACCACGGTCTGTTTGGATATGCAGAATCACCTAGGTGTGAAATAAACATAACGATTCAGTAATACTACTGTGGCAGAGGACAGCATGACACACACAGCACACAACTTGACTCTGCCTACTCACCCACAATCCATGTCCGCTCCGGAAGAAGATTGGCCATCAGCTGGGGCACAATGCTGTTGTGCAGAATATATGACTCATGCGCAGTGCCCGGAAACTTGGCACATACATGCGATATGATCATATCGGCCTGGCACACCACCTGCACATTGATGGAATGGGAATGTTTGCGATTCCGATAGATGTGTTCCTGTGCCTGTGGTGGAACCAGGCCAACATGTGTGCAGTCAATTGCACCTACAACATTCGGGATGTGGCTAAGGGCATAAAAATCCGCCTTTACATCCGCCAAAGCCGCACGCCTTGGAAAACTGATGTATTGGTCCTTGTATCGCATCATGGCCAACAGGAATTCCCTTAGCACCATGCTGAAGGTGGGCTGAGACATCCCCCCTGCAATGCCCACTGTCTCCTGGAATGACCCACTAGCCAGGAAATGCAGTGCTGCCATCACCTTTGTTGTGGTCGTCAATGCTGTTGGGTATGTCCTGCCAGCCTACAGGTGAGGATCCAACATGGCACACAGGTCTTGGATGTTCGTGCGGTCCAGACGGAATCTGCGTATCACGTCATCATCCTCTATGTTAGCCAGCAGGGTGACAGGATGATACACATTAGGTCGCCTCCTAGGTGAGATGAAAGGGGACACGTCATTGCAACAGACCATGAGATGTGCACAACTCTGTACCTTCTGATTCACACAGCGCAAACATTGACTGGCATCACAATGCACCATACAGTGCAAGTCAATAGTCGTGACACATAGAGATCACATTGTACTACAGTTCTTCAGTATTACCACTGTGAGAACAACAAACATGGAAACTGTGTCTGTGAATGGTGATAGTCACATTCCAGAATCTGGTGCAAACAGCACGGACAGTAAATGATACCGGATATGTGTGAAACAGAAACACCGCTGTCTTCAAAATGTCTGCTGTACGTGCCACACATTCTTGTGCAGACATGACAGGGGACACATGAACTACACAATTTATCCAGTTCTGAAGGACTCAGCACGGAATGTGAGCCAATAATAATCCACACAAGTCTAGAGACACTCACAGACATATTCACAAGCCTGTGCCAATATCCACTGTCATCAGTAGACATGCCATACATGCTGTTACACACAATTTTAAGTCAGTCAATGACTAATGATGAACAGCAAATGCATATGCAGTCTTGACGTGAATCAAGACACAACAACACAACTGCACAATACCATCAGCAGGCACACAGATTGTCAGTGTGGCACACAAAAAGTGGATAAGGTACGTGATCCAAAAGGACTGTAGACAAACGACAATCTGCACTAAAGTTGCACTATGACATGCAGAATGAAGCTTGCACTGCCCAGACACACAACTGAAGTGCAACATTTGCCATGGAGCTAATACTCCAGCTGCTTGGACATACAACAGTGACACAGAAACAACCTACACCACCACCCGGACAAAGCCACACCACTACACAAAAAGGTCAGCGCATGGACATACTGAGTAGATACTGAAGACACAACAGCCTCATGCACATAACAACAGGGGATGTCATCGCACGACACAGGTACCAAAGGACAACTATCAAAAGCATCCTGAGCCACATGCCACCCGGCCTGTCAGGGACAACAAAGCGGACTCTCAACATTCCTCTGCAGACAAAGATGCTGGCTGTGCATCACTTGTTGGCCTCTGATACCATTAGAACAACAAAAGTCTGAGTCAGATGGGTTCCACCGCCAGCTCTATCAAGGTATATCCCACCTGTCTTGGATGCCATCATTAGCTTCAGTCAACAGCACCATCAGTTCACCCACACAGCGCAGGACCAGCTTGTGCCCCCAAAAGGCTACCACACCATAGCAGGCTTATCCACACGTGTCAGTTCAATATCACTGCACACGTGTCCTAATTGTGCACCCTGCCAAAACTGCAAACACTTACTGCACATGAAACCACACACAATGCTGTACTGTCCAGGCCAATTGTGGGTCACCTCCCACTGGTCACAGATGCCATGTCAAACTTAACATTCAGTGAGCACCAGCCCCACATTTGCCTACAGTCCCTCACCAAGCCAACATTCCTCATGTGGACAAGGTCAATGCACCTGTCCCTGGTGTGTACCAACGTAACCCACCACACACATCAAATCCACTAGCAACACACTCACAACTGTGGAAATATACATGTACCAAAATCACATATGACAGGCCAAACAACATGAGCACATACCAGACACAATGTCCCAAGTAATGGTGATGACATTTGGCAGATACGGAGACAAAACATACCCAAAGGCAGGGAAACAAGTGAAAAATGATAAGGATGTACAGAATGCCAAGTGTGCCGGTGATGAAATCAACATCCTTGAGTATGTAGAACACACACATGTCCATGTGGACGTATACTGTAGGATTTGCTACTGCAAACAATTACATTACATGAAGGCAGTAACAGGTGATACCAAACAGACAACAGTGTGACACATGTGGTGAGTCATGAAAATAATGCTGAGATGTTTGTACAATCATGTACTGTATAGTGACATATTGTGTGAGACATGGACATGTGTGTAAAATTTGGGGTCAGATATGAAATTGTGGGTAGAATTTGGGGTCAGATATGAAATTGGGGGCAAATTCTGGGGTCAGATATGAAGATGTGTGTCAATGTGGGCTTACAAATGAAATTGTGTAGGAGTAATGTGCCCCATTGGTACTTTCGGTGTGGAATTTGGTGTTAGGTATGACATTTAGGCTGTCATAACTTACTATAGCCCATTTGATTTCCATCAAGTGCCCTGATATTTTGTAAGTGACCACTGTTCGAAGTACAGATATGACCCATGACATTGACACAGCACAATGTGTCCATTGGTGCCGTAAACGTGCTCAGTCAACACTCTCACGCCCATTGTCAACAATGTCATGCTGCACCCTCGCCGTAGCTACCGCATGCCACCAGCGGTGTGTCACCGCCATGGCCCAAGACACCATAGCGGGATTGATAGGCAAATACACATGTCTAATGGCGGTTGGCATGCTCCGACACCCAGATCCCGGTCACTCATAGCAATGCATGTGCCTGGAATCGCGGTAGCTACCGCATGCCACCAGCAGTGTGTCACCGCTATGAACCATGCCCTGCCAGCCAATGGGAAGTGCAATCGCGGTTGCCTGATGCAAGTTTGAAAATCGCGGTAGGCGTGCTCCGCCACCGCGGGGCCGGTCATTGGATGCACTTGAAAGATGCACCACCACGGAACCGCACACCTGTTCCCTGCGGTGTGTCACCGCCATGAACCATGCCCTGTCAGCCAATGGGAAGTGCAATCGCGGTTGCCTGATGAAACTTTGAAAATCGCGGTAGGCGTGCTCCGCCACCGCGGAGGCGGTCATTGGATGGATTTGAATGAGGCAGACCTGGAACACCAATTGCAGCAGCTTAGAACCACAGACACGAGCCCTGGGGGCTATATATGTGTGTGAGGGAGCCACACATTGCCACAGCTCACAGAGCCTGCTGCCTGAGACCCCTCACCTGCTGCTGCCTCCAGGGACTGCTGCCTGAGACCCCTCTCCTGCTGCTGCCTCCAGGGACTGCTGCCTGAGACCCCTCACCTGCTGCTGCCTCCAGGGACTGCTGCCTGAGACCCCTCACCTGCTGCTGCCTCCAGGGACTGCTGCCTGAGACCCCTCACCTGCTGCTGCCTCCAGGGACTGCTGCCTGAGACCCCTCACCTGCTGCTGCCTCCAGGGACTACTGCCTGAGACCCATCACCACCAACTGCTGCTGCTGCTGTCTCATGCTCACAGTGATGGCGAGGACTGAGAAGATCCGTGCCACTCCCTTCAACCCCGAGGAACTTGAGGTCCTGGTGGACGAGGTGCTCACCCAGTATCCAAGGCTATATGGTGCGCCTAATGTCGTGGTAAGTATCTCAGGGTGTGAGTGAGAGTGCAGGTGGGGCACACACGAAGTTGATCTGCTGTAGTATGTGCGTGAGAGTGTGGTGGTGGGTCATGCACTGCCTAGCATGCTGTTTCCAGGGGGAAGGTGTGTTCAGCCTATTCCACACGTTTGCTTGCCTGCACATCCAGATGTGAGTGAAATGTGATGTCTTGTCAGACATACAGTGTGGCTGCACCTTTTCAATTCAGGAGTCAGGACAGTGATTTACTGTCTGCATGTCTTTGTGTGTCCCTGATGTCCTTCACAGGCCCATCTGTGGCCTTAGCTAGTGTAGTTGTCCAGAGGGTAGTGAGGGCATTGTTTCTGACTCAATATGTGCCTCATCTCTGGTTCTGCACTATGCTCAGGACCTCAGTCCCCCAGGGTGAAACTCTTGTTGGTCAATCAGCTATGACACTGTACATTCCAACATTCTTGTGCCCAGACCCTTCCATCACCACCGGCATGTGCACATACTCGCATGTGTTGGCACTGTTTGTGTTTCCAAATAGTCCCTCCATGTAAAAGATGAGATGCCCCACGTTGGACCTCTGTGTGACCCCAACTGGCCTGCACATTCACTGCCCAATCAGACAGTGACACAACACTGGATGTACACAGTGTCAAATCTGTGCTTTTCCTCTTGACTCTCCGTCAATGAGCCATTACAGAGATGTAGATTGCACAAGACAGGCCTTGTGATGAGGGTTTGCGTTTGTGAGGTCATGTCCCTCAATGTGACCTCCATGACACAGTGGCAGTTTAAGGGCAAGTGCTTTGAGGGCTGCGCAGTGTTGGGCACAGTGAATATTCACAGTGACATATGTAGTAATGTCCTGCATGTCTTGGTATTCCCAGAAACTTGCAGTAGATGTGGTCAGCATACACATTTTGCTCTCTGCTGGCATCCTGCATGGCTTTGAGATAGGCATGTACTTTGTCCACCCTCATACCTGCATGCATTAATGTGTTTTTCACACATGATGATGTTCGAATGTCGCAGATTTGTTGTCTCTGCTGAACTTAGGGCAGAAGTTGGTATGAGTCTGTGTCATGCTCCTGCACTGTGAAATGGTGGTAGGTTACACTGATTATTGCACCCTCTTGTCTCCCATGTCTGCAGCTCAAAGTCAACCAGCGCAAGGCCGTGTGGAGGGCCATTGCATGCAAGGTGCGTACACTGGGTGTCTCCAACCGACGGCGCTCCCACTGTCACAAGAGGTGGGATGACATCTGCCGGCTGAGCAGGAACGTGGCCGAGATGACACTGGGGCTGACCCCTCGGTCCGGCAGGTTGGCGCGGCGCAGCATGACACCACTAATGGCACGCATTTTACCTGTGACGCAGCCTGAACTGGATGCATGTCTGAAGGGGCATCAGCAGCAAGCTGGTGGTGAGTATTCTGTGAGTGTGACTTTGGGTGTTGTTTGGCTGCATGTGCTCCAAGCCTGGGCCAGTGCAGGGCTGTGATGTTGCTGATGTGATGCAATGGCCTGTAAGTGGCCGCGGTGTTGGGTGCAGTTGTCATGCATTCCCCCTACATGTACCTTCCCATGTCATTGGTGTAATGGCCCTTGAATTCACATTTGTATTTGTGACCTTTTGGTATCATCTTCATTGGTGTCGTCACGTACATCCCATGTCAGGGTCTAGCAGAGTGCATGATATGAGTGTGCCATCATCAATGTGTGCATTGCCTGACGTCTGATTTGTGCTGACTACACATCTAACAACAATGTGCAACTATAGTTGTGCCCCAAGTTACGACATGGTGGATAGCATGTGCTCATGGCCATTGTGTGCGGATATGTTGGAGTCTGTCTCTGTGTAGGACACTTCTGCTGGCTCAAGATGTGACAGTGGCAACATGTTGTGAGTAGGATCTTTTACCCACTCAGGGCCCTAGGTGTGCACAGAGGGATATGTGTGTCTGGTTAGCTGAAGCCACCAACAGGCCAATTGGCAGTGTGTCCATCACATGGGTGAATTATGCCAAGTTTGCATGATGCCACGGTAATTTCGATGTTTGGATTGAGGTTGCACAGTGTCACTGCCCATGGTGTTGTCCAACATGGATGCTTTTTCATCATTAGTGATGCTTCCCTTGCTGATATTTGTAAACTTGATGCAAATGTACTGATCCGACCTCTATCTCTCTCTCATGAAGCATCTCACATGGGCACGGAAGGACAGGGGACGGACACCAGTGGTGAGGCATCAAGCACAACTGCTGCACACCAGCATAGTGACACGGATGTCACCAGCGCATCGGAGGGGGACCGTAGTCTTCTAGAGGACTCACAGCCAGAGACGCAGACCTCTACGTCATCTGACGACGGCGGTGACGCTTCTATGTTTTCTGCCGAGGGTAACGGGGACTCTGCCTCCACGTCCACCACAGCGTTCAGTGCCCACCCTCCGTGCTACTCCCACTGTTGCTGCCTGTGTTCGCACCACAAAAAAGGGAAGAGTGTCCTTCACCCAGGCACCGCTGCCCCTGCCCCTGTCCCCCCCTGCTGCCATCAGTGCTGAGTCTGTGGACCTTTTGCACCAGCTGTGTGTGGGTCAGACAGCTCTCCTCAATGCATTCCTGGACCATGACAAAAAATTGGCACAGGTGGTGGCTTTCATGGAGGGCGTGCATTCCGACGTGGGTGGGCTACTCCGGACTGTACAGTCTCTGGCCTCTGCAGTGACAGCAGCCATTCAACTTGCCCAATCCCATGGTCCAGCTCCAGTCCATAGGCCCACCACCCTGCCAGTGGATGCATCTGATGATAGTGACCACACACCCCAGACATCAAGGGACAGATACAGCATACGCAGCACACGGCAGCAGCAGCCAAAGCAGTCTAGGCCGCAGACACCATCCCCACAGAAAGGTAAACCCACACCAGAGCGCAGAGGCAAAAGCACTTCAGGCCACACCCAGGGCAAGGATGGCAAGGAGCAGGCCTCAGGCTCACATGCCTCAGAGGCATCCCCAGCCAAGGACTCACCGGTCCCAAAAGTGACTCGCAGAGACAAGCACACAGTTTCCGTGCCCAGTGAGAAACAGGTGCCTGCTAAGGGTACACGTAAGAAGGGCTCCAAGGCAAGTTCACCCACAACATCTACTCCCATCCAGAGCCCTGTGAAGCACAGGAAGGAGGCCACTGTAGGGGGACACCTGGTAAACAGGTGATGCAGGGGCAGAAGCATTCCGGGGCCAAGCGTCCCAAAGGATCCAGCACATCCCCAGAGGGGGGACCAGCATCTGCAGCTGATCCAGCTTTTGTGACCAGTGTGCCTGTTGTATACAGCGCACTTGGCCTTAATCCCAAGACAGGGAAGCCATATCAGATCCCCAAGAAGCGGAAGGGCACACCTCCAACTTCTCCCACACACACTGGGTCTCGTGCAAGCATGAGTCCACCTCCACGTGCCACCACCCCACCTGGTCCTAGCAGCCCTCCGGCTTCCCAAACTACTGCTGGCTCTACCACATCTGGACCTAGCAGCCCTCAAGCTTCCCAGAACACTGATGGCTCTAACCCAGCTGGGCCTGTCTCACCCCGAGCCAGTACCCCAACTGGCCCCAACAGACAGCCACCTCCCAGTCATACTGCCAGCCAAGTCTGAGTGTTGGTCACCCTCACACACGTCTCTCCCACAGTGGTACTATGGACTGCCCATTTTTGACTCCCTGAGTGTGTTGCTGACCATGGCAGGGTACTGTACCACACATTCCCAGTGCTGGATGTCATGTACCTCACCTGCACTTTGGGCTGGCCACTGGCCTTGCTGTTCACTGCTGTTTGCCCCTTGCCTGTGCAGCTTCTCATGTACCTCACCTGCACTGTGTCCTGGCCACTGGCCTTGTTGTTCACTGCTGTTTGCCCCTTGCCTGTGCAGCTTCTCATGTACCTCACCTGCACTTTGGACTGGCCACTGGCCTTGCTGTCGACTGATGTCCTAGACTTGCCTGTGCAGCTTCTCATGTTCCTCACCTGCACTTTGGACTGGCCACTGGCCTTGCTCTTGTCTGACTTTTGCTGCTTGACTGTGTGAAATGTAAATAAAAAGAAGATATTTACTCCTGTTGTCTGCCTTGTCGATTTCCTTGCTAAATAAAGGGTTACTGTGTGGGTAGTGTTTACTGTGACACATGCTCTATTCTCCACTTCAACATTGCCAATGTATTGTTACCTCTGATCATGTTGTTTCAACTTTTGTGGCCCAGACTTCTGCATCTGTGTGTGTTGGCTTGGTAGTATGTGTGTTTGCTGGGGACTGATTGGCTTCCTGGGTGTGTTGGTGTGTGTGTGATATTTAGATTGTTGTTGTGTGTGTTCAAGGTGTGTCACTCATCTCTGTTTGTAACTGGTATGTGTGTTGTGCACACGCAGGCTTGGTGTGCATGCAGTGCTGTGAGTTGATGTTGCCTTGTCCTTGCCTGTTGTGCACCCCCTGATGTTTGGCTTTTGTAGCATGTTGATATCTTTGCCTGTGCATGTGTTGTGACTGATGTGGCTGTGTGCAGTGTTTGTGTTGTGTCATGCAGTTGACTGTTGCTCTGTGTGTGGTGTTCTATTTTCCTGTGAGTGTGTGTGTGTTGTTGTTGTGTTTGATTCAGGTGTGTTGCCATTGTGGTGTGCCTTACTTGTTTGTCTGTCAGATGGACTGAGGTCTATTGTGGTTGCAGTGCTTGTTTCATGTGCATCCTTGGTGTTTTCTCCTCTCACATTTGATGTGTCTCTGGTCACGGTTGTGCATGTGCAGACATGTGGTACACTGTGACACCATTTTGTGTGGATGTGTGTTGTGGTATGTCTGTCTCTGTGTCATTGTAGGCCCATTTCTGCCTTTTGGTCTCCATTATTGTTTTTAGTGGATGCACTTCTTATATGTGTTGTGGTATGTTGTCTGTGCGTTTTTCGTGACTGATGTGGTTGAGTACTCCTGTTGTGTCTGTGCTCCCATTGGTTTGGCACTGTTTAGCTGCACAGGTCTTGTCTGTTGTAGTAGTTCTGTGTGTGTGTGTTGATTGTGTTCTGTGTTTGACTGTTGTTTTTGTGCGTACAGTGGTACTGCCATACCTGTGCATGTGTGATGTTTGTGGATACCACCCAGGGGGTGTGTTTGATTGTCAGTGTCTTGACGGGATATTATTGGCAAGCTTCTGTGTGTTTGTCAGTGGTGTTGTGTGCTGCTTGTGTGATGGGTGTGGGGGTTGTGTGGAGGTTCATACTTGTGTTTGACTGTCATTGAGTGTTGCAATGGGCCCTGTGTGTTGTGCTGCTGACATACTCCTGTGATGTATTTGGATTCAGATGTGTGGCTGCTCAGGGTTGGACTTCATACCCTTCCTTTCATCCCTGTGCCTATTCATGGGTTGCCTTGCTGTCTCCCTGAGTTGTTGCAGTGAGGTGACTGTGGTTAGACTTCACTCACTGTGACTGCCAAGTGTGGTTTTTTGTGCTGGGGTGGATGTGATGTGTTCCTTCCCTTGCATGTGATGTACACATTTGTGGTGTTCAGCTCCTTGCCATTCCATTAGTGTGCAACTCACTTTGAGTTGCCTATTTGTTGTCCTCCATTGCTGTTGTCATGTGGTCTGTGTTTGTTGCTGTCAGTGTGGGGTATGTCTGTGTGACTTGGCAGGCTGTGTGTCCATTGGTGTGTTTGTTCATTGTCTGTGTGTGTTTAAATTGTGCTTGTACTCAGTTTACTTACCATGAGTGTGGTGTTGTTGTGGTGTGTGTGTTCCCCTGGACCAGTGCTTGTGTGCTGTGTGTTACTCGGCAGCCACACCTGATGAGGCTGTCTCCCTAGTTGTTTGTTGTGTGGTGCTGTGTGTGTGTTCAACTGGCGGCTTTTTGGGCATGTGGGGGCACAGGGAGATCACGTGCCATGTCCCTTCATGGTGTGGGTGGGCCTAGTGGATGGAGTGTTGAGGTGTTGCCCTGTGTACTTTGGGCACTGCCCCTGCCTAGCGCTGGCCCAGCCTACTACATTGTGTGCATTTTTCTCGCTGATTCTCCGCTGCGGTCACGTGTACTGGGCATTATTTTCGGGTCGCAGACATGGTGGCCTGGGTGTGGAGGGGTGGCCTTGTGGCAGGTGGGACATGTGTGGCTACACCTGTGGTTGTGTTCCTGTCCCCACCAGGGTGTCTGGTGGGGACAGGAACCTTCCATCAGCCATGGAGTTGTGGGTTGTGTTTGTGTGCAGAGTTGTGTGATCGCGTACCTGCGGCGGCGTCTGCCGCGGTCCATGGCTTGCTGGAGGTGTATCATGTACAGCGCCGGGAAGACGTGTAGTGCCGGGTCCATGGCGGTCGGCTCCGGGTATCAATTGGGCGCTCCGCTGTGGTGCTTCTGTATGCTCACGATGGCCGGTTTCTCCGCAGCGGTGGGCCTGACTGTTTCGCGCATCATAATTTGTACGGAGGGAGGGACGTCATTCCGCACGCCGGTGGCTCTGGATTGGTTGTCTCTGCCGCGGTGGCGGGCGCGTCTGGATGGCGGTGCACGTAGCACCACGGCGGACGGGCAATGGGCTGAGTTTGACCATTGTAATATGGCGGACAGGTGCACCGCTGCTCACGGGCGGAAAACAGCGTTTTCTCCCACCGCCAGCATCGCGGATGTGCATCCGCCAGTCATCGTAATGAGCCCCTTAATTTCCAATCTCCTCCTGTGCCTGGAGCGAGCTCAAAAGCATGTTGCCTGCCCGTGGCTGGTGTTGCCGCCATCGATACTGCTGGTTGCCTGTTTGCTGCCTTGCTGAGGGGAGAAGTCGTGCCAAATTTCTGGGCTCTGCTGGGGACTTCATTTCTCATCTCCCCCTTCACCTGGAACGCGATCAAAAGCGCATCACCTGCCCGCAGCTGGTGTTGTCGCCATTGATCCTTCTGGTTGCCTGTTTGCTGCCTTGCTGAGGTGAGAAGCCATGCCATATTTCCGGGCTCTGCTGGGGACTTCATTTCCCATCTCCCCCTGCACCTGGAACGCACTCAAAAGTGCGTTGCCTGCCCGCGGGCCAAGGGCGGGCCCGTCCACACCCATCATCGCCTGGAGGAGCCTGTTCTGGGCCACCCCTCTAACTTCTGGGGCCAAATTTTGATGTGTTCCCTACCAAATAATTCCCTATTAGATCATGGTCAAAAGGAAATCAAGGGCACCGGAGTCGAGCGGAAAATTATCAACATGCTGGATTCTTTCCTGACCATAGCAGCGGATGTGCTATCTAAGGAAATCGAGATAACAGAGCATCGCCTCTCCCTAGAAGAGGTAAGGCTTCCTATTTTGCCCGATACTTTGGGATTGGGTCATACAGAAAAACTGTCTGCTCATAATGAAGCCTCTTGCACATCGATCTTGATTACCAACTCAAAATCTCCTAGGCCCAATGGTAGCCCTCCAGTGGAACCCCCGGGAAAACGGAAGAGGGGGAAGTCTAAAATAGCTCCAGCATCCAAGTCCTCCAAAGCGTGCAAAAACATCCCAGCGGCTTCACCTCAGGGCTCTCACACAGTCCTTGCTCCCACTTTACATCCACTGTCCCCTGGAGACTCCTTGTGTCAAAAGTTGGAACAATCGCTTAACACTCTTCTCCAGCCCATCTTGACCAGATTGTCCAAAATCGAGGAGAATCTAAAGCTCATCCTTAATATCAAATTAGGGAACGTGCAGCTTGGACTGAGAAGTGCACAAGAGGGACATCTATGTCATTTACCAATACTGCTGGAGTGCTCAACTCGTTGTACTGCTCTAGCATCAAATACATTTCCCCCTATACATCCATCAGAACCAATTCCTGGTGAGACCTTGGTCGTCCCTGTACACACCTGCAACCAACCTGGGTCTGTGGGCTCTAGTAATCTCTCGCAAACCAAATCTATTTTATCAGAATCGGGTTGTCACCTGGGGAGAGAGGGGCTTGCTAATAATGGTAAAGTTTCCAATGTAAAGGAAGTCAGCGTTCCAGCCCTTGTTTACGAACTCTCAGAGCATTTCAATGACTACGCAAGGCGGTTGACTAGATTTTCATCCCGCAGTCTGCCCTCTTGTTATTGTTCTTGTTAATACCCCTGAACTGAAGCCGACTCAACAGGAATCTACGGAGCAGCTGATGGACAAGGTTCTACACTGGCTGTCCAAATTTTATACGGGTTACCCTAAACTTTATAATCACATCATCATGGCCAGATGTGTGACTTGGGTGGGCAGTGGTCCAAAATCTCTAAGGGAGGACTGTATGGTCGTCAACTTTCATAATCAACGAGTGTCAAATTGTGGCAAGTCCATGGCTAAACTATATCTTTTAGCACCAAGACGAAATTCAGCCGACCCATAGGTATTTAACTTTTGTGACGATTCCCAAGCATAAATACCTTTTAACAAGGTTTCGGCTGAACTACATTCCCCTTATGTTAGGTTATCCCTCTAACACATATTCCATGGATGCCCTTACTGTTTGTCCATGTGACTCATGTTCTTCCCAATGTGACCTACATCGCCTATTCTTTTGCAGCTTGTATTGGGAGGCAAGGGAGATGTTTATTTCCCCACTAATTCGTAGCCTTAAATTTAGACAATGTCACCCAGCCTTACATTTTTAAAGCTATTAGCTGATCCCTTTACCTGTTATTGTCTGGCTTCTTTTCTTCAGTGCGCTTTAAAAAGGAGGAAACAGAACTTGTAATGTGTGATAATACAAGCATGATTTTAATCTTTTTTACGTATTTCATTGGTTGATTTTAAATGTATGAGTTCCTAATAGGTAAGTTTAAGTGGTACTATTTTATCCTTTACTATTTTTCTATGTAATTTTATGATTGGTAATGTTAACCTTATTGTACATATTATACTTATTATGCCATTCATTTTTCTATTGGTGAAATAAAGTGATAAAGTAAAAGTGAAAGGATCTTGGGAGGGTACACCTGACATATCATTAAACACAACTGTTTTTCTTTCTAACAATTACCAAATGTACTGCATCTGCACCCTTATAATAGTCTTCAAAAGCACTGGAGCGAGACTAAAACTTGAGCATATAAGCATCAACTCCTCCTTGCATTTACAGAACACAGCAATTTCATTTATAACACAGCAATTTCATTTTGGTTTTAATTTATTTCCCTGTTGTCCAGTGCAATCTATATCAGACAGTGTGAAACAATGAAGTGCTGGAAAGATCTATTAGAACTTTAGGAATTGAAGATAACAATCTATCCGAATCCTCTTCCACTGAAACATAAATCCCCAACTCATCAGACCAGTCTGTTCTGCATCTGGAAATACCAACATATAACCTAAACATCCATAGACGTAGAATACGAAGCACAGATTCACAAAGCCCTTGAATAGTTAGTATAAATTCATTACTCCCATCTAAGTATTAGGAACTTTCCCAGGACTTTTCACTATCAGAAATTAATTAAATTAATTTACAATTATAAAGTAATTTACTCATAACATTATGCCTTGAGTAATTCCTCATCCGGTGGTAACATTTGGAAACTGTTTGCACATCTTTTCCCATATAGGAAACAATGTGAGATTTACACCTGTTGTAGGCAGGTTGAAATCTATTTTCAGGGCCAAAAATGGAAAAGTGAACACACCAAATTTCCTCTGAGATGTAAGCAAGGGTCTTCTCTGGGGATGGTTGTGACCATTACGTTAAAGTACCTTGCTCAAGAGAGCCTGCTAATAGTTATGGAATGATTTGTAATGAAAGAGATGGGTTAGAATTCAATTGAGCCTAATAGGAAGAATATATTTGGTCAAGTTTTATATCTTCTGCAAACACTTGGCCTGAGTTAGAGTTTGGCGGATAGGTATTTACTGCCATCAGGGTGACAGAGTAAAGTACTTCACCACCCTGAGGGAGAACTGGCCCGCCAGATTTCGAGATTTCCACCAGCCAAGTGGATCTCTCTTGCATTTACAGGAACTGATACCACATTCAGGAACAGAAAAGTTTAATGTCAAAGTCATATTTGTTGCTGCCAGAACATGAGGAAAAATGTTCGGGTCTCCAGATTGAGTTTGGGTGAGATCTTGCCACTGCAAAGAGGATCCAACTTATAGAAAGTGTCCATTGAGTTATTCAAAAGATTGTTTATGTAGCTGCACTAAAAATGGATCTCTTGTTCATGGTACACAGACTTCCCAGAAACTCATCAACAGGACCCACCTTTGTAAGTGATATGCTCCAAATGTAGAGTGCAGGCTGCAGATAACATACATTTATTTAGTGGTATCCAAGCATGGATGTATTCTTGAAAGGTCTATGTGGAGTGATGTCTCAGGTCTAGTGGTTTCATGTTTAAGTTGGTTAATTTTTAATCCTTTTTGAGATTTCAGAGAGCAATTGGGGGTGAGTAATTTTCAGAAGTGTGTGTTGTTTACATAATTCTTCTAGTAGGTTTCTGACTTGTAAGTATTTGAAAAAAGATGCAGCTCCTTAATTGCAGCAGTGGGTGCAATTTGTGTTTAGAACTACACTCTTAGGTGAAGCAAAGTTCTCAGGCATTCACATTTTGGTTTGCTTAGCCTAGTTGACATGAACAAGTATACTGAATTTGCTGACTGTAAACTGATGTATAAAAACAGAAAGTATTTTAACCCCTTTGCTGCCAGGCCTTCCCCTACCCCCTGTGCCACACCCTTTTTTGACTATTTGGGGTAGTTTGCGCTTAGGCCCCCATAACGTTTTGTACGCATAAGATATCCACGCCAAATTTGAGTCCTTTTCTTACAACATTCTGAGGATTCTAGAGGTACCAGGGGACTGTGGATTCCCTTGGAGGGGAAAAATGGGATAAACGTGATGCAGAAGAAACTGTCTGGTTTTATTCCCTGCAAATGGTATCAACGAAGGGTTTGTGGTGTTAAAATCACCATCTTTTAAGCTTTCGGGAACAGGCAGACTTTTGTCAGAAAATCTAAATTTTCTACATAGTTTCGGCATTTTACTCTGGCATAGCCTATTTTTCCTATTTTTCGTGCTTTCAACCTCCTTCCAGTTAGTGGTAGAAACGGGTATGAAACCAATAATGGATCCCAGAAAGTTATACATATCTGAAAAGTAGCCAGATTCCTGAATTCAGCAAGGGGTCATTTGTGTAGATCCTGCAAGGTTTTCCTATGGAAATATATAGTTGAAACAAAAGAATATTGAGATTTAGTTGAAAAAAACAGCCCTTTGTGCCAACATTTTCACCTGTAACGTCTTTTAACTATGGTAGATGTTTGAAAGCTATATACCGTTACGTCCGCAGGACAACTTCTGGCTGCGGGGTTATATGAGGCTTGTAGGTTCACCAAGAACCCGAGGTACTCAGAGCTAATAACTGAGTTGCACCTTGCAATGTTTTTTTATTATGTACCGGGTATACAGTAATTCATTTGGTAAAATATAAAGAGTGAAAAATAAGTATCAAGGAAACATGTATTTCTGAAATTGGAACATGATACGGAGTGTAGAAGCAGTGGTTATTTGTGCATCTCTGAATGTGTGGGTACCCATATTAGCATGTGAATTAGAGGGTATTGTTCAAAATGACTTCTTTCTTACACGCTGTCTTACATTTGGAAGGCAGAAATGCACAGAAAGACCAACAGTAATAACACTTGTTCTACTATTCTCTGTTTTCCTAAGTCTCCTGATAAAAATGGTACCTCACTTGCGTGGGTAGGCCTAGAGTCTGCGACAGGAAACCTAGCAAACCTGTAAATTTTTTAAAAATAGACACCTAGGGAAATCAACAATGGGGGGACTTGTAGGGCTCTCACCAGCATCTGTTACCCGGAATCCCTTGCAAACCTCAAACATTGTTAAAAAAAAAATGTCCTCACATTTATTTGATGGAAAGTTCTGGAATCTGCAGAGAGCCACAAACTTCCACCCACCCAGCATTCCCCCAAGTCTGCCGATAAAAATGGTACTTCACTTGTGTGGGTAGACTTAGTGCCCGCGAGACGAAACAGCCCAAAACACAACGTTGACACATCACATTTTTCCAGTGAAAACTGACCCTTTTTTTGCAATGTACATAGCTGTGGATTTTGGGCACTAGCTCAGCCGGCACCCAGGGAAACCTAGCAAACCTGTACATTTTTGAAAAATAAACACCCAGGGAATCCAGGATGGGGTGACTTGTGTGGCTCTCACCAGGTTCTGTTACCCAGAATCACTTGCAGACCTCAAACTTTGTCAAATGAAACACATTTTCCTCACATTTCTGTGATGGAAAGTTCTTGAATCTGTAGGGAGCCTAAAACTACTACCCACCCAGCACTCCCCTAATTCACCAATAAAAATGGTACCTCACTTGTGTGGGTAGGCTTAGTGCCCGTGACAGAAAACGGCCCAAAATGCAACATGGACACATCACACTTTTCCAGTGAAAACGGACCCTTTTTTTGCAATGTGCCTAGCTGTGGATTTTGGGCCCTAGTTCAGCCGGCACCTAGCGAAACCTAGCACACCTGAAAATGTTTGAAAACTAGACACCCAGAGGAAGCCAGGATAGGGTAACTTGTGTGGCTCTTACCAGGTTCAGTTACCCAGAATACCTTGCAAACCTCAAACTTTGTAAAAAAACAAATTTTCCTCATTTTGGGCCCTAGCTCAGCCAGCACTTAGGGAAACCTAGCAAACCTGTACATTTTAGAAAACTAGACACTCTGGGAAATCCATGATGGGGGGACTTGTGTGGCTCTCATCAGGTTCTGTTACCCAGAATCCCTTGCAAACTTCAAACTTTGTAAAAAAAAAAAACACAATTTCCTCACATTTCTGTGATGGAAAGTTAGTTCTGGATTCTGCAGGGAGCCACAAACTTCCACCCACCCAAAATTCACCCTAGTCTGCCTATAAAAATGGTACTTCACTTGTGTGGGTAGGCTTAGTGTCCGCGACATGAAACGGCCCAAAACGCAATGTGGACACATCACATTTTTCCAGTGAAAACTGCCCCTTTTTTTGCATTGTGCCTAGCTGTGGATTTTCGGCCCTAGTTCAGCCGGCACCTAGCGAAACCTAGCACACCTGAAAATGTTTGAAAGCTAGACACCCAGAGGAAGCCAGGATAGGGTAACTTGTGTGGCTCTTACCAGGTTCTGTTACCCAGAATACCTTGCAAACCTCAAACTTTGTAAAAAAACACATTTTCCTCACATTTCTGTGATGGAAAGTTGTGGAATCTGCGGGGAGCCACAATTGGATTATGAATTGCACACAACAGGGAGTTATGGAGAGTCATGTTGAGTCCCACACAGCCAAACTGAAACAGGTCACTTGATTTCGAAGGCAGCAGACCCAGCCAATGCCTTTTCTGCCTATTAACAAAACCTATATTCTGTCCAAAATCCAGTAGCTGAGGAGGCAATTTTCAGCATTATTTATGAACTGTTTATGGAGAACCTAGGAGTGGCTGAGAGCTGTACCATGGACCATCCTTTCATGGAAGAATTGAAGGAGGCTCTTCTCGATGCAATGCAAAAAGCCCCTGGGAATGACCAGCCTCCATCCCAAAATGTTCAAGCATATGGCCTCACTTCTCATGCCATGTATATCAGCTACATTTGAAGAGGGAATACAAGGGGGATCCCTTTTGATGGCAACAATTGCAGTAATTCCCAGTTGGTCGTGCATCTCACCACATGATTGTCCTCATGCACAATGAAACAAAGCTTTGCACCAAAATTGCAGCAAACTGCTTGGTTAGGATTTCCACTGGGATAATTCATCTGGATAAAAATGTCTGTATGTCACAGCAATTAAGGGATAACCTATGCAGATTTCATCTTGCTCTCACTAATGCTTAGGAGCATTGGGTCAATCTGCCACCATATCGATTGACAATTAAAAAACGTTTAAATATTAGGATTGGAATTATCTATTCTGTATTCTTAAGAATATGAATTTTTGGCCCGATATATTGCTTCGGTTTTAGTAAGACCCAGTTGTGAGAGTGAACCTAAATGGAGCCATGTCAAATTCCTTTCATATAGAGCTTGGCACCAGATATGGCTGTCCATATGTCCACTCCTCTTTTCAATGGCCATTTAGCTGCTTGAGGCAAGGATTAGATATGAAGGGTTGGTCCATGACCTTGTGCGAACGACTATATCTCCCTCTATGTGGATACATGTTGTCGTTCATCAGATATCAAAATTAGTTGGGCCAAAGTTTTATGGAGATAAAGAACAAATTTGGAAGGGATTTATTCCTGGAGGCAGTACCTTCCTCAATATGCTGCAGCTCATTCATGATACCCCGCCTGAGGCACATGATGAAGTGGCGGTGGCCCTCGACATTGAGAAAGCTTTTGAAAAAGCTTTTGACACCCATAACTGGGAACTTTTGTTGACAACCCTGGGGAACACGAACTTTGGGCAAGAGTTTCTAAGCTGGATTCGCACACTGCATTCAAACCCAACGGCTAGAGTTAAAATGGCCCAACTGATCTCAGGCAGCTTCCCTATCCAAAGAGGCACTAGACAGGGGTGCCCGTTGTCACTATTACTTTTAGCGACAGTCATGGAGCTACTAGTTTGTCACTTGTGCAAGTGAGCTCAGGAATGAGGGATACTGGAGCTCGACATCCACCACATTGTGCCACTTTATGTGGACGAAGCCCTGGTCTTCTTACGCGAGGTCGGGACCTCCCATCCCAGCCTGATGTGTTTGTTAGATGAATTCGGAGATGTCTCCGGGCTCAGGGTCAATTGGCCCAAGCCATGCCTGTTTCCTCTTACTCCAACTACTGTGCCTCATAGAGATACTTTACCAGAACACCGGCTCAAATGGTGTACCGATACATTCAAATATCTGGGCATTCAAATATACCACACGGACAGGCCCCTTAAGGAGGTCAACATAGGTAGGGCACTAAGATCGATTTTAGGATCCTTCTTCTTTTGGTGCTCATTGCCCCTCTCCCCGTTGGGGCGATTGGCGATTGCTAAGATGCTTGTGCTGCCCAGACCTTTGTATTTTTTGCAGTACTTCCACTCGTGCTCCTGAAGTGCTTCTTTCAAGAGTTGAATGGTCTCCTGTTGGAACTTATACGGGGGACGGGACGCCGTCGGGTGGGCCTTGCCATTGCACAAAGACCCTTGCTTGAGGCAGGGCTTGGTGCACCAAACTTTGAAATGTGCCATGCGGCATCACAGCTGCAATGGCCACTGTGCTGGCTGGACGCAACTCCTTGCCCTGAGCGGGTGGCCATCGAAGCGATGCTGAGTGAGACGAGTTTTTATACCTGGTTGACTAATTGAGATTGTCGGCCACAGCAGGGATTGATGGTGATGGGGCATGTGTTGGCGAGGGTTTGCACTCCACATCCCCTACTCACCGTCTATAGTACTTGAGCAATTGCCGGGAATCTGGAACATAGCTAGGAGACATGATTTGACACAGTGGAGGGCAGCAGAGATTAACAAAATAGGAGATCTCTTTCATGAGGGAACTCTTACGACCTTTCAGTATATAATAGACACCTATACCATGGGTGCAGGCCACTTCTTGATGCACCACGCCATCCTGCAAATAGTACGGGCTTCTTGGGAGGTTGGGGAGGTAGAACCATCCCCATCGCTCATACTGCTTGCCCACCTTACGAATGGCAGCATGCGACGAGCTATCTCAATGTTTATTCTTAGCACCGACGTCCAGCACACTAGAGGACATGGGGAGGATACCGGGTAGATGTAAAAGAGTCCTTCTGCAACCATTGGCAGCCAGCCAAGGCTTGGCCCTGTGAAGGAGGTGCCTAGGGATCACAGATTCCAGTTTATGCAATTTAATTACACACACCACGCATCTCTATCCCCCCCAGTGCATTAAACATATGTTCGCTGCGTCCACACCTGAGTGCCCGCAGTGAAAGATGGAGGATGCTGGTTTCTACTACATGGTATGGAAGTATCTGGCGCTACAACTGACATGGGTGGAAGTAACGGCTACCACGGCGGAACTGACGGGACACACCCTGGTGGCCATCCTGAGTCCTTTCTCCTGGGCCTTCGCTCCAAGGCCAAGTGGGACAATCAATCCAATCAATCAATCAGGGAATTGTGAAGTGCACTACTCACCCGTGAGGGTCTCAAGGCACTGGGGGGGGGGGGAATATCGGGCAGCTCTGAGTCATCCAAAGAGCCAGAACTTGAGGCTCTTCCTAAATGCTTGCAGTGTGGGGGTTCGTCTGATGCTGAGGGGTAGTTTGTTCCAGGTCTTGGCCACGATGAAGGAGAAGGCTCTTCCTCCCATTCTGGCTCTCCGGATGTGAGGGGTTTGGATGTACGACGGTACATCGCATGCAATCACTTCGCATGTCTTTTACACGCATTTTTTAGCGCGCATGTTTTTACTGTGAAAATGCATTTAAAACGCATGCCAATACCACGCATTGTTTTTATATTTAAAAACAATGTATTTGTGGGGGGAGACCCCCACACCCCCCAACTTACCTTAAATGCGTTGTATTGGCATGCGTTTTAAATGCATATTCGGGGTAAAAATGTCCGCGCTAAAAAATGCGTTGTAAAGGCTTAATGAGGTAAAAACCTCATTGTAAAGGCTGTTTCCCAGGGATTTCGGCCAAGGCTGAAAGAACTGCACTGGCTTCCAATGAAGAAAAGGTCTTGTTTTAAGATCTGTTGCCTCACACATAATGCCCTAAAGGGAAAAGGCCTGTTATATCTGCAACAAAAAATCAACACTTACACCCCAGGACACTGTCTTAGATCTTGTGACAAAGCCTTACTTTGCGTCCCGCACATTCGTTTGTCGCGTAGTGGAGGAAAGGCCTTTTCTTATCTTTCTCCTCATTACTGGAACAAGCTGCCACTCTATGTTCGTACTTGATCGAACTACTGCAAATTCAGGAAACTCCTCAAATCCCACTTATTCTAACTTTATCCTCTCTGTTCTGATCCCTACTTTCCGCACAGCGCCTAGATGCCCCCGGGTGAGTTGAGCGCTATATTAAATAATTCAACATAACATAACAAGGCTTGGTCGGCGGAGTGAGGTTTGTCTTGGGGGGGCATGGAAGGAAATTCTTTCGTTGAGGTATTGGGGTCCGGTGTTGTGGAGGAATTTGTAGGCATGAGTGAGCAGCTTGAAGGTCACTCTTTTTTCAACAGAGAGCCAGTGGAGGTCTCGTAGGTGCTGGGTGATGTGGTCTTGTCGTGGGACGCCGAGGACGAGTCTGGCTGCGGCGTTCTGGATGGTCTCGAGTTTTTGGAGTAGAGATTTGTTAATTCCAGCATAGAGGGCATTCCCGTAGTCCAGTCTGCTTGTTATGAGTGCGTGGGTGACGGTCTTCCTGGCATCAGGGGATCCACTTGAAGGTCTTGCGGAGTATGCGGAGAGTGTTGAAGCATGTGGAAGATACAGCGTTGATCTATCGGTTCATAGTGAGGGAGGAGTCGAGTATGATGCCGAAGTTGCGGGCGTGGTCCGTGGGTGTGGGAGGGTTGCCGAGGGCACGTTGTCACCAGGTGTCGTCCCACATGGAGGGGGTGGTTCCGAGGATGAGGACTTCTGTCTTCTCCGAGTTGAGCTTCAGGCAGCTGCTGCTCATCCAGGATGCAATATCCTTCATTCCTTCCTGGAAGCTGTGTCTGGTGATGTTGGGTTCCTTGGTGAGGGAGAGGATGAGCTGGGTGTCGTCGGCGTAGGATACTATGCTGAGTCCGTATTTCCTGACCATGGCTGTGAGAGGGTCTATGTAGATGTTGAAGAGCGTGGGGTTGAGTGAGGAACCTTGCGGTACTCCGCATCTGATCTCTTTGGGTTCGGAGAGGAAGGGCAGGAGTCTTATTCTTTGAGTTCTGTCAGTGAGGAAGGAGTGAATCCAATCTAGGGCAGTTCCCTGTATGCCAGCGTTGTGGAGTCTGGCTGCTAGTGTGTGGTGGGAGATGGTGTAAAAGGCTGCTGAGAGGTCGAGTAGGATGAGTGCTGCTGTGTGGGCTTGGTCGAGGAGAGTGCGGGTGTCGTTCGTGGCGCCTAGGAGGGCAGTCTCGGTGCTTACATAGCTTTATAGACCTTGCATTTGTACTCTTTAAACAACAAATTACAATGATGTGATAGGCTACTTCTGTCTCAGATACACAGAGGTGGCTACTCACAATGCTGCAGTGGGCACGTGCGGAGGCTAAAACACTAAACTCACTGCGTGCTCAAGGAGCAGGCAGAGTAGGGTGAACTGGGACACCTACACTGCAAATATTGCAGTCAAGAGCAACACCCACCCCCCCTGAATAAAACAACCAAGTGTCATCATGAGTCTAGCCAGGTGTTTGAACCACAGCTGCACATTTATTTCATTCCCATACCACATGGTAGTCCTCATGCTCCCCTGTGTGTTGATCAGCTGAGTAGCATGGACTTCACCACCAACCATCAACAGATGCAATGCTAGGGCAGAGGTGCTCATGGGTATTTCTGTCTGGATCACTAACTATCCATCACTCCTCTATTGTGCAACACAGACCTCACAACCAGGTTTTTATGAGCTTCTCACCACCCTCACTGCTTTGTGACTGTTCCTTTCTTGTTTATTCTTTGTTCCTGATTAGATGATGTTTCTCATGTTATCATGACTTAATATAACATGTATGTACACAATACACTTTTGACTATGCCCTGGATATGCCTACATAATGTCTCCATTGTTGTTGTCCACAAACAATGAATAAAAAAAAAGGTCAAATTTGGAAGGGCATCAGCTCCCGTGGCTAATTGGGTAAAATCAATAATATACATACCTCAGGGTGGTGAGCTTGCAATAAATTTGAAAACATGTTTACGACTTGCCTCTGACAACTTTAAATTTTTGAGGCTCCACATCACAAAGTACTTTCAGACATGCTGGCAGCTAATCTTGAGCCCTGGTTGGATAATCGACATCGGGACTTGATGGTATGGAATACTCTTCTGCTTAAACTACACAGGGGCCAATTACGATGTCATTCGGAAACTCTTCTGACCGAATCGGTTTCGGAATAGTTTCGGGCCAAATCGGGATCTGTGAGTCCGACCGACCGATTACGATGCTTCCCAACATCGTTCGGTTGGACTCGCATTGACTTCATAGGAGCCTGTGTTCCGAGTGAAAACACAGGCTCCCATTGAAAAAAGGGGTGGTTGGGGAAAACCTTGCACCCTGAGGCGGGCACCCCATGGTGCCTGCCACACTGTGCATGATTTAACAGGGGGGACCATTGGGTACACCCACGGGCGCCAACCGGAGACCTCATGGTAAAGGGGGGCCTGGTATGGGCCCCCAAAGTCAGATTCCGACAGCCGTTTCGTGTCAGGCAGACCGAATTGGAACATCGTTGTAATCGCTCGCTCGGAAACCGTGTCCATAGAGCTGTACGATTTGGCTCAGAAAGACTCGGGCTGTCCGAATGCCTTTCAGAACTAATTTGGACAGCCTGAACGGTTTCCGTGTATCATAATTGGTCTGTTGGAAATGTGTACGATTCAGTCGGAAACATAGGTTCCGAATCGGATTCTGAGATTCCGAATCCCATTCAGAGCTTTTCCGAATGACATCGTAATTGGCCCCTCAGTAGAGTTACACTATACAAAATGTTCTTTGCAAAACTACCCCTTCCAAAACCCCTTCATATATTCACAAAAATTCTAGAATATAACTTTTCCTACTTTTGGGGGAATGGGGTGCCTAGGGTTTGAGAAATGTATTCAATCTGTGTGTGAGGGAGAACTTTCTGTGGTAGACATCATGTTGCACTGATTGTAATCAATCATTCAATCTTTGGACATCACTAAGATACTGCCATTTGGCTGGAGATGTTCTACCTTATGGAGACAGGATTGTAGAAACTGCTATATGACGATGCACTACCACATTCCTTGCCTCCTGACACTACAGTTGTGCTTAAATGTTGGAAAGAGATTTTGAAGTTGATGGACTAGGTCCATGAATTGACCCAGGAAATGCTTCCCTGGGAGGGCAACTGGCTTACACACATTTGCAGGCTTGTACTGATGGAGGCATTTCCAAATGAGGGGCTATTTGAACATATGACCACATCAAATCCTTTACGGTCTGCAGTGAAGACTACATAATTCTCATTTTTATAAGTACTTCCTAGTGCCTCATGCATTAGGGGCTCACAAATCGAATGGGACGCTTCTGCCAAACGTAGCCCTACTGCTATCATTGATTCTTGACAAAACAGACAAGGCAAATGTCAACCAACACCAAACGTAATAGGCGATATGAGAAATCTGATTCCAGATTTGAGTTTGAGTGACTTTTGGTGCATAGAACATCAAAATTGCAAACAGTGTACATCCCATTCTTCAAACAATATACACCCTGGAAAGTCGGAATTAGTCACAGCTTGGTACTAAAGATAAAAACTATGGAATAGGATAGTCAGATCACTAACGTAATACATACCACATTATCTTTTGATTTCTCCTTTATTTTAGTATTTGGGGGATTTGATATAGCTCTAAAGGATTCCTTCAGACAACAACTTTTCTCTGTAAGTTCTCTCTCTGAAGAGAGAAGTTCTTGGGTTCTCCATCTATACATCTGGAAAAGAGACAGAGACTTATTTTAGATAGACAGTAAGCAGTTTATGATTCCAGTTTACCTAATTTTCCCCAATATTTAAACTTTATCTTCAAATATTCGCAGAAGACACCCCTCACATGGGAAATGAAAAGTCAAAAAAGGCTTTTCAGAATTTGCAGGAAGACAGCACACTGGGTGAGACTCACAGTATCAGAGCTGTGATTGGCACATTAGAAAGTGCCTGTGAGCGTGGCGAGAAGGCTATAAGACTTATCTCTCAGGGTCCCTTGAAACAGTGGCAAATTCCATAGCAACGTAACACTATAGTAAACGTATGTGCCTGTGTGAATCAGTCCAGAAGAATTTTGTGTGAATAAATATATGAGATAGGCAATGGGCATGGAGTGTTCATAAATGTCTCTCTGAGCCCATGTCTTCTTAGAACCAGCCAGCGATTTAATACTGTCAAAGTCAAGAGTAAAGCCCTTTCCAGAGTGGGACGGGAACAGCCCCAAAATTAGTGATGGTGTATTGTAGGTGACTTGAGGGGACCTGCAAATCCTGTTGGCCATTTTAAGTACATAGATCCAAAACCTATGCCTTTCTTCTTACTATGCTTCGCATTGAGAGATACTTCAAGGGAGGCTGAAGTGACCATAAGGATTTATGATAGCTCGGAGATGTTCTTTGGACATTCTTCCTTTTATTACTAAACCCAGAGTTAGGTGTTGCAGCCTTTCTTGTTGTGTTGGGGTAGATCTCTCTTGCATTGTTGAGTGCCGCTGTGTGTTATCACACATTTGGATTTCTGTTTGGGGACATAGTTAGACCTCATTTGTAGGCCTATCTGTTGTGCGAATTTCACAAGTTAGTTTGTTTGTTTTCTAAAGAACTGTGCTATTGCACTTTATCCATCCATGCACATTTATCTGTTTATCTTTACTAGGAACTGCACGTCTTGTGCTTTATGTATTAGTGTGAATCTGTTTATGCTTTTTGTTAACATATCAATCTGTGACTTTTCCACAGTAAGCTCAAGCGCTACCCGCTTCGGGATATTCTACCTTCCCTTGTCTACAAATACTTTAAGTGTTTCTGACAGGACAGCAGGGAGCTTACAGGACAAGTACAAACCACCCTATTTAATGAGCAACCCATGAGCTGTCCTCAGAATACAGGCATTGACTAGGGAGGTGTGGGAGTAGCAGGATTACAAAAAAAGGTCATAAGAGGTAATTCATTTATTTTTGCTATTCAGGGTCACAGGTCTCAAGTCTTCAAATGCCCAGCATTTTAGACAGTAAAGACTAGGTGCCTACTCCAAGTTATGACATCTTCAATGCCGGTATCTTTGGAACTGCACAAGAATTCACACAAAATCCACACGTACACAATTCTGCTTCTTCTCTTCCTCCCCAGGTGAATGTGCAATGTGTGTTTTTTTTGTTACACTTTTTTCTTTTAATCTGTGGTTTGTTCCTGACCCTCTTTGCCTTAGGTCATCGGGGCCGTATTACGTATTGGCATTGTTTGTGCCCGGCGCACCTTTGAAAAGGTGCGCCGGGCGCAAACATTGTGAATGTGCCCACATTATGGTGAATGTGCTGCCCTAGGGGCAGCTGCGAACTCGTGCTGCCCTGGGGGCAGCACATTCATGTGAAAACACGGAGCAGCTACTCTGTGTTTTCACCGTGCAGGTGGCACCCGCCTGCACTTTCAAAGGGGATTAGAGATCCCCTTGCAGGCGGGTGCAGCCAGTGACTGCACCCGCCTGCAAGGGGATGTCTGGGAGGGTCCATGGAACCCCCTTGACCCCCTGCAGAGGGCTGCTCTCAGGAGGCGCACTGACAGTGTGCCACCTTTTAAATGGCACACTGTCAGTGCGCCTCCTGAGGGCTTCTTTGACTCTGCGCCCGTGTCTGTAATATGGCGCAGGTGCAGAGTCAAAGGAATTCCCTCATTTGAATAGAGCATGCCCCTATGCAAACCAGGGAACGCCCTCTGAAGGTAGCTCTGGCGCATTAAGTGCGCCAGCGCTATCGGTATTATAGAAGGGGACGCACAAGCGTCTGCCCCCCCTTCTATAATACCAAAGGGCCCCGGGGGTGTGCAATGCGGGCACAAATGCCTGTTGCGCCCCGGGGCACCTTATGTAAAAAGGCCCCGGATCTACCGCCTAGCTAATGTCAATGGTGGCCAGGCGATCACTGGGAATTGTGGGGCCTATAGCAACTCCGCATTCCTAGGGTGCAGAGACAACACTGCAACAAATAAGTATTTGCAACAATCTAAGTTAAGTGACGGTTTGGAGCAGAGATAAAAGCTAGTTTAGGTAGTTGGTAGGAAGCTGGCAAGCTACAGGTATAGGCTTTAAAGTGGAAGTGGAGATTGTGCCAAATTCCTTTTTTTACATTCTAAAAGCTACTGGCAGGAAATGTAGGTGATTTAGTATCAGTCATTCTTCATGTCAGGGTACAGTTTAGAACTTGCACTACAGGTTCAGTGCTAACAAAAGCAAAATTGGAACATACAAATATAAATAATATATACATTGTTTACCTTAATAAACTCTGACGGCTCCTCCGGTTTAGCTTCTGCATATGTTTCATTCAAGGCTTGCTCAAGACTGTCGCCCTTAATTGGCACTTCTTTCTCGGTGGTCAGAAGTCCCGGAATCGTCTATAAATAGATGTGGGGAGAATAGGCATGGAAACAGGCTTAGTTCTGCTGCAATAGGTCATGTTTCTAGTTATACAATTATTCAGCCATGCTCTATTTTAAATGCTTCAAAAGCAACACAGCCATGTCACCCATGAATTGGGGTTCCTTTGTCCAGTTTGTTTCTGTGCCTTCATGCTCCTCTTAACATCGTAGACGAGTTTCTGTACTGTATCACATGTGGAACTAGACAAGCTTCACTAGACACTGGTGGTGTGTCTTAGCAGGATCATGAAGTTCAGAAACTGTTCAGAGACTTATTTTGTGCACAGCTAGGACCATCATGGGTTCTACTATGTATCTCGGAAATAAATTAGGCTGGTGCTTTTTCCAAGCCCTGGCAGTTAGCTGCCTGAAGGGAATGCCATGCTCAATTTCCATTAGGGATCAGGAAGCTGTGGGGATCTTTTTAGCTAAGCAAGTGTAAAAGACATGATGAGCTGTATGTAAGTCACTTATTGATACCTCTACGTAGATGACTCCCTCTGATGAGCTGCTCAGCTTCTACACTCTCCATCTTGTTCTACTGCTTCTCTTTGGTCTTAATACTGGTGGCAATTTTAGGTTTGAGACTCCCCCTACATCACTCATGACATGGCCAGTGACATCAATCATGACATGACTCATGACATCTCAAATGACATCACTCATGACTTCATCCACAGATTCACTGATACACCTACACACACTCCCATAGAACTTTTCATACATCCACCCCCACACAACCATTCACAAACCCATCCACAGACCCATAGCAGTACTTACACACCCACTCACTGATTCATAGATCTACACACTCATCCACACACTCACCCCTACAGCCTCTCATACACCCACTCAATCACTAGCACAGCCACTGACATATTCACTCATACTCCCATACAGCCATTCACACACTGAGTCAGTCACCAATACAGCTACTCACACACCTAGTCACTCACCCTGTACAGTCAATCACACAGCCACTGACTCACCCATACAGATACACACACCCACTAACTTACTCATACAGATACTAACACATACTCACTCACCTATACAGTCACTGACACAAGCACACATTCACCCATACAGCCACTCTCACATTCACTCACTTACCCATACAGTCACTCATATACCCCATCACACACCTATACTGCCTTTCACGACCCAGTTACTCAGCCATATACCACTGACACATCCACATACTCATCCAACTGGTCTGCTATCGAGCCTAATGTGCACCACCTTTACTGTGGCCCGCCACCTCTTCAGTAGAAACCTTCGAAGTCCCAACGAGGCCTGAGGGTTCGAGCCAAAAAAAGACCACAGGCTATTTTTTACGGACATTTTTTTACAAACCGTTTCTTTATACTGTGTCAAGCAAAGACAACGCCCGGATAACAGAAAACTGCAGACGACCCCTCAAGACACAATTCCAAGACCGGCAATTTTCCAAACATTATGTATTATTGCATCTTTGTACACCATCTTCAATCCATGGGTATGGCTGCATCCATACTTAGTGAGAAATCTGTCTAGTCACATGGAGCTACCTTGACATTTCTATAGTGGTTATGTGGGGACCTTTCCCACCTCACTTACACTTACACTGAACTGAACACTAGTATTCCACAAGCTCTACACAGCACACCCTTACACAACACAGGGTCCATACCCTTCTTCACCCTGCAAACAAAGGTGAACACCCGCTGGTTAGAAATAAGCAGGTGTGACTTTCTGAAGATGATCAACAATACTGAGCTCAGAAAATGCTATCAAGGAAGAACTAAGAACCATCCACCTCATGGTGATGCAACATCGGTATGTGCTGGACTTGATGGCCGCAATGGAGGGTGGGGTGTGTGCCAAGAGTTGTGCGTCCTGCTATACTTTTATCCCTGGAAATACATGGACAATGGGACACTAACTCTTACCATCTAAGCATTGCATCGTCTACAAGCTGTCATGAAAAAGGAGCAAGACTGGTTTATCGATTTGTTTTCCTGGCTCCCCTAGTGGTTGACCAGACTGTGCACCTTATTGCTTCCAATTGTCATTTTTGTGCTGTTTGTGTGTGGTTTCCTACAAGTGGGTGTTTCCTGCTGTAAAAACACAGTCCTCAAACTAGGCAGAATGCAAGTAACTAGGGAGGTAGTAACAGACACAACAGAAACCACTGAACCTCAAATGATGTGGCTGTCAAAGTGTGGGGCAATTGATGCAGTTGAAAATTCAACTAGAGGGGAAATGCTAATATTGATAAATACAATGTCTTTGCATGCCATGATATATGTACCAACGAACTCTCATTGCTGTTGTCGAATCCACCTGATAGGACCTCCCCATGACCCCCGAGTCAGAAATATGTGGTCAGGCAGGCCCTGCGACCTAGGCCTGAAGCAACTGATTGACAGATCACAGGTGGGGTGACACGTAACCCTTAGACAAATGCGCGAACAGGAAAACCCAGATCGATCCTACGGATAGGCAGCAACATCACTATGGTCTTTGGAGATGGCCCCAATAAAACACATTTGGCCAGAGGGGCGCGTGTTCCCAAAGCAACATAAAGTCAGATGCTAAGTTAGGAACACTCAGCTAATCAGAACACAGCATGAACACTACACACACACTACACACAGTGATCACGGACTCCCCATGCCAGACATCTGGACACTTACCCAAGGGTCCACCCAAGGTCGAGACCCACCTGCGCTTCTTATCAAATGACCAGATTTATGGCCCCTTGACTAGGCCCAGGTTTCTGTCTCCATAGGAATGTACATATTGCTTTGTAATGTATAAAAAGATGGCTGAAACCAATGTGCTTTGGGACAGTCTTCAGACCCCGACTCTGTTACCTGTTCTCCCAGCCGCTGCATTAAATTAAACCAACTGATCCTGTTTTGCCAAACGTCTCTTGTCTTTCATTTTTTCATGGTAAATTCATATTCGAGCAACAGTTATTTATGCAACTCACATAGGTTAAACATGCTTGAGTTACAGCACTTTTCATCCTCTGTCATGGATGTAACTGGTTTCAAGAACTGCATGGTGAGGTATAACTTAAACTGACAGAGACATAACATGATTATCATAAATTAGAAGACATTGGAAAATGTGTTCTATAGTGCCTCATTTAGAGGAGAGTTGCAATGGGACAGCATCCTAAAAAGCAAATGAACCATCTACCCCTCCTCTGTGACTTCTTCAACGCTCACATTTTGAAAGCGATGAACTCAGCCGACCCAATACTGCAGCTTCTGCCTACTCTGCTACTAAATCCAGAAATCCCTAAGATGAAGCAGCCCAACATGAGAGACTGGGAGCCTTATTTTGGTTTACCCGTCCATCACCATTTTGGTAGCTTCAACAATGTGAGTCTGTCACTGAGCTTAAGATAAGTTGCCCTGACACCATGAGAAAATATCTGGAACCAAATTCGGCCTGGGGGTGACGGATACAGGGGTAGGGGATAGTTTGTGGGGCAGGAGGATGGGTTAAACTCCTTGACTGAGATACACAATACTGATTCTTCTCTTGTGTGGTGTAATGGGAGTTCAGATCACATTTGGCCCTAAGCGGCTCCTTGATTGTTTTTCCTAATGGTGGTTCTCGGCACTGGTATAAGTCAACTCAGCAGATGAAAGCCTCATTTCAACATTAGGAAATATTTAAGTGATGGACCATACTCTGCCACTGTGATATTTCCTCTACTTAATTAGAGCTTTTGAGAAGGACGGTTTTCGGTGATGCAGTATATGCTTCAGTGAGGCCCGTCAACCACCGGTTTTCCACCTCACAGTGGCGTTTATGGGTGTTTATAGTCTGCCAAATCGCTCATCTAATTACCGCTCAGGGAGGCCTTGAGTAAAGGAGATGGATCCAGCGTTCCCCTCCAAATACTGGCTCAGATATTGGCACAACCAGCGTTTGTCCTCAGGAGCTTTATTAACACATGGTGTTCATGTGCAAACACAACTGGTGGGGGAAGGGGTTGCAGGAGTTGGGCGTCAAGATCGAGCAACACAAGGTCATGGTCGAAAGTGCTGTTCAGGAGAATTGAGGTACCCAGTAAATTATCCAGCAGTCTGACGGACAGCAAAAAGAAGTCTATAAGGAAATGTGTGATATATAGACAGGAGGTGAAAATGTAGTCCCTGTCCCTTGGGTGAGTCAAGGATCAGTCAAGGGAGTGTGTTTGGGGTGTTCTGATTTTGGAGGGGTATCTATTGAGATGGAAAAGTCCTTCTCAAGGTGAAGGATGGGCACCCCTGCCATGAGTGCCCCAGCTGTACTGATGTCAGGATCCCTAATGCTGATTTTTGTTGCCACCATGATATAGGCCTATCACATGGATTGCAGTCTTTTTGGGCAGGGAGGGCAACCCAAACCGCTTCCCTCACAGTCGTGAAAGGATACTTTGTTTGCCAGATGTTAAGCTGCACGAGCGCGGTGGTGGCAGCACATCCTGTAGTTATCAGTAGGAGTGACAAGATCCTTTTACGGGTTCACTGGAGAGAGGGTACTTGCTTACTCTTTTAAACTTCTACCTCTGTATGCTTAACTCCATGGACATAGTATATGTTACAGCCATGAGGCCCAGTCAGCAACACAGGGACAGTCTAAGCCAGGCTTAGCACAGCAGTCCAACAGCCAGTCCCCACAGATGCCATCTGAGTGAGCCGGGTTATGGCAGGGCTCCACGTCACCAATCCCAGCACCAGTCGGGTAGCAATGACGGGGTGGCATCAGAAGTCCATCAGCAAGCAGCCCACACAAGACCACTAGGGCCAAGGTTTATGGAAGGAAGGCAGCAAACAATTCGGGATGCCAGAAGACAGACGAGCAAATCTTTCTAAGCCTTGATCAGCAAGCATGACTTGTCCTTTGGACCACCCAAAGACTTATGGAAATGCTTGCCCCCATCCAACGACCAGCATTGAGTGACTCTCCAACTGTTGTCACTCCTCTTGGTCATCAAATGGACGATTCTCCCGCACCAGGGCAGCAGCTGACGGACCGGCAGGTGGTTCTCGGGTATCCATGTCAGAGACGTCCATGGCGTCCAGGAATCTCTCCAGGTCTCCTGAGTCATCATACTTCCGATTCCTGCCGTCCACAGTTATCAGCATCACGGTCGTTTCCAGAAGGCTGTATTGGATGTCCCTTTTCCGAAGGCGGGGTAGCAAGGTCAGTAATCCGTTCTGGACAAGGTTGGTATCAGGAGAGAAGTCAGCCGAAATTAAAATCTGGTGGTTTTCATAATAGAGGGGTGTGTTTTTTCACTGCCACGAATATCTGCAGCGACTTTTGATGCCACAGAAGACATACCAGATGGGCCTAGGCCACTGTATGAAAGAGTAGGAGATGTGGGAACAGACCCTATGAGCACGCTGTCTCCAGTTTCGGGACGAAGGATTGATCCAACAGTTTTGGCAAAAAGTCAGAAAGGAACAGGATCATGTGTGCCCCCTCTATTTTCTCCAGCAGTCCAGAGATACAAATATTGTCCCTCCTGCTTCTCTCCACCTCCATTGACCAGTCTGGGAGGCCATCAACACTTGCCTCAACCTCCGTGAGGTGGGTTTCTGTGATATCGAGGTGCTGATGAAAGGAGCCAATGTTCATGCTAATCGACTACACGTCCTCCTCCGTTTTCGTGACTGCTGAGACTTTAATGTTGGAAGAGCTTGCGAAGCAGAGTGTCCATAGCCAAAGACGACAAAGATGAAGATGCCTGCGCCATGTCCTCTGCCTCTGAAGTGTCAGATGGCCTCATCCTAGTGAAGACCTCTGAGAATACGAGTTGATGCTTGGACTTCCACCTCGACTTGAACATGGGCCATATTTGGGCCCAAACCAGAGGTAAGAACCTGTGTTCCTGAGAAGTCAGAGTCGTTGAGCAGAACTCACCATGTGGCACCCCCAGGAGGCAGGCAAAGGGGAACACTGCAGGCATAGAATATTACAACTGGACTGCTGTCCGTCAGCTGAAGAGGAGAGGCAGCACACCCCATGGAGTGGAGGCAAGGCCAGTCATTCAGAAGTGCTGGGCACCCGGCTAATGGGCAGCAATCTTTCCAGTCACTGCGATCCTACCAGTAATAAGGTAGCCGCTGTAGAAAATGGTCCAGTGTTCTGCAATCCGCCGTGGTGGGCAGAAGTCACAGTGGTAGGCAAGGGGGTAGCAGTTCAATGATAAGGGTGAGGGGGCTACTGGGGGCAAAAAGTACAGGGCGGCCCCATCTTAGGAAAGGGTGGCCGATGTTGTTGGTTGTTCCCTCACTAATCCCAGCACTTTGAGGTGCCAAAGTAGGTCAGCAGGCCACCCTCGACTAAGAAACACAAAGAGTATCAGCTAGAAATGTCCTTGGCAATGTGGCGGCGCCTCCACCATTGCATGCCACTCACTGTCTCTCAGCAGTGTCCGTCGGGAGCCGCTCGACGTACAAGGCACACCCAGATCAGGCATTATTAGGCCCAATCCTCAGAGCCTGAAAGCCCAAACAGTGTGCAAGGGCCAAGAGAAAGGTGCAGGAGCTCCTCAGCCCCCGTCTTGGGCTGTGGCAGGGACAGTGGGTGCCTAGGGGTAATGTGGCCGCAGACTCCAATTATATCTTAAACCCCGCAGCGCTCCTGCCAGGGCATAACAGCCGGGGCCCCTGAGCAGAGGCCTCCACGCCCTCAGGGGGCCCACATGCAGGAAATACAGTAAGGGCAAAGTTGGGGGCGGACGGGCCATACATGCCTCCAAGGATCACAGAACAAATAGGCCTCAAAGCATGCCTCGGCCTCCAGAGGTTGGGCCGCGCCCTCGCCGCTCCTAGCTGCGTCAGACTTCATTGTGCTGCGCCCGCAATCCTGGTTCTTCAGCATGGGCCTCCCAGGACCCCTCTTGCTCTGTCAGGCAAGTCGCTGGAGGCAGAAGGGATGCACTGGCTGGGAGCTTCAGCAGGACGCTGTCGTGCTCCTAGGCAGCTAGCTTCGCCCCCCCTGATGTGCTTTTAATATCAGGCATACACCGTGCCTGGTTCCAACAGATTCCAGAACTTGGAACACAGTTTCTGTGCATAAACAGTGAAAAAGTAGAACACAAACAACAGTGAAATATATATACACATGTACCTCAGTAACATTTGATGGCTCCTCTACTTTAGTGTCTGGGGGTCTGGATATATTTTCAAAGAATTTTCCAAGACTGACACACTTGTTTGTCATTTCGGTCTCACTGGTGGGTAGTCCTGAGGTTTTCAATCTAGACATCTGAAAAATGAAGGTACATTTTAGATATGCACAAGGTAGGATTTACTTTAATGTATACATATCTCTAAGATATATTATGCAAAAGGGAAAAGGAGCTAAGTTTACTGGATTAAGTACATAAACCCGAATGAAAGGAAGAGTGCTAAACAAGCTACTCAAGGATCCGCAGAAAGACAGTACACTGTATGTGAATCGGTGCTGCAGGGCAATGACATCCACAACTTAGCAAGAACAGAAAGGTTACAATTCCCTGACTCCCTTAAGTCAATGATAAATTCCCTAGAAAGGCTCTCAGATGCAACTTAAACATTACCTGATACACATTTAGAAGTCTATAGTACAGCAGCAGAGCACCTGTATACCCTTTAGCTTCAATATTTAATAGGTTGAAACATTTGGGTCGATTCCGATTCCGTTTGTAAACTGAACCGACCGACACGTCCCGGGAAAAAGTTCCGACCGACACGTATCGCCGCCGTACGACCCACGCAGTACGATGGAAAGCCTGTGATTTCCAACCGACTCTCCCAAATATGATCCGGACGAACGAGCCGTACGGAAAACTGGGTTCCGGCCGGAAAAAGACCTCGAGTAGCACCAACCGACACGTACCCGGAACGGAGCCGACCGACACGTACCCGCGACGTACGAGTCGCAAAGTACGATGCCATACGCGGGAAACACGAACGACTCGCACGGAGCACAAGCCGCATGACCGACACGCACACGATACAAACACTCAAACCAACGGACTCCGCCCTCGACCGACTCGAACTCCAGCGAGCGAAACGAACGCCCACGACCGAGTCGAACGCCCAGCGACCGAGTCGTACACGACATACACAACACAGCACAACAACAGCGTGAAAGGCTAAGAGAAGCCTGTACGACTCACCAGCAGCATCCGGCACGGTCAGAAGAACATCTCGTACACACACACAAATAACAGCTGACCAAAGACAAAAAAAGGACCAAACAAGCACTGACAAAGGCAATATATAAAAAAAAATCAATTAAGAGAGACACACCCACTACTCAACCTATTTAAAGGCCACCAATCACTCCCATGCGCCTTTGCTATTTCCTGAGAACTCCCACACACACAACTCTGCTGACACACACCATTACCACCTCACCAACAGCATTCACACACAGACACCAACAAACCTCACTTGCACCCTCACACACACACACACACCAATCACCACCACCACTACCACCCCCCCACCACGACCCCAACCCTCCCATCCACTCCCCCCTCACCACCAACACCACCACCCCCCCACTACCCCAACCCCCATCCACTCTCCCCTCACCACTACCACCACCACCACCCCCAACACCACTACCCCAACCACCCCATCCACCTCCCCTCACCACTACCACCACTACCACCACCCCCCCAACACCACTACCCCAACCCCCCCATCCACCCCCCCTCACCACTACCACCACCACCACCACCACCACCAACCCACCCCCCTCACCACTACCACCACCACCACCACCACCACCATGCCCCCCAAGAAGAATCCAAAGTTCACAGATAGTGAGTTGACAGTGTTGGTAGATGAACTCATCAGAGTAGAGCCACATTTGTTTGGCACATTGGTACAAAAGACCCCCATGTCCCAGAAGGCCAAGATGTGGGAGAGGATCGTCAACAAGGTGAACGCTCAAGCACCTTGCTTGCGCACAAAGGACGACTGCCAGAACAGGTGGTATGACGTGCGCAGGAGGGTCAAGAAGCTGCTGGAGAAGGACCATCAGCTCAGCCAGCACACCGGCAGCGGCCCTCCTGCCAAACCCATTTACTTCCGGTCCTGGGAGGAGAAGGTGCAGGCCATCTTACCACCGGAGAGCATACATGGTCTGACTGACATCCCAGAGCCTGGTGAGTACACAAATAAGATACTCATGATTGTGGGGCCATGTACACATATCACCGTCAAGGGGACAGGCAAAACAACTTCCGTTAACAAAGCCACAGTAACACAAACAAAGTCATCCTTACAGGCATATGCCCGGCACAGCAACACAACACCTGCTATCTCATACCAACATTGAACTATGTCATCACATGTACAAACCTAGCAAAAAATAGAGCAACTCAGTGCCACAAAACCCCAACAGACACTGCCCCACAGTCTGCCACCACTGTCACACCACCTCACAGGGAACCTGACCCACAGGAAGGAAGCTTGGGGATGTTAGGGAAGTCAGTGTAGCCAAAAGCATGATGGAGTTGTAGTCACAGCCAATAGTCCCCCTCACAAATGGACCATCAACACCACTCTTAACCATGCTCACCTCACAGGCAGTGGAAATGTACCCTCAAGATGGCTGACACTGGGTCCTGCTGTGGGGAGCACAAGGCCCTGATGCGGTTTGTGCACAAACAAAATGCAGGACACCGCTGCCTGACATCCTGAAAGTCAACTGCCACTCCCTGCAAGGGAAGCATACACAATAGTGGCCCATCTGGCCATGGAGGGAGAAGCACTGCCAGCCCTGACCATGCCCACCACCATGTGCTGTCACACACCCCTCAACACAAACTCCACACAACTCACCTGGGAGAAGGCATTTACCCACACTCCATGCAAACATCACCCAAAGACCCACCATACTGGCTACTGCTGTGTGACGTACAGGGACTGTTGCTACTTGTGTACAACCACCACTACACCACTGACTCACAACCTCAACATCAACCCACACTCACCGCCATTGAAGCATGTCTCTGTGTGAATAGCCTGGCCCCTGGGGGAGGAGGAGGTACTGCAATGACACTGAAAACCATTGAGGCAGCTGCAAATCACATCTTCCCAGCCAAAACTAACAGCACTTCTGGGAACACTCACTGCCAAACCAAAGAGCACGGCAAGATGGCTGACACATGGATCCAATGTAAGAGTAGGCTGCTAGTCACACCCACGTATCGACCAACCCAATCACAGTCACACTGCCAGCTATTGCAAATGTACCTTTGCACTCAACTTCCGGGGATGCAGTGTCCCAGGGACCCCCCCTGGCCTGGACGGGTAGGCGCGGCTTGTAGTTGACAAGTGCTGAAATGCAGACATACCACAGAGATCTAAACACACAGCAACTCACATACACAGCAGTGACAGGGGACACCTGACTGACTACAATGGACCTACCAACATCCCTCACACTGTAGCATGCTGACATACACTCAAACTCCCATTGTGAGCCACATGACACGCAGACATTGTCCAGTATTGTAGGCATCATCCACACCACACAGCACTCACTGACATGGACACTGTGGACACAAGGACTAACATGGGCTGCACTGGAGCAGGCATGCAACTCACAGCTGAAGCAACCGAACACACACCTCTGGTCACGACTCTGGTAAAGAAAGACAGCCGCAGCGAACAGTCCATACCACCATGGAGGACATTGACATCACAAAGCAAGTGAGCAACCACAAAACTCAGACACAACTCCATTAGCAACAGTGACACCATCACCTGTGTGAAATGGGATGTGGACTGGGGACACAGACAACACAGAAGAGAACATCAGGACAACCCGGGCATGCTGGACTGTGACCAGGTTGTGCAGACACACTAATGTGATGCACATTGACTGACACAAACTGGCATTACACATGCCCCAAACAGAGATTTCAAGCTAGGTACCTTTGCAAGGATGCCAGCGTCAAAGCACAAATGTTGACACGGATGAAACACCTGTGTCAGGCATGTGACAGCACCAGAGTAGGAATGGCACAGTACAGTCCAGCGTGCAATGAAGATGCCAGGCAGGCAGACAGCTAGACTTGACAACCAAAGTGCCTCAGGGTGTCAGGTGAATGCACCACACAAATGGAAATCTCCGTCAGTGACAAAGTAGGATGATGCAATGGACAGGCATGCAACACCAACCACAGTGGCTAATGTCATGTGTACAAACCATTGATGTCCATGAATACATCACTAACATTATGTCTTCCTTCCAAACACAGGGGCAGATGTGGACTCATCCACAGACGAGGAAGAGTCCCAGTCCCAGGCTCCGGTGGACCCACCTGGCTCCGGTGGTGCACAGTCTCACTCCTCGTCGGACGACAACCAAGCTGGCCCCTCCGGTCTCGGCCCTCATGCAGCCCCTCAGCAACATTCACCTGCCCCTCTTGCAACCACCCCTGCAACTACTGATACACCGCAAGCCACCCCTGCCAACACGGACAGACCTACCGAACCATCAAACGGCACAGGGTCACAGGGCACCAGGGCACCTGACAACAGCAACAACATTCAAGGTGGCCCTGTGACACCTGTGCGGGACACCACAGGTGCTGGCCGTGTGGCGAGGGGTGGTGGAAGGGGTGGGAGGCCGAGCAGAGGCTCCGCTGAGGGTGCGGGGCTGCATGATAACACCCACCTGGGACGCATCATGGCTGCGTACCAGGAGAGCACCGGAGGGTTCAGCCAGGTAGTGGGGATCCTCACGGACATCAAAGAACAGCAGGCTGCCCAACATGCCCGCTTGGACTCCCACATGTCCCGTGTTGAGACACACTTGTCAAACATGGAGTCCAAGTGGGATACCATGGAAGATATAGCAGTGGTGCACCAGGAAATGTTGACCTGCCTCCGCCAGATCAGCACCAACTTGAGCCCACCTCCCTGTGCGACGACTACATCTCGGGCAACAACATCTGCCACTGCCACAGGGAGTGAGGGGGGGTCTGGCGGAGGCCCCCGTGCACGGCAGCAGTCTGCAGGTGAGGCTCCCCCTGAGAAGAAGAAGAGGGGTCATCCGGTGAAGGACAAGTGAGACAAAGATGGCCATGCACATTCCCCAGGAACGCAACACCTGTTCTGGACAGTGTCCTTTGTGTGCAAACCGTTCACCTTGTTGTACGACATCCTACTCCCCCACATGACATGGAGGGTCTGAGTTGGAACAATGTGCCTAACGACTGTGGACTGTACTCTAGACATTTCATCTACCAACACTTCAAACTTGTTATCTGTGAACTTTGGATTCTAAACCCAATGGACAGCACTCCCAATGCTGAGCACCATCCCCACTTGTGTGCTAATAAATTCACCTAAACACAAGACGTGACTCTGTGGTGATTAAGAGGTTGTCAGTGGCATGTAGATCTGGATGTGCTGAAGAACACTGTGCATGCAAACCTGTACTGTGATGAGAACACTGTCATGTCAGTCAGGCCAATGTGCCACATTTGTGGGAGACACACCACCAGGTCTACTTAACACATGCTCACCACGTCCAACCAATTCATTGCCAACATCAATGTTGACAGGCAAGCCTGTGGTATGCACAAACTACACACCCATCCTGAGTCAGTGGTGACAGGCCCACAAGTGCAGTACGTCAATGTCAGTCTGATGTCTAGGCACAAACAACACACATCAGAAGGTGCAGCACAGTTTATTGTCAGGCAATTGCAACATGTCCCTTACTACACACATGCAAGCTAGCAACACCTGACAGTGGGCACACGGTCACCAAGTGGATAACTACGGAAGTCCTGGGGTGCCTGGCACATCACTCGTCGGGACACTAACAACTCCATCCTGGCAGTGGAGTATGGGTATCAGGGGTCTCAGTACACCAAACAACAGCCACAGTACCCTGTGAAGGACAGACAGAAACACAATTGTTAACACTGCATGACGCCATACAACTGCAACACACATGGCAAACACAAATCACAGACTACACCACCCCAAAATACTAATCATCACACTACTGGTGGGGAGTACAGGTAAACTGGATGGACACATCACTGCAGGCATCCGCACAAGTAGCACACAGCCACACGCAAGGTGCACCACACACACAAAACATGCACACACAACACATTGACAACACATCACTGTATACTCACATTCAGGAGAAGAAGTTGTTGATGAGCTGTGTGTGGACATCCCCCGCAGCCTCATCATCGCTACTGGCATCCTGGCCCAGGCCAGGATCCTCCACAGGTGGCGGGTGTTGGTCATTGTCATCCTGGATGAGGGGCAACTCCCTTCGCACTGCCAGAGTGTGCAGCATGCATGCAACGATGATGATCCGGCACACCTTAGCAGGGGCATACGGGAGGGCACCTCCTGTCTTGTCTAAACACCAGAAGCGGCTCTTCAGGAGTCCAAATGTCCGCTCTAGCACCCTCCTGGTACGACCATGTGCCTGGTTGTAGCGCATCTCGGCTGGTGTCACAGGGTTCCTCAGGGGTGTGAGCAACCATGGCATGTTGGGATATCCAGAGTCACCTACATACAGACACATGCACATTAGAGGAGTTGGAGAAAAACAGGTAGCAAAAAATTGGCAGGCACACACAATGAGGAAAAGTCAGTACACACCAACAAGCCAGGCATGTAGATTCTGCATCCGTGACATCAGTCTAGGGATGCGACTACGCCTCATCACATAGGCATCATGCGCAGACCCAGGGAAACGGGCACACACATGGGAGATGGTCATGTCCGGCACACAAACCACCAGAGCATTGATGGAGTGGAAATGCTTGCGGTTCCTGTATGGCAGCTCATGTGCCTGTGGTGGCACCAAAGCCACATGTGTCCCGTCAATGGAGCCAATGACATTTGGCATCCTCCCCAGGGCATAGAAGTCACCCTTTATGTCTGCAAGTTGTTGGGGCGTGGGGAAATAGATGTACAGGTCCAGGAAATGTAACATGGCCTCCAACAAATCCCGAAGCACCCGACTGAACATCGTCTGCGACATCCCTCCAGCAGAAGCCACAGTGTACTGGAAGGTACCCGTCGCAAAGAAATGAAGGGCTGCCATCACCTTCACCTTGGGGGTTAGTGCCGTTGGGTATGGCCGACCAGGTTGCAGGTGTGGGCCCAACTGCCCTGCCAACTCCTCAATCACTGCCCTGGTGAAACGGTACTTTCTGATGGACTCACGTTCCACCATCGTTGCCAGGTCCGGGAATGGCCTAGGTACATTTGGGGCCCTGCAGTACAGACAGAAACAAAGGATGAAGGCACACCCTCCAGCCATGTCACAAAGCCACAGCAACACAGCCCATCATAAACAAACACATCACACAATGAGCTGAGGTGGTTGCCACAGGTTACAGACACATATGTCCCATACATGGCATCAACGCACATTGAAGCTCAAGATGTGTACATGACAGGTCCCCTGTTGTGCCATGACAAAGCAATGGGCCCTAGCACAGTACATCTGCCCTGTTGCCACCTACCACACAAAGCCCACAGTGACTAGCGAGGACAGATATCTTCTCCACATCACAGCTCCCTGACTGACTGTTACACAGGCATGATGTGACGTATCGTTGACATAACACACAACAAGCATGTTAGCCACAGCCCATGTGCCCTGTCGCCACAGGAGGACATATGTAGGTGTCTGTGCCACCCCCACACAACAACACTGTGCATGTACAAACCAATGGGATGTGGGGATCGGCTCACATTGGATCACTGACAGATCACACCACATGCACACAGATAGTGTATGTACATCACAATGTCGACACTGGTTCACCCTGCGTTGAACCTACATACACTGATGAGACAGCGTACATGTGACACGACACACATGCACATCCTGGCTGGGACTGTGTCCATTGGCAATGTCCTGGACTGCATTGCTGCACCCCCCGTGGCAATGGGCACACCACACATGTATGTGTCCACCACATCCGTGTCCAGCCTGGGAGTGCTTGTCAACAAGTGGCACACGACGAAACACATCTTGTGCCCCAGACACACACATAAGAGGCAGCCACACATGACTAAGGACACACTGTGGCACAGGCAGTGGTGCCATTGGTGTGCCCCATAGTCCCTAGCTAGTGACAGAGGATGGCATCTGTCAGGAATTGACAGCAAGGCTGACCGACACGTTCAATGTCCCCAAAACGCAAATAACTGGATTGGACCGAGCCGTGCGCACGTCTGGGCCATACATTTCAATGGCGACGGACGCGTGTGACGCGTCGATCATGTATGGACCGAGCCGCACGCATGTCTGGCCCATACATTTCAATGGCGACAGACGCGTGTGACGCGTCGATCGTGTATGGACCGAGCCGCGCGCATGTCTGGCCCATACATTACAATGGCGACGGACACGTGTGACGCGTCGATCGTGTATGGACCGAGCCACGCGCATGTCTGGCCCATACATTACAATGGCGACGGACGCGTGTGACGCGTCGATCGTGTATGGACCAAGCCGCGCGCATGTCTGGCCCATACATTACAATGGCGACGGACGCGTGTGACGCATCAATCGTGTAGGGACCGAGCCGCGCGCATGTCTGGCCCATACATTACAATGGCGACGGACGCCTGTGACGCGTCGATCGTGTATGGACCGAGCCGCGCGCATGTCTGGCCCATACATTACAATGGCGACGGACACGTGTGACGCGTCGATCGTGTATGGACTGAGCCGCGCGCATGTCTTGCCCATTGAATCTGATGGAGACGGGTGTGTGTTGCCATTCAAAATCCGCGTAGTACAGTCAGTTGCCGAGCCCTGCACCCTCATTGGCTATGAGCTGTCATGGAGATGGACGCAGATTTTAAATTTGAACGAGGCGTGTGGAGGAAAATCAATTGGAGTTGTACTACATTGTTGCAATTGCCAGTGTGTCATGGAGGTGATGTTTTAAACGGTGCTGAAGGCGTGTACGAGTCGTGCTATCCCATGGATTGGCAAATTCATAGGATGCTACCTTTTTGGACCTATCCCTTTGTACCCCAGGGCAGACATGCCTCCACAGCACAGATCTAAGGCTGCCTGGCCCCCAGGGAACCCACTTGCCTGCACCACATGCTACTGGACCACATCAGTCTCATCACTGCTGCTGTCTCTGCTTCCTCTGGCTTCAAGGATGGCACGTACTGTGGAGAGGGCCCCAGCCTTCAGTGAGGAGGAGAACCAGGCCCTGCTGGACGGGCTCCTGCCGCAGTACACTAAGCTCTATGGGAAACCAGGGGAGCAGGTGAGTGTGCTGTCCACTGCTTTGCTAATTGTGCTACTGGTCTGACCAGCAGCAGCATTAGTGTGTACACCAGTGGCTTGGTTGCCCACTGAGTTCTGCTCTTGACACAAATGGGGCACCCACATGTACTGCACAGTTACAGTGCAGTGCAAGGTGGATTGTCACTAGGTACCCTTCCCAGGCTATGTCTCAAAGTTGTGAGTGCTGGACACCGGTCCCTCATCCATAGTTGCACCACCTGTGTACCTCATTAGCCTTGCTGATGCCCACATGTATGACTGCCTGTGTGTTGCACTAATATGTTGCCAGTGTAGTAATGTCCTTTGCACTTTGTCATCCTCACAGGTTGGTGCCCAGAAGAAACATGAGATCTGGAGGACCATCGCCCGGGCGGTGAGATCCGTGGGGGTCTACAAGCGCCGGATCCGCAACTGCCAGAAGAGGTGGCAGGACCTTCGGGGCTGGACCCGGAGGATCGCACGGGTCCAGCTGAAGCTGTCGCCTCCTCGCAGGAGGGGCGGACACCGGACCCTGACCCCCCACATGCTCCGGATCCTGGCGGTGGTGTTCCCAGACCTGGATGGGCAGCTGAAGGCCAGACAGCAGCAAGGAGGGGGTAAGTACATGACTGCACTGTGTGCTGTTTCTGACATGCTGTGTGCCCCCCTCTGGCCTGGTAACACTTCAACAGTACATTGTTCAGATAGTCCAGGACCCATGTCCCTCTCTGGTGACTTGCCCCCTTTTCATCTGTTTGCCAGGTGTGGCTTTTTCTGTCTGGGCATAGTGTCACGTGGAAACTGTGCCCTTACATTTGAAGGTGCATGAGATGTGGGCCAGCATTGCTTCAGGGGACTCAGTGTTGGGCTTCAAGGGTGGGACCATTGTACATTACATGCCAGGGTCCTGATATTTATCTGAATGTACTCCTGTCATGTGGCCAATTGGCTGCTCGGGCTCACCACATGTGCCTGGGGCATTTGGCACACACCCATGCTGCTGGTGGGGAAAATGTTGGGGCCTCTGGAGCATGTACCTCAAGTGTGTCACACATGCATAGCCACCTGCCTACTGTCCATGGCTGTCACCTGTTCCACGTGAGCAGGACAGTCATGGCTAGTCCAGGGCATGCAACAGTCTGTACTCCCACTCCCGTGTCTCGGTTGGCACTTTGTGCCAGGTGAACAGTTCCCTCAGGTGTCTGCCCCTGTGTCATTGTGCTGTGGCACCGTTGTCAGGCCCACTGGTGTGTACATGGGTTTGGGGTCAGCATGCAATCTGAGATGTGCCCATGTGAGACAATACCTCTGTGACATGTAGGGATGTGATGACTTGACTGTGCACAATGGTGCCTGCAACTGGGTAGTTCCAGCAGCTGGGTGTCATTCACAGCAGAGTGCGAGTTGCTCAGCTTCAGAGTGCCCTGTCCCATGTCTCTCATGCGTCCAATGAGTCTGGGGTGGGCACATCAGAGTCCAGATGATGTTGTTTTCTGTGGATGGTCATGTGTAGTTGTCAGCTACAGAGTTTGCAGGCCCCATGTCCTGGGAATGTGACACTGTGGTGACAGTTGTTGTCAGGCTGCCCTGCCCCCTGTGACTGGAGACTGTGATGTATGATCTCACAGGCATGGCTGAGCCATGGGACTACACTACCTAGGGGTGATCCTGCAGGAGAGTGTCATGTGCAAAATGCACTCCATTGTGCCAAGGAATGCAGGACTTGCGGGGATCAGGATGTCTGGTGCATGTACTCAGCCCCAGCCTCTCAGATGCAACACTGGCCATCCCTACGTCCAGGCAAATGTACAGATCCATAGGCAGCAGATGTGATGTGTGCATGTTGACAGACCACTACGTATTTTCAAGTCTTGTCAACTAATGGGTAGGTGGTGCATGTGTCCGCAGTGGGGTGTAGGGATCCTACATGCGCAAGACAGATGGGTGCAAGGGCAGGAGGGATGTGAATGCCATGCTTGACTCTCAGACTGACCATTGGCCTATGCAAATCTGTGTGAGCACTCCTAGCAATGTTCAACTGATTGATGCCCGCACTTGGCCACTGATGTGCTGTACTTTCTGTGGTGTGTGTGGTCAGTGCAGACGACTAATGTGTTTTTATTCTATTTTTCCTGTGCAGATACATACACGGACACAGAAGGAGACCGCTCCACGGACCAGGGGGAGCCAGAGTGCCAGACTGGGTCGGAATTTGAGGAGTCGGAGGGACCCAGTGGCACGGAGGGCGAGGGGAGTGAGTCTGTGGACTCCTCGGCAAACACCACCGCAGCTGAGGACCACAGCAGCTGTGACGAGGACTCCCTTGTGGAGGCGGGTGGCAGCAGCCACCATCCAACACCTGTTGAGGTTGTCCCCGCCCCCACCATCACCGCCCTCCCCATGGCTCCCACATCAAAGGTCCGTGGAGGTGCCCGTGTTCATGGGCATGTATCCTTCCAGTCAGGCACCGCACCCCCTACCCCTGTGTCCCCTGCTGCCCTGAGTGAGGAGTCTGTCGACCTGCTGCGGCAGATCCATGTGGGGCAGACATCCATGCTGCGTGTCTTCCATGTGCACACGGGTCTGTTGAACCAGCTGGTGTCGTACATGGAGGGCATGTCATCGGCCATGTCTGCCCTACAGAGGACCAGTCAGGGCATGGCCTCCTCACTGACGGCAGCAGTGTCCCTCCTCCAGCAGTCCCTCCCCCTCCTGCCCCTGCCCCATCCCCTATTCCCAGCACCCTACCTGTCCAACTCACACACACACCTGCACCGTCATTGCACACAACAGACCCAGGCAGTACACACACACCCAAGCCAAAGTCTAAACATGCACGCAAGCATACTCAGGGGACTGAACATACACTCACCGGGGATGGGTCAGACACACACACACACGCATCCACAGGCACTCCGCAGTCCTCCGATGCCTCTCCCTCCACAGCCCCTTCCACAGCCCCTTCCACTGCCTCAGCTGCATCCCCAGCTGCAAAGAGGCTCTTCCTGGTTGACCTCGGACTCTTCCCCACTGATCCATCCACACCAGCACACAAGGGGAAGAGGAGGTCCAGCCACACAGAGGGTAGTGTCCCTCGCCCCCAGATACCCTCCCCCAGGCGCAGGCAGGCTGAGACCCCACGCCGCAGGTCCCCCCGCACCCGGAAGAGCAAGACCCCACCACTGGCCCAACGCTCCACCAGACAGTCTCCACCCGCCATCCCCCAGGCTCCCACTCCACAGGTCCCACCACCACACCCTGCCCCAGGTTCACCCACCCACCGCTACCGCATCCCCAAGATGCTCAGGCCTTCCCCCCCTGCCTCTTGCTCTTCCACTACCCCACACCCCGCTCAGCCTGTGTGTGGCACTGCTGTGGAGGGCGTGTCCTCCCCCTCCGTCCTGCCCACATCACCGGATCCACATTCTGCTCCCCTGGGGATGGACACTGCAGTGGAGTCTATGCCCTCCCGGTCTGACTTGGGCACTGCAGTGGGTACCCTGTCCACTCCCTCTGACCTGCCCACTGCAGTTGTGCCGGCACCCACTGCTCCTGACTTGTGCCCCCCAGTTGTACCGGCACCCACCCTGTCAGAGCCCTCCACTGCAGCTGCCGCTCCTGCACCCACCACCCCTTCCCTGCCTGTTTCTGTTGATCCATGATCCTGTACCTGCGGTGCCTGGCTGGCCTCTATGTATGCCCCTCCCAGGGGTATGTCCCCTTCCGGTAGCAGTGCAGGCAAGCAAAATGTGGCATTTGGACACTTGACCCTGTTGGGTCTGTTTATGGACTGGCCATAGGCCTTCATGTTTTTCTTCTTGATTTTCCATTTAAAAAGACTAGGCTGAATAAAAGCTCCTTTTTGTTCACTAGTGGTTTTGCTTCAGATGTACATGATGTTGATGATGCTTGACATGCCCTTGCTCCAGTGATGGTGTATTTCATGGCTGGAAAATGTAGTGTCACTGTGCTGGAGCCCATGTGGGATATGTCCTATTGGGGTGTGTATCCATGTCATCCTTTGCAGCAATCTGAGGGGGTCATGATTATGGTCTTTGGAAATGTGTTATCCATCTTTTGTTAGCAATGTCTCATCAGTGTCTTACACACATGCACACCTGTTGGCCTTAGCATGGTTAAATTGGCCCATTTCACTGACTGTGTGGCCATCTCAAATGGACATGCAAGTGTAGGCATCTATGTGGATGGACTCATCTGTGTCCTCAGTGCTACTTCATCTACATGTGTGTTGACTCTGTGCAGTTGACTCAGGGGACCCTCCCGTGCCCAGGCTGCTGTTACCAGGGCCACCAATGTGTGGTATATGTTGGCTGTGTGACAAAGTATACTGCTGACATGCTGGTGGCCTGCATGGACGACATATGGCACAGCTTTCCTTCCACAGGAGTGGAGTCCCCTCATGGCAGTGTGTTGTTGGGTGACATTGGCTGGGCCCATGGTGTGTGTTGTGTGAGCATCTTTGTGTGTTTTCCCTTCCCTTTGGCTACACAGGCTGGGTACCCTGATGATGTTTCTGTTGGTGATGCTTGCTGAGTTGTCCTATGTTCACCCAACATCTTCACCCTTGGTTCCCTGGGATGTGGGTGCATGGCACACTAGTGCTCATCAAGGTGTTGTGCCTAGGTGTGTTTGTCGTATGGGCTGGGTATGTGGGCAGACACAGATGGGACACAGTCAGTTTTCCCCTAGGTCCTTTTTGGTTCCCACTTTCATGTAGTGTTGCCTATGTGGTATGTGTCTGTGATTGGAACACGTGTGTGTGCCTGCTCCCACTCCTCATGTTCAGAGGTGCAATGTTGGAAGGTGTCAACATGTGTTCTTTGTGGGTCTCCTTGGGTGCGGCATTGCCCTGGGACTGTGACAGGGATCCCAGCTAATCTTGTGTATTGGTAATCAGGGCCATGTTCCGCATACTGTGCATTGTGTCAGACATCCACAAGGGATGTTGAGTGTCCTTTGTGTGATGTGTTTGTTCACCTTAGCTGCCCCCCACCAGCCCTGGGATTGTCATGTGGTCTTCTGCTGTATCAGCGGTCCCTGTGGTGTTGGCTGATGCACCTTGATACAGGTCAAGGTGTGTGGTGTTCTGAGTGGTGTGATGAGAGTCATGACTTGTATAGTCCCCTATCACCATGTTGTCCTAGTATTTCAGGCCATGTCCAGGGCTTTGTGTTTGTGTGGGTCTGATGGAAGTTTGTGTGTGTGGTCAGCTGCCCCAGGTGGCACAGGTGGGTGTGCTGCACAGTGTGTGCCACATCTACCTTGGTCGTCAGAGTGGCCTTCTCATGCAGTCCTGTGTGACCCCAATGTAGGGTCCCTGGCTGTGGTGCTTCAGTGGGTCTGTCTCTGGCTCTGTTGGTTGTTGATAATTGCAGCTTGTGTCAGCTATGTCTGTTGTGTTCCCTCTCACCTTGCAATGGCTGGTTGCCCACTAAGGGGTTGCCCAATTCATGCTTCTCTGTTGTGTGGCACTGTGTCCTCATTGGTGACATTGTAGTCCTGCCCCCTCACATGTTGTGTAGTTGCCTGGGGACACAGAGACACAGACATACACATGTTTTGTCTGATGTGCTGTGTGTTTCTGGCTGTTTGTAATTGTTCATCTGCAGCAGTGCTTTGGCATTGGTGTTGTGGGCCATTGGCTGACTGATGTCTGTGTGATTTCCCATGTAGTCCCTGCGAGCCATACCACAGCCTTATGCACATTGCTCCTGTTTGGTGTGTCCCCCTGCTGTCATTGCATGGGTGTTTGTGACCTGACACCTCCAGTCCCCACAGGATGTGTAGCTTTGTGGGTCTGTTTGTGGAGATGTGTGTGGGTGTGCATAGTGACAGTCATTTGTGGAAATGAGTGATTCAGCTGTGTCTGCAATGTCACCCCCACGTGTGATGGTTGTCTGCACATCTTTGGGTATATGTTTTGGATGCAGTGCACTGTGTGCATCAACACAGCTCTGTTGGTATGGGACACAACCACTACTTTGCAATGGAATGGGTCATGTGGTGGGACCAGGACTCGTACATGCTGTTTGACAGTTGCAGCTTTCAACAATCAGTCACTTACCTTCATGTCACTGTGCTGATGGGGGTTCAGACCCCATTAGCACAGTGCTCTACATATGCTGCATGTGTGATCCCCACACTTACCTTCATGTCACTGTGGTGATGGGGGTTCTGACCCCATTAGCACTGTGCTCTGCATATGCTGCATGTGTGATCCCCACACTTACCTTCATGTCACTGTGCTGATGGGGGTTCAGACCCCATTACCACAGTGCTCTACATATGGTGCTGTTTAGTACACCACAGTTACCTTTTGTACACTCAAGTGATGGGTGTTGAGGACATTACTGCAGTGCTCATGTGAGGCTTGGCTTGTGTTAGCCACACTGTGGTATTGCAGACACGTGTTGTGAGTTACATTGTGTGTACATGGTCATGTTCACTGTAGTGGGAATTTTACACAGACTACATGTTGTGGTCATGAGGTTGTTGGGGATATCCTTTGGTTTACAGTCCTTATGTTGGGGTATGTGGTATGTGTTACACATCACCCATCCTATGTGTGTGGGCATTGGTAGTGGTACTCACACAGTTCACTATTGGTGGGGGTGACAGCCAAGAGGCCCCCTATGGGTGGGGGTGAGAGTAGTACCAGCCAAGAGGCCCCCTATGGGTGGGGGTGACAGGCAAGAGGCCCCCTATGGGTGGGGGTGAGAGTGGTGACAGGCAAGAGGCCCCCTATGGGTGGGGGTGAGAGTGGTGACAGGCAAGAGGCCCCCTATGGGTTGGTGTGAGAGTAGTACCAGCCATAGGCCCCCTATGGGTGGGGGTGACAGGCAAGAGGCCCCCTATGGGTGGGGGTGACAGGCAAGAGGCCCCCTATGGGTGGGTGTGAGAGTAGTACCAGCCAAGAGGCCCCCTATGGGTGGGGGTGAGAGTGGTGACAGGCAAGAGGCCCCCTATGGGTGGGGGTGAAAGTGGTGACAGGCAAGAGGCCCCCTATGGGTGGGTGTGAGAGTAGTACCAGCCAAGAGGCCCCCTATGGGTGGGGGTGACAGGCAAGAGGCCCCCTATGGGTGGGGGTAACAGGCAAGAGGCCCCCTATGGGTGGGTGTGAGAGTAGTACCAGCCAAGAGGCCCCCTATGGGTGGGGGTGAGAGTGGTGACAGGCAAGAGGCCCCCTATGGGTGGGTGTGAGAGTAGTACCAGCCAAGAGGCCCCCTATGGGTGGGGGTGAGAGTAGTACCAGCCAAGAGGCCCCCTATGGGTGGGGGTGAGAGTGGTGACAGGCAAGAGGCCCCCTATGGGTGGGGGTGAGAGTAGTACCAGCCAAGAGGCCCCCTATGGGTGGGGGTGACAGGCAAGAGGCCCCCTATGGGTGGGTGTGAGAGTAGTACCAGCCAAGAGGCCCCCTATGGGTGGGGGTGACAGGCATGAGGAGGGCCTGGGTGTTTGTAACAGGTTTACTGGTACGTGTCGGGTGTTTGTTTGGTGTGTGTGTCTCTTACCGTCTCCGTCGTATGCGTCTGTTCCGGATCAGGCCATAGATGTAGAGGATCGGTATGACCTGTGCGATGGGATTCATGTCGACACCGTCTCGTATGCACTGGTCGTTGGTTCGTTTCGTCCCAGTTGCAGGCTTGTACGTCTCGTGTCCGGGGATCGTGTTGTGGCGCGAATCGTTCCTTTCATGCAGCTTTTCCGGATGCTGTGACGTGCCGTACGTGTCGACTCGCTCGGTGCATAGGAAGTGCGCATCATACTTGTCCGGCCGGAAACTGCTCTGACATACCCCCGTGCGAGTCGATTCGGCGTTTACGGAACCGGGTCGTAGGGAGAATTGAGTATGTATTTGGCGAGTTCGTGTGGGTCGGGTTTTCAGCACATTCACGCATCGTACTTGATCGGCAGGACTGACCGGCTCCCGGGACGAGTCGGTCGGAAGGTAAGCGTCCAGACGGCTCTTTTTGACCTGTCCGACCCGAATCGGAATCGACCCCTTAATAGGTTGACACCAGTAACATGCATCTTTCTAATGTTTAGCTTTGTTTCCTGGGATATAATGTAACCAATATAGGACCCTATATTGTGCCCTTTTGAAATAGGTTTCATTTAACAGTTTTAGCAAACATGTTATGATGTCTCCCCTAATGTTCCTCATTGAGCCTGATGCCCATGACAATATTCCATCTCTCCACAGTCTCTTTATTGTCTTTGTTCTTGCTGTTCAGTTGCTTGATTAATATTATGATGTGGACTCTGGTGCACATTTACTTTTAGTCAATTGTATGTTGATTCTCTCACGTTCTCGACATATCTTGCACCGGTGCCACTAAAACATCACCAACAAATTATTAAAACCTGTAGAAGACAAGTGGCTGCAATAGTGGCCATACTTCATGACTGGTTCCACCAGATATGTGGAATACAGTTTCAGTGCAAGTGAAAGAGGAGAACACAAACATCAATGGAACATATAACTAGTACCTCTGTAGCCTTTGATGACTCCTCTAATTTAGTATCTAGGATAGGTGATATACTTTCGCAGGTTTTTTCAGCACCGTCACTTTTGTTTGCCAATTCGGTCTCACTGGTAAGAAGTCCACAGATTTTCAAATTTGACACCTAAAAAGTAATTTGTAGATATGCGCAAGGCAGGATAGGATTCTAGTTTACACAAACATTTTTAAGTTACATTACGAAAGAGGCAAAAGCATTAAGGCTTAAAGGGTTATTTACAAGTTCTCTAGACAGGCCCTCAGTAGCAACTTAAAAACCTGGGGCCTCATTTACAACAAAATAACGCAGCCTGGCGCTGAAAGCCATTTTGCTGCACCGGGCTGCGTCATTTTAAAAGCACAGGGATGCGTCATATTTACAACAATATGACGCATTCGGGAGAAGATATGGGCACCATGGAAGCGCTATAGAGCGACAGAGGGTGGGGAGTGATATGTATCAGCCATGTTGGGGTGTAATAGGGTTGGCAAAGTAGGCACCTGATTTAAGCTCATCCCTTGTGACAATGTTTTGCTGTATAAATATGTATTGGAACTCGCCAGTGATCTACAGTCTCTTCCCTCTCTCACAAACAATGGTTGTAATGTTGAAGCCTTATCATGCACGAATATAAGTGATTCATGTATGTAATGGTCTATTGAGCAAATTTAATAAAAATAGTTTTAAAAAAAAAAACAATATGACGCATTCCTGTGCTTTCCCCTGCACTGGCACACAACTGTCTGCCATGTGCCAACGCAGGCACCTTTGCATTGCAGGGATAATTGTTGTTGTGTAGGAAAAGACATCTTCCTGCACTAAAACAATCATTGATGGTGTTTTCCTCTTTCTATGTGTGCTGCAGAATGCAGCACGCATAGAAAGAGGAAAAAACAAGGAGAAATAAAAGTATTTCTCCTCATTGCACCTCCTTACACTTCCCCTTCAGAGGTGTGGGATTCTGACGCATTCCCAGGTTTACAAAATGTTGTAAATATGGGAATGTGGCAGAATCCATGGGTGTTGCATGGGAACACCCACAGCAACACCCATGGCACGCCCTTGTCATGCAAAGTGATGCGTGAAAAGGGGACGTATTTACAAGGCCATGAAAAGCCACGCAGGGTGCCTTTGCATGGCCTTGTAAATATGGGCCAGCACACTGTGCTCCATCAAAAAAAGTGATGCACTGGCGGCACAAGGGGCTTGTAAATAAGCGCCTTATGGCCTTGGTCAAAGATTGGAGGCCAGGATACAATTATAAATGTGGTGGATATCCTTTCCACCACATTACAAGTGCCGTAGGTGAAAACACACTTGTAATACGGTGAATGGGATATGGCCAAACCCTAAATAAGGCCCTGAGTGATGCAAACACTTAGAAACACATAATACTGGTTTGCTAATGTTGTGAAAAGTGTTGCACCATATGCAGGAGACCTAAATAGCAAAGCTGTAGGGTGGTAACTGGTACTTGATGAGCCCTGTTACTGGAGGGAACAAGACTACAATTCTCAGGCTACGATCAGTGGTAACATATTAACAAGACACCCCCAAAGAAGTCTTACAATATTTGTGAATCCAGATCCAGATCAGAATTGGTGCTGCCGAGATCCAGCTCAAAGCAATGGTGTATCTAGCCATTGCACAATGTTTTCTTTTTTTTATAGATCAGAATTTTAAAAACAGAAACATTAGATTTGTCAATCATGATTACAAATCACAGAACGAGGGTAAACATGGCTAATATACACCAACAAAGAAGAATAACATTCAGAAAAAGACATTTTGAACCAATAATAAACGCAAGGTATCTATAAATACATTTTGAACACATTAAGAAATGCAGGATATCTAAAAAGCAAAAATTCATTAGTAAGGTTTCTGAAACATTCAATAAAAATAAAGACTAACATTACAGCTGTTCCTTTCAAATCTACTAAGGTGCATAGACAGAGTTTACGAAGTGCATATAAAGTTGAATAATATTCATTATGACAATTCCTTGAAAATATAATAAAGTGCTTAATGCAAAAACAAAATAGTGTCAAGGTAACACTATCACTCTGTAAAAGCAAAATAAAAGTAATAATATTTTCCATCTCACTAGATTGGATCGATCCATTGGCCTGTAACGTAATACAAAACTGATATGGCCATTTTCCTATAGACATAACACAAAATTCACCTTAAGGCTTCCTGAAATTGCTGTGTTTTGATCATTTTATTCAGCCATTCTTGATAGACCAGAACCTTACAGGCTCGCCACATTTGCAAAATCATAGAAAAAGCTATAATAATAACAATTAACAAAAACCTCTGACCAAGTGCCAAGGCAGGATCCAAATCAATCGTTATCCCCATGGCAGAATTTAAAACCATACATAACAGAATCCAGAAGGGCATTAACATCGGGCAGTAATAAAAAATGTGTAGCCAGCCCCCTTCACCCTGATGTTTACAATAAGAACAACAATTGTCCAGTGAGGGAACATTCTATTCAAGGCTGTGGGAGTATATTATGTCATCCAACGAGAGAGGAATGCCATCCTCTTAAACTTTGCCGCTCTCAATGACTTATGTCCTAAAAGTGAAATGGTCTGCCAATCTCCCTCTGAAAAATGGCAATGTGTTGCTACACAGATTTTATCTAAAATATTCTTAATAATATTAGATTGCTCCTCCAAATTCTGTATTAACCGATACCAGTTCCCTATCCCAAAAATCCTAGACTTAAAAAAAGCCTTGAAGTACAGAATGGATAACTAGCCTAGGATCGAAGTGTTGAGCCCTTGAAAAGAAAGAATCTGATGATAAACCAGAAATAGTTGTGGCCCATCTTCACCACACCGAGCAACAATCTCAAGCCATGTCATCCATCTACCTTGAAGAAGAAAGCAGGAAATGACCTGAACCACGCATCCTTAGCCACGCATTAATTTAACCACAAAGTCAGAACAACGAGGTTACTTGAACCACACCATGCCTGAACCACACCTTAATTTATAACCAAGATGTCTGAACCACGACAAGCTTGAAACATGCATTTTGGGTGAGTAGTAATTTTTATTAATGTTACAGGGAGCTTAGTGTAATTGTTCATTATTAATTATATTATTTGTTAATGTTATAGGGGGCTTAGTTAAATTGTTAATTAATAATTAATTTATTATTAATTGTTATTAATGCTATAGGGGGATTACTGTCATTGTTAATTATTAATTAAGGTTTTTATTAATGTTGTAGGGGGCTTAGTGTAATTGTTACTTATTAATTTCTTATTGAGTAGTTTTAATTATTTTTAATTTTAGAATTTTCTATTTGTTTTTTAAAAAAATATTGATTATTTTACCATTAGGGATGGGATGGAGGGGATATAGGGTCTATGGGTGGGTGTAGTGTTTTCATATTTGGGCATTAAATTTCATACTTGAGTATTACATATTTTATTTGTTTAATTATATATTTTATAAATATTTATCTGTTATTCTTAAGGAATTTTCAATGCATATCATTAGTGGAGTGATGGTGGGGATATACAGGTTAATACTGGGTACTGTATTAATCTTGAGGTATTCATTGATGTACTTAAATTTTTTTTTGTATTTAAAATTAATGTTATTTAATTATTATTTAATGGAAAATTAAAATGTGGCACACTTACCTTTATGGACAGTTTGCAGGGAATATAGGGGTTATGGGTGTGGAAGTGTTTGCCTACTCGTGTATTAAGTTTCATACCTGAGTATTAAGAATTTGTTCTGCTTAATTGTATAAAATGGAAATCAAAAATATCTAATAAATCATTTTACTAGTAAAAAAATTACTAGACACATTTAGGAAAGGGATTGTGGGGATATATAGCTTATTATTTGGTATTGTATTAATACTGAGGTTTTATTACAAATACCTTAGTATTAATTATTATCTGAACTCCTAAAATTAGTGTTATTTTATTATTAGTTAAATTATAATAACATTTTGCAGTACTTACCTTTAGGGGCGGGATGCAGGGGATAGAGGGGTCTTGGGTGAGGAAGTGTGTTAATACTCGGGTATTAATTTTTATGCCTGAGTATTAAACATTAATTGCATAATTATTTTAATTTTTTGCAATTATATTTATTATTGATTAAAAGGATTCATTTTTGAATAACACATTATTAGTAATGCGATGTTGGCGATTTTGGGGTAGGTGTAGAAATGATTATTAATAGCCTGGTATATAATTAAATGCTTATCTATTATTTAATAAAAAAATACAAGTAAACAAAACATAGCAAGTGGCATATAAAAAGAGTGTAAGTTGTAAGAGCAGTGGGTTTAAAAAAAGTAATTATTAATTAATTATTAAGGGGCCCATTACGATGGCGGGCGGAAGCACAACCGCCGTGCTGGCGGATGCAAAAACCACCAGTTACCGCCGGCACGCAGCAGTCCACACGCCCGCACAATTACGATGCGAAAAGTAGGCCAAACACCGCCGGCAAGCCAGCAACACCGTCCGCCATCAAAGTGCGCCCGTACACGTAGCGGCGCAGCCCAACTGACACACACCGTCCGACGAAACACGTCCCGCCCGGCGCATAAATTACGATGCCGCAAACAAACGGCTCCCACGGCTAAGAGACACCGCACGTGAAAGAGAGGCGGTAACACGGACGCAGAGCACGGACAACGAAGAAGCGGCACCCCGGGCATGAATCCAGCACTGCAGGCCCTTCCCATGCTTCTGCTGATGCACCACCAAGGACGCAACGTACCGCGGAGACGCAGGTAGGCACACACACAACAAGTGCACGCAAACAGCGCACACAGTGCAAGGGCGGAAAAAGCGGACAACCCCCACCAGCGCGTGTACACTACACATCCACCATTGCATCCACATATGACACACAGGCCAAATCCTAACATCGCAGAACACATGTGTACACACCACCTGGGACTAGGAACCAACCACCCCGTCACGGCCACAAAGCGCCGATGACGCCGCCACACATGCGCACAACGCAGAGGCCAACCGCAGCGCCATGCATGCGTCGCACACAGACACAGGGACACAACCAAGCAGCACACACATCAGCCCCACCCCGAACGCACATGACACGTGACAGGCCTGCCACAGACATGTCCCCAACGCCCAATTCACGGACAACACCCAACGCCACACAACCGACGCACACATGTCAGTGAAGTCACGCAACAGCAGGACACACCCCAGTGTAACAAACATGGCGAAGCACACAGCGGCGGCAACACCAACTAGGAGAAGCAGGGCTCCCTTCGGGAAGAGGAACGCCAGTACCACACTGAAAAACCCATACCACCCTGCACATATGAACAAGACACATGAAACGGAACACCAAAGAGCCCGGGGACCGACAACAGGTGGCCCAAGAATAACATCCACACACAAGGCCCAACGCAGAGCGGAAAGGCAGCCTGCCGCCCACACAAGGGAGAGCAGACAGCACTGAATGACCTTCCATTCCAACTCCAAAACCACAGCCCTACGACAGAAGCCGGTGAATACAGCCATTGTCCAAGAATAGACCAACACAGGCATGCCGAGGAGACCGACCACAGGGCAGATAGCGCATATCACAGAAGCACACAACGGACGGGGAAGAAAGAAGAAAACACTCCCCCATGTCGGCCACATGCAAGTTAATTGGAAGGAGTCACACAGCACTGACCTTGAACTGTCTGAGAAGCATGTGGGAAGAGGGCCCGTGTCCTCCAAACAAGCCAACAGAACACAAGTCCTGTCTCCCTACGACTACACAGAGCTCACAGCAACCCCGGAGCGTGCACATTGCAGACTGCACACACAGCCGGAGCACGTCACCTCAACGAACCGCTGCGAAATGGCAACCGCAACACACCTACCCAACTACGCCGAACAGCTCAAGCTGTACAAAACCAACACGATACATACATTGGGATGCGATCTCCTGTCCCTGCTGAACGTAAGTTACCGACTGACTTACCGCATCACATTGTTCAGCTGCGTCATGCCCGTCTTCTACTGTCGGAGGTGTCCCTACCAGCATCCCGTCGAGATATGCCTCTCCAACCCGGCATGTCTGAAGGCGGACCTGCTACCACTACTCCTCCCTCTGGACGCACACGACAAGGCCTGCTCTGCCTATGGGGGCATGGCGTATGTGGCCAACATCGCACCCGCACTGAAATGGGACCACTGTGCCTCCACACGACGGATCATCGAGAACAGCTACATCGAATGTCACCCAGCATGCCCCATCATGGTCCTCCAAGGGACAACCTACGAACAACACCTTGACAGCCACCATCCGCTTCATTGGCTGGCAAACATGTACACCACCAATGACATGGAAGCCCTGCTGGACGGCATCGCATACCTGACAACCTGTAAATACGTCGGACCACAACGCAGGTTCCCCGAGTGACCTATGAAGTCCAACCCCGCACCCATGCTCAGCTTCCGCACGGACTGGCCAGTCACCACCACAACAGCCATACCAAACGACCGGCAACTGTAACCACACCATCAACGACATCGCCATGACATCGGATATGACCGGGACATGCACACTGTTCCCCATCACATCCAGGAACACCGCATGCATCGTGGGAGGCAGTGGCATGGGCTCTGTGTATCGCACCCACATGGACGGAACTGCACGAACAACCAGGACACGACATGGATCCAGCGCACATGGACACACACACCGCTCAGTGGACATGAATAGGTCGCCTGGAGTCTGTGGGTGCTGCACCCTCCCACCCCGGGAATCCCATACCAGGACCTTTGCATGGACGACAAGTGCATACAACAACAACACGACCCCAGTGACTGTGACATGTCCAGTAACCACCACAGTGCAACAACAAGTGGCACGCCGCTGCATGCACGCAAGCACATGCCCTGATGTCATCTCACATGCACGCGTGCATGAGGAACAACCGCAGCAAACCTGTCACATGGAACTGAGATGGACTGTGCCCATGATGCCGAGCGGTCTGGTAGGCTACATGTATACCGTCTGTGTCAAAGTCCGCAGCTCCGCAGCTATACGTAAATGTACATTAGCACAGCCTTGGCCAAGCAGATGTAACCCCACACCCTATCCCATTTGTAATCATGCTCAGTATATCCTCAACATGTATTCCGCTGCCAGTAGTGTCCACTATACTGCATCACAGAGGACAGAAGACTCAATATAATGTTTGAAACCAAAACTGTCTCCGCTGACTCATTTCACAAGTACGAATGAGAGAGGATGAGAGTATGTGAAGTACACGGCAGTCGTGACATGACCATGTAGTCCACTGGTATTGGAGGTCAACGCAAATGAGTAGCACTACTGTGGAAGACACACATGTGTCGTGTGAAGTCGTATGGACGCAGTGCTCAGGTGGGTGGGTGCGACGGGTAGATGCGCACATGCCAAGTTGGAGCACGCCGTGTTGGGAGGGGTCATGAACAGTACACCACCGCTTCCCTGGGCATTGTGAGAGGACACCTGTCGGGGGAGTGAACACGTGTGTGCACAGCAGCCGGGCACACGTACAAAGCGGTACCAGGCGCACCTCAGCCCACCCTCTGTGGACAAGCTGGATCCTGTTGTGCGCCCGCCATGCCCCTTGACAAGGCACACACAGCCCCAGTCGACCAGGTGTAACCCCAACATAGTCAATCCGCACAGGCGATACAGGGCACGGGATGGCAGTGGAGCATGGTGTGTGAGAGGTCTCCTCGCGCTCCTCCTGGTCATATCACGCAGGCAATAGAACCTCAACGTCCAGCATGGCAAAAAGTCAAATGGAAGTGTAGGGGACGCACCACAGCACGAGCAGCACTGACGTCACGGGAGGTGGCTCGCACCATCCCATCCATTGCCCATCATACCAACCACGCCACATGCCATTGCGACTAAGTGCAAGCGCGTGCGCCACCACCCCTGAGCCCTCCCCAGAGAGGCCAAAGAGTGAATGTGTGGGCCATCAGCCACAGACGGACGCGGCCTGGCCGCAAGGGCAGCCACAGCCACTGGGTGTCGCAGGTGGCGGATCCGGAAGGCGAAGACTGTGATGCATAGTCCATGCAGGCCGGGTCTCCATTTGGGGCACCACGCAGGTGGACGGCGTCCCGCCACACATCATACCCTGAGACAGCCCACTCGTGCAACTGGACCCACACATACACTCCTTGCCCTCTCTGGTGCGAGCTTGGGGCTGCCTGTGCAAGCGCTAGCCTCGCAGGTGAGCATGCATATTGGGGGCGAGGGGAGGACATGAGGGCTGGGGCGAAGATGACTGTATCACTGTCAGTTAGTACAAGGGATGACCCAGATGTGGAAAGGAAGAGACGTGTCCCGTGTGTACTGCAACTAGTCGCCAATCCAACTACCCCCATGTCCGGAATGTAAGCCCGCACCTAGGCCCGCCCATCCGCCACATCGAACATACCACCAGCACGACAACCTTCCCATTCGAAACACTGACTGGGGGTGGCGACCAGTGAACAATCATGTGTAGCCTACCCACGCGTACATGTGGGCCCTCCATGATCCATGTCACCTGCGGCAAAGACATGACATGCGCAATGAGGGAAGTGAGGAGAGCTGTCCGCCCCACGCGCAGAAGGTGCATCAGCTCCACAGACCCAGCAGCGAGTCCAGCAGGGGTCACATGTGCAGGGGCAGCTGTGCCTGGTGTGAAGGCACATGCATATAGACAGCACATCGACCAATGTGTAGTCTGCCCACATCCACAGTCCATCATCATGCGGACATAGGAATTGAACACAGGGCAACACATCTTAGTTGGTGCACCCACCGTGACCAACAATGCGCAATCATCGACGTACCCGCCCTGTGCATGGCCCCCCACCCAACGGAGGCACATCCAGTGCCACCATCCCACACACACAAGCCTTCCACGGAACATGCTGTGTCCAATGGTCAGTACAGAGTCAGCGCCCATCTGGTGGATCCTGAACAGGAGACACATGCACACACATGCCAGCTCCCACTATGTACGTCTGCCACCTGGCACGTGCAATGTAACCTCTCACCTGTGACGTGTGACTGCAAGCACACAGCCGTCTTGGCATGGGGCTGTCAATGTGGACACCAGTCAATGTTTCGGGAGCTGTGATCCGTACAGTGCTGTACATAGGGTGCAGTGCTGACACCTACTACTGTCTCATATCCCCTCGTGCCACAGGTCCCACTTGTATTGGCCGCTCAGCCCGTGCCCACATCGTCGTCGTCGTGTGCCATACTCATCCAGCCTCGGAAGCAGTTCCATGCTCAGCAGACACTCATGTTGCCGTGGCGTTGCCGCTTGACGAATATGCAGTCAGTCCCCATCAGCACGCCCGCAAGTCATTGGGGCCTAGATCCCCATGTGCATGCACATGGCAGTGGTATGTCTCACTTGCCATTGCCATTGTTGGGAGACCTGTGTAAGTGTATTGTGGCCGTGCCGTCCCAGCTTGACAGCTGGGCTGTGGCTCATGTGCTTGCTCAGTCATGTCAGTGATGTGTATGCGAAATTGCTATGTGCCGTGTTGCTTTGACATGTGTCCTCTGCCATTTAACCCAGGCGGAGACCGAACATTGACCGCCCATACCAATTGCTGGCGGACATGGAGGATACTGAGGTCATAAGGAAGTTTCGGCTGGACAGGCCAACCCTGCATCGACTGTGTGCCATGTTAGAGCCCCATCTCCGTCCCCGCAGGGTGTATCCGACTGCTGTCACCCCCACGGCTAAGGTGATGGCCGCCATGCATTTCTTCGCCACTGGGTCATTCCAGCACACAGTGGGCAGTGGAGGAGGGATGTCCCAGCCCATGTTCAGCAAGGTGCTGAGGGATGTACTGGCAGCCATGATGCTGTACCGGAACAGGTACATCCGCTTCCCCAGGGCTCGTGAATTGCCGGCAGTGAAGGGTGCATTCTATGCCCTTGGCAGAATCCCACACGTCGTGGGAGCCATTGACTGCACACATGTTGGCCTTGTTCCACCACAGGCCACTGAGCACCTGTACCGCAACAGGAAGCACACGCACTCCCTGAATGTGCAAGTGGTGTGCCTTGCGGACATGGTGATCACCCACGTGTGTGCCAAGTTTCCAGGCTCGGCACATGACGCACACATAATGCGCAACAGCATCTTGCCACGACTGATGGCCAATCTGCAACAGGATCGTGGCTGTATTGTCGGTGAGTATGTGGAGTGGTGTAGCGTGCTGGTTGTGCGATGCTGTCCCCTGTCCAGTTGGAATAGCAACGGTTCTCTGTGTCCCTCACACCCAGGTGACTCTGCGTATCCGAATGGGGCATGGCTGCTCAGTCCATTGAGGAATCCTCGCACCCCAGCAGACGATCGATACAATGAGGCACATGGGAGGACCAGACGTGTGGTCGAGCGTACCTTTGGCCTCCTCAAGTCCAGGTTCAGGTGCCTGGACCGCACCGGGGTGCACTGGCGTACTCCCCACAGAAGGTGTGCCAGATAGTGGTGGCGTGCTGCATGCTGCACAATCTGGCCATTCGGAAGCAGATCCCCCTCATTGTGGATGACGGAGATCAACCAGGGCCCCAGCCCGCAGACCAGGACAGCTCGAGTGAGGTGGACAGCGGAGAGGAGGAAGCTGGGAATGTGCGCCAGCAGCTCATCGCCCGCTACTTCACTTGACGGTGAATGTCCATGTACGACGGATGATGTGTCTGTATCTGTGCAGGTGTGTGTGTGCTGTGTCAGGGTGGCCGTATGTTCACTGCGTGCAGTGTGTCAACGCTCCATGGCCAGGGTAGTATGCCACTGTTGGTGACTGTGGCATTGTGCCCTATTGCTCTGTGCGATGTGTGTACATTGCTTGTAGTTGTTGACATGTACTGTGTGATGGGTGTGTGACACACTCATTGAATGTGCTCCTGTTCTGTCTCCCACCCCTAGGTCCCTACAGGCCCTCCGGATTCCATTGCCATGCCACGCATCAGGTGCCTTTCCGCCCAAGGTGGCCGTTGTATTCCGTACAAATAAAACACAGGGCACAAACAGCAGTTAGTGAAAAAGGTGCATTTATTACAAACTGTGACATGTGATTGTGTGTAAGGTGATGACAAAAGTGGTGCGTGCAGTGAGAATGAGCTGTCGGTCATGGCTGCGTGAAGCTCAGGGTGTACCCACTGGTTCTATGTCCATAGTCCAACACACACATGCCATCCAGCTGGCTGTGTGGAGTGGGATCGTAGAGCAAGTCAATGCAGTGGCTGGTCAAGGAAGGCTGGCGGAAGGCTGGCTGGCTGCCTCACTTGCGACTGGAGCGTGCGAAGTCCTCCCGGGAGATCTGTTTCCTCTTCGGACGGCCCCTTCCACGTTTGGGAGGGGGTGTGTGGTGGCGACCTGCTGGTGGTGGGTGAGGTGTGCTCACTGGCTGTGGACGCAGGGGAAGTGGACACTGCTGCCCGACCCTGCGCCCTAGCAGGTGGTGGCGGAGGTGGTGTTGCTGGCCTTGCCTGTGACCCCACCGCCACCACCAGCTGGCCCATGAGGTCCACGAGTTGGTCCATACGGGACACGAATTGGCCCATATGGGCGTCCATGGACCTCAGCACCCCCAGCACCTCCCGCGTGTCTGCAGCAGACCTGGCCCATTGTCCTTGGGCCTCTTCATAGGCCCCAAGGACTCTGGCCATTTGAGGCAGGGCATGGCTCCCAGGGGAGGCTGGCGTTTCCCTGACCCTGCTCCTCCTACCAGTCCTGCTGCCACCGGCCTGCCCACTAGCCACATTGCACACCACGGTCCTCGCTGTGGCTCCCAGGGTGGATCCAGTCGGCCGGGCCACCACCTGCGCTGGGGCTGGTGCCAGCGAAGACGTGGTGGTGGTGGTGGCGGTGGTGGTCGGTGCGGCGATGGTGGCGGTTGCGGCAGTGGTAGTGGCCGCAATGACCGTGGGTGTGGCCGCAACGACAGTGGCAGCAGGGGCTGGGACTGTTCAGCATCCCTGGATGATGGGTTGGTGGGTAGGAGGGGTCCTGGGGAGCGGCTGGGCCCTGCCACGCCAGATGGGCCTGCTTGGTGGTCCGTGTCCGAAGAGGAGGACAGATCCTCCAGATCCGTGTGTCCTCGTTGGGGGCTTGTGGGCTGGCTGTGCTGGCTGCTGTCTCCATCCCCAGCATCCGGCAGTTCGTCACCTGTGGAGAGAATGAGATTTGTTATTGTGTTGCACCTGGCGAAGTATGTATTTGTCGTCTGACATTGGCAGTTCGTGCAATCTCGCACATGGGTTTCCCGGAGGCGAGTGTGTGGCTGTGGCATCTGTAGTTGTGTGTGCTAGGCAATGGGACTGTGTGCTGTGCACATGTGGCATGGGACGGATTGGCCATGCCGATGGGTGTGTTGCTGTGCCCCTACTCATTGTGACTCTGGTGTATGCGGGCTCCTGGCCCATCCTGGGTCTGGTTTGTACTTTGCTTTTGGGGTTCAAATGGAACGCTTAGGAACGCATATGGCAACATGGGGGCCATGCCCCAGATTCGCATTTGGGAGGGGATATGCTTTTGGGGTTCAAATGGAACGCTTAGGAACGCATATGGCAACATGGGGGCCATGCCCCAGATTCGCATTTGGGAGGGGATATGCTTTGGGGTTCAAATGGAACGCTTAGGAACGCATATGGCAACATGGGGGCCATGCCCCAGATTCGCATTTGGGAGGGGATATGCTTTTGGGGTTCAAATGGAACGCTTAGGAACGCATATGGCAACATGGGGGCCATGCCCCAGATTCGCATTTGGGAGGGGATATGCTTTTGGGGTTCAAATGGAACGCTTAGGAACGCATATGGCAACATGGGGGCCATGCCCCAGATTCGCATTTGGGAGGGGATATGCTTTTGGGGTTCAAATGGAACGCTTAGGAACGCATATGGCAAAATGGGGGCCATGCCCCAGATTCGCATTTGGGAGGGGATATGCTTTTGGGGTACATGCTGTGAGCCATGGGTGCCGAACGTGACATGTGTTGTGGCAGCATGACAGTGCATGGTTTGAGGTGTGTGCATGCTTGACATGGCCTGCATATTTGCTGTCTGTTGTGATTACTGGACATGGCATTGGACGCATCGTTATGAGTGAGTGATAGTTGTGTGCCAGCCAACGTATTGCAGTTGTCCCATCTCCTTGGTGTGCGTGCTGCCCTGTGCCATGTGCATCACTGCAGTGCTCGGGGGTGTGGCCCATGTTGTGTGTTGTTGCTCACAGTGTGTCGTGCGCTTAATTGACTTCTGGCACATGGTTGGTCATGGGCATGTGTCTTAGCGTGACTGCTGTATGTGTGGCAGCTGTGCGGATGACATGCCTTTCATGAGACTGGGGCTGACGGATGGGATGGATGGTATGTTGTATGTGCATGGTGTGTCTGTGAGTTTGATGGGTTCAGTGGTGTTCGTGTGCATTTCTGTTGTTCCGCTCTGTTGCGTCTAGTGTTGTTTGTCTTACATAGGCGTAGTTGTGGGGTGTGTGGTTGACAGGCAGTAGGGGCTACATGGACAGGACTTCAATGGTGTTTCGGTTGTGTGTGATGAGTTGCACAGTGGCTGCCGTGGTGGGACTATATTCAGTGTGGCTTGTGCATGCAGACGTGGCTCCTTGGGTGTTGCTATGTCTGTGATGGGTCATGTGGGGTGTGAGTCTGTTGTTCATGTCCGTGTGCACATTGTTCACTTGTTCGTGACGGTGGGCGGTGCTGCGTGTTCGTCTGCTACGTGACATGTCCCATGTGTTGGTCGTGTTATGGTCCTCATGCCTCCAGTAATCCAGCCCTGTCCAGTTTCCCACCTGCAAGTTGTTCGTGCGTGCACTGTACTGGTTGCCACATGGCTCTAAGCGGGGGGTGCTCCATGTTGCAGGTCTGTGGGTGTGGGGGTGTTGTGGGTCGTGGGGTGGCTGGACACCCACTGACACCGATTGCTGTGGACCGTGATGTCTGCCTTTCGGCTGTCGTTGTGCACTGCGGTGGCTGACACGTGGCTGTGGGGTGTGGGGGATGCTCCTCCTTGCTGTGCTGTGGGACTGGGGCCTGGTGTGTGTTGTACTTGGGCTGTCCACCCTCCCACCCACTGCACTTTGTGTTCCTGCCACTTACCTGTTACTTGTCGGTTAGTGCAGCTGTGGCGGACACATGGGTGTGGTGGGTGCTCGTTGTGGCGCTTCTGGCATATTTGGGGACCTGTTGGTGGTTACGTGGCTGGCTTAGTGTACACATGTCCCCACGCATCTTACAGTTGTTCGGTTTGGGCTGTGTGTGGTAGTGTCTGTTGCATGTGTGTGTGATGTGTTGTGTATTGTGTGCTGGACATGGGGGTGTTTGTCCCTGGGAGCTGTGGCATGGTAGTTGCGCATGTGAGTACATAGCGGTGTGCTGGTATACATTAGTTTGTACTTACCAGCCTCCACTCCCCTGCTAATCCGGCGAGGATCTCCGGATGGATTACGACTCGCACCTTCTCCTCCCACGCTTTGAAGGTCTTAAAGAGCGCGGGATTCCCTCCGCCAGTGACGGCAGCCAGCTCTCTGTTTTTGCCCTCCTTCTTCTTGACCAGGCTCTTTACGTCATTCCAACGTTTGTTAATCTCGACTCTGTTCCTGGGCAGGGTCCCGACTGCATTGACCTGGTCTACGATCCTGTTCCACATTCTGTTTCTGGTGGCTAGTGGTGTGTGCTGGACCATGTTCCCATAGATTTGTGGGTACACCTTGATGATCTCGTCGACCATGACCGTCAGCTCCATGGGCGTGAACTTGGGCATTCTTTGTGGTGCCATGGTGTTTGTGGTGCTGGTGCGGTGTGTGTTGTGTAATGTGCAGGGGGTTTGTGGTGCCGGTGTTTGGTGGTGGTGGTGGTGGTGTTTGGTGGTGGTGGTGGTGGTGGTGGTGGTGGTGGTAGTGATGTGTGCGTTTCTGTGGTGTGCTGCTGTCCTTGCTGTGTCACTGTGTCCTCTCCTCTCCTCTCTGGTTTGCAATGTAGCAAGGGGTTGTGGTCTGTGGGAGTGCTGCTTTTGTACTCACCTATGTGGGTGTGTCCTCATGGTCTGTTGTTTTCAGGTGTGTTGTGTCTGGGGTTCTGGCCTTTGTATTTTTTGTTTGTCCGGGGGGTGTTTTCGGGATGTGTACTGTGCTTGTGTATTTGTGCGTGCCTTGCTGTGTGGACTTGTTGGCCATGTTGTGTGCTATTGGTTTTGTGTGCGGATGGTTTCTGTGCAGGTACGTTGGCGCCATGACTTCTGCCGTGTCGATTCTCATCGGCGTTGTTTGCGCTGGCGGGCGGTATATTTGTGGTTTTTCCGCGCTCATGGCGGTGCGATCGTAATTTCACGTGCGGTGTGTCGGCCGTGTGGGCGGGCGGTTTTGTGTTGTCGTGCGTGTTTCCGTCCGTGGCGGGCGGTTTGACTCCGACTCGGACGATGGCGGGCGGTATTTTGTGTGATTTTTCCGCCGATGGCGGTTTTCGGTTTGTGTATTCGTAATGGCGTGGTCGGTGTTCAGGCGGTGTGTGCGGGCGGATTTTTGCCGCTTCCATGCCTGGCGGATTTATTTACGCCGGGTATCGTAATGGGCCCCTAAGTTATGAATAACAAAACAGAGACATTTGAGACTTAGACATTTTATTTTTCTCAAAGAATGAAAATATTTATAAATTCATTTTTATTGACTTTTTAATAATAATACACTTTTTATAAAACATTAAATATTTTACATTTATTAAAAATACTTTGGTTTCACCCCAAAAAATCTAACAGCTTAAAAAATAAAACTTAACTGTTTCTAACACTTTTCCATTCAGTTCAATGGTTGAAATAGTACTTTTTCTATTTTGGCACCTGACGGTCACGTACATGGTTTTACGTGTCTTTTGTAAGTCGGTTGAGCGTCGCGTTCAAGCTCGGAAGGAGGAAGATCTGCGTTCGGGTAAGTTTGTTTTAATTTATATTTTTCAGAAATACGGTGGCTATCTCTAGTAGTAATGTACTGTAGTTGACGTATGATGCTGTATTAACCCAATTTTAATTCCAGTACAGGTTAGCTTCACGTTTCTCCTAGAGGATTTTTTTTTTTAAATAGATAGATATTTCAAAAATAGAAGCCAGATTGGATATACTACTTTTTCCAATCGGTGTACAAAAGGATTATTATTATTTTTTTAATAGACGTCTGGTTTGAAAAAAACGGAGGTTGGCGACAAGGGACTTGTGCTATTTTTAAGGAGGAAAAAAACTGTTTTCAGTGTGGTTCGAGTGGTTTCTAATGTGAAAAAGTACATGGAATTTATGGTTACGAAGTGGCATCAAAATTCTGGATTTTGGCGTCGAGGACAAATTTTGAGTTTTTTAAAAAGCATTTTTAGCACATGATGATTAAGGCTAATGCAGCTGCCTTTCATAGATGGGTTTCTGCATTGTGAAGAGAACACCAGATCTTTGGAAAAGAAGACGTCGTCATGGAGGAGTAAGGCTAATGTAGTTGCCTCGTTGAAAAAAAAATTGCTTTTGTGTAAAAGACACCCTTTTATGGGGAAAAAGTTTGGAGTACTTTGGATTAAGGCTAATGGAGTTGCCTGAAGAAATCTTTTTTTTTTTTTTTTTTAAATGCTTGGAGTAACTTACATTTAAAGACAAAACAGTCTTTCGATGGATTATGGCTAAAGTAGCTGCCTTAACAAATGTTAAATTTTTTGGGGGGGAAAAAACTGCTGTTTGGATTCATTTATGGAAAGCAACATTCTAGGGGTGGATTAAGGCTTATGTAGTTGCCTTTTTTTAAATGTTTTTTTTTGTGAAGAGAGTCTTTTGAAGCTTTCATTTTGGATTGGTATTTCCAAAAAAGCCAAAAAAAACAAATGGATGGATGAGTGGAGAAACAGTTGTTTGGGAGACTCATGGTGACAACTGGCTTGTATAAAAGTCACCATGAGTTGATAAAAAAAAGACTTCAACAGGTAGGAACCCCAACTTTCCATAAATATTACAGAATTTCTTTTCCAAAAATTTCAAATTAATTGGTGATTGTTTTAAAAACTGGCAAGCAATGTGGAAAAGTTGTTAGATAGTGTTAGAAATGTGGTATGTATGCAATAATGTCAAGGTAGTCAGAAGCCACCATCAATGAAAATTGTTGTCGTTTTTCCAATAGCTTTTCAGGCATTTCTTAACTTTTTAAAAAAAATTGTGGATTCAGGCTACCTGACAGTGATTGCACAAGTCTAATTTCCTGGAAACTTTGGGGCTCATTAGGATGGCGTGCGGACTTCAGTCCGCCCGCCATCCTAGCGGTAACGGGACCGCCCGCCTGCCATGCGGCGGTCCCGCACCCCTGATAAGGATGCGACCGCCACCGCGGTGGTCGCATTTGGAAATTCAACATTGCGGCGGGTGCTGCTGACTGCAGCACCCGCCGCAATGTCCAATGGCCATGTTGTGCATTTCCATGCACAACGTGGCAGGCACCTGCCACCTTGTGCATGCATCCCGCCACCCCCCGGGGGCCCGTAACGGGCCCCCAAAGCAAATCCCCACCAGCCATGGAAAGGCCTTTCAGGACACGCATCCTAATATGGCTGGCGGTGCCTGCTAGGCACCGCCACCATATTAGTGGCCCAAGTCCGCCCGGCCGGCTATCGTAACGATGGCCGACCGGCGGAAAAGTATAATTAATTTGTTGAAGGAATTGTGCCATCCCTCAATGGTACTGTTAGTTTTCGCACCACCCTCGAAGCAGGTTGAATAGCAGCTCCACCATTCGATGGGATACCTTGATTTCCTTCTGCGACCTGACCTATTTAGATGGCCAATCCATGTATCCTCAAAGGAATTTAGGAGAAGGGCCAATTTTTCTTCATTTTGGGTAAAATAGTCTGATTCGTTAATGGAAATGTAGAATTCATCTACACTGTCTGGTGGTACGAAACATAATACAGTTAGTTACGTAATTCAAATTGTAGTTTGCTGCTTGACAAATAGTCTTCAACCAAGGATGATTTTTAAATCTTTTGTCAATATGCCTGAGAAAAGTGGAGAAAACATCCTTGAATTTGGGTATCATGGTATAATTTGGTTAATGTGTTAATCATTGATAATTCAAAATCAATTAGCACTTTTCCAGGACTTTTATTAAAAGTTTTGGTTTTGATCACTGTTAAAAATTAAGTGTATGTTGAGGAATGTTTGTCAGGGAACAAAGCATACACTAAAGGAACAGTGGTGTTATTCCTGTTAGCATGAATACTATAAAATTGTGCAAATAGATGGGGTGTTGATTTAAATGATCCATCCATTATCCAAATCGAACTATTCTCTAAGGTTACAAGGTTATGGTTAGTGCTAAAAATTAAAATTCTTTTTTGGGGGTTTTCATTGTCATATAGGAGGAAAGGTTCATTGGAGAAAAGTACAGTTAGTTGGAGAGGGATGTTAATGTCTTCGAAGGTTTAGGGTGTTACACAGTGGGGATTACTTGCCAGTTTCTGCCTCTGAATCATCATCCTAAGGTTGGGGGCGGAGGGCATGCTACTGGCAACGTGCACTGGAATGTTTTGGGCAACCCCCGGTAGAATGGTACCACAGGGTTAATTGGAGGTGTGTGCGAGAAGCTTTATTTGTTGAACATTTTCACATACTTATATTTCCATTGCAGAGACAGAATGGTTATGTTCTGTTGTCTTCCGGAGGAACCGCTCTGCCTGTGCAATGGGAAGAGAAAATTGCACACACCTCCAATGACTCCTGGGTTCTGTAAATCTGTCTTTCCAATAGAGATAGCCACCATATTTTAGAAGATTGTTGCCAGTTCTCGATTTGACATGATTGGCTTGTCTAGAGGATGCCATTGTTGTACAATCTGTTGGAGAAAGAAGAAAAATTAAGTTGCAGTGTGTATGCTTTGACATTTTTTCTAACAGTTTTATTTATGTTATTAATCTGTGGAAGAAAAACACATGTTTTTTGCTATATTCTCTGGAGGGAGGAAGTTTTACAAATGTGCTGTGGAAAAAAGTTTAAATGTACAGTAGTTTACTTTTCTTGTTATTGTTACAGCGTGTGGAGGGTTTTCAAAGTAGAATAAAAATAATAAGCTACCTGATGTTAATTTTCTTTTGGTTTGGTGGATAAAGCTTGAGTTGGTTGTCAGTTGTAGACCAGTTGTTTGCTGCATGATGGTTTCTGGTTTTATGCATTTGTTCTTCTTTTTCTCTATGAAAAAAATGGAATGGTTTGTTAAGTCTTGTGAATTCAGAGGAATATGTGGGTCTTTGTTTTCTTTCACACACAAATTTAATATGCAAGAATTTAGTGTGTATCATTCACTGTTTTTTATGTATTTTGTAGCACTTTTGTTTTAAGAAATCCTGTCTCATGTTGTATAAAAATTATTAAACTCTTTTGGGGAATTTCAATAATTAAGTAAATTAGTGATCATTTTTAGGTTATTTGTTTTGGAGTTGGAATAATAATTTTGAGCTTCTAAACACTATTCAGTACTTGCCTTAAGGTAAGTACAAGGTGGAGTTGGAATAGTAATTAGAGGCCCAAAGCTACTGTTCAGCACCTGCCTTGACACAACTATCAGGAATAGTTGGAGTAGTATTCCTGATCTTCAGGTCAATGTCCAGCATTTGAGCTGGGGTTAGTGTGCGGCAGATTTGGAAAAATATTGTGGACCTCTGAGTCACTGATCAGCACTTGCTCTAAGGTAAGTAACTGGCAGATTTGGAATATTAATTTGGACCCCCAAGTCACTGACCAGCACATGCCCTGAGGTTAGCACCCGGAGGAGTTTGATTATTATTTTGGATCCGCAAATAACTGTCCAGCACCTACCCTCAGGTAAGTACCCGGAGGAGTTTCAATATTATTTTGGACCCTTGAGTCAATGACCAGCTCCTGCCCAGATGTAAGTACCTGGTGGAGTTGGAATATTAAATTGGACCCAAAGTCACTGACCAGCACCTGCCCTGAGGTAAGTACCCGATGTAGTTGAAATAATAATTTGGACCCCAAGTCACTGACCAGAACCTGCTCTGAGGTAAGTACCCGGTGGAGTTGAAATATTAAATTGGACCCCCAAGCCACTCACCAGCACATGACCTGAGGTAAGTACCCGGTGGAGTTGGAATATTAATTTGAACCCAAGTCGCTGATCAACACTTGCCGTGAGGTAAGTATCCAGCGGAGTTGGAATATTAAATTGAACCCCAAGTTACTCATCTGCACCTGCCCTGAGGTAAGTACCTGGTGGGGTTTGAATATTAAATTGGACCTTAAGTCACTGACCAGCAGCTGCCCTGACGTAAGTACCTGGTGGAGTTGGAATAGTAAATTGGAGCCAAGTCACTAACCTGCACCTGCCCTGAGGTAAGTACCTTGGGGAGTTGCAATATTAAATTGGACCCTAAGTCACTGACCAGAACCTGTCCTGAGATAAGTACCCGGGGGAGTTTGAATATTATTTTGGACCCTTAAGTCACTGCCCAGCACCTGCCCTGAGGTTAGTACCTGGCGGATATGGAATACTAAATTGGAGCACAATTCACTCACCTGCACCTGCCCTAAGGTTAGTAACTGGCAGAGTTGGAATATATCTTTGGACCCCAATTTAGTGAGCAGAATCTGCCCTGAGGTAAGTACCCAGAGGAGTTGGAATATTAATTTGGATCCCCCAGTCAGTGACTATCACCTGCCCTGAGGTAAGTACTGATGGAGTTGGAATTATAATTTGGAATTTGTAGTCACTGTTCAGTTTTTTAGTACTAATATTATTACTAGTAGAATTGTTTGTACTTACTTTGTAAAGTAGTAGCTTGACAAGGGAGTTCTCCAGGCTCTTTGACAGGGAAATTAAAATATTTTCTTGTTTTGATATCTGAATGATTGAAAACAAAATATAAAATTACTTCAGATTTTCTTTTAGTTTTTTTTTTAACAAATTAATTGGCTAGAAATAAGTACCTGGTTGAATAGGAGATTGTTTTTCAGGGACCTCTCACCCACCCACTGAGATTAGTACCTGGCAGATTTGGATTATCATTTTGGATCCTTGAGTCACTGTCCAGCACCTGCCCTGGGGTAGGTACACCAGGGAGTTGGAATAATACATTGGACCCCCAAGTGACTGACCAGCATCTTCCCTGAGGTAAGTACCTGGTTGAGTTGTAATATTAATTTGAAGCCCCAAGTCACTGACCATCACTTGACCTGAGGTAAGTACCTGGAGGAGTTGGAATATAAAACTGGACCCCCAAGTCACTGAGTAGCACTTGCCCTGAGCTAAGTACCTGGTGGAGTTGGAATATTACATTGAACCACAAGTCACTGACCAGCACCTTCCCTGAGGTAAGTACCTGATGGAGTAGGATGATTAATTTAGAGCCTCAAGTCACTAATCAGCACCTGCCCTGAGGTAAATAAGATATTATTTTTTACTGAGTTTAAAATAGATTTGGGGATTTGTTGTTAAAAATTGTTTTCAATGTACAAAAAAGCGTGCTACTTACATTGCGGTAATAGAAAAATTTGCAAGTCAGAGTTTAATGATGCAGAAACTATATTTTTTCAAAATCTGGAAATTAAAGAAAAATGTATATATATATATATTATTGATGCTTTTGAGTGTTGGTGAAATAGTTTTAATAATTTCAAATGTACCTGCTGATGCCGCTAGATGGTACATTTCGCCAAGTTATGTGGGTTCTGACGAGCAGCTGGGAACGAAGTGTGTGCTCAGTAAGATATTCTGAGTACAACTGACTACAAAATGGTGGTCGGCTGTTTTGAGAGTTATTCTTTTTTTAAAACAAAATATGTCCTGGAAACGGTTTAATTTAAAACTTTTGTTATGTGAAAAAGTGTATTTTTTTTTCATTTTATAAAATGCATTTACAAGCGTTATAGTTTTTGATTGTCCACCATTTTAAAAACCATTGTACTTTGTGAAAAATAGATGAAGGACTACATTTTGGAGGCTTCACCTCAGTTGCTGGATAGTATGCTGTTTTTTTGTAGATTATTACAATAATGTATAGTTGGGAAAATTAAAAAACATCACATCTTTCTTTTTTTTTAAAAAGAGTTCATTGTAAGTAACATCTGCTGTATTTTTTAAATTACATAGATTGTTTGGATATTTATTGTAATAATAGTTTAAATATGCATTTGTGAAAAGACCTCCTGAATATTGTTCACTTTATCTTCCCCACACTTCCCCTCTCTTACTTTAGAACGGGTTTAACTACTAAATTGACAAATCAGCCATAAACGCGCCAGAAATGGGAAGTTTTTCAAATGTCAGATATTAGATGTCTGTAAGAAATAATATCTGTTGAATAACAATTGATGGTCAAATTGCCGTGTATGTACCATGATGCAAAAGTTAATAAAAAGAGGTTAAAAAAAAGTATGTGTTTGTGTGCGAAAATACATGGTTAAGAAAAGCGGAGTAGTAATTGTCGTGGTTGAAATGTTTTTAATGTATGTTAAAGAAATGCATGGTTTCGACATTCGTTCTAAAAATCAGCATGGTTCCGGCATGCGTTATTTCTTAGGTCATGGTTCAATAATACAACCGAAGAAAATACCCCAACTCTCTGAACCCAGAATGGCCCCAAAGACTAACTTCAGCCAGGGAGATGGTTGAACCCAAATGCCCTAATTCCTGAAGTGTAAGAAACATCCAGCCTGAGGAAACATTATGAGAACATCCATTGCACATATCATCAGGTGTGAAATATGACATTGTATATCTTTAGGTGAGACCTTGTCTATCCTGTGTATGTGTTCAAAGAATGAAAAACATAGTTAAAAAATGTTAACACACCAAGCTAGTTGTTATGCTTCATCATAGGGCTGCCTCATTCATCAGACATGATTATAGTGACAAATGGGCTTCCAAGGTGATAGGGAGTGCTTTTGTGGGAGGAGGTGATATTGTGAGATCCGGAAAATCAGACAAAAAATCTTCAAAGAGTCTTAAGTGCTTCTCGCAATGTTGCCTTAAATGCTGTTTTCATAAACTCATACTCTCAAAAGAGAAGGCTCAGTGCTGGGAAACTACTTGCAATGGTTTAATTATTCTGCTACTGGACGAACATTTATACCATCTAGAGTGGAAAATTGGTATTAGCATTTTGTTATAAAGCAATCTCAGTTTCAGCACGTTGGCGGCTCATAATACCTAACAAATCTTGTGTGTCCAAACGTGTCTCTTGCTACTGTACAAGCATTTGTATTTGCTGATTTTTTTGGCTACATGCATTTCTACCCCATGCTTTTCAGATTGCCCATCTGCCTTTCCTTGATTACTTCTTGGTGAACTTCATAGTCTCAGAGAAACATTGGTGTGCAAGTATTGACGGGGAAGTTGACCATTTATCTGGGCAGACCCCATTCCCTCTGGGGTAAAACTGGTGTAACCAGTAAGAACTTGTACTATTTTTGTGGTAGTTCCTAAGCTGCTCCTTGGTGGACATATTCGTTCTTAATTAAATGCAATTAAAACGAATTAAATTAAAAGAGGAACCTTACTATAACTCCAATGTCAACTCTTGAACATAGTTATACATAAGTGCATCCTCAAAAGTGGCATTGGAGTGGCACCTGGATGCAGTGGATAAAATGGAGTAGGAGTGCATTTTCCACGCACATTTCATCAATAAAATAACATAACAGTGTATCTTAGGCCAGTAATATGTCTCCAACAAAAACCTGGGCGCCTGATTTACAAAGTTTTATTTTCCATGACGAGGTGTGACCACCTTTTATTAAGGTAGTAATAGTCCAGGTTATTGACAGGCAAACATTTTTACCAAAATGCAAGAGTGGCAAAATACCCCATGTTTTTGGTCTACCCACTAAGCAGATCATCACCATAAACAATGCCTAAATCCTCTTAGTGGTAGTATTACAAATTAATGCAGGTTCCTTCCCCGAAGATGGGAATTCTACTTATGTTCAAGTAACTCAACCTACCCAAACAGGATAACAGTTTAGCGAGGGGGTGAGCTGTCCGTTTTTGTTGTGAATGGGCTGCCATCTGCCAATTTCAAAGTCTAACAACAGAGGCCGTTCCGTTTGGGTGATGGCTGGCAGTTGGTATTGTTGAAAAAACCTTCTATTTCAAGTTGTTTCTGCACTACTGATTGGCTCCCATCAGCCAATCAGAATTGATATTCGTAGTTGGACCCTTCTCGATGGCTGATCACAACCATTTCACAAATTGCCCTGCTCTTGCCCACACATCTCATCACAACTTACTGTATGAATGACAGGATGGGAAGGCCAATCAATAGTATCACAAGAGTTTGGTTGGCTCTGCGATACAATGCATTCTACCTTACTGCTTTTTTCATCCTCAGCAGATGAAAGTATATCAGTGGAAATGACGGTTTCACAAAGAGATTCACTTCCTCTTACAGTAGAATGAAAAAAAAAATATTGCCCAGCCCTCATCAGTTATACTCCAGGAGTAATGAGTATTTGTTTTAAGGGGCATCCCCCAAACGGATTAGAATGTTGACCAATTCATGTTACCCTTTACTTGTGTTCTTTATTTTCTTAATGTAATATATTAATTATAGAATTTTCAGATAAAGTACCCTTTTCACTGTTTAGTTAGTTACAGTAAACGACAGCCAACAATTTCATGTTTATTATAGCCCAGTTTCTTTATGATATTTTCTATTATTCTCTTCTATGAATCAAATTTTCCCAGATTCGGTCCAGCATGGATTAGATTAGGCCTAGTCTGTGGTGTTAATGTGTACATTGCCCTGTCTGTTGCTGCCTGACTTTAGTCAATCAGAAGCCTAAAATGACATTAACATCTGTGAAAGTGCAGAGCGGAGGCGCAGTTGAACATTTATACACATAAACTCTACACAAATTTGCTTTTAAGCTGCCATTGTGTGGAACCCCTAGCTCTAGGTATTCAAAACTGTACAAGATAAAAGATGATGATTATATATTGGATGTTCTTTCTATTTAAATCCAATGGGTTACAAATGGAAATGAACATGATGGGTTCAGTGCCAACAAGGTCAAAATAGGGCAATACAGTTATGAATCAATGCAGTATTTACCTTCATAATATCTGATGATTCCTCCATGCTAGCTTCAGCGCATGCTGATGTATCTGTCAACACTCGTTCAAGACTGTCCCCTTTGATTGACACTTCATTTTTAGTGGCGACTGTGTCTGAGATTTCCAATCCCTCTCTCTAGGAAACAGAACTTTAAATGTGTGAAAGGCAGGTTCTGTTTCTAGTTTACACCAACTGTTTAATTATATTGCATCTTGAAAAATGCAGAGACAACATCGCCATAGCACATCTGTATTGGGGAATCTTTGTCCCAAGAGGATCTTTTGTGCCTGCAATGTATCGCATTTGGGAATTTATGAACACTCTGGAATGATTGAGTAGTTCAGAGGCCCTTTATAGTCAAGGAAATTAGCCACACAGGGATAGACAGAATTTCTGTAGCATGAACAGGGGCGGTGCGTCCATTGGGGCGTTGGGGCGTAGCCTCCCCGCCCGCAGCTCCCTCGGCGTCTTTGAACCTAAGTAAACTGAATCAGTTTACTTAAGTTCAAAGAGCCGAGGGAGAACTGACAATCATGTCAGTCAGCATGATGTCGGACCGCCCACCCCCTTCAGAGTCTGAAGGGGGTGGGCGGTCCTGCGTCATGTTGACTGACATGATTGTCAGAGGGACCAGGGGCAGCAGGCAGCACTGCAGCACAAGTGCGCATGAGTGGGGAAGGGCACCGAATTTTCGCGCCGTGCCCAATCAGGCTTGCGCATGCCCATTAGGAGAGCGAGGGTTGAGCAAAGGCTCAAACCTCGGTCTCCTAATGGGCAGGCGGGCGAGGGGTAACCGTGCCCTAAGCCAATCCAGGGCCAAACGGAGTCGGACCCGAGGCGGCGCGGACGGCGGACCTCCTCAGAGTCAGGTAGGATTTATTTTTTATTTATTTTTATTTTAAAAATCCCCCGGGCCCCCCCGCGAGCCGCGTCTGATCTGGTCCAGAAACAAAACACGTATTTTCAGGTGGCCGTAAGCAGGAGAAGCTTATTTTAGGGTGTAAATGCTGGCATACGCTTTATGTGCAGAGGGTCCGGTGTTCTGCATGGTGAGTAGAGGGCCTGTCTGCAGCATTTCTTATTGTTGCCAATGTTTTTGGGGCATAGCTTTCACTGTCGGACTCGGACTCACGTTACTGCACCTCCTATGTGCTGACACTCCGTGATTCTGGTCCAGAAACAAAACACGTATTTTCAGGTGGCCGTAAGCAGGAGAAGCTTATTTTAGGGTGTAAATGCTGGCATACGCTTTATGTGCAGAGGGTCCGGTGTTCTGCGTGGTGAGTAGAGGGCCTGTCTGCAGCATTTCTTATTGTTGCCAATGTTTTTGGGGCATAGCTTTCACTGTCGGACTCGGACTCACGTTACTGCACCTCCTATGTGCTGACACTCCGTGATTCTGGTCCAGAAACAAAACACGTATTTTCAGGTGGCCGTAAGCAGGAGAAGCTTATTTTAGGGTGTAAATGCTGGCATACGCTTTATGTGCAGAGGGTCCGGTGTTCTGCGTGGTGAGTAGAGGGCCTGTCTGCAGCATTTCTTATTGTTGCCAATGTTTTTGGGGCATAGCTTTCACTGTCGGACTCGGACTCACGTTACTGCACCTCCTATGTGCTGACACTCCGTGATTCTGGTCCAGAAACAAAACACGTATTTTCAGGTGGCCGTAAGCAGGAGAAGCTTATTTTAGGGTGTAAATGCTGGCATACGCTTTATGTGCAGAGGGTCCGGTGTTCTGCGTGGTGAGTAGAGGGCCTGTCTGCAGCATTTCTTATTGTTGCCAATGTTTTTGGGGCATAGCTTTCACTGTCGGACTCGGACTCACGTTACTGCACCTCCTATGTGCTGACACTCCGTGACCCCCAGTGTATGGGATCTCAGAGTATTTCTTCTGTCTCCAGCCTGACTGTACTTGTCCCCATCAACCATTCACCTAGAGTGAGTGGGACTAGGGATAAATTAGACGTTTTTATTTTGGGCACGAGGAGTCCTTGAATGTCAACGATGTAGCAAGCCACTCGCAGGGACTTGTGCACCTGCGCTACTGATTCCAAAAGGCATTTGGTCTCAAGGGATGCTTGAAATATATCTTTCTGGAATGGATCTACCATCGAAAAGAGCCAGCGTACGCAGGGAGATGAGAAAAGCAGGCATCAGCAATACGCCTTCCCCAGAGAAAGCAGCGCAGGCAACTCGAAGCACTCTGCAGGAGCCAAAGATAAATGCAGGGCCCTGACTGTCTCGGAGCCATCCGGGTAAGATATGTCTGTGTGTCCACTGAACAGCATGGACACTTTGTCTGTATTAAGAGCCCTCTCTAATAAAATAGTGCAGCTTTGCTAATATTGAGATAATATAACACGGGCATGTAATGCGCATGTCCCCCCGTAGGCATCTTGGCGCTGAATAACAGATGTTGGTTGTTACCAGACACAATGGCACTCATTTTATCGACATTAGATGGATGAAAGGCTGAGTGGACCTGCCAGGATTTGAACCTGTGACCATGAGATCGAAACAGAGGCCCCTGCAGTGGACAGATTAGTCCACTGAGCCACCAGACCCGGCCAGGTCTAGCCTGGTGTATCCTTTGGCTCACAGCAAGTGATCGATAAACCATCAATGCATATGAATGAGTCAACATCTGAGGTTTATTAAACTATTTAGCTTCAATATCTATTAATATATGCACTGAAATCATTTCCTATACATGTCTCACTGTCAATGCAACAGATATCATTCGCCCCACAGGTAATGACAACAACAGTACCTCCTACCCTACGCTTGGGATTGGTAGCAATGTCCTCTAGAGAACAGAGACAATAGGAACTCACAATAACCATAATTACTCGCTAAATAAAGTCTCAGATCTCTTCACCCTATTTTGGTCCGGAATATTGTTTTAACAAAAGCAGCAAGTCATTGTGAATAAACAGCCCAATTGGCAGAATGATGAGCAATGGGTTTGGGTGGAATCAAGTACGTGGGCTGCTTGTAAAATGTGGAGATGTGTGTGTAGTTAATGCAAAACACGGAAACGGGAAAAGTTTCTGCAGTAGCAGCTTTGTAACTCGGCTGAAACTATCCCGTAAAGGCGCGGAGGAGACTCCTTTGTGCTACACTGTGCTGCAGCGTCGACGCCCACCAACTGCACTTGAGAACTATCAGGAGCGGGGTCTGGCTCAGTTACTGCTGACGTCCTCTGTGTCATCTCAAGCGAGGCCGGTGGGACACTCCAATACCAGGGGCTCAAAGTGCAAGCCAAGAGCAATCGAACTGCTCGGGATCCCGCCAGAGTCCTACAAGCAAGCCCCACCGCCCACAGAACGACATGTTTGCGTCCGGACGGTGTGAAAGGTAAGTCCTTTTAAAGTACAGCATGCAATATAGGCAGAGGCATCAGGAGAGGAGGACTGCACAGTAAACCGGAGGAAAGCACCTTACCATGACTGAACAGCACTGGTGTGTACTCAGTGGAAATGACATCCAAGCAGGCGTGTCACGTGTAGAATGTACTTCATGCCATCAAATGTATTTCTTGTTTGAGAAGATTGCACATTAGTATATATGGTTCTTTGAAATTGAGAAACAAGCGTTTATTTTTATCAATTTCGGTTCTAAATATTTTAAATAGACGTGGACGAGAGAAAAGGGCATTTTGAAAGATAGTTTGGTATCTGGTATGGTAGATAGATGGGCGTTTGTTCCAGTTTGTCTTTAACATGCCAGCTCCTTCAATTCTGTTTAACCCTGCCGTTTGGAGGAAAGAGTCCGCCCGGGATCCGGTTGGTGTTTGTTTTTGCTAATTACATTTGCTCCTATTTTCAAATTCAAAATTACAACAAAAAAGACACCGTCTAAAATAGTTTGTGTGCCCTGTGATCATTTTGAAGTTAATTCTCGATACCAACAAACAAAATATAAAGCTTGCGTTAATAATGTCAAAACTACGGGACACGACGCACTAAGGGCTGGGAAGGAGCGACATTTTAGATACTCGTTTGGCAGAACTATGTGCAGTTTGATAGCAATGCTCAATTTGTGTGGTTTGTGCGCGTGGAGCTTCTCAGTATTTCTTTTGCCACATTTTGGATGTTATGTGCAAAGACAAACTTGGAGATGCAGCGATTTTTTGAAGAGCAGCGTTATAGTTTGTCAATTAAAAATGGCCGTGTTTACTCCTCCCCTGCAGATCTGTGTACCTTTGAGTGCAGCTTTACAGTTATTATATCAATCCACAGCAAATTGTTCCATAATTCAGTTTAAGAATTCTGCAATGCCTGCACAAAAATAGCTTAATGTCTAGAGAAAGGCAGGCATTTATCTTGTAAAGTTATTAACACTCGTTTGCAAGGATTTTTCCCCTTCTTCATGAAACAAAGTTTTTGCTGAGGCCGTTAAAACTGTTTATAGTAAATTGTGCTCCCTCTGTGCTCAACACCTGATTTCATCTGCTGCTCTGCAAGACATGGCATCTCCCATGATGCCTTGCACGAACTGCTAGTCTCAGCTGAAACGGTGCCTAGTAACTCCAGCACTGAACATCTGGCGCAGTGTTTATTTGTTCTATTGCCCCTGTTAAGTAATTGTGAAATATCAGAAGCTTTTGTCAAATTGTTTTTTCAGCCATCAGAATTACCACTTGCTATTGTTTAATATGCTAAACTGAGGGAGACATTAAATGTACTGTGTTCTGCTATAGGTGATGAACTTGCCACATAGAGAATTTTATGGCGTTCCGGAGCATGAGTTGTGTTTGAGTGTTGCTCCCTTCTTTATTCCTTTTTGTTTCCTTTGGCTCTCATTCATAGTATATGTACAATTGCTAAGTGCTTGTATTCATAAACCTTCTACTCTATTTAAAGGTATTTTCTGTATTCCTGGTATGAATGGCTCCAAACTAAATGGCCAAGAATGAGTTCTGGTGTTGGAATATGCAGAAGGGTTCAGGTTTGTGCAGTAGAATGTGATGAGTTTTCAACTTCCAGAGAAAATATAGAGAGGACATGAGATGAGAGAACTCTCTTAAGGGCATACTTTTGAGGAGGCCCTCTGCTTTTGATTGCAGTGGCTCAGTTTATTTGGTGATTCACAATTCCAATCATGGGTAAAACATGGCTTGTTGAACATAGATGAGATGTACTTGCAAATTGTTTGATTGCATATTGCATTTCAGGTTTTCAATTTGACCAATCCTTTGACTTCTTACCAACAAAATATGAGTGTCTTCCTGGTCGAGGACCACACTGCTTTTTCTCTTATCTGTCTTGTATCAAGACCCTGCTGGACTATGGGGTGAAAGAAAGCTTGAATAAGCAGCTACCTATGTTATATGACATCTCTTTATTAATGTAATAACTGCAGTTTCACAATTGCTTTATTAACCTTCCTGCTTTCTCAAATTTGCTTAAAAATGCACCATTTGTCCACTCTTTTTTCACAATTTTCACGGGGGGAGAACCCCCCCGAACCCCCCTTAGGTTGTTCGGGCTCGCTGGCTACGCTCGCTCGCTGCGGTGCAGTATGCCAATAATTTTACGCCTCACCACTTTCAAATGTCACCAGCCACCACTGAGCATGAACTACATGTGAATAAGGAGAAGGAACTTTTGAGATCCAGATCCTTGATTAGGAAGATGAATGGAGTAGGGGTGCAATGGAAGATAGTCGGTATGGATTAGTAACGGCCATATTGTATCTGCCCCAATTGAGCTGAAGGAAGCTCAAAAGGCATGTCTGCCACACAGAACGGGCTCTGTGACCAAAGAAATGAAGCCACAATTATTATAAATTGGATAAGTAAGAGGGAGGACTGACCTAGCACAGTATCCTATACTGAGACAACAGAAAGTCACTCTGGAGCTCCCTGACCGGAAGCCTATCACTGGGAAATTTACCCAGCTCTATAACAAACTCTTTGGCCAGAGTGGGAATAAAAGACCCCCGGAAACTGGATGGATACATAGCAAAAATACCAAAATGCCCAATATCTGAAACCTACAGAGAAACCCAGAATAGGAAAGTTACTAAAGAGGATGTCATAGAGGCCATTGGACAATTTCATGAAGGCCATTGGACTGGTCTGAATGGTTTCCTGATCAAAGTTAGGCAGCAACATGACAATGGTCCTAGGCGATTGGCCCCAATTAAAACACATTTGGCTGGAGGGGCGCGCATTCCCAAAACACTATAAAGTCAGATGCCACACTAAGTTAGGAACACTCAGTCAATCAGAACACAGCATGCACAGTAAACGCAGTGATCACAGGCTCCCCATGCTGGACATCTGGACCCGTACCCACTGGCCCCACATTGTGTCAACGCAAGGTCGAGACCCACCTGCGCTTCTTCAAATGACCAGATTTATGGCCCCGTAACTAGCCCCAGATTTCTGTCTCCAAAGGAATGTACAAATTGCTTTATGATGCTTCATGTAATGTATAAAAGGACGACCAATGTGCTTTGACACAGTCTTCAGACCCCGACTCTGTTGCTTGTTCTCCCAGCCACCACATTTAATGAAACCAACTGTTTCTGTTTTGTCAAACGCCTCTTGTCTTTAATTTTTTACGGAAATTTCATATTCGAGCAACAGTTATTTATGCAACTCACATAGGTTAAACATGCTTAAGTTACAGCACTTTTCATCCGCTGTCATGGATGTAAGTTACCCTTTTTTATTTAGCTATGTTTTTTTCAAATTTAAGACATTCTTAAGTGTAATTGCTTTCCCTAGTTTCATGAATTGTGTGGTGAGCCGCAACTTAAACTGACATAGACATAAAATATGATTGCCATAAATTAGACGACATTGGAAATCAGTTCTACAGTGCCTTATTCCGGGGACAGTCGTAATGGGACAGTATCCGAAAAAACAAATGAACCTTCTACCCCTCCTCTGTGTCTTCTTCAACCCTCACATTTTGAAAGTTATGAACTCAGCAAACCCAATACTGAAGCTTCTGCATGATCTGCTATTGAATCCAGAAATCCCTGTGGTGAAGCAGCCCAACATGAGAGACCGGGAGCCTTATTTTGGTTTACCCATCTATCTCAATTTTGGTAGCTTCAACTTCATGACAAACTACCATTTAGCCACATATGTATGTCACTGAGCTTAATATAAGTTGCCCTGACACCATGGTAAAATATCTGGTACCAAATTCGGCCCGGGGCCATGGATTAAGGGGTAGGGAATATGTTGTGGGGAAGGAGGATGGGTCAAACTCCTTGACAGAGTTACACCCCGCCTAATCCGCTTGAGTGGTTTACTGGGAGTTCAGCTCCTTGATTGTTTTTCCCAATGGTGGTTCTCGGCATTTGTGAAAGTTACCTTAGCAGATGAAAGCCCTATTTCATCATTAGGAAATTTTAAAGTGATGGGCCATCCTCTGCTAATGTGTCAAAGGTATTTCCTCTACCTCATCAGAGCTTTTGAGATGGGTGGTTTTCGGTGATGCAGTATACGCTTGAGTCAGGTGAAGAGTGAGGCCCGTCAACCGCTGGTTTTAGGCCTCACAGTGGCATTTATAGGTGCTTATAGGCTGCCGAATAGCTCATCTAATTACCACTCAGGAGGCCTTTCCGGCCACCCAGAGCACTTCGAAGGAGAAGGATCCAGTGTTCCCCTCCAAATACTGACCCTGACAATGGCACAACCGGCATTTGTCCTCAGGAGCTTTATTACCACATGGGGTTTATGTGCCAACGAGTCTGGTGGTAGAAGTGGGATGCAGGAGTTGGCGGTCAAGATCACGCAACACAAGGTCAAGGTCAGAAGTGCTGTTCGGGTGAATTGAGATGGCTGCTAAATTACCCAGCAGTCTGACGGACAGCAAAAAGAAGTCTATACAGGAGCGTGTGCCATATACACATGAGGTGAAAATGTGGTCCCTTTCTCTTGGGTGCATCAAGTGACAAGGATCAGTCAAGGGAGTTGGTTTGGGGTGTTTTGATCTTGGAGGGGTATCTGTTGAGATGGTGAAGTCCTCACAAGGTGATGGATGTGCACCCTTGCCCTGAGTGCCCCAGCTGTAGTGATGTCAGGATCCCTTGTGCTGTTTTTTGCTGCCATAGGCAAACACAGATCATGCGTGTGCACCATGATATAGGCCTATCTCATGGATTACAGTCTTTTGGGCAGGGAAGGGCACTAAAATCGCTACCATCATACTGGTGCAAGGATACTTTGTTTGCCAGACGTTAAGCTGCGCAAGCGCGGTGGTGGCAGCACAACCTGTAGTGATCCGTAGGAGTGACAAGATCCTTTTTCTGGTTCACTGGAGTGAGGCATACTGGCTCACTCTTTTAAACTTCCACTGCTGTATGCTTGACTCCAAGGACATAGTATACGTTAGAGCCAGGGGTCTCAGTCAGCAACACAGGGACAGGCTCAGCAGTCCACCAGCCAGTCCCCACAGATGCCCTCTGAGCAAGCCGGGTGATGGTGGGGCTCCACGGCGCCACACCTGGTGCCAGTCGGGTAGCAACAGAGGGGTGGCATCAGAAGTGCATCAGCAAGCTGCCCACACAAGACCATTAGGGCCAAGATATACGGAAGGAAGGCAGCAAACAATCTGGGATGCCAGAAGACAGACGAGCAAATATCTAAGTCTTGAGAGGCAAGCGTGACCTGTCCCTTGGACCACCAAAAGACTTGTGGAAATGCTTGCCCTCATCCGACGACCAACATTAGGTGACTCTCTCCAACTGTTGTCGGTCCTCTTGGTCATCAGGTGGACAATCCTCCCGCACCAGGGCAGCAGATGATGGACCCACAGATGATTCTCGGGTGTCCATGTCAAAGACGTCCATGGCATCCAGGAATCTCACCAGGTCTTCTGGGTCATCATACCCCCAATTCCTGGCATCCACAGTTATCAGCATCACGGCCGGTTCGAGAAAGCTGTATTTGATGTCCCTTTTCCAAAGGCGGGGTCACAAGGTCAGAAATCGCTTCTGGACAAAGTTGGTATCAGGAGAGAAGTCAGCCGAAATTAATATCTAGTGGTTTTCGTAATGAGAAGGGCCGTGTTTTTTAGCTGCCAAGAATATCTGCCGCTCCTTTTAATGCAGCAAAAGGCACGCCAGGCTGGGCCTAGGCCGCTTTCTGGAATAGAAGGAGGTGTGGGAATGGACCTTTTATGACCCTGCTGTATTTCCAGTTTCGGGGCGAAAGATCTATCCTACAGTTTTGGCAAAAAGTCACAAAGGAGCAGGATCATGTGCGCTCCCTCCTTTTTCTCCAGCAGTCTGGAGATACAAATATTGTCCCTCCTGCTTCTCTCCACCTCCATTGACCTGTCCGGGAGGCCATCATCATGTGTCTCCACTTCCGTGAGGTGGGTTTCTGTGATGTCAAGCCGCTGATGAAAGGAGGCAATGTTCATGCAAATCGACTGCTCGTCCTCCTCCATTTTCGGGACAGCTGCGTCATGGAGACTCTTATGTCGGAGAGCTTGTGAAGCAGAGTGTCTATAGCCAAAGACGGCAAAGATGAAGATGCCTGTGCCATGTCCTCTGCCTCTGAAGTGTTGGGTGGCCTCACCCTAGAGAAAGCCTCCGAGAGCGGCCGCCGGCACAGGTAAGCGCGGTGGGGCGGGGCAGGGCGCGGCAGGGGGAAGCCGACAGACGATGGAATAGGTGTTATTTATTTATTTAAATATACCTATTCCGTCGTCTGTCGACTTTCCCCCCTCCTGCTCCGCTCCGCCCCACCGCCCCACCGCCCCACTGCGCTTGCCTGTGCCAGCCGCCGCTGATTGCTTGGACTTCGACCTTGACTTGAACATGGGCAATAGTCAGGCCCCAACCAGAGGTAAGAAGCTGTGTTTCTGAGAAGTCAGAGTCATTGAGCAGAACTCACCGTGTGGCACTTCCAGGAGGAAGGCAAAGGTGAACACTGCAGGTGTAGAAAATTACAAATGGGCTGCTGTCCGTCGACTGTAAAGGAGAGGCAGCACCCCCCATGGTGTAGAGGCAAGACCAGTCTTTCGGAGGTACTGGGCACCCGGTTAAGGGGCAGCAATCTTTCCACTCACTGCGATCCCACCAGTGCTAGGGTAGCCACCGTAGAAAATGATCCAGTGTCCTGCAATCCGCCGTGGTGGGCAGGAGTTGCAGCAGTAGTCCTGGGGGTAGCAGTCCAATGATAAGGATGAGGGGGTTACAGGGTGAAAAAAGTACAGGGCTGGCCCAATCTTAGGAAAAGGGTGGCTGATATTGTTTATTGTCCCCTCGCTAATCCCAAAACTTTGGGGTGTGGCGGCAGGTCAGCAGGCCACCCTCGACCAAGAAACACAAAGAAGTGCAACTAGAAATGCCCTTGGCATTGTGGTGGCGCCTCCACCATTGCATGCCACTCACCTTCTCTCAGCAATGTCCACGGGGAGCTCCTCAACGTAGAAGGCACACCAAGCTCAGGCCTCATTATGCCCAATCCTCAGAACCTCACAGCCCAAACAGTGCACAAGGGCCAGAAAAGAGGTGCAGGAGCTCATCAGCCCCCATCTTGCGCCGTGGCAGGGACAGTGGCTGCCCAGGGCGTAATGTGGCTGCAGCCACAGACTCCAATTAGCTCCATAACCCTGCTACGTTACTGCTGTGGCATAACAACTGTGGCCCCTAAGCAGAGGCATCCACGCCTTCAGATGGCACCCATGCAGGAAATATAGTTAGGGGCGAAGGTGGGGCGGCCGGGCCATACTCGCCTCCAAGGATCACAGAACAAATAGGCCTCAAAGCAGCCACCGGAGGTCGGGGCGCAGCCTTACCGCTCCCAGCTGCATCAGACTTCATCGTGCTGCAGCTGTGATCCCAGTCCTTCAGCAGGGGCCTCCCAGTACCCCTCTTACTCCGTCAGGCAAGTCGCTGGAGGCAGCAGGGCACGGTGGTGCAGTCCGTCAGCAATGGTCTGGAGAATCTGCCTGTGGGCGAGGCCAGAATCGCAGATCAGGGCTGGACTGGCTGGGAGCTTCAGCAGGACGCTGTCATGCTCGTCGGCAGCTAGCTTCGCCCCCCTGATGTGCTTTTAATATTAGCCATACGCCATGCCTGGTTCCAGCAGATTTCAGAACTTGGAACACAGTTTCAGTACATAAACAATGAAAAATTAGAAGACAAATAACAGTAAAATATATACATGTACCTCAGTAACATTTGATGGCTCCTCTACTTTAGTGTCTGGGGGGATGGATATATTTTCAAAGATTTTTACAAGACTGACACTTTTGTTTGTCATTTCGGTCTCACTGGTGGGGAGTCCACAAGTTTTCAATCTAGATCTCTGAAAAAGGAAAGTAAATTTTAGATATGCACAAGGTAAGATATGCTTTAATGTATACATATCTCTAAGCCATATTATGCAAAAGGGAAAAGGAGCTAAGTTTACTGGATTAAGTACATAAACCCGAATGAAAGGAAGAGTGCTAAACAAGCTACTCAAGGATCCGCAGAAAGACAGTACATTGTATGTGAATCGGGGCAGCAGGGCAATGACATGCCATGCACAACTTAGCAAGAACAGAAAGGTTACAATTCCCTGGATCCCTTAAGTCAATGATAAATTCCCTAGAAAGGCTCTCAGATGCAACTTAAACATTACCTGATACACATTTAGAAGTCTATAGTACAGCAGCAGAGCACCTAAATACCATTTAACTCCAATATTATATAGGTTGAAACATTTAATAGATTGACACCAGTAACAAAGATATTCATCTTCCTAGTGTCTAGCTTTCTTTCCTGGGATATAATCGATATAATGTAACCAATATAGGACACTATATTGTGCCCTTTTGAAATAGGTTTCATTTAACAGTTTTAGCGAACATGTTATGATGTCTCCCCTAATTTTCCTCATCGAGCCTGATGCCGATGACAATATTCCATCTCTCCACAGTCTCTTTATTGTCTTTGTTCTAGCTGTTCAGTTATTTGATAAATATTATGATTTGGGCTCTGGTGCACATTTACAATTAAGTCAATTTTATGTTGATTCTCTCACATTCTCGACATATCTTGCACGGGTGCCACTAAAACATCACCAATAAATTATTAAAACCTGTAGAAGACATGTGGTTGCAATAGTGGCCATACTTCATGATGGTTCCAACAGATATGTGGAATACAGTTTCAGTGCAAGTGAAAGAGGAGAACACAAACATCAATGGAACATATAACTAGTACCTCTGTAGCCTTTGATGACTCCTCTAATTTAGTATCTAGGATAGGTGATATACTTTCGCAGCTTTTTTCAGCACCGTCACTTTTGTTTGCCAATTCGGTCTCACTGGTGAGAAGTCCACAGAGTTTCAAATTAGACACCTAAAAATGTTAAGTAAATTGTAGATATGGGCAAGACAGAATAGGATTCTAGTTTACACAAACATTTTTAAGTTACATTACGAAAATGCAAAAGCAGAAAGGCTTAAAGGGTTATTCACATGTTGCCTAGACAGACCCTCAGTAGCAACTTAAAAACCTAAGTCCTCACTCAAAGATTGGAGGCCAGGATACAACATTACAAATGTGGTGGATATCCTTTCCACCACATTACAAGTGCCATAGGCGAAAACACACTTGTAATACGGTGGATGGGATTTTGCCAAACTCAGGCCCTGAGTAATGCAAACAATTAGAAACATATATTAAGGTTTGCTAACAGTGTGAAAAGTGTTGCACCATATGCTGGAGACCAAATTAGCAAAACTGTAGGGTGGTAACTGGTACTTGATGAGCCCTCTTACTAGGGAGAAAAAGACTACACTTCTCAGGCTGCCAAACAGTGATAGCATATTAACAAGACACCCCCAAAGAAGTCTTGCAAGTTTTGTGGATCCAGATCACAAAAGGTGCTGCCGAGGTACAGCTCAGAGCAATGGTGTATCCATCCATTGCACATATAATCACAACTTTGCGATAGGTGTGAAAAATGACATTGTCTGTCTTTAGTTGGACACCTTGTCTATCCTGTGTATGTATTCAAAGAAAGAAGAACATACTTGTTAACACACCAAGCTAGTTGTCATGCTTCATCATAGGGCTGCCTCATTCATCAGAAATGAATATAGTGACACATGGGCTCCCTAGGTTATAGGGAGTGCTTTTGTGGGTGGGGGTGATAGTGTGAGATCTGGAATATCAGACAAAAATCTCCAAAGTGTCTCAAGTGCTTCTTGCAATGTTGCCTTAAATGCTGTTTTCATAAACTCATACTCTTAGTGCTGGGAAACTGATGGCAATGCTTTAATTCTTCTGCTACTGAACGAACATTTATACCATCTAGAGTGGAAAATTAGTATTAGTATTTTGTTATAAAGCAATCTCAGTTTCAGCACGTTGGCGGCTCATAATACCTAACACATATTGTGTGTCTAAAAGCGTCTTTTGCTACTGTACAAGCATTTGTGTTTGCTGATTTTCTATTTCTACCCTATGCTTTTCAGACTGCCCATCTGTGCCTTTCATTTATTACTTCTTGGTGAACATCATAGTTTCAGGGGAAAATTGGTGTGGAAGTATTGATGGAGAAGTTGGTCTTTTATCTGAGCAGACCCCATTCCCTCTGGGATAAAACTGGTGTAACCAGTAAGAACTTGCACTATTTTTGTGGTAACGAATTAAGCTGCTCCTTGGTGGACATATTCATTCTTAATTAAATGGAATTAAATTAAAACGAATTAAATGAAAAAAGGAAACATTCTGTAACTCCAATGTCAACTCTTGAACATTGTTATAAATGAGTGGATCCTCAAAAGTGGCATTCTCAGCTGACCTAATTTCCTCATAGATCATCCATTGGAGTGGCACCTGGATGCAGTGGATAAAATGCAGTAGGAGTGCATTTTCCACGCACGTCATCATTAAAACAACATGACAGAGTATCTAAGGCCAGTACTTTTTTCTCCCAGAAAAACCTGGGCGCCTGATTTGCAAAATATTTCTCCATGAGGGGGTGTGACTACCTTTTATCAAGGTAGGAATAGGCCAAAGCATTGGCAGGCAATTTTTTTTACCAAAATGCAAAAGCGGCAAAATCCCCCATTGTTTTTTGGTTTAAATCCCCTATGTTTTTTAGTTCACCCACTGAACAGATTATCGCCATAAACAATGCCTAAATCTCCTTAGTGATATTATTACAAATTAAGGTAGGTTCCTTCCCCGAAGATGGGAATTCTACTTATGTTCAAGTAACCCAACCTCCCCAAACTGGATAACAGTTTAGCGTGGGGTGAGCTGTCCGTTTTTGTTGTGAATGGGCTGCCATCTGCCAATTTCAAAGTCTAACAACAGAGACCGTTCCGTTTGGGTGATGGCTGGCAGTTGGTATTGTTGAAAAAACCTTCTATTTCAAGTTGTTTCTGCAATACTGATTGGCTCCCATCAGCCAATCAGAATTGATCTTCGTAGTTGGACCCTTCTCGATGGCTGATCACAACCATTTCACAAATTGCCCTGCTCTTGCCCACACATTTCATCTCAACTTACTGTATGACTGACAGGATGGGAGGGCCAATCAATAATATCACAAGAGTTTTGTTGGTCTGAGATACAATGCATTCTCCCTTACTGCTTTTTCAGCCTCAGCAGATGAAAGTATATCAGTGGAAATGACGGTTTCACAAAGAGATTCACTTCCACTTACAGCGGAATGAAAAAGAATATTGCCCAGCCCTCATCAGTTATACTCCAGGAGTAATGAGTCTTTGTTTTAAGGGGCATCCCCCAAACAGATTAGAATGTTGACCAATTCATGTTACCCTTTACTTGTGTTCTTTATTTTCTTAATGTAATATATTCATTATAGAATTTTCAGATAAAGTACCCTTTTTACTGTTTAGTTAGTTACAGTAAACGACAGCCAACAATTTCATGTTTATTATAAGTTTCTTTATGATATTTCTATTATTCTCTTATATGAATCAACCTTTCCCAGATTCGGTCCAGCATGGATTAGATTAGGCCTAGTCTTTGGTGTTAATGTGTACATTGCCCTGTCTGTTGCTGCCTGACTTTAGTCAATCAGAAGCCTAAAATGACATTAATATCTGTGAAAGTGCAGAGCGGAGGCGCAGTTGAACATTTATACACATAAACTTTACATCAAATTTGCTTTTAAGCTGCCATTGTGTGGAACCCCCTAGCTCTACGTATTCAAAACTGCACAACACAAAAGAAGATGATTATATATTGAATGTTCTTTGTATCTACATTCAATGGGTTACAAATAGAAATGAACATGATGGGTTCCGTGTCCACAAGGTCAAAGTAGGGCAATACAGTTCTGAATAAATACAGCATTTACCTTCATAATATCTGATGATTCCTCCATGCTAGCTTCAGAGCATGCTGATGTATCTGTCAACACTCGTTCAAGACTGTCCCCTTTGATTGGCACTTCATTTTCAGTGGCGACTGTGTCTGAGATTTCCAATCCCTCTCTCTAGGAAACAGAATTTTAGATGTGTGAAAGGCAGGTTCTGTTTCTAGTTTACACCAACTGTTAAATTATATTGCATCTTGAAAAATGCAGAGACAACATCGCCATAGCACATCTGTATTGGGGAATCTTTGTCCCAAGAGGATCTTTTGTGCCTGCAATGTATCGCATTTGGGAATTTATGAACACTCTGGAATGACTGAGTAGTTCAGAGGCCCTTTATAGTCAAGGAAATTAGCCACACAGGGATAGACAGAATTTCTGTAGCATGAACTACATGTGAATAAGGAGAAGGATCTTTTGAGATCCGGATCCTTGATTAGGAAGATGAATGGAGTAGGGGTGCGATGGAAGATAGTCAGTATGAATTAGTTAAGGCCATATTGTATCTGCACCAATTGAGCTGAAGGAAGCTCAAAAGGCATGTCTGCCTCACCAACCAGGCTCTGTGACCAAAGAAATTAAGCCAACATTATTACAATTTGAATAAGTAAGAGGGAGGACCGACCTAGAACAGTAGGTCAGAAGGTCACTCTGGAGCTCCCTGACCAGAATCCTATCACCGGGAAATTTTCCCAGTTCTATTACAAATTCTTTGGCCAGAGTGGGAACAAAAGACTCCCGGCAATACTAAATTGCCCAATATCTGAAACTGACAGAGTAACCCAGAATAGGGAAATTACAAGTACAGGAGGTTACAGAGGCCATTGGACAATTTTATGAAGGCCATTGGACTGGTCTGAATGGTTTCCTGGTCAAAGTTAGGCAGCGACATCAGAATGGTCTTAGGAGATTGGCCCCAATAAAACACATTTGGCCAAAGGGGCGCGCATTCCCAATACACCATAAAGTCAGATGCCACACTAAGTTAGGACCACTCAGCCAATCAGAACACAGCATGCACACTACACACAATGATCACAGGCTCCCCATGCCGGCCATCTGGACACGTACCCACAGGCCTCATATTGTGTCAATGCAAGGTCAAGACCCACCTGCGCTTCTTATCAAATGACCAGATTTATGGCCCTGTAACTAGGCCCAGATTTCTGTCTCCAAAGGGTTGTACAAATTGCTTTATGATGCTTCATGTAATGTATAAAAAGACGGCCAAAACCAATGTTCTTTGACACAGTCTTCAGACCCAGACAATGTTGCCTGTTCTCCCCGCCGCCGCATTTAATTAAACCAACTGTTCCTGTTTTCTCAAACGCCTATTGTCTTTCATTTTTTCATGGTAAATTCATATTCAAGTAACAGTTAGTTATGCAACTCACATAGGTTAAACGTGCTTAAGTTACAGCACTTTTCATCCACTGTCATGGATGTAAGTGCCCCTTTTTCATTTAACTATGTTTCAAATTTAAGGCATTCTTAAGTGTAATTGCTTTCCCTAGTTTCATGAATTGCATGGTGAGGCGTAACTTAAACTGACATCGACATAACTTATGATTGTCATAAATTAGACGACATTGGTAAATCAGTTCTATAGTGCCTTATTTAGAGGACAGTTGTAATGGGACAGCATCCAAAAAAGCAAATGAACCATCAACCTCTCCTTTGTGTCTTTTTCAACCCCTACATTTTGAAAGCAATGAACTCAGCAGACCTAATCCTGGAGCTTCTGCATGCTTGCTATTGAATCCAGAAATCCCTTTGGTGAAGCAGTGCAACATGAGAGACAGAGAGCTTTATTTTGGTTTACCCGTCCATCACCATTTTGGTAGCTTCAACTTCATGACAGACTACCATTTAAACCATGTGAGTACGTCACTGAGCTTAATATAAGTTGCCCCGACACCATGAGAAAATATCTGGAACCAAACTGGGCCCGGGGACCGTGGATAAAGGGTAAGCCTGGGCGGAGTTCCGCTGCAGAACTCCGCGAAGTGCAAAAACAACTCCGCCGCCCTACGCAGAGCTCCGCAAGCAGCGGAGTGCGTTAGATAAATGTCATTCGTGGTGTTTTTCAGTGCCAGGTGCTTGTCCGCACTGTGCAATCATCGCAAACTGTCCAATGCACAGCGCAAGCGGGCGCTGCTTCCTTTCTGCTGCTCGAGTAGATTTTTACTCGAGCGGCAGCCTTCTCAACACGAACGGACGGTTTCTCAACGCGAGCGTTCAATCAATCAGTCAATCAATCAGGGGAATTGTAAGCGCGCTACTCCCCCGCGAGGGTCTCAAGGCACGGGGGGGTAAGCAGCTCCGTTCAGTGGAAAAGCCAGGTCTTGAGCGTCTTCCTGAAGATGTTCAGGGAGGGGGCACGTCTGATGTCGATCGGGAGCTTGTTCCAGGTCTTGGCCGCGATGTAGGAGAAGGTTCTTCCACCTGTTCTGGCTCTGCGGATGCGCGGGGTTTCGGTGAGGGCAAGGTCGGCGGATCGGAGGTTTCTCTTGGGTATGTGGAAGGAGATTCTCTCGTTGAGGTATTGGGGTCCGGTGTTGTGGAGGCATTTGTAGGCGTGGGTGAGTATCTTGAAAGTGACTCTCTTCTCAACGGGGAGCCAGTGGAGGTTCCGTAGGTGTTGGGTGGAGTTGTGGAATGCTGAGGACGAGTCTGGCTGCGGTGGTCTGTATGGTCTGGAGCTTCCGGAGCAGAGACTTGTTGATCCTGGCGTAGAGGGCATTTCCGTATTCCAGTCTGCTAGTTATGAATACGTGGGTGACGGCCTTCCTTGATTCGGGGGGATCCACTTGAAGGTCTTCGGAGGATTCGGAGGGTGTTGAAGCAGCTGGAGGCGACGGCGTTGACCTGTCGGGTCATGGAGAGGGAGGAGTCGAGTACGATGCCGAGGTTTTGGGCGTGGTTCGTGGGGGTGGGGGGCTGCCGAGGACCAGGTGTTGTCCCATGCCGAGGACGAGGGTCCGAGGACAAGGACCTCTGTCTTCTCTGAGTTGAGCTTCAGGCAGTTTCTGCTCATCCAGGATGTGACGTCCTTCATTCCTTCCTGGAAGTTGAGTCTGGTGTTGATTGGGTCCTTGGTGAGGGAGAGGATGAGCTGGGTGTCGTCAGCGTGGGATACTATGCTGAGTCCGTGCTGTCTGACGATGGCGGTGAGGGGGGCCATGTAGATGTTGAAGAGCATGGGGCTGAGCGATGATCCTTGGGGCACTCCGCAGGTGATTTCTGTGGGTTCAGAGAGGAAAGGTGACAGTCTGATTCTTTGGGTTCTGCTGGTGAGGAACGAGCGGATCTAGTTGAGAGCGGTTCCTTGTATGCCGGCGTCGTGGAGTCTGGCGGTGACTGTGCTGTGGGAGATGGAGTCGAACGCTGCAGAGAGGTCGAGTAGGATCAGGGCCGCGGTGTGTCCTTGGTCGAGGAGGGAGCGGATGTCGTCTGTGGCGGCGAGTAGAGCGGTCTCGGTGCTGTGGTTGCTGCAGAATCCGGATTGGGAGGGGTCGAGTATGGAGTTTTCTTCGATGAATTTGGTTAGTTGTGCATTGACGGTCTTCTCGGTGACTTTGGCCGCGAAGGGAAGGAGGGAGATGGTCGGTAGTTCTTGAGGTTGGTGGGGTCTGCTGAGGGCTTCTTGAGCAGGGGTCTGACTTCTGCGTGTTTCCAGTCGTCGGGAAAGATGCCAGTCTTGAAGGTGGCGTTGATGGTGCGTTGTAGTTCAGGCGCGATGGTGGTGGCGGCTCTGTGGAAAATGTGCGGGGGGCAGGGATCCATAGGGGCTCCTGAGTGGATGCCTTTCATGGTCGAAGTGGTGTCTTCGATGGTGACTGGGGTCCAGGAGGAGTTGGTGGGCTGGATGGCATTGCTGGAGAAGGAAGTGGTTTCGGAGTTGGGTGTCTGGTCGTTGAAGTTGTCGTACAGTCCCTTGATTTTTAGATGGAAGTAGGATCCGAGCTTGTTGCAGAGGTCCTGGGAAGGGGTGATGTCTGTGGTTTCGCTGGGGGCTTGGTGAATTCCTGGATGACGCTGAAGAGTTGCTTGGAGTTGCAGGCATTGGCGAGGATCTTGTTTTGAATGAAGGTCCTTTTGGTGGATCTGATGCGCTGGTGGTATTCCGTCATGGCGTTTTTGTAGGTGGTGCGATTTTCAGATGTTTTGCTGTTTCCCCAGTTCTCGAGACGTCTGCAGGTGCATCTGGATTCTTGGAGGTCGGCGGTGAACCAGGTTGCCTTCCTGGGGCGCTGTCTGTCGGGGTTGCGTAGGGATGCAAGCTTGTCTGCACAGTTGGAGATCCATCTGTGGAGTCCTTTGGCTGCGAGGTTGGTGTCGGTCGAGGTGGTGGGGGCGTTGCTGTTGAGGGTGCAGTTGAGTTGTTACTCAGTGACTTTGCTCCAGTTTCTTTATGGAGGGCGCGGTGCAGGTTTGGGCGATGTGGGTTTGTCGACGTGGAAGTGTACGCAGTGGTGGTCTGTCCATAGGGGTTGCGTGGTGTGGCTGAAGTGGATGTTGTTACCTTCTGCGAAGATGGGGTCGAGGGTGTGTCCTGCCTTGTGGGTGGGCGTGGTGACGAGCTATTTCAGTCCGATGTTGGCGAGATTGTCCAGGAGGGTGGTGGAGTTGGGGTCGCTGGGGTTGTCGAGGTGGAAGTTCAGGTCTCGGACAAGTATGTAGTCCATGGAGGCGATGGCGTGGGGTGCGGTGAGGTCGGCGACGGTAGTGGCGAACAAAGCGCGGAGTCCGGGGGGTCTGTAGGCGAGGGTGCCACGGAGTGTGGTTCTAGGGCTGGTCTGGATCTGGAAGTGAAGGTGTTCGGTGGTGGGGAAGGAGTCCTTCGTGGTGGAGGTGGAGAGTCAGAGGGAGCTCTTGTGTAGGATGGCAAGTCCTCCTCCTGGGCGGTTGGGGCGGTCCTTCCTATGGATCTTGTATCCGTCGGGGATGGCGGTGGCGATGTCGGGGGCGGAGGAGACGTTGGTCCAGGTTTTTGTAAAGAAGGCGACGTCTGGCGAGAGGGTGTCGAGGAGGTCCCAGATCTCTACGGCGTGTCTGTGCAGGGAGCGCACGTTGATTAGGATGCACCTCAGGGCTTCGGAGGTGTTGCCGTTCAGTGCGGGGGCTGTGGGGGTGCGGTCAGAGATGAAGGATTGGCGGCAGTGACAGCAGGAGAACTGGCCATGGGTGGTGTTCGGCGTCGACCGCTGGCAGTTGTTGTTCCTTCCGGGGTTGAGAGCGAGGAGGGCAGCGGAGTTGTAACGGTGGGAGGTTGCAGATCCAGGGTTCCTGGCGCTAGCCGTGGTCGGCTTGCGGACGGGCGCAGACAGGCTTGCCTTTGGCGCGCCTGTTGCGCGCGGCCGCACAGTGGCCGCCATTCAGTAGGGAAGGGGGAGGGAAACGCAGCTGGGAGGCGGGAGCGGGAACCAGCAGGGGAGGAGGGGCCGCGGGGGCAGCAGCGGCGGGAAAAGGGCACAGAGAGCAACGGGCTCAGAAAGGCAGAAAAACGGCAAAGTTAGACACAGACACAAGCACAATAACAAGACAGGCACAATAACAAGACAGTGAAGAGGCTAGAAGGAAGACAGAAAAACGGGCACAGAAAGGCAGAAAAATGGCAAAGATAAACACAGGCACAGGCACAATAACAAGACAGGCACAATAACAGAAGAGCAAGGCTCTCCCACTGGACCACCAGGGATGAGGCGCAGGCAGGAGCCTGCGGGTGGAGAAGGAGGGCCTCGAGCACCTATCTGCACAGGGGCATCGGCAGCAGCACAACCGCAGAGCTGCTGGGGGAGAGAGCAGGTCTCTGACCAGGAGGTCAGAGGTCTAGCGTTCGCGAGCATACGTGACCACTGGCAATGAGAAATCTGACCGCCCGCGTTGAGAAATCTCGCCGGGAGGTGGATTTTCCACACTTGCCAACTTGATGTTGACGATCGCGAACGAGGAAATATCTCGCCATGAGGGGGATTTTCCTCACTCGCGCTCGCCAACTTGACATTGACGAACGCGAGCGAGGAAAAAAACTACGCTCCGCAACGTGAAGCAGAGTTTTTCGGAGCTCCACGAGCTCCGCGTATCGCAGAGTGCGGAAAACTCCGCAAACTCCACAAGCGGAGCGTAGTTCACCACCCAGACTTAATAAAGTGGTAGGGGATATGTTGTGGGTAGGATGGTAGGATGGGTCAAACTCCTTGACTGAGTCAAACCACGCCGACTCTGCTTTCATGGGTTACTGGGAGTTCAGATCATATTTGGCCCCAAGTAGCTCCTTCATTGTTTTTCCCAATAGTGGTTCTCAGCACTGGTGAAAGCCAACTCAGCAGATGAAAGCTCCATTTCAAAATTAAAAAATATTAAAGTGATGGGCCATCCTCTGCCAATGTGTCAAAGGTATTTCCTTTACCTCATCAAAGCTTTTGAGATGGGCGGGGTTCGGCAATGCAGTATAGGCTTGTGTCAGGTGATAGAGTGAGGCCCATCAACTGCTGGTTTTTTGCCTCACAGTGGTGTTTATAGGCTGCAGAATCGCTCATCTAATTATCGCTCAGGGAGGCCTTCCCGGCCACCCAGAGCACTTGTGCGGAGGAGACGGATCCAGAGTTCCCCTCCAAATACTGGCTTAGATACTGGCACAACGGGCATTTGTCCTCAGGAGCTTTATTACCACATGGTGTTTATGTGCCAACACGCCTGGTGGGGGAAAAGGTTGCAGGAGTTGGGGGTCAAGATCAAGCAACACACGTTCATTGTCAGAAGTGCTGTTCAGGAGAATCGAGGTGGCCACTAAATTACCCAGCAGTCTGACTGACAGCAAAAAAGTCTGTACAGGAACGTGTGCCACATACACCTGAGGTGAAAGTGTCCCTTGGGTGCATCAAGTGCCAAGGATCAGTCTAGGGAGTTGGTTTGGGGTGTTTTGATCTTGGAGAGGTATCTGTTGAGATGGAAAAGTCCTTCTCAATGTAATGGATGTGCACTCCTGCCCTGAGTGCCCCAGCTGTATTGATGTCAGGATCCCTAATGCTGATTTTTGTTGCCATTGGCAAACACAGATCATGGGTGTGCACCATGATATAGGCCTATCTCATGGATTGCAATCTTTTCGGGCATGGAGGGGCACCAAAACCACTACCCTCATAGTGGTGTAATGATACTTTGTTTGCCAGATGTTAAGCTGCACGATCACGGTGGTGGCAGCACATCCTGTAGTGACCCGTAGGAGTGACAAGATCCTTTTACTGATTCACTGGAGAGAGGCATACTGGTTCACTCTTTTAAACTTCCACTGCTGTATGCTTAACTCCATGGATATAGTATGCGTTACAGCCAGGAGGCCCATTCGGCAACACAGGAACAGTCTCAGCCAGGCTTAGCACAGCAGTCATACAGCCTGACACCACAGACGCCATCTGAGTGAGCCGGGTGATGGCAGGGCTTAATGGCGCCACACCCAGCGCCAGTCAGGTAGCAAAAGCGGGCTGGCATCAGAAGTCCATCAGCAAACGGCCCACACTAGACCACTAGGGCCAAGGTATTCAGAAGGGAGGCAGCAAACAATCCGGGGTGCCAGAAGACAGACGAGTAAACTTTCTAAGCCTTGCGTGGCAAGCGTGACCTGTACCTTGGACCACCTAAAGACTTGTAAAAATGCTCGCCCCCATCCGACGACTAGCATTGGGTGACTCTCTCCAACTTTGGGGGTCCTCTTGGCCATCAGGCAGACGATCACCCTGCACCAGGACAGCAGCTGATGGACCCACAGGTGGTTCTCGTGTGTCCATGTCAGAGACATCCATGGCATCCAGGTATCTCTCCAGATCTTCTGGGTCATCATACTCCCGATTCCTGCCATCCACAGTTATCAGCATCATGGCCGGTTCGAGAAGGCTGTATTTGATGTCCCGTTTCCGAAGGCAGGGTCTCAAGGTCAGAAATCGCTTTTGGACAAGGGTGGTATCAGGAGAGAAGTCAGCCAAAATTAAAATCTGGTGGTTTTCATGTTGAAAAGGTTCGTGATTTTTTTTGCTGCCATGAATATTTGCCATGCCTTTTGATGCCGCAAAAGGCACGCCAGGATGGGCCTAGTCCGCTGTATGGAAGAGGAGGAGGTACGGGAATGTGCCAGTTATGAGCTGGCTGTATCTCGAGTTTCGGGACGTAGGATTTATCCAACAGTTTTGGCAAAAAGTCACAAAGGAACAGGATCATGTGTGACCCCTCCGTTTTCTCCAGCAGTCCGGAGATACAGATATTGTCCCTCCTGCTTCTCTCCACCTCCATTGACCAGTCCGGAAAACCATCAAAGTGTGTATCCACCTCTGTGAGGTTCGTTTCTGTGATGTCAAGCCACTGATGAAAGGAGGCAATGTTCATGCGAATCGACTGCACGTCCTCCTCTGTTTTTGTGACAGCTGCGCCAATGGACCTCATGAGGACTTTGTTGTCAGTGAGCTTGAGAAGCGGAGTGTCCATAGCCAAAGACCACAAAGATGAAGATGCCTGCACCATGTCCTCTGCCTCCGAAGTGTTGGAGGCCTCACACAAGAGAAAGCCCTAGAGAATGAGAGTTGATGCTTGGACCTCAACCTTGACTTGAACATGGGCAATAGTCAGGCCCCAACCAGAGGTAAGAAGCTGTGTTCCTGAGGAGTCAGAGTCGTTGAGCAGAACTCACCGTGTGGCACCCACAGGGGACAGGCAAAGGGGAACACTGCAGGCATAGAAAATTACAACTGGGCCGCTGTCTGTAGGCTGTAGAGGAGAGGCAGATCCCGCCATGGAGTAGAGGCAAGGCCAGTCTTTCGGACGTACTGGGCACCTGGCTAATGGGCAGCAATTCCACTCACTGTGATCCCACCAGAGTTAGGGTAGCCACCATAGAAAATGGTCCAGTGTCCTGAAAATCGCTGTGGTGGGAAGAAGTCCCAGTGGTAGGCCAAGGGGTAGCAGTCCAATCATAAGAGCAAGGGGGCTACAGGGTGCAAAAATACAGGGCGGGTAATGTGGCTCCAGCCGCAGACTCCAATTAGCTCTTAAACCCCGCTGCGCTCCTACCGTGGCCAGGCATAACAGCCGGGGCCCCTGAGCAGAGGCCTCCATGCCCTCAGGTTGCCCCTATGCAGGGAATATAGTTAGGGGAAAAGGTGGGGGCATACACGCCTCCAAGGATCACAGAACAAATAGGCCTCAAAAGCAGGCCTCAAACGCTGCAGTTCGGGCCGTGCCCTCACCTCTCCCAGCTGCGTCAGACTTTGTCGTGCTGTGGGTGCGATCCTGGTCCTTTAGCGGGGCCCTCCCCGCACCCCTCTTACTCCGTCAGGCAAGTCGCTTCGGGCAGCAGGGCACAGTGGCGCAGTCCATCGGCGATGGTCTGGAGAATCTGCCTGCGGACAGGGCCAGAATCGCAGACCAGGGACGCACTGGCTGGGAGCTTCAACAGGACGCTGTCATGCTCCTCGGCAGCTAGCTTCGCCCCCCTGATCTGCTTTTAATATTAAGCAAAAGACACACAATTGATGGACGGAATGCAGAACAAATCAAAACATTCACCCCCAGTCAAGAGATCTGGGTTAAATCCATCATTCTTTTGCTCACCATGCCACCCCAGTTTAGACTTGGCCATATGCAAATCAGTCTTGACCCTGTGCCTCATGGGAACAGTCCAGCCCGAACTGCCAAGCCAGGTCCTCCCTGGACCGGAAACAAGCATCCTAGGCCCAGATCTCTGTACTGGGGTGAATGTATGACATTGTTCTGCATTCTGTCTATCAACTGTTGTTTTTGCATTTGTCACCCCGAGTGGGACGGGTATGCCCAGACGTGGGTCCCGTGCTCTTCATGCCACTGGAATCAAGCTATCCTGGCTGAAGAGGGGTGAAACCCCGAAACCGGTCCTAGGATGCTTGTTTTCAGTCCAGGGAGGACCTGGCTTGGAAGTTCGGGCTGGACTGTACCCATGAGGCACAGGGTCAAGACTGATTTGCATATAGCTGGGTTCAAACTGGAATGGCATGGTGAGCAAAAAAACGATGGATTTAGGCCCAGATCTCTGTACTGGGGTGAATGTATGACATTGTTCTGCATTCTGTCCATCAACTGTTGTTTATGCATTTGTCACCCCGAGTGGGACGGGTATGCCCAGACGTGGGTCCCGTGCTCTCCATGCCACTGGAATCAAGCTATCCTGGCTGAAGAGGGGTGAAACCCCGAAACCGGTCCTAGGATGCTTGTTTTCAGTCCAGGGAGGACCTGGCTTGGAAGTTCGGGCTGGACTGTACCCATGAGGCACAGGGTCAAGACTGATTTGCATATAGCTGGGTTCAAACTGGAATGGCATGGTGAGCAAAAAACGATGGATTTAGGCCCAGATCTCTGTACTGGGGTGAATGTATGACATTGTTCTGCATTCTGTCCATCAACTGTTGTTTTTGCATTTGTCACCCCGAGTGGGACGGGTATGCCCACACGTGGTTCCCGTGCTCTCCATGCCACTGGAATCAAGCTATCCTGGCTGAAGAGGGGTGTAACCCCGAAACCGGTCCTAGGATGCTTGTTTTCAGTCCAGGGAGGACCTGGCTTGGCAGTTCGGGCTGGACTGTACCCATGAGGCACAGGGTCAAGACTGATTTGCATATAGCTGGGTTCAAACTGGAATGGCATGGTGAGCAAAAAAACGATGGATTTAGGCCCAGATCTCTGTACTGGGGTGAATGTATGACATTGTTCTGCATTCTGTCCATCAACTGTTGTTTTTGCATTTGTCACCCCGAGTGGGGCGGGTATGCCCAGACGTGGGTCCCGTGCTCTCCATGCCACTGGAATCAAGCTATCCTGGCTGAAGAGGGGTGAAACCCTGAAACCGGTCCTAGGATGCTTGTTTTCAGTCCAGGGAGGACCTGGCTTGGCAGTTCGGCTGGACTGTACCCATGAGGCACAGGGTCAAGACTGATTTGCATATAGCTGGGTTCAAACTGGAATGGCATGGTGAGCAAAAAAACGATAGATTTAGGCCCAGATCTCTGTACTGGGGTGAATGTATGACATTGTTCTGCATTCTGTACATCAACTGTTGTTTTTGCAACTGCTTTTAATATTAGGCATATGCCATGCCTGGCTGGTTCCAACAGGTTTCAGAACTTGAAACACAGTTTCAGTACATAAACAATGAAAAATTAGAACACAAACAACAGTGAAATATATACATGTACCTCAGTAACATTTGATGGCTCCTCTACTTTAGTGTCTGGGGGGCTGGATATATTTTCAAAGATTTTTTCGATACTGACACTTTTGTTTGGCATTTCGGTCTCACTGGTGAAAAGTCCACAAGTTTTCAATCTAGATCGCTGAAAAATGAATGGTAATTTTTAAATATGCACAAGGTAGGATATGCTTTAATGTATACATATCTCTAAGACATATTATGCAAAAGGGAAAAGGAGCTAAGTTTACTGGATTAAGTACATAAACCCAAATGGAATGAAGAGTGCTAAACAAGCTACTCAAGGATCCGCAGAAAGACAGTACATTGTATGTGAATCGGGGCAGCAGGGCAATGACATGCCATGCACAACTTAGCAAGAAGAACAAGGTTACAATTCCCTGGTTCCCTTAAGTCAATGATAAATTCCCTAGAAAGGTTCTCAGTAGCAATTTAAACATTACCTGATACACATTTAGAGGTCTATAGTACAGCAGCAGAGCACCTGTATACCCTTTAGCTTCAATATTTAATACGTTGAAACATGTAATAGGTTGACACCAGTAACATGCATCTTCCTAATGTTTAGCTTTGTTTCCTGGGATATAATGTAACCAATATAGGACCATATATTGCGCCCTTTTGAAATAGGTTTCATTTAACAGTTTTAGCGAACATGTTATGATGTCTCCGCTAATTTTCCTCATTGAGCCTGATGCCCATGACAATATTCCATCTCTCCACAGTCTCTTTATTGTCTTTGTTCTAGCTGTTCAGTTATTTGATCAATATTATGATTTGGGCTCCGGTGTACATTTACATTTAACTGAACTTTATGTTGATTCTCTCACATTCTCGACATATCTTGCACCGGTGCCACTAAAATATCACCAATAAATTATTAAAACCTGTAGAAGACATGTGGCTGCAATAGTGGCCATACTTCATGATGGTTCCAACAGATATGTGGAATACAGTTTCAGTGCAAGTGAAAGAGGAGAACACAAACATCAATGGAACATATAACTAGTACCTCTGTAACCTTTGATGACTCCTCTAATTTAGTATCTAGGATAGGTGATATACTTTCGCAGCTTTTTTCAGCACCGTCACTTTTGTTTGCCAATTTGGTCTCACTGGTGAGAAGTCCACAGATTTTCAAATTAGACACCTAAAAATTTGAAATAAATTGTAGATATGCACAGGACAGGATATGATTGTAGTTTACATAAACATTTTTTTTTTTTTTAATTCTCTTTTTATTGAAAAATATGATTGTACATAAATGAATCACGGGTCAACACAGTATCAATAAGGCACATAGAACACCATTGTGTGCGTATGATCGATAAAATGCAGTACATTAGGACATTAAACAGGAAGAGCTGTAACATCTGTAACAGTATTTTGCAGTTCAACTGTGGGAGAAATGCAGAGTCCACCCCTGGAAATATTCCACTTTGCCCATTTACTGTCCCATTTCTTCGGGCACCCCCGGTGTTTGAACACATCTTTTTCGGCAAGCATGGCTTTGTCAATATCTTTGGCCCACTGTGCATATCTTGGAGGGATATTAGACCCCCACCCCTGAGCGATGTTCCTTTTTGCCAGAGCGAACCCCAACGATGCCCACGAACGTTCGTGTGAGTCAGATCCGTGGCTTCCCATGCATCTAATAAACAAATCTGTGGGGACAGTGTGATGGCCTTCCCTCCCACCCTTACCAGTTCCAAAACTATTTTCGCCCAGTAAGGTTGTACCCGCGGGCAGTCCCAGATCGTATGGAAGAAGGTGCACACCAATGTGCATCCCCTGACGCAGTTAGGGTCAGTCCGACGGCCCATCTTGACTAATGTGTGTGCAGGTAGATAGGATCTGTGTAAGACCTTAAGTTTGACTAACCGTAAACCATGGGAATGGCGACCACTCGGGGAGAGGGTAGGGTTTCCTGCCAGTCGTCGTCCTCTAGGTAGCCTACGTCCGTTTCCCATTTTTGGCGGAGTCCAACCAGCGGATCAGGCAGATTATACATGAGCTTACGATATGTGAGTGATATCGCCTTACGTGGGATGGGGTCGGTCAGAAGTCTGTCCTCCAGTGGGGAGGCATCGGGTAATGTTTCTCCCTTGGTGACCACAGAAGTGAGTGCGTGCCTAATCTGAAGATACCGATAGGTTTCGGCATCAGCGAGGTGATATTCTTTTTGAAGAGCTGCAAATGAAACCATTCCCTCTTGTTTCCACAAGTCACCTATGTTATGTTAAGTGCTCTTATAACGCGCAACAGCTACTCCGAAGAGTGTCCCGGCACAGATCCAAGAGGAGTCCCTGAACTACACCACCAACAATTACGGAAACAGGTGAGTTTTTAAAAGTTTCTTGAAGGCTAGCGGGTCTCGAGTATTGCGTAGTGGAAACGGAAGGGCATTTCAAGCCTGGGCAGCCTTGACAGCCAGAGAGCAGCCGCCCAGCTTGTGGCGGATGAAGCGGGGGACCCTAGCAAGGAGGAGGGCTGAAGAACGCAGTTGTCTCAAAGGGACATAAAAGGTAAACCGCTTCTGTAAATAGGCAGGCCCACGACCGTAGAGGGCTCGGTGGGCAATGACCAGGGAATTAAATTTGACCCGGTCCGCCACGCGAAGCCAGTGGAGTACGCAAAGATGTTCACGCACGCTGCTCCTCTTAGCAATTCCCAGGAGCAGCCTAGCGGCCGCATTCTGAATGACCTGGAGTCTATTCAGAGAGTATCCAGGGATGCCTATGTACAACGCATTAGCGTAGTCCAATCGAGAAAGGATCAGGGCACGGATAACCGTCTCTTTGGCAGGCCTGGGAAGGAGAGGTAAAAAGCTCCTTAGTGTTTTGAGAAGGCCAAAATAGCTGCCTGAGAGCTTTTTCACCTGAGCAGAAAAGGAGAGGTTATCCTCAAACCACACTCCTAGGTTTTTTGTGGATTTCCCATTGGAGGTTGGTAGCGGGAACCCAGGAGGCCAGATCGAGTTTCTAAAGCCAGGGGGGAAATTACCATAGAGAAGGATCTCTGACTTGTTTTCGTTGCATTTGAGTTGGGCCGCCGCAAGCCACTCAAAAACCGAAGACAAGCAATGCTGTACAAAGGATACAGAGTCCTCATCCTTTCCCCACGTGAAGAGAAGCTGGGTGTCGTCAGCATAGGCTATCACCTTAGCCTCCAAATCCTCGGCTAAATAGACCAGAGGAGTAACGTAGATATTAAAAAGAAGGGGGCTAAGGGAAGACCCCTGTGGGACGCCAGTGGAGACCGGCTGCGGGGTAGAAGCGGCCGGTGGCAACCAAACCTGTTGAGTCCGCCCTTCAAGGAAGGACCTCAGCCAGTCCCAGGCAGTGCCAGAGACACCAATCTCAGTGAGTCGGGCGAGCAGCAGGGAGTGCGGGACCGTATCGAATGCCAGGGAGAGACCAATGAGGTCCCATTTGTCAAACCCCGGATACCTACTTAGTGTACCTAACCGTTCGGTGTCCCATAGAGGGGTGTGCTGCGTGATTTTGTTGTGCCAGCCCATTTTTTGGGTTACCGTATGCCAAATCGATACTGTGTGGGCGGTTGGACCTGTCAGGTGTAACTTTTTGGGATTGGAGTAGAGCGCACGCTGGTAGCCCCCACAGGACAGAACCCATCTATCAGTACGGAATGCCGGTTCTTGCGGCGGGGCAAAAACCCACTGGTTAATCACCGCCAACTGGGAGGCCCAGTAGTATCGCCATAGGCCCCCCTCATACCACCCCCTGGTGAGTTTGTGTGTAGCTATGCGTGGGCTCTTGCCGTCCCATAAGAGATTCCTAACTTCACTCTCTACGCTAACAAAATAGGTCTCGGGAACTCCGTGCGGGGTGTTGTGCAACGCATAGAGAAAGCGAGGAAGGGCCAGCATCTTAAACAATGCCGCTCTGCCAAGTAGCGTAAGGGGCAGCGCCCGCCAATGGATGACGTCTTTACGAAATCGGGCCAGGGGAGGCAGAAGGTTAGCCTCGTAGAAGAGTGTGGTGTTGAGTGTGATATGGATGCCGAGATAGCGAAAACTCGCGTCGGCAACCGTGATGGTAGTGTCTCTGGGCAGCTGTGGAACAGAGCCTTGTAACATAAACAAGACTGATTTTGTCCAATTGATGGTGTAGCCAGAGTGGGTACTGAAAATAGCAAATATGTGTAAGATTCGGTGTATCGAAGATCTGGGGGCTGCCACATACAGCAGAACGTCGTCTGCATAGAAGGAGATTTTATCTTCGTGGTGGTCTGTCCACTTTAAGCCTCTGATCATGGGGTCATCTCTGATCCATGTCGCCAACGGTTCCAGCGCCAAGGCGAAGATAAGGGGCGACAAAGGGCAGCCTTGACGGGTGCCTCTGCTCAGGCCAAAGCTGCTGGAGGTATGGCGGTTGACGACCACCTGCGCCATGGGGTTCGTGTATAACAATTGAACCCATCAGATAAAATGGGGGCCGAACCCTAGTCGCTCTAGAAGGGCAAATAGATAAGACCATTCTATAATATCAAATGCCATTTTCGCATCGAGGGAGAGAAGTGCTGCATCCTCCCAGATAGTATCAACTCTCCCCAAGACGCCGTGTAGACGCCGTAAGTTGTGGGCCGTATTACGGCCAGGCATAAAGCCTGACTGGTCAGGGTGGATAAGCTTCCCCAGCACTGGGAGGAGCCGATTGGCCAAAACCTTAGCCAGGATTTTGTTCTCAGCTGTTAATAGCGAGATGGGTCGTTAGGACTCGCAACTCGTGGCCGGTTTTCCGGGTTTATGTATGACGACAATAGAGGCATGCATTAAATCTTTAGGTAGGGAGCCCGACTGAAAACTTTCGATGTACATGGCCTGCAAGGTGGTGGCTATCTTGGATGAGGAGAGCTTGAAGAATTCTATCGGGAGTCCGTTGGGGCCCATCGCCTTCCCGGATTTAATGCCATTGATGGCGGTTGCGAGCTCTTCCTCAGTGAGATCTCCTTCAAGGGAGTCTCGGTCTGTCGGAGTGAGGACCTCGAGCGGCACTGTAGCCAGAAGGTCACGGGAATCTTGCAAGGTGGAACGGGTGGTGGAAGAATATACCGCTGTGAAATGGGAGGCAAAGGTTTCTGCGAGCAGTTGGGGGTCTGACACTAAGTCTCCTGCGCTCGTCTCTATAAGGGGCACCCATCTTTGGGCCGTATCACGCTTTTCCAGCCATGCCAGCATCTTGCCAGTGGAGTCGCCCAGTTCATACACCCTATGCGCAGTCGCCCTATATTTAGCCCGGACCGTGTCTTCGGTTAATTGTCGATAGTCTAAACGCTTCATGTTCAGGGCATGAGTGGATTGCTCATTATCATCGGTCGCCACCTCACCCTCCAGGTCTCTTATTTCTTGTTCGAGGACCGTCAGTCTGGCTGTACGTTCCTTCTTATATCCCGCCATAAGTGAAAGTGCCTGCCCCTTGATCACTGCTCCGAAGGCCCCCCATAGTATAACACTGGACTGAACGGAGTGTGTGTTTTCTGTAAAGAAGTGATTGACCCCCTCATAAGGGTATCTCGAATCTGTGGGACCTTCAGACTCCACGGGTTGATAGAAAGGGTAAGGTGGGAGTGTTCTCGGGGTATTGCAAGCTGGGTTAATAGTGGGGAGTGGTCGGAGATACCACGGGCCATGAGGGTGGCTTCTCTAAAATAGGGGAGTTCGGCTGTGTGCGTAAAAAGGTGGTCAATACGAGATTGGCTCCCATGGGCCCCAGAGTGGAATGTAAAGCCGTGCGTGAGGGGATTGAAATGGCGCCAGAGACCCACCAGGCTGAGGGCCTCAAGGAAGTCCAGGAGAGCAGACGTGCCGGGACCGTCTGGTCGAGGAGGCCTTCGGTCCACGTTGCCATGCACTGCTAGATTAAAATCTCCTCCCATCACCAGTGAGCCAGTTGGAAGTCCCAATAATAGCTTACCCAGGTCTGAGAGAGTGGCTGCCTTGAGAGTGGGGGGGACGTATACGGAGATGATATTAAAGGGGTTCCCTTCCCACGTACCCGCTAAAGCCGTGTACCTGCCCAAGTCATCGGTCCATACTTTGTTCGGAATAAAGGGGCATTGTTTACGAACAAGAATGCTCACCCCTCTGGAACTAGAGGTGAACCCGGAGTGAGCTGCCAGTCTATAACCCCAGCGATCAAGTGCCTTGCAGCTGTTACCCTGGAGGTGTGTTTCCTGAAGGAGTGCGATATCAGGGGCATGTCGTTTTAGATAGTGGAGGACCACCCCCTGCTTCAGTTTGTCACCCAACCCATTAACATTCCACGTTACAATGCGGAGAGATCTCATTGTCATGTGGGCAGACATGTTGCATACGAGCGGTATAATAGATCATCAGGCCATGGTCCCCGTGTGTACTGCTGTGCAAGGTGTATAAGATCTGCGTGACCCGTGTAGTCCCGTGTATGTTTCAGAGCGTGCAAGAGTTCCAACACAAAAGAGAAAAATAAACAAAACAAACTAATCCCCCCCTGACCCCAACTCCCCAGTCCCACCCCCCGCCCTGCCTCCATGCATGACCGGCACTGAACCACCCACCACCCCCAACTTGCAGAGTGCCTATCGCCCACCCTCAACAATATTAGGAACGTGACCAAACCCCACTCCCTGAGGCAGTAGTTCAGGTGAAAACAAATACCCCTAACAGTCGGCCCAACAATGCAGCAGACGGACCAATTAAAGGATATAGTACATAGAATCAGAATAACAAAATCCCCCCCGCTGGAGGTGGGTAAGTTGACCGGACTAAAGCAAGGACATCCGCATCGTGGTGAGATAAAGAAAGCAAATAGATAGACAAAAATGAGCGTTCTGAGTTCAGCGAGAGTCAGCTCAGATAGGCCTACCAGACAGAGGGGCCGATTCCGATCTCGGCCGGTAGGGCACCGAATCGGATTCGGCTTAATCGGATCCGATTCGGAGCCCTCTTTCCCGACCGATTCGTACGTGCGTCCGGCCGAGCGAGTACGATGCGAGCGCACGCGAAATCGCCGACCGACTCGTACGCGGGTCCGAACCGCTCCGACCGACTCGCACAGACACGACTCGCACCGCGCAATGGAGACGTTCCCCGGCTGGGCAAGCACGATGCGCGCCGCGAGCAGTCCGACCGACTCGCGCCGTCTGGCTCGAAAGAGCAGTCGGAGCCGGACAGGGGGGTCCGTGTCGGACCCCCCTGTACGCGTAGCCGCGCGAGTCACACACGAGGGGATGGGTCCCCCCTACCTGTGCATGTACGCCGCGAGTCGCATCGAGGCGTACCCGCTGTAGGGGGCGCCCTTGTTCGCCTCGCACCCATTGAGTCAATGGGAGCCCGCGTATGCGTTGTAGGTCCGGCTCCCATTGACTTCAATGGGAGTCCGACCGACTCGAGTCCGATTGCATGCGTGCGCATCGTACTCGTTCGGTCGGACGGCCAGGGTCCGATTTGGTCGGAAATCTCTCCGGGTCCGGCTCGGTCGGAGTGATTTCCGGCCTGAATCGGAATCGCCCCCAGAGTCTTAAAACCACAGTGCAATGGCTCTAGGCCCTATCCCGTTGGTCCCTGTGCCATTGAGTCGCCGCTCGGAGGGGACATTGTCCGCGGACTCAACCGTCTGTTGTTGCCTTCGTTGTCAGCTGGTTTACGCCGACGTTTATCGACTACTCTCCAACCATCAAGCCAGTCCCAAGCATCTTCCAGCCTAGTAAAAAACCACACCTTCCCTTCCGACTCCACTCGTAGCTTGGCGGGAAACAACATGGCGTATTTGATGCTTTGGTCTCGCAGTGCTCGCTTAACGTCCAGGAAACTACAACGTTGTTTCTGGACCCGCAGGGTGAAGTCTGGGAAGAGGGTGACCTTGCTGTTGTCAATAACTAGTGGGGGGGGCCGTCCGCGCCTTTTGGAGAATTACGTCTCTGTCACGGTAGTTGAAGACTTGCGCCAACAAGGGTCGGGGCGGTGCACCCGGCTTGGCCCTGCCGCCTGGGATGCGATGCGCACGTTCAATAGAGAAATACTGAGAGAGCCCCTTCGGTTGCAATTGCTTGAGAATTAAGTCTTCGACAAAGAGGTCTGCTGTAGGCCCCTCGGCACGTTCAGGCACCCCCAAAATACGGATATTGTTGCGCCGCATACGACCTTCATAATCGTCGAGTTGTAATGCCATGGCTTCTTGAGTTGCGTGTAGTTCGGCCATCTGGCTTTTAAGGAGATCAGTGTCTTTGGAGAGGTCTTTGGTGGTGACTTCGACTTCGTGAATACGTTCTGCCATTTTCCTCATGTCTGCTCTCATCAGGGAGACCTCCGAAGCAACGGTATCGATACAGCCCTCCAGGGAGGTGCGCACTGCCGTTATTGCGGTGAGAGCATCCTGTAATGTGGGCTCTGGTTGCTTCCCACTGGCGTCTAGGCTGGTACGCTTCTCCTCCTGGTTTTTCCATGCAAATTTATCAAGTTTGGCTTGGAGCGCCCCCCGACCGCTGAGATTGCCCGCCATGATGGCGTCGTAGTGATGGTATGACGTAGCGGAGGGCCGGGGCCATACAAGCTACTCGCCGCCGCCTGCTTGCGAGAAATAATCCCCACAACGGCCTGTCGGTTTTCACCCAGGTGGACCCGGACCCTGAAGTATCGTTGATGCAGCGGGGGGGCTCACCCAGGAAGGAGAGATGAAGGGGCAGTTCCACCAAGCGAAGATGGGGCCGCACCCCCAGGTCAAATCGCCAGCAGAGGTTTCCGATGTATAGTGGGGCCCGGGCCGGCCCGCAGGGCAGGACAACGCCCCGGTTGGGTGGACAGCCTTCTCAACAGGGTGCGAGCTGCCGCATCCGGACACAACGGTATCCGGGGGGGCTCCGATGGTCTGTGGGGCACTCCGGCTGCTGAGCCGACCTGCGTAGGGCCTGCGGGGGGGCAGCTCACTCACCGGTCGCACACCAGCAGCGTCGGTTGTTGTGTGGCTCTCCTGGCACACATACAGTCATCAGGCCCCAACCGCCGCCGCGGCGCAGAGTAGAAGCGTGCTGCCGGATAGAGGCCCAGCACACCCAGCGCCCTTAGTTCCGCTGCATCATCACCAGCGCCACACAGCCGCCCAGGCGCCGCCAAACACGGTGATTCTTGGTACAGCAGTCGCGCTCGACACCAGGATCAAACGAGCTCCTCAGAGACAAATTATGGCCGGGGCAAGTCTATATTTGACGGATTAATCGGGAGTGGCGCTACGGAGCGAAGCTACCGTGCGGCCATTTCCATCTGCAGTTGGCCACGCCCCATCTACATAAACATTTTTTAGTTATATTACGAAAGATGGAAAAGCAGAAAGGCTTATAGGGTTATTCACAAGTTCACAAGACAGGCTCTCAACAGCAACTTAATAACCTAGGTCCTCATTTAGAAACAAAATGACACAGCACGGTGCTGCAAGCCATTTTGCTGCGCAGGGCTGCGTCATTTTAAGAACACAGGGATGTGTCATATTTAAACAATATGATGCATCCCTGTGTTTTACCCTGCGCTGGAGCACAAGTGGTTGCCATGCACCAAAGCAGGCACCCTTGCAACATGGTGCAAGGGTGCCTGCATTGCAGGGATGATTGTTGTTGTGCATCACACATAAAAAGAGGAAAAAGTTTGGAGAAATAAAAATATTTATCCTCGTTGCTCCTATTTACGCCTCCTCAAGGGAGGAGTAGGATTCTGACGCATTCCCAGGTTAACGAAATGTTGTAAATCTGGGAATGCGGCAGAATCCATGGGTGTTGCGTGGGAACACCCATGGCATGCCCCTTTCACGCAAAGTGATGCGTGAAAAGGGGTCTATTTACAAGCCCATGAAACGCCACGCAGGGTGGCTTTGCGTGGCATTGTAAATATGGGGCCAGCACACTCCGCCGTCGGTGCGTCACAAAAAATGATGCACCGGTGGCGCAAGGGGCTCATAAATAAGCCCCATAAGACCTCACTCAAAGATTGGAGGCCAGGATACTCCATTACAAATGTTGTGGATATCCTTTCTGCCATATTTTAAGTGCCATAGGTGAAAACGCACTTGTAATACGGTGAATGGGATTTTGCGAAACTCTAAATAAGGCCCTGAGTGATGCAAACACTTAGAAACATAAAATACTGGTTTGCTAATGGTGTGAAAAGTGTTGCACCATATGCTGGAGACCAAAGTAGCAAAACTGTAGAGTGGTAACTGGTACATGATGAGCCCTCTTGCTAAGGAGAGCAAGACTACAATTCTCAGGCTACCAAGCAGTGGTAACATATTGACAAGACACCCCCAAAGAAGTCTTACAAGTTTTGTGGATCCAGATCAGAAAAGGTGCTACCGAGGTACAGTTTAGAGCAATGGTGTATCCATCCATTGCACATATAATAAAAACTTTGTGATAGGTGTGAAAAATGACATTGTCTGTCTTTAGTTGGACACCTTGTCTATCCTGTGTATGTGTTCAAAAAAAGAAGAACATACTTCAAAAATGTTAACACACCAAGCTAGTTGTCATGCTTCATCATAGGGCTGCCTCATTCATCAGAAATGATTATAGTGACAAACGGGCTCCTGGGTTATAGGGAGTGCTTTTGTGGGTGGGGGTGATAGTGTTAGATATGGAATATGAGAGAAACAATCTGTGAAATTGCTTGCAATGCTTTAATTCTTCTGCTACTGAACGAACATTTTACACCATCTAGAGTGTAAAATTGTTATTAGTCTTTTGTTATAAAGCAATCTCAGTTTCAGCACGTTGGCGGCTCATAATACCTAACACATCTTGTGTGTCCAAGCGCGTCTCTTTCTACTGTACAAGCATTTGTATTCGCTGATTTTCTGGCTAGATCTATTTCTATCCTATGATTTTCAGATTGCCCATCTGCGCCTTTCGTTTATTACTTTGTTGGTGAACATCATAGTCTCAGAGAAACATTGGCGTGCAAGTATTGATGGAGAAGTTTGACCTTTTATCTGGGCAGACCCCATTCGCTCTAGGATAAAACTGGTGTAATCAGTAAGAACTTGCACTTTTTTTTGGTAGTTCCTAAGCTGCTCCTTTTAAAAAAAAAATTCTTTATAATTTTTTCAACAAGTACATAAAGTGAAGCCAATCACCAAAGACGTAAAACATTTGTTTATGTGTGTGGTACAGCTGGTTACCAAATGGAAAAAGGACATTACGGTAAACAAGAGACATAAAATGAGAGGGAAATGTGAAAAGATATGACATATCTTGGAAAAGCAATAAGGAACATTTGACACCATACACTGGTACAGAGGACTGACAAATATAACCTATGGCAAAAGGACATATGATGAATCTGTTTTTTCATTATCCATAGACTCAATCATAGATAACAAATTATTCCGCAGTGGCTTCCGTATATCTTTGGGCCTGCATGTGACTGGCTGCAGAGAAGCATACAATTCAGAAGTAGCGTAACAGAAGGACAGGTCTTTCAGCCAGGCTGACACCGTGGGGAGGGTGCGAGTTCCCTAATGTAGCGAGATTTGTCGCTTAGCTAAAAGAAGAGCATAGCAGTAAAACGATATAATCTCAGTGGCAATGGCTTAACATACCCTAATAAGGCCATGAGGGGGTCAGCAGAAAGTGGACATTCAATCATAAGAGACAGAGTAGAAAAGATGTCTTTTGAAAAGGATGCTATCATCCCACAAGTCCATGTTAAGTGGGGGAAGTGTGCATGGTCCGCCTGACATTTCGGGCACCGGTGGGATCTAGTAGGGTCAAATTTTGCCAATGCGTCAGGGTAGTGTAGGCTCTTCAGAGATATTTATAATGCAGCATCTCATGCCGGTGGTCGCCTAAAACTAGTTTAGTCTGCATACAGCAGTAATACCAAGGGGCATATTATCAAGAACGGCGTTAAAATTATCGCCGCTTTAGCGGCAGAAAACTGCCGCTAAAGCGGCGATAATGGGCTTGATAATATGCCCTTGAGAATTCCAATAGAAGCCCATGTTGACACCAGAACATGGGCTTCTATTGGTATTCTCAAGGGCATATTATCAAGCCCATTATCGCCGCTTTAGCGGCAGTTTTCTGCCGCTAAAGCGGCGATAATTTTAACGCCGTTTCTTGATAATATGCCCCTGTATCTTCTCTGAGATAGGGTTACCCAGGTCGCTTTCCCACACAGCCCTGGTTCTCTCCGCTCCGGCAGGCTTTTATTGTAACCAAGTATGGTATAATCTAGAGAACAAATGGCCATTATCTGGGGAAGCAATCATTAATGTGAGTGGTGGAAAATCTTGGGGTTCAGTCAGGTAGGCAGGAAGCACAGCCTGTAATGTGCTGTGTAAATGATGGAATATAAATCTGTCCAACGTTGACGCTTGTTCTTCCTAAGCCATCATGAAACTGGGCTTGAGCATACCATCTATAAAGAGGTCACTCCGACCCGCAATCCGTGTGCACAGAGAGTACGCTGTACCAGTGGCTCAAGAGTGAGTGGGAACCAAGCGTTGTTTAAGAGTGGGACATGCGGAGAATGCAGAGCATCCCCACCAAGATAGCGCAAAAGTTTAAACCATGCCCAACTAGTAGTGGCAAGCGTCTGTATTGTATTGGGGCCACGTGGGAGATTTTGTGGTAAGATGGTGGCAAGTGGGAGATGCGACAACTGTGATCTCACAGGTTAAAGGAATGGCAACAGGGCATCTGGGTAATACCAGTAGTAAGCGCAATGTGCTTGGGCCACATAAAAATAAAGTTGGAGGTCAGGGACTCAAAACCCAGTGCAGTCATTGGGGAGTGTGAGGACTTCTCAGCGAATGCAAGGCTGGGAGCCGGCCCATATAAGCCGAATGAGGAATCCACGCAGGGAGGTGAAAAAACTACTGATGAGGACAATGGGAATATTTAAAAAAAGATAAAGAAAGCGTGGCAACACAACCATTTTAATAATAGCATTACTCCCAGCCATGCACAACAGAAGTCTAATCCATATCTCCACCTGTGTTTCAAGACTCTATAGAGCGTGCCCTAGTTGAGATGAATTACCTCTGAATGCTTCCTGTGGATATAGAAGCCCAAATGCTTGGCAGAGCCCGTACACCATTGCAGGGGGAATTCAAGGTCACAAGGCTCAGTGGCATCTGTAAGTGGGAATACCTCGGACTTACTCCAGTTAATATGTAGACCAGAGAAAACACTGAATCGCTGCACCTCGCGAACAAGTGGAGGTAAATTGGCTGCTGGGTCATGAATGAACAACAGTTTGTCATCTGCTTAAAGGGAAGCTAATAGAGTCACATGTGGAAATCTAAGGCCCCTAGGGTGATGTTTTTCCCATAAATGATGGACTAAAGGGTCCATGACAATTATAAAAAAAAAAGAGGAGAAAGTGGGCAACCCTGTCAGGTACCACGCGTTAATGGAAACGGCTCTTTGAGTGTACCATTGAGGCGCAACCAGGCCAAAAGGCGTTGGTATAGCAGAAGAATCAGACTGCGAAAGCCGTAAGGCATGCCCAGTTCTGTCAGACTGATGTGGAGAAAGGACCATTCGAGTGAATCAAATGCCTTTTCAGCATCTAATAGCGCAACCACCGACGGGACGGTGGGGGAAATTTGACTGATCACTGCAAATAAAATGCGAAGATTAATTGAAGAGGAACAGTGTGGTACAAAGCCAGATTGCATGGGGGAAATTATGCGATCCATTAATAGAGAATTGCGGCTGGCTAAGACCTTGGCCAATATTTTGGAGTTGAAATTTATGAGGAGCAATGGGCAACATGAGGAGAAGTGGAAAGGAGACTTATTGGGCTTGAGTAAAACTGTAATGACAGCTTCCACCAGCATGGGGGGGGGTGGGAGCCACGTTCAAGAGATTCAGCATATACATCTAATAAATGAGGGACCATGAGTGGTTTATAAGCTTGTGAGAAATGGGGGTCTCTAGTTGGCAGAGGTATGCACCATGTCCAAGTAGGGACCCTTCCTTCTAGTCAGGGTAAGGGGATTACACTTCTAAAATTACCCCTGCTCACCCCTTGGTAACCTGGCACGAGCAATCAGGCTTATCTCAAAGACAATGTGTAAAGCATTTGCAAATAACACATGGTAATACAGTGAAAACACTACAAAAGGACACCAGTTTTAGAAGAAATAACCAATATTTATCTGTGTAAAACAAGACTAAAACAGTAAAAATCCAACATACAGTTATCAAGATTCGAATAATGCAAAAATAGACTTTGTATACAGTTCCTTGAAGTCAATTGCTCCATCTGGGGCCTATCACGGCATCGTGAACAAACAAATCAAATGGTTCAGGCTGGCTGCGGCGTCAGGGACCAGCTACGGTGTCAAGAAGACCCGCAAAACAGTACCTTTAGAAATGTGGTGCGTCGGAGACCTCGCAAAGAGCTCCGAAGAGCCAGTGTTGGCTGGCGTTGGTTCTGGAGTCCAATGCAGGAGTCGTTGGGCTCTTGAAGTCACACGCATGCAGGTCAAACTCTGTGAGGTTGAAGTCAGGAGCGGTGTGGCGTGCAGTGCTCTCAGGTCGTGGTGCAGGCGGCGGCTCGGTGACGATCATCTAGCAGCATCGGTGAGACCAGGGCTGCTGTTCAAAGTGGGGCAATGCTCGTCATGGTGCTGGCAGGCCACGGTGCAAGCAGCGGCATTGTCGTTGCTGAAGTGCTGTCGTCTGTAGACCCAAGCCTGTGGTGTGAGATGGGGCAATGCAGTGTGTGGGGCCCCCAAGTCATGATGCAGGCAGCTGCGTCGGTTGATGATCTGGAGTCGATAGTGCTGGCGTCGGTGAGCCAATACTGTGGTGTGGGACAGGGCAGTGCGTCATGTAACTTACGAGCGGTGCCCCCAAACCAGAGTGCAGGCAGTGGCATCGATGTCAGCTTGCAGCGGCGTCATCAGTGAGACGAGTACAGCGGTGTGAAGCGAGGCAGCGCAAAGTGAAGTGCCCACAGGTCGTGGTGCAAGCAGCGGCTCAGTGGCGGCATCAGACACCATTGTCGGTGAGACCAGGGTTGCAGTGCGAGGTGCGGCGGTGCCCTCTTCAGTGTCTTCAGGTCAAGGGGCTGGCAGCAAAGTCGTTGATGGCATCAGGTTGCTTTTTCCCTCTGTGGCAGCTGAAACACACAGTTCCAGATGCAGGTACCCAGAGGAAGGCAAAGTCTTTGCTGTTCCTGACTGAGGCTTCTTGAACAGGGGGCAAGCTCTAGCTCACGCCCTTGGAGATACTCTGGAAAAGAAGTTGTAGAAAGTTCAGTCCAGTCCTTTCACTGCCCAAGACAGAAACAGCCACTGCAGGCCACCACAGCAAAGCACACAGCAAAGTGGTATTCTCTCCCCACAGCTTATCCAGCTCTTCTGCTTGGCAGGTTGCTTAATCCCAAAGAGTTCTAAAGTTCTGGGGTCAGGGCCCCAATATTTATATCACATTCCCCTTTGAAGTTTTAGAAAGAAAGGGCAAGTGGCGGAGTGAGGCGTTAGCCTTCCTGGCTTAATGCCTCACTCCCCCACTTCAGAAACGCAGGGCTGCACCATATTTACAAGAATATGGTGCAGGCCTGCGTTTCGCACTGTGCTACACTTAGCTGCCTAGCGCCAATGCAGGCACCCTTGCACCATAGTGCAAAGGTGTCTGCGTGCAGAGGAAGATTGTTTATGCGCAGGAACGTCCCCCTTCTTGCACATAAACAATCTTTAAATGCTTAATGCAGCACATATAGAAGTTGCAAAACAGCATTTTGAAAAAAAATATTGTTTATGTGCAGGAAGGGGGACCTTTCTGTACATAAACAATCTTTGGCCTTTTGCTGTTTTCATGTGTGCTGCACAACGCAGTACACATGAAAACAGCAAAAACGAGGAGAAATGAAACATTTCTCTTCGTTGCGCCAGGGTAAGACCAGGTTTTCACTGTTCTTAATTCTGGCGCTGTCTCCTATTTACACCTCCCTTGTAAATAAGGGGCAGCGTCATAATCGATGGGTGTTGCGGTGGAACGCCCACAGCAACACCCATTGCCCTCCCCTTTCACTATAAGGGCCCGATTCCGATGCAGTTAGGAAATTTTCCCGACCGAATGCGTTTGGGAATGGTTTCCGACCGACTTGGATCAGGAGAGTCCGACCGACCGAGTACGATGCATCTGGATACTTCCAGATATGATTCGGTCGGGCTTCCATTGACTTCAATGGGAGCCTATGTTCCGACCGAATGCATAGGCTCCCATTGAAGAAAGGGGTGGCTGGGGAAAATCGGGCACCCTGTGGCTGGCACCCCCTGGGGCCTTCCACACTGTGCATGGCTGGTAAGGGGGGACCCATTGGTACCCCACGGGCCCGATTGGGAAGCCTATGGGTGCAGGGGGGTCCGCTACGGGCCCCCAAAGTCTGCTTCGGACTGCTGATTCGAGTCGGACGGCACGATTCAGGAAGGGTGTCCGAATTCAGCATCGTACTCGGTCATTCGGAAATGCGGCCGTAGAGACGTACGATTCTGCTCCATACGACTCGGTCATTCCGAACGCCGTCGGGTTCGGATTGGGATATTGCTAACGCTTAACTCGCATCGTACTGGGTCGGTCGGAAACCTTTCCGAGTCGGTCGGAAAGACACGTTCCCGATCCGATTCAGATGGAGCAAATGCCGTTAGGAGGCCTTCCTAACCGCATCAGAATCGGGCCCCAAGCCCAACGTGAAAGGGGGCCTTATTTACAAGGCAGCGTTAAGCCATGTTAAGTGACTTAATGCGGCCTTGTAAATACGGCGATGCCCCTATCACCATAGGAACGTCGTAATAGGTGACGTTCACGTGGTGATAGGGGCTTGTAAATATGCCCCAAAGTCTCTGAGTTCCGGAGAAACAGGTTCTGTCCTCTCTAGTCCAGCTTCACTAGAGGAGGTGGAGACAGCATTGTGCAGAGCAGACACAGTCTATTCATGTGCTAGTGAAAACTACTCCCACCACTCTAAATGCAGAAAGATCTATTCAGCCTGGCTAGGAGTCATACAGGAAATGCAGGACACACCTCAGCCCCCCTTGTGACTGTCTAGTGTGAATGCACATCCCCAGCACAGTCACTCCAAAACCTGATGCTGAATATGCAACCAGTCAGAGGCGCACAGAATGGTTAAGTAAGAAAAGGCCCACTTCCTAAAAGTGGAATTTTCAAGCACACAATTTAAAAACCATGGGGCATATTAGCAAGACCGGCGATAAAATTATCGCCGTTTTAGCGGCAGGAAACTGCCGCTAAAACGGCGATAATGGGCTTGTTAATATGCGTTATAGAATTCAATAGAAGCCTAGGTTAAATGTGCAGGACATCTAACCTGGGCTTCTATTGGAATTCTATAACGCATATTAGCAAGCCCATTATCGCCGTTTTAGCGGCAGTTTCCTGCCGCTAAAACGGCGATAATTTTATCGCCGGTCTTGCTAATATGCCCCCATGTTTACTAAAAGATGTGTTATTAAACTCTAAGTTCAGAGAGCCTAAACTCAATTTCTCTATCTTGTCCCAATTGAAAGTTACACGTGTAAAATGTTACGATGATAGCCTTTCAATAGTGAAAAACAAAATACACAGTATTTCACTATCAGAACATGTCCTACCTTTCACATACACTGCACCCTGCCCATTGGGGTACTTTGGCCCTACCTGAGGAGTGCCTCACATGTGAGAAAAGGGAAGGTTAGGGCCTGGCAAGTGGGTGCACTTGCCAGGTCGACATGGCTATAAAAAATAAGGGTGGGCGACGTTGGCGGAGTACCACTACGCGGAATTCTGCGGAGTCGTTCCATCTCATCCCAATTAATAAAACAGAAACCTCACATACCTTTGGTAAAACAAGTAACTCTAACTTTACATGCTAAAATGCATATAGTCATCTCACAAAAGTGAAAATGAAAATATAGCAAGCAGTGAGAGAGGTGATGATTTTGGGGTCCTCCCTAACCTAGGGAGAGAACCAAGCAGATGCCTTGAACACAAAGAGCACATCATGCTGAATGATTCGGTGGTGGTCCCATCCTCCTAGGACCACCCCAAGCACAGTTATGGGCAAAAATACAATCCCAACCAAAGGCCCTGCAAAGCATAATGGGACGAGATTCTAGAGTGCAGTGAATATTATAGTATCCAATATCAAAACATTCCTCAAGCGGCAGGGGCTCTCCCGGCTCAGCTGAGAGCTAATACTATAATATTCACTGCACTCTAGAATCTCGCCCCATAATGCTTTGCTGGGCCTTTGGTTGGCTTTGTATTTTTGCCCATAACATTGCTTGGGGTGGTCCTAGGAGGATGGGACCACCACCGAATCGTTCAGCATGATATGCTCTTTGTGTTCAAGGCATCTGCTTGGTCCTCCCCCTAGGTTAGGGGGGACCCCAAAATCATCACCTCTCTCATTGCCTGATATTTTTCAAAGCTCACTTTTGTGAATTGGTTATATGCTTTTAGCATGTAAAGGTAAAGTTGTTTTATCAAAGGGTTGTGGGTGCAGTAGCTAACTCCACTTCGTGAGTTTTTGCATGAATTCCGTGTTTTCAATGTAATGCGTAGTTAGCAAATCTCAGCGACCTCCGCTAGCGGAGCGGAGTTCATTGCCCACGGTTAATAAAAACTGCACACAGATGCTGCAGTGGCAGGTCTGAGACAACTTTGAAAGACTATTTGTGTGGGTGGCATAACCAGTGCTGCAAGCCCACTAGTAGCATTTGATTTACAGGCCTTGGGCACACACAGTGCACTATACTAGGGACTTATCAGTAAATCAAATATTCCAATCATGGAAAACCAATCATAACACAAATTTACAGTAGGAGCACTTGCACTTTAGCACTGAATAACAGTGAAAAAGTTTGCAGAGACACTAAACAGGAGCCCAACAACAAACCTTTATAAAAGTTGCCAGAGAACCCATCCACGCCAGGAGCCGTGGATCCGCTCAAGTCATCCACGGCCTGTGAGAGTTCCTAACATGTGTTGGGGGAGGCAAGGAATTTCTATTGACCGGTTTCGAGACACACCATGGCGATTTCAGCTAAGTAGTTAGTTAATGCCTGTTCACCGACGCCCAGGCGAGACGTGTAAAGTGCCTTATAGTAGTCAGTAAAGTCTGCCAAAATGGTAGCCTCATCAGTGACTTCAGTGCCATCTGGCCGAAGCAAGTGAGTTACGTATGTGGCGTGGTATGGGGGACGAAGCAAACAAGCCCGTGTTCAACCAGGGCGTTCGCTCTCTCCATACCGGTATACTCTAGCATACTTTCCCAGGTAAGCGACCTCAAGTTGGGCAAGGTCTTGGAACTTATCTAATAGTTTCGATCTTTTGTGGAGCTGATGGGCATGTGATGTGCCCCGTCAGTAAAGGTTAGTGCCCAGAGTTTGTCCTCTACCCTAGCAAGGTCAGCACGGATACTGCAGAGCACTCCTGCATGCTTCGAAATACAGACTCCTCGTTATATAGGCTTAAAGGTCTCCCACAGAGTAGAGGGGCTCTCAACAGAACCAATGTTAGTGGAGAAAAATTCATTAATAGCCTCTCGAACTTCTGACCGAAAGACCGTGTCATATAGTGCGTTAGAAGGAAAACGCCATTGAAAGACCATTGGAACATGTACGGGTATGTGTAATGCGATTACCACATGAGCATGGTCTGATAGCATGCAAGGAAAATGTGTAATAGTGTGTAGCCACAAAAGAGCACCCTGGGACATGATTTGCGAGTCCAAACATTGTGCGGGGCAAAGTAAAAAGTATACTGGCGCTGTCGGTGGAATTTATAACACCATGCATCTGTCAAATGGAATGCATCAAGGACATCTGTGAGGGCCTGTAGAGAATGAGGTTTAGAAATAACTGTAGAGCCAGTGAAATCGAGCTCAGGTTGCCGGGTAAGGATTAAGTCGCTATCCAGTATAATATATATAGTCAGTCTGGTATTGGCTGATTTGTGAAGATAAATTAGTAAAGAAATCGGGGAAGTCGGTATTTGGTGCATAGACATTGACAAGTGATACTGTTTGACCTGCCAACTTTCTTAGCACAAGCAAGTATTGACCAGCGGTGTCCGAGGTAGTCTGTATCAGCTGAAAGGGAACATTGCTATGTATCAAGATGCACACCCCACGTGAGAAGGAACTATAGTGAGAAAAATAGTAATGCGTACCCCATGAGGATGCGTACCTACAATCCTATCTGGGAGCCAAGTGTGTCTCCTGAAGGAAGGCCACTGACATCCGTGGAGGAGTAAATAAGGAAGGACCTGTTTACCCTTTTGGGGATTGTTCAAACCCCTAATATTCCATGTCAGACAAGAGGGTGAAAACATCAAGTCTCTGCTAGTGTTTGAGGGCATAATGTCTGAGAGCAATGTTACACACGAATGCACTTGAAATGGTAAACCTGGCACATACTATGACAACAAAAAGGCTTCAGGAAAGAATAGTGCAAAAAAACAAACAACGATACTCCCCACTCCAGCTGAAACATACGCTGGAGAACCCAAGAAGCTCAAAAAGAAAACAAAATTAGTGGTGTACACCATAGAGGGTGACAATGCCCAGGGGAGCAAAGCCCAGGAGAAACTGTAAGTGAATAATGGTAGAAGTCATTGAATAAGTGAGCAAATGTGAGAAGAAATAGCATAACACAATACAATGAATGAATAATCAAACAGCATGAGCCAGTGGAGGAACAACGTATTAGGCACCAATGGAAAGGGGAACTATATTCATAAGTCACCAAAATGTATAGGACAAGCTATCATGAGTGTGCCCCGGGTGACGTAGGCTCCAGGTCAGCAGAAGCTGCAGCACCAGGACCTCCGCCAGGTGGGTAGCCGCTACAGGAGTGCTTCTTACAGGAGTGTTAAAGATGTGGGTCAACTGGCAAGTTCCACCCGGAGGCGTGTGGGATAGAGCATAAAGTATTTTAGCCAATTCTTATGGAGAGTGCGCTTAACATCAGTAAATTTGTGATGGGCCTCTTGAACCATTGGAGTATAGTCAGGATAGAGCTGCATTGATTAGACCATACCCAGGAAATCAGGGCTTTCATGGTCCCCCGAGGTACTATATAAAGTCTTTCTATATGTGAATGACCTTACTGTTTATCTGAAATATCCAGACAGATTCGTACCTAGGGGATGTGTATTAATAATCAGTTAGGGGATCATTCTGGGCTCCAGTTCAACTGGATTAAATCCAATCTTTGTTCATTCAGATATGGACCACAAATAAACAATGAGCCATTCGATCACAATTGAACAAGTTAACAACAGGGATTAAATACCTCAGAATACACTGTTTAAATACCCAGTTAGCTACTAGGATGGCAACATTTCTGCCCTGGTGGAAAAAAATAAAAATATATGTGCAACACAGGATGTCCCTCCCCATCTCTCTCCTGGGTACAGTAGCCCTGATAAACATGATTGAGCTCCCTCAGATATTATATGTCCTGCAGAATATCCCACATAAAATAACTAAGAGAATCTTCCTATGCCTCACAGGGTGATCCGCTTTTGTGGGTGGTTGCATGTCCCTCCCTATAACCCTCACTAGCCCTTCCTTTATCCCTCCTTATTCCTCCCAAAACCTCCCCATTTAGTCGAAAGAATTTACCAGTTTCCACTCACTCCCCCGTCCCTCCCACTTTTACTACTAAAACATGGGTGTATGTGTGCAGAAATCTCCTCAGTCTGGGTGTAGACCTCCACACAGAAAAGATAGGAGAGGAGAATGTGGAGAACTTAGCTCGTAGGTTAGTAAATAGAATTTTGCAGGATGTTAGCATGCTGTACTGTTTTCAGTGTTTACTTTTTGTGGATTTCAGTAGTGTGTGCCAAACCTTTTAAATCAGTGCTTAGCAGTGCCTATTCAGCTACTTAACTCCTAAAATAGACAAAAAACGTGTTTTTTGCGATGTTTACAAAATAAATGAAAAGCACAAATTTTATTTAAATGAGAAGTAATGCAGGGTATGTAGTGTCTTTCCTTTGGCAGTGTGTTCAATGGACTTATGTTAGCCTGTTTTAAGCATAGAAAGTTTGCGATTTGCACTCTCACTCACACTAGCATTCCATTGTCCTTTCCCGCATCTCAATGTCTATCACAATCACTTTGTCAGGATGCTGTCTGGTTTGCAGGGCTACTAATGGCTTAAAAAGGTAGGAGTGCTGTGTTCAAACAGTTTAATTGACACATTCCAGGACACAGTTGGGGATCCTATTCCTAACTGAATATTATGACGTTGTGGGAGAAGTCAATCTTGCCAACAACATAATACTTTGCCAAACCTTTACATAATTTTGAATTACACCTGACTAGTTTGTCGACCAGCATTCTATGGCATCTGAAACTGTAAGCTTTAAGCAAGCTTTCCTGCACTCTTTGCCTGACAACATTAAGGTGGGGCTGCTGTTGTGTAGACATTCATAGATGCAAAGTGTACCAATGGCAAATGTCTCACTTTAAGTCAGGCCTGACATTTAAATGGACATTATACACGGGGACTTCAAATTGTGCTGTTAACATTATAACTAAGGGCTCAAAAACCCTGCAGTAAAGTACATTTGGGTTAAGAATTAGGTAAAGGTATCACACATAAGATTGGGACACCATGAAACTATGAATGTTGTTGGTATGTGGAACGTCTCGTCATGTTTTCTCTTGTCATGTTTTTACCAATATCGTATGTGCATGGTGGCAGCACTCTTTTCACAGGTGCCTCTCACTACACTTTGCATTGGAGGTTTATAAACTGGGGTGTTTGGCAGGTGACCTGTTCTCAATACTGACTTGTTAGAAAGATGGGGTGATGTATCAAAGAGTTTTACCCATTCTGTGTCTATAGGTAATTATGATGGTACATTTTGGCCAAGATTCTTATGATCTGGCCATTTCAACAATCAGTGAAAGACTTAAACACTGCAAATATCAAATAGGACTTGCATAGTCCCATATTCTCTACAATATATAAAATAATTATATCACACCCACATTCTAAATTCTGCACCTTTATTCAAAGCACACAAAATTTGAGGAAACTAAAGCAAATGGAAACAACATTTTAGAGTCGTCTCTTAACAAAAAAACACCTGCAAAATAATTTTAGCATAGTCTTTCTGGCTGCTAACTTGTATAACAAAATTCAATTGTGTTGGCCCTTTCAGAAAGAAATACAAATGGCTCATTCTCCATCACTTTCCATTCTATAAATGACATTTTAATTTGTCATTGTGCAGTGAATTTGTGTTTACACTGTTGATGGCTGTTTCTCTTTCAGTGGGATTTTATCAGTTATTATAGGTTTAAACATAAAACTGGACAGCCTAAACATGAGTATTACAGTTGTAGTACTACTAAACGTACTACAACTTCTGAATGGTTATGTTTTTATTTGAAAATAATAGTTTTTAAAGTAGGATATAAAACACTGCTCAATTTTTACTGCATTACATTTTTCCAAAGACTATCTTAAATATATCACAGCAGCAAGCATCTACTTAAAATTAGAAGGTAGTTGCCTTATTTTTGAGAGATTAAGTTAATGCTTAAGGTTGTATAACATTAATTGCAGAGGTATTATTCATATTTCATTTTTCAGGACTACCAGTATGCCACTTCAACACAGAGTAAAAAAACTAGAGATATTTTTAAGGCTTATCAGTTTTATGGAAAGGGATAAGTGAAGTGCCAAATGATCACATACTAAATTCGTGTCTTGTCTGAGGGATCCACTGCGACCAATTGACTTTTGCAGCTTAACGAGTCGCAGTGACAAAGCCCAGTGCCTGTTTTTTCTCTTATTCCATTCACAGTTAGACTATTACTGTTTCAGATCAGTGTGGTTAACAATAGATGCAGAAAAGCATTCAAATATACATCACACCTTTTGGATCTGTACTACAAGGATAATACTTTCTGAAATTTATTTATTCCATGAATTAACATGTAATTAAGAATGCCTTACAAGAAGTTTATAGGAGAAGGGTTTTGGAAAAAACAACTTTTGTAGAAAATAAAAAGGCATTACAATTTTTGTTAAAAGTGCATCCGCGGCTTTAATCCAAATCAAATTAATCCAAGCCTTCAATGTAAGTGTAGCATGTTCAAAGGAAATGTCATACCAAATAGTTTATCATAAGACATCGTTTTACATAATTTGTACAAAACATACAGCTAACTGACCTAGCTCATCAAGGAAACCAATCAAGCAGTGTAATATTTTTTTAAAAGGTGACCCTAAACAATAATGCAGAATAGGCCACAATTCACAGTGTTTGCGAAGAAACTATAGATAAAATAGTTTTTTGAGAGAACAAGTGCCTTGATGGTCACTAGATTGTACTCACATATGCCAGAATGAAGGAGGCAGAGATTATGTTTGATTGACAGAAACACACCTCAAAACCTCAAAAGTAAACAAGGGGATATGTTAGGATTAATGAGTGCCAGATGCCCCTAACAAATAAACTTGCTTTTCTTTTATAACTACTGCACAATTAGGCCCAGCCAGTTTAACGAGTACAATAATAATTAGGCTCTTTGAATTCAATGAAGTGTTCATTCATTTTTAGGTAAATCTATATGACACTATGGGGCACATCATAATGCCGGTGAGACCTACCGACAGACAACCCTGAAAAGACTGTCAGAAGGGACTTTAGGGGCCCCAAGCAGGGCCCCTGTCCCCGTGGGCCACTGTTGAGTGGCCAGGGGGGGCATATGTGCTGCCCCCCTCATACATAAATGCACTGTGTGCCAGGCACCACACGGTGCATGGAGATTTGTAAAATGCCTTTCTACTGTGGCTTGTGCCGTGGCCCTTTTTCAGGCCGCAGCACAAGCCACAGTAGAAAAAGGCAGTGTCCGACCACCTACACAGCGGTCTGATCAAAATATGGTGGGTGGGACAGCCGACTTTTTGTCGGATGGTCTCAATCCCGCTTTGATGGCAGTCAGATGCTCATCCGACCGCCATCATAATGAGCCCCTATGTTTTTAGTTCCTTTTTTAAGTTGAGTCAAATTGTTCATGTTCTACGTGTTGCATATATGTGCCAACATTGTATATTATAATAATGTGGTTTGCCATGATCTTTCAATTAAATGTAATGCTCTGTACTGAATTTATGCATTTTTGGGACTTGTGTTCATGCATCATTATCAATCTTTCCAAATTTTACAGATTTTTACATACCTTTTTTCTAAATATTTTGTCCTATAAAATTCCTCTAATTCATACATAATCTGTTCTGTAGCATAATAACATTTATATCCATGGAACAACTAAATTAGTTATTTTGAGGTAACTGTTGCATTTTATTCAGTTCCCTGTTTCCACATAGTTTAAATATCATGTGAGCAACAGGAATGAAAGCCACTTTTCATCTAGTACATCACAAGCTTAAGATCACAGCTGATTATGGTTTCAGAGGCAATAGAATAAGTCTGATTATAGTGCTTCACATGATTAACGGTTGCTCTGTGAGCCCATGAACTGTGCCCACAGCAGGTTAATCCATCTGTTGATGCTTGAATCTATTGCCTGAAACTGTTGATTCATTGATGGACATGTAGGGTCATCATGTTAGAGTCTTGACTGTCCGCTGGGCCCTCTGATGAAATGACATTGCAAGTAACTTCACACTTACTTTAGCTTTACACAGCCCTTCAGTACAGATATCATAGTCTCATTGCGATGCGTGGGAAAGAATGGAGAATGTTTCAAAAAGCATGCTGCATTTTATAACCATTCAAATTAATACTTGGCACTTTCTAGATATAATTAGATATTCTATTTAAATACAAAAACCTAAATTTGGAAAGCATAATATGTCAATGAATACATGGAGAGGAGCTCTGTGCACTAATAATGTGAATAAGTGGTTCAATGTTGCTTAGATATTTTCTCAAATAACCTTTTTAACATGGCATCTTCCTGGCCAATGTGTCACAGAATGGGACAGGAAAGCATGGATTAATAAATTAGGCCATCATTGCTAAAGATTCGGGATTACCGCATTGTTATTCACACACCTATAATTAATCATACCATGGGCTTCTATGACATAATATCGAGGTAAAAATTAAAGTGATGCAAAAATATTGCAACAATAATATTGAGCACAAAAATATTGACTTCACCTACTTACTATAGTACACATATATCAACTACAAAAATATAGTGGACCAAAATATTGCCCTTACATAGTTAATTATATATATTTAAAAGTATTTGCATTTATAATAATTTAAACTATATAAATTAACTTTAAAATTATTTAATAAAAAATATATAGAATTAAGAAAATGTACGAATAAATTTAATGATAGAAAAAAAGTACATTTAAAATAAATGTAAATAAAAGTATATACCAAAATTAATCTCAAATGTAATTCAAAATATAATAATTTAAAAAAATCCAGTACATTTTGAATAAAACATTCTTTATATAATTATATACATTAAAATTATGACATTATACACAATAATTATTAAATCATTAAAATCAAAACTTTAACAAACGTAAATATCTAAAATGAAAAATTTAAAATTATATATGCGCTTTAAACTTACAAAATATATTTACAAATAATAAAAGAAATATAAAAATAAAAATTCAACTGCAATGAATTAAACATATTCTAATACTCCTATAAATAAAATACTACCATAAATAAAATGCAACAAGCATTAATATAAACATATATGACTTGTTTTCAAGAGGAAAATATTTAGCATTCTAACGGCAATCTAATAAATGTTAAAAATACATATAAAAAATGCCATACCAACTCCATTCAAATAACATTTAAAAAAAATTGATAGATCAAAAAAAAAAAAACTATTCACTCTCCAACATGAACAATCGTATAGAAATTGTTTGCAAGGTCAAATTTAGTATTCATACTTCAAACTAATCAACAGCAGGGAAAGTATTTGACTTTGGAGGGGTCAGATATACCATTCTCACTTCAACCTGAGCAACAGTCAGGTAAGAGTTGGACTTTGAAGGGGTCAAATTTACTATTCTATAGGGTCCCAAAATGCATTTTCGAAATGCAGTTTTTCATAGGAAAGTTGAACAGCTATACCGCAAAAACAGCTGAACTGAGTTACATCAAATTTGCAGAAAGCTAGATCTTGATCCAGAAAGCATGCTTCTTGTGATTTGGCATAAAATCAATCTATATATAGGGACACGTATCCTCAGCGGATCCACATCAACAGAAATGTGTCAGAAGCCATTTTTGGACTCAGGGACTCAGACCCCTGTCCTATAATTAAAAAATATATATATATAGGGGGTGGGGTAGGGATACTGTGCCCCCCTAGGCCTGGTTGGGGGGAGCAGATGGATCCTCCCACTGGGTCAAAACCTAAATTCTTTTTTTGATGGTACCATGCTATATTTTTAGCTAGACTTAAACTGATGAAAGTATTTTATTCGATTACATAATTAGTCATTTATCCATTTTGTGTCGATAAGTTTGAGGCACTCCCTTCTTTCTGGATATGTTATTTCCAATGTCTGATGTCAGGCGATTTGATGTCTGTTTGCAACACATGCACGGGTCACTGGCAAGCAGGCTTGTATTTCATAACCATGCCAGTGATACCCAACACTTTTCCAACTCTCTCTAAACTATATGAAAGATGCTGGGGCACCTAGCAATAATTATTTAGTTATGTAAACCTGGCTGAAAAGTGACAGTCTAGTCCTACATTGAACTAAAACTTAACTAACTGTTGACAGATGTAAAAGAGCACATGACAATGCCTAGGGCCTTATTGAGAGATGATGAGATGTGAGACATCTGCCAAAACATGGCAGATGTCCCTTCTGCTGCATGAAGAGTGCATTGATATCACCGACACTCTGTATTCAACAGATGGTATATAACCCACTCTTCCAGACTCTAAATAAGATCATCTGGCTTTCATTCACTCTTGGGCTGGTGGCCTGCTGTCTGCCAGAAGAGCAGAGGTCATGACATCTGTTACTCAGGTGGACCATTGCCCACTGCATTTACAAATCTCCTGGTGGTTGATCTCAGTGCCTTTTGAGGAGCCATCATATTGATGGCAGTCAAGCCCCCTTCTGTACTGTGGTGTCTGGCCCGCCTGACTAAGGTCCAGATTTAAAGTTGGGTAGACAGGGTACTATGGCAAAGTACTCTGTCTGCCGAACTCAAGGTCCATCCACTCTAGTTCGAGTTGGGTGGACCAAAATGATTCTGCTGGCAGTGGCCCCGCTGGCTTTGCCGGCAGAAACCTTTCACCGAGGACCTTTCAATCAGGGTTTTAGTCAGGAGAGCCAGACACCACAGTACAGACGAGTACTTGACTGCTGCTCAATCAAAGGTTAAAACACTGGGTGCTATTTGAGCCCAAGCCTTTCCATGGATCATCCAAGAAATTATGTCATAATGAGCTGTAACTATTATTTGATGTTTTACATAGATTGCAGCATTTGATAGGTAAATTGTGCAGAATTATCGAGAGATTTCATTGGAGCAAGATTGGACTAATGGAATGCACTCAACATGGGATTGTCAAACATTAACTCAACATACCCCAGAAGCCTTTAAATTTAACTGCTAGGTTGGAGGGTAGGACCTTACAAAGTCATATTTTTTTACCTTTGAAAAGGATACACTAGCTAACTGTACGACAAAAATATCTCATTTAAAATAGAAAAGCTGGTTTATAAGTGTGTTTGGTCAGGCTCACATTAATATTTAAAGGCTTGGTTCTCAGTTTATACACATGTAAGGCACTAAAGTGGTCTTTTATAGTATGGAAGGTTGCTCGCCAGCCAAGGGGACATCAGAGGTTTTCACCTCTGCCTTCCTGGTAAAAGACCTCCTTCCGAAGTTAAAGATCCATGTCATGTCAGAGTCTTTTATTGAAAATGTTTCTACCAGTGCAGTGGAAGAACTTTCAGCAAAACTACCATCCTTGCTGGTTGCCATCACAAGCCTTTAAAGGAGGGTTTATTTCTACAACACCAGAAACCAATGGCCCTGATGTGCTGGGAACCTTTTCTCAATAAATGGGTACTTTTCATTTCTCATGCTTGAAGAACATGCCTGTCACGTGGTCCTGGGCAGGATATCGATAACAAATATTGACTAGCATAATTTTGGCAATTCAAATTTCTGTAAAAATATTGCTCCATTGGCTACAGATATTTTTTATTACTAACACCAATGGTGCGTTATTATTGAAAATTTAATTTAGGACAAAATATTATTGTCAGACAAAATGTATGCCACAATATTATAGTGGCATACCAGAGAAAGTAGAGTGATGTAAGGCTCCAAATAATAAAACAGGCTTTCTCACACTCTGAAGATAGTGAACCTGTGGTGATGGGCTTCCCAATGGCAGAGCAGGCTGAGGCTCCACCATGAGACATCTGAAATTCCTTCCACTTTTAAATTAGGGCTGGGTGCACAAGTTTGGTGAGACAGGAGAACTGGAGATTTTAGGCAGTTCTATAGCCCCACCAAACTTGAAATGATTCCTACAAACATTAGCAACAATATCGTGACACTGTACAGAAACTCTGGGAAAGAATTAGAGAGTTGTTGGGTGGGTGTGTAGGTGGCCCACCAGCATTTCTTTAGATAGCTTACAGTTAGATGTGAATATGGACAAATGATATGCCTCACACCTTTACCCTCCTGGCCTTCCCGGTTTCATCAAAGTGGCATACCAATGATGAGAGGCCTGCAGCACTGATATAAGAATCCCACCTGGTGTTGTCACACCTTCTGTCGAAGTCGTAATCTTATACAGAGGCAGAAGTGGTCCAAGGTTCCCAGGTGATGAGCAAAAACAGAAAAAAGATCCCTTAGCATAAAAACAGTTTTCACATTAGTTTCATTCCACTTGTGGCACACAAAGTTTACAACCCATGATATTACCATGCTTCCTATTGTACATACTTTGCAATCCTGCCAACTTTGAAGTGTATAATGATACTTTGTGCTCATTCCTCTTTAAAGGCATTCTCCCGAAATTGATTCCTTTCAATTACAATCAGACATTCGTTTTTCAAATATCTCAATAATCACATTAATAATGATCAATAACTGAACAGCGTTCAAAAGTGCCTAGTTCTTAACACTAAACACAAAGATGTTGATTTTCCTCTTTTAGTGTAAGTCAGTGCTGATTATCACTGTTTTCAATCTGGCTGCTCAAGTTGTTGAACATGGTATGATTTGGCTTCAAAAGAAACTTTGCTCATAAAAAGTTAATTGCCTGCTTGATCTTTGCAAATCCTGCAAGCAGATCTGTTGAAGGCAAGTAAACTGACTTCAGTGTTGGACTCTCTTCTGCGATAAATGTCATATGGAAACCTAGAATATAAGTTCAGAGGTAATACGAGAAAAAGAGTAATAAACAAATATGAATAGCATATGAAATAAGTACCTCAGTATTCTTTGAAGGTTCCTCTATTTCAGTACTTGGGAGAGATAGTCTATTTTCACAGTCATCTTTGCTTGCCACTTTTCTTTCAGTGGAGATCAATTCTTGGGTTCTCAATCCAATCAGCAAATGTGGAGAGGTAAATGTAGATATGCACCAGCCAGGGTAGGGTTAATGTTGCACCCAGAGGTTATTCTATTTTAATCTATAAATATATATGGATTCATTGAAAAATATAAAAGTAAAAGTGTGAATAAATCTAAGTGTATTGTATAGAATGTGAGAGTTTGGATGATTCAGTTACTGAGTTGAGGACGTAAGATGTGAATTAAATTGACAACTCTGCACTGCCTTTTGGTGTGGGTGTATTATTTAGTTCCAACATGTGACATTGAAGAAATGATCCATAGATTTGTTGGCATGCTGATGACGTCATCCTATTTTATTAAATATTGTGAAAATCCATCTACGTGTAAACATTTGCAATATCATTATTCTTATTACAGAGGACGCCCTGTTGTACTGTATAGGGAAAATTATGTTTGACATGATGATGGCCGGATAGCAGGGGAGAAGTTAAGGTGAAAGTAATATTATAACTGTTTCAATTATTTTGTGGTTTCTGCTTTAGGCAGTATTTACCCCAGTCAACCTCAACTAAACCTTAAGTAAAGTATGTTTTTCATTGAATTTTGTAGGATGGTTTCATGGCTTCCAAACCCAATGCCACAGCATCAATTGGCCCAGAAACCAATGTGGATTATTGTCCCCCAATAAAAATGAGCCTAAGAGCTTGATAGCCTAATGGCTTACAAAACACCAATGTCCCTAAACACTAGTGATGCTTAATTTTCCCAGGCAAAAAGAATCATTAATAGCCCAAGCAGTAATAATTTTTAAAGCACTAATAATTTGCAGTAAAAAAACATGAATGAGCCCAACCATTAATGAGCATCAATCTACACAGCCAGTAATGAGGTTCAGTGTCCCCAATGATAAATGAGCATTGGGCCTGATTATGATGTTGGAGGTCTGACCGCCGAACCGACATTGCAGTGGTCGGGAGACGGCATCCCGAACGCCATATTAGGATTACAACGCCGGGCTGACGGTGTTGTGTCGGCGGTGCCACAGCAGCAGCATGCTTCGGCTCATAGAGAGCCTGAAGCATATAAGGCTGCAGTGGCAGCACCACCTGCACGTCGGGTGCACTGGGTACCATGCACCATATCGTGCAAGAAGAGGGGCCCCATGTACTTTGCTCAATGGGCAAAATCACCCTGGGGCACTGTTTGGGGATTTTCATGGCGGGGTCCCTGCCATGAAAAGGTCGGCGGATAGGCAGATCGTGATTGGGACGCTGGTGCGGGCATCAGCACGTCCTCCCATCCCTGCCACTTTCCACACTGCCACCGCTGCAGGACCCAGGATCCTGGCAGTGGCGGCAGTCTTGTGGCGGTCTGACCGCCATGGTCATAATTGGACGGTCAGACCACCTAGGAGGCTGCGGTCGATCGCCACCCTGAGTACGGCGGTCTTCCGACCGCCGTACTCATAATCAGGCCCGTGTCTGAAATGTGGTATAGCGTGTAGAATTAAGAAGCCCAATGCGCTTTAGAGCAGGTGCTCCCAACTGAGCATTACAAGTTTAAAAAGCAGATGAATAAGGTGAACACAGAGTCTATTTACTTTTTTTTTTATAGATTGTTAGAAGAGCTGAACTATCCCACAATTGTGGTGGAGACTAAGAAAGATTAGCTCCGTCATTTTTCATGCCTTTTAAAATGTGGAATGATCTCTGGGGATGTATGCCACACAGACCACTTGCTAAATTTATTTCCTAAATTACTATATACAGGCAAAGTCAAGCAACTGTTGATGAAGTGAGTGTGACCTTTCGGGCCATAATCGAGGGTTGTGAGAGGAATTTCTGTGGTTTGTTTTAGTTTCTTGTAACCGGGGCAGCTGCAGTCTGTCTTGTTCCACTTTCAATAACATTTCTGGTCTGGTGAGGGTGGAATTGACAGATTCCCAGATTTTCAATTACACACAGGAGACCGGGGCAGCTGTCAGCTGCCAGCTACTGTAGTCCTTTCTGTGAAGCATTTTCGTGCTAAGGAACATAAGGGAAGCTATCCTCATCCCTGGTATCCTGTTTGCAATTGCGAACAGGGCTCCAGGGCAACTTTCAGCTTTCCTGGCCTTCTTTCACTCTCGAAACCATGACAACATAGAAGGGCCAGCACAAGTGCTCTACTGCCTTGTTGGCACTTAGAAACAGGATACCATCAGGTCTTCCTTGTCCTGAAAAAGTATACATATAAAGAGGACTGAGGCAGCTGATGACTGCCTGTGTCCTTTATGCAGTTGAGAACATGACACTGGAACAGCAATCAGCTGCCACCATCATCCTTGCCCTTCATCAGGACACGGAGTCCCCAAAGTCCTGTCTACTCAGCTTCCATATTCAAAAAAGTAAACAAGAAAATAAACCAGGGCAAAATAGGAGGGCAGAGGCCAAAGAATCCTCATAACCATTTGACAAGGCCCGAAACAATGTAGGAGAAGCTTTAACTGCCCCTGAAAAAAAGAATATATCTCAGTGAGATCCCCTTGCTTTGGCGGGTCCAAACAAACATCCTGATCTCCAGATGATGAACTTGCCCAAGGAGAAGGGGATAAAAAGCTCCTCTTTTTTCATATGTTGATGGTCTACATAACAGGCCAGTGTGACACCCGGATAAGTGGGTAGAGTTAGGGCGTAATAATAATACATAAGGACATAATAGTTCTTTAGCTCTTCTGCTGGGTGTTTTTTTCGCTTTAGTCCCCTAATGTTCATGAAAATGGCAGTTTCTTTTTTTAACAAATGGATGGCTATATCCTCATCAATAAACATGCTGCACCACATGCATGGTTTACTAAGCTTCTTTTCTGAGACTCAAGCAACCCATCTATGTTGCTTTCTATGCTTTAATTTGTGAAACATTGATGTTTTAGATCAACTGGGAGGTAAACCTAAAAGTTTTTTAGAGCAATTGCAGTCATTGATATTCTGGTGTGTTTATGAATACTGTGAAAAAAATTGTCTTTATAAACATTTCCTTTTGTTTTTTAATTTCCCAGATGTTTGAAAACATCAAAGGATATATACATAAACAAACTCTTTTGAAAGGACTATCTGATTTTTCACTTAGAACTTTACTAATGATGAATGAAAAACACAAGCCATACAAAAGGCACCAAAGAATTTTAGAAGCGCAAGCTGTTTAATTTAGTGTACTTTCCTTTAGCCTTTTTCTATTTTTTGTGGTTTATGTTGCCTTAGAGGATGTCCATGTGAAAAGTGAAACACATTTTTAAGAGACCCTCCTATAACATCGTGCTCCCCTTGATCACACTACACCAGATCTGGAAGGATGAAAGTGGGACTGCAATACTTATTTTCCAAGGTATGGTGCAGATTATTGAATGCGACTACATTTATTAAGAATCCAAAATTGTATTTCTTGTGTGGAATTTTGTTACTCTTAATTACAGAGTTGCGAACCCCATCTTTGTAATATATTTTCTAAACAAGATCCTGAAAGATCCCAAGACAGCTTGGTTCACACCAAGGGAAGCGCCTAAACCTAGGTGCAACAAAGGTAATAAATAACACTCCAGGCTGAGAGGATCTTTTACATAAAATTATAATTTGGTGTCTTTCAATGGTACAATGGAGATTAAGAGGAATTTAAAGCCTACTTCAGAAGCTCTAGACGCACCTATCAATTGGATAAAAAGAGCGTCCCCCTCAGTAGGAATGAGATGAGTAGCAGATTAGGACGTGTATCACAGCTCCCCAGTGTTAGATGGGTGAACCCTGTGATAAAGTAGGCCGCACAATGACGGTGAGGATTCAGTCGCCTCCATGGCAGTAGGGGCACAGGGAATGCAACACGTATGAACAAAGTATTATGTGCTTGATTACATGTAGTACATCAATTTTCAGACTGTCAAACTATCCTGTAAAGTTACTGAAATGAGGGCCTCAGAATGTTCAAACAAAAGGGTGCTTGGCAATGAGCCAGTGAGAAAAGTCCTCAGATTCTGTGAACCCTAGAGCTACCATCTATAGGCTCGAGCAAAGTAAGCTACTGATTTGCGACCCATGGCTGGTCTAGAACCCTGTATTTTAGCAATGTGTTATATTCAGTACTGTTGTAATTGGCCCTCTCTGCACGGGCACCCCCAACTTTTTGCTTTCAACCCCCCCCCATTTTCTGAATTTTGTTTTTGTTGACATTAGGACTCTGTGCACTTTACCACTGCTAACCAGTTCAAAAGTGCTTGTGCACTCTCCCTTAAACATGGCAAATTGGCCTACACCTGATTGGCACATTTATTTTACTTTTAAGTCCCTAGTAAAGCGGTACTACATGTGCCCAAAGCTTGTAACTTAAATGTTGGTAGTGGGCCTGCAGCACTCATTGTGCCACCCACTAAGGTAGCACTTTAAAACATGTCTCAGGCCTGACATTGCAGACTGTAGTTCAGTTTTAAACTGTCATTTCGGCCTGGCAAAGTAAACCTTTTCCCAAGCCTAACCCTTCCTTTTTAATAAACATACATCATCCCTACAGTAGGCCCTACACAGTCCATAGGGCAAGGAGCAGTGTTTTTAAAAAGTAGGACATGTGGTTGTTATGTTTTCTATGTCCTGGTAGTGAAAAACTTCCAAATTTGTTGCTCACAAAAGTCATATTTCTTCCATTGGATAACATTGGGTTACCTTGTTACATTTAATAAGTGCTAACTTTTGATTGGAAACAGATGGTGTTAGAAATTGGGTTTCAGGTTGGCAGAGGTATGCACCCTGTGCAAGCAGGAACCACAATCCTAATCAGGGTAAGCTAGATACAGTGTCAGAAAGAGTGTTAGCCTCTCCCTCCCTTCCTGCCCAGGAAGAGCAATCAGAATGTAGATGAGTACTCAGACACACCTAACCTTCCTGTGTTGGTGGCTGTCTAGAGGGAATGAACAAAGTGTAGCTGTCACCCACACCAGACATGTATTGGAGACAAGCTGCAGTCACATCAAGCAGTGAGGGCAGAGAAATGCCCACTTTCTAAAAGTGGCCTTTCTAAAATAGTAATATTAAATCCAGGTTTACCAGTAAAGGGGATTTATCAATACCATCCCAAAAATATAAACCGTGATGCAGCTACACCTTTCTAATCAGGAATTACAGCTTAAAAGTGTATTAAGGAATTCCTAATGTTAACCTATGAGAGGAGTAGGCCTCGCAGTAGTGAAAAAAGTGTTTGTCACTACCAGGACATGTAAAACTTAAAAGCACATGTCCTCTTACTTACACAGCACCCTGCCCTATGAGCTACATGGGGCCGACCTTAGGGGTGACTTATGTGTAATAAAAGGGGAGTATAAGGCTTGGCAAGTAGTTTTAAATGTAAAGTCAAAGTGCCAGCATTCTGCACACACAGGCCCTGAAATGGCAGGCCTGAGACAGGTTTGAAAGGCTACTTGTGTGTGTAGCACAATCAGTGCTGCAAGCCCACTAGTAGCATTTTATTGACAGGCCCTTGGTATTCGGTATACCACTGTACAAGGGACTTCTAAGTAAACTAAATATGCCAATTGTGTATACATCAATATTACCATGTTTAAGGGAGAAGCACATGCACTTTAGCACTGGTTAGCAGTGGTAGAGTGCTCAGAGTCCTAAGCCCAACAAAAAGAATCAGCAAAAAAAGGAGGTAAGCAGGCAAAAAGTTTGGGGGAAGACCACCCTAAGGAATACAGATTTAACAGATAGAAATGTCAAATTTTGACTCAAATGAATTGTAAATAAAAACCCTATTTAATGGTAAAGTTGGATTTTAAGTGACAATTCTGAAAAATCCACTTTTAGAAAGTTGGCATTTTCTTGTACTAACCATTTGGTGCCTGCAGCCTATGTCCTGGGTCACTTGATTGTGAATAGCTAGGCAGTTGGTCTTTGTGTATTCCTCCCATACAAAGAGACAAAGGAGGACTAGGTATTGGCAGATTGGGACATCCTACCAGTATGGGTGGGAGCAGGTCTACTCCCCACCCCACTGACATTTCAAAGGACTGCCTCCAGCACACACAAAGAGAGCTGACACCAGTACTTTGTAACCCCAGACTACTTGGAGCCTTAGCAAGGTAGAAGAAGAACCGGCCCTGGACCCTTGGTTGGGGTGCAGAAGGTGCTGCTCTTGACAAGCCCTAAAAGTTGGGACTTTAAAAAATCTTTCACCAAAAAGTGACCCAAGAACCAACAGAAGGACAGGACCTACTTCCTGTTTAGCGTGACCTTCAGCAGTAGTATCCGGCCTCACAAAGCCCTCATCTGTTACAACCAGTAGCCTTGTCCCGTTGAAGATTTTCGACTTCCAAAAAGAGTCAAAGTCCAAAAGTAGAAATCTTCAACGTGACTCAATCCATCAGCTTCCCAGTGACAATGCCTCTTCCTTGGACCCGCTGGATGCCTTGTCCTGCTAAACTTTACCTTCTCAGGACCATTTTTTCAAAATTTCTTTTAAGTCCAAAGGTAAGGTGAGACCGGGCCAAATCCACTTCATGTAGTCGAACCATGCTCCATCACGGTAGGCCTTAACTTTTGACTTTTCCCCGGTATAGCGCGACCAGATGTCTGTGGTTGGCACGTTGATCTTTTAGGTGCTATTAAACACTTAAAACGTTAAAAATTCCTAACTGAAGTTCTACTAGTTGGGTTAATTTGTTATGATGTCATTTTATTTATTAACGTTTACTCTATTTTTTTAATTGGGGTTTTGCTTGTGTTGACTTTTCACTTTATTACTGTTTGAGTGCTGCATAAATATTTTACACATGGCCTCTAAGTTAAGCCTGACTGCTTTTGTGACACGCTAGCAGAGGGTTAAGCACAGGTTATTTTTGTGACTTTTGTGGTTTATCCTGAAAATGACTGTGGTTGTTGCTTGAGAAGGGTTTACATCCCCCTCAACCAATAACCCAATTTTCTACAAATATACTGACAATTATGCTGGGTGATTTGTCAAGTATGTGCTTTGACATTCTTTACCATTTAAGATGAATTTCTATTGAATCAAAACTGATTTTATTACTCATTTTGGTATTCTAAAGCCTTTGGATTATTGCATTGAATTTTATTTGCTAGATTCTGAAACCAAGTTGGGCAGTTGTTATCTAACTTATAACTTTTAATTAACTCTGATGGAGTCTATGGATAACAAAGATCAGTCATGAGATCAATCACAGCTATCTTAAACTCTGGTCCTAAGCTCCAGCACAGAACTAATTAACCTAAACAAGATGTCCAAGTCATTCAGTTATCCTATTTTACTTATTTCAATAATTCAGGATAGGGGCCTACACAGTGGGAATGAATGCTGATTTTTTTCCTTAGCCAAATAGTGATTTAACCAATACAAACACACTCATTACTGCAAAAGAGCTGATTGATTTTGACGTCATCCATCTAAAGTATTATAATATTTTACCTTGGCATGGGACAGGGAGGAATCCATGGGCATTAAATCACCAAAATGCCAGGGGTAGCGGAATTGACATCACATACCATTTGACATTAATGACATCACATAAAGTGACATCATATGAGCCTTGATCCTAATTTTTACCGGAAGGCATGCCAAATGCCCCTAATGTCACAACAATTGACATCACTGAAGTTCCATAATAGCTACGTGATTAGATACCACCTATGTTATGAGGCTAACTTGATGTTTGAAAGTTCTAGGTCTTAATACTTTAGCTGAATAGTAGTGAGTGAGCAAAGAAAGCAATACCGACTTCTTTTAGGGGGTTTCTTCAACCGAGAAAATTTGAAAAGAATGGAGTGACATTGTGCATTCTAAAGCACAATTTTCACATAAATTTGCTAAATGCCATAGGCACTGATAAATGCAAAAGAAACAATTGATGGACGGAATGCTGGACAATGCAAACATTCACCCCCAGTCACAAGGATCTGGGTTAAATCCATCATTCTTTTGCTCACCACACCACCCCAGTTTGGACCCAGCCATATGCAAATCAGTCTTGACCCTGTTCCTTGTGGGAACAGTCCAGCCCGAACTGCCAAGCCAGGTCCTCCCTGGACCGGAAACAAGCATCCTAGGACCGGTTTCAGGGCACTGATAAGGCACTCATTAAATATTGAAATTCTTTCATAGTGTGCCAAACCAATGAAACTTAATGTTTCCCAGGAGTTGACCCCATTTGTTGTTTACAAAATGTGGTATGGGTGCCCCCATATGTCAAAAATTAACTTCATTGTGCCAGGGCCAACACTTTGTATTGGTGCCCCCTTATCTCATGGAGGTCCCCTTAAATCAAATATGACTGAAAATATGTCAGTGCAAAGAGTTTTGAATTTATGCCATCCATAAACCATAGGTGACCCCTTGGTCAAAAATTGCCTCAGTATGTTAGGACCATCCTCTCATATGCCAGGTTGTCCAACTTTCTGCCATTGTGCTAGTACCAGCATTATGCCACTGGTGTCCACATGCCAAGAATTTCTTCAAGTATGACAGTATTTTTCTATGGGTGCCCTATATACCATGAATTACCTCTAGTATGCCAGTGGCAGTATTTTACCATTGGTGCCCTTTATGCCAACAACTACCCCCAGTGTGCATGTGCCAGTATTTTGTCACTGGTGTCTGTCATGGTACAAATTGCTGCAATTATGCCAGGTTTTTGCCTGGCATAATTACCTTCATTATGGCAGGGCCAACAACAAACCCACAAGCTTTACATCCCATTATTGCTCACTTCACATTCACTCACTTACAATCATTCTCTCACTCACACTCACTCTCACTCATTTATTCTCACCCACACTCTCTTAGACCCCTTTACACTCATTACTATCCATTCTCAGTCACTCACGTGCATTCACTCTTAATCTCACTCATTCTCACCGACTCATTCTTCCTGACACTCAGGTTTGGGTTTACTAATGCTTTGCGCAGTGTTTATGTCACTTTTGTGATGTAAACCCAGCACAAAGTGTTAGAGTGGGATTTACCCTCCAACTAAAATTAGGATTTGCGTTGAATATTATCTCAAAGTAAAGCCAAGTTGCACTATGCGCTGCTTTGCATTAAGACGGTGTTCTATGGGTGGTGCATGGGCATTCCGATGCAACCACCCATGGGTTTTGATGCAAATTCATATCCACAAACATTGTTAGACAGAAATTTGCACAAAAATCATATGTCTCCTAGGGGCAGGTATAACAAGGAGAATTGTTTTCATTCCTCCTCATTTTTCCACTTTGCATGTGTGCTGCATTGTACAGCACACATACAAAGTGGGAAAAGCCTTAAAACATGGTTTTTGTACTGGAGGGGACCCCTTCCAGTACAAAACCTATGCTTCAGAGAATGCACACACCCGTAGACTATGGCACAAGGATGTGTGCGTTGTTGCATGGCTGCCAAAAGTGCTCCAGTGCACGGGGTAAGCAAAGATGCACCATATTTTAGCAGATATGGCACTTTTTTTTTCTCTGTTTGATGCAAAGCAGCGTAACAACTTGCTGCATTGCCTTGCGTCAAAGAATGCTAATTCTAGGCCACAATCTCACTCACTACCTGTCACTGACTATCACTTACATTCACTCACTAACACATGCTTACACACACAAACACACTTGTTCACACATAAGCACGCTCTCTCTCACTTAAAGTCACTTCCCTCCACAATCATACACACAACATACATTTAAAACCATTTTTACTTGCCATAGCTGCCACTAGATTGCTTGCTCCAAATAAGATTCTCCATTTCGTATTATACTAACAGTGAATGATAGAATTCTATTCACTATTAGAATTCTATTCACTATTAGTATAATAATTAATGAGCAGAAAATAATGATGCAGAGCCGCCGTTCTTGGCACTGATTTTGCCACCTCTGAGGCTAGGGGTTGCAAAGGCAGTGCCAGGGCCTGTCAGGGTGCCAGTCAGGGTCACAGCTTAGACCCTTGGAGACACCAAATTAACATCCATGGGGGAATCTAGGGGCCTATTTACGAGAATGCCACACAGTGCAGCGCAGCAAGTCACCTTGCTTCTTTTTGTGACAGGGAGAGGGCAGGAATGTGCCGTATTTCAATATGACGCATTCTTGCCTTAACCTGGGCTGGTGCCCTTTTGGCAGCCTAACGCCAACGCTGGCACCTTTGCACCGTGGTACATGGGTGCCTGTGTTACATGCAGGATTGCTTTTGTTCAGGAAGGGACACTTTCCTGCACAAAAACAATCCTGAGAGGCATATTCCTCTTTCTAGGTGTGCTGCAGAATGCAGTACACCTAGAAAGAGGAAGTAACAAGGAGAAATAAAGCTATTTCTCCTCTTTAAGCCTCTACTGCGAAGGCATATCTTTTTGACGCATTCCCAGGATTACCAGTTCTGGTACATCTGGGAATGCGTGAAAAACCATGGGAGCTGAATGGGAATACCTTCACAGGGCAGAATAAGGCAAAGCAGCGATTTATGGAGCTACTCAGGGCCATGCGAAGTGGCCTTGCGTGGCTTCATAAATCACATGCAAGGTTTGTGTCGCTCTTGCAGCATGCTGCGTGGTGCAAGAGCAATGCAAACCGGCTCATAAATAGGCCCCTCAGTATCTTTAGTGAGGCTCAGTGCTTAGTTTCATGGGAGTTCACTGCAACTTGCACACCTCCCAGCACTGCCAAATGGCAGTGCCACCATTGCCTAATAGCCAAAACACTCCAATCAATGTGACAGTTTGGATTATTCAATGTCACAAAAATGTACGAATGGCCCAGATGAGGTATTATTTTAATTTTAATGCATATTGATTTTATATACTATCTGCTTACGTGCTTCACTCAAAATTAGACTGACAGCATCACCATGTGGTAGTGAGGATGCCATTCAAATGTCAACGGCAATCAATAAAAGCTTCACAGGGGATGAAAAGGAGCTTACATGTTGCTAAATTCAAGCGTTGAAAGCTAGGGATGAGCCGCATGGGACCGGTGAGAAGAAAAGTGGGATGACACAAACATAAATAACATATGCAGTATTTACGTTAATAAACTTTGACGGCTCCTCTGCTTTAGCTTCTGAGAATGCTCGGTTACTCACCGGTAATATTCATTACTCCGAGTCCCATTCCTGAACAGTGAGCAGCTAGTCTGCTCCCCAGAAACCTAAAACCTAGCAGAGCTCTAAGCACTTCCCCCAATATGGCGCCACCAATCCGGTGAGGATAAAGGGGGAAGTGCGCAACATCACATCCTGAGAATACCAAAGAAACCCAGAAAACAAAAAAACAATCACCATAAACAAAACCACAGGGAGGGAGGGAAGGGCACAGGAATGGGACGGGAAGACCAGGACTGAATGAATATTACCGGTGAGTAACCGGGCATTACCTCCTCGTCCTGTCTTCCCGTCCCATTCCTGAACAGTGAGCCCATACCCAAGCACACGGTGATTGTAAGTAAAAAAGACCAGAAATGCGTCAGACAGGTCAATTTAATCAAATGAAAGCAGTACAAATCACAAACCATGTACAGCAGACAAAACATGAGCGCCAAAAGCAGCCGAGGCTGCCATCCCCAACTGAAAACGATAATGAGAAACAAAAGTATGGGGAGAAGCCCACGTGGCAGCATTACAGATGTCACGCAAGGAGGCACCCTTGAACAAGGCCCAGGAGGAGGAGACACCCCGGGTGGACCTACCCTGGACCGAAGAAGGGAGAGGACAGTGAGCCGACTCGTAAGTCGACACAACAGCACCCTTAAGTCAACGAGACAAAGTGGACACGGAAGGCCGAAGACCCTTCCCAGAGAGGCCGTAGGTGACAAACAAAGAATCAACCTTCCGAAAACCACTGGTCCTGTCTAAATAGTTGTGGAGAGCCCTCAGCACATCCAAAGAATGGAGAACCAACTCCTCCGGGGAGGAGGGGTCCGGAAAAAAGACAGGGAGGACAATATCCTCCTGACAGTGGAAAGAAGACAAAACTTTGGGCAGAAAAAACTGATTAGGACGAAGAACGACCTTGTCAGAGCAGAAACGCAAAAAGGGAGGGGGAAGCCATCAAAGCACCAAGATCACCAACCCGCCGCCCAGAAGTAATGGCCACGAGAAAAAGAACCTTAGCAGAAAGGAACTTAAGGTCCACAGAGAGCAGAGGCTCAAAAGGGGGCCCCGTCAAGGCCTGGAGAACCAGTGGAAGATCCCAGGCCGGCACAGGAGAGTGAGAGACAGGCAGCTGAATCAGAAAACTCCGCAAGAGGCGAGCCACCAAAGGGGAGATAGAAGAAACAGAAGAACCTCGAAAAGCCAAAATGGCAGCCCACTGCGCCCGGAGAGTGGAAACAGCGAGCCCCAGGACAAACCCCTCCCGCAAGAAATCCAGCACCCGCACAGCCGCCCAGGAGGAGGAAGACAGACCCTTACCAAGGCACCAGGAGGAGAAGTTCTTCCAATGATGGTCGTAGGACTTCAAGGTGGAAGGGCGCCTAGACAACTGGATGCACTGGGCAACCTCAACAGAACAACCCTAACCCAACAAACTCAGCCTTTCAAGTGCCAAACCCCCAGCCGGAGGCGGCGCAGTGAGGAGAGGCGGAGAAGAGGAGCCCTCAGGGGGGAGGGACACAGGGGAAACCGCCAATGGGGGCACACAGACAGAGTCAGAAGAAGGGGAAACCAAGGCCGACGTGACCACTCCGGCACCACCAGAAGAACGTCTGCCCGGTCCAACCGAATCTTCCGGAGGACCCGGGGGATTAAGGCAAACGGCGGGAAGGCAAAAAGGAGACCCAGCGACCATGGGACGGAGAAAGCGTCCATCGCCCAGGCCAGACGAGATGGAATGAGGCTGCAAAAATGAGGAAGAAGGGCCGACTCCTCCGAGGCAAACAGATCCAGCCAGGAAAGGCGGAACCGGAGGACAATCTGATCGAACAGAGCCGGGGACAGATACAGTGCCACAGAGGAAGGGAACACCCTGCTCAGGGAGTCCGCAGGCCCATTCTCCCTCCCCGGAAGATAGACAGCCGTCAGAGACAAGAGACTCCGCTCGGCCCAAAGACCGATCATCCTGGAAAGGAGAAACAGAGACCGGCACATGCCCCCCTGATGATTCACATACGCCCGAACAACCTGGTTGTCGGTCTGAACAGAGACAGCACGGCCCAGAAGGAGAGGAGCAAACCACAGCAGGGCCAACCAAACCGCCCGCAGCTCCTTCCAGTTGGAGGACTGAAGAGACTCGAACCCGGACCAACGACCCTGAGCCTCGGAAGCACCCAGGACCGCACCCAACCCATGGCACTGGCATCGGTGGACAACACAACCACAGTCGGAGGGGGAAGAAGGTCGAACCCCCGGGAAAGAGACTGAGGGGACAACCACCAATAGAGAGCAGCCCGAATCTCCGGCATGACGGGAATAGGAGCGTCGTAATCCTGAGAAACAGGATCCCAGTGGGCCAGGGCGTGATGTAGGAGGGGATACAAATGCAGACGGGCCCAAGGGAGGAGATGCAGAGTGGAAGCCATCTCCCCTTGACTCCGCAACCAGAGCCGTGCAGAAACATGGAACTGGGACAGAACCCAAGAAAGGTGATGGAACAAAGTCAACTGTCTCTCCTGGGAGAGGTACACCATCCCCAGATCCATGCAGAAGAGAGCCCCCAGGAACTTCAGAGTCTGGGAGGGCAGCAGGGAGGACTTCCGGTGGTTGATGAGGAACCCAAAGGACTCCAGAAGATGACACACCTGGTCCACATCCGTCAGAGCCTGAGAGAAAGAAGGAGAAACAATCAACCAATCATCCAGGTAGGGGAAAACCTGAAGACCCCTGGAATGGAGAATACCCACCAGAGGGGCCAAGAGCTTTGTGAAAACCCTTGGCGTCGATGAAAGGCCGAAAGGAAGCACTCGGAACTGAAAATGGCGAGAGTCCACAGCAAAACGGAGATACTGCTGATCCGCAGGATGGACAGGGACGTGAAGATACGCGTCCATGAGATCCAGGGAAGCAAGGAAACAGCCCGGCAGCACCAGATGCAGGACAGACAGCAAAGTCACCATCTTGAAAGTACGCTTAGCAACATAGAGATTGACCCTCTTCAGATCCAAGACAGGGCGCAGATCTGTCGTATCCTTTTTGGAGACCAGGAAGAGGATCGAATAACAACCCCTGCCCCGCTCCAGAGGAGGAACCTCCACAATAGCCGCCTTCTCCAACAGAATGCGCACACCCTCCAGCAAGGCCGCCCGCCTCACTGGGTGACGGGGCAGGGGAGTCTCCCGGAAGACTGGCGGGGGAGGAGAGGAGAACTCGATCCGATAACCCTCCGACATAGTCTGCACCGCCCAGGCATCCGGAAGAGTCAACCACTGATGTAGAAAAAAGCGAAGGCGACCCCCAACTAGAAAAGGCAGACAGTCACTGGGCAGGAGAAGGGGGGGGACAGCACCACCGACGGGGGCCCGGGACTTGGCACCACCAGGGGCCCCCCGGCCACAACCCCTGCCACGAAAGGGCTGCGGAGCACCCCGTGAAGAAGAAGCCAAACGCCTGCTCCCGAGAAGGAGGGCGAACAGGAGCCACAAGCTTGCGGTTTTCCGCCGACTGCTTGACCATATCCTCCTGCTGGGGTCCGAACACCCGGGAACCCACAAGGGGCAATTTAAGCAGGACCGACTTCTGAGAGGACTCAGCCTTCCAAGAACGCATCCAGATATGACGCCTAGCAGCAATCGAAGCCCCAGAAGCAGCCACAGCGGCACCCAATTTGTCAAAAGAAATGTCCGACAAATAGCGCACCTGGAGCTCCATGAGGGCCAAGAGAGAGGAGGCATCCTCCCCGTCCTGCAAAAGAAGAGCCAGGGCCTGGAAATCCTTCAGCAGGGACTGGACCACGTAGTTGGAGTAGGCTGTAGCCCGGACTGCAAAGTTGGAAGCAGCGTAGGAACGCTTCACCGCCCCTTCCACCAGCTTATCCACAGCGTCAGAAGGAAGGGCATCATCAGATAGAACCAGACCCTGCGTGGAAAGACCAGCCATCAAATTGTCCACCTTGACAGACTGAGGGAACTCAGCAGCAAACCCCTCCAAAGGATACCGCTTACCCAAAAAGCGAGGGAAGACGGACTTATCCACATCCTTCCACTCATGAGCAAGCACCTTGCGCACAGCGTCATGCAAGGGCAAGGACTCAGGATCCGGCTGGCGATATTGAGTGAAAAAGTAATCCTCCAGGACATCTGGCACAGGAGGAGCGAAACCCAAATTGTCACGCAAATGGCCAAACAAGTCAGAGAGCTCCGCACCCTGAACAAAGCGACCACGCACACAATCATCCTCCTCGGTCCCCACATCCTCAGCAGAAGGGTCAGGCTGAGTAAGAGACCCATGAGGCACCTTGGCTGGAGGGCCAGTCGCTTCCCGAGCCCGGAAAGCACTAGCAACTGCCTCATTAATCAGGAGGCGAAGGGCACTCAGAGTAGGAGCGGCATCAGGAGCATCCATTGTAGCGCAAACAAAGTGTAAGGGGCACCAAACACAAACAGCAGAGGCGGGAACCAAAAGAAAACGGACCCGTTTTGAAAGAAACGAAGTCCCGAGGCACCCGACCTCTTGCGGTACCAGGCAAGGGGGCGGACGCATAAAAGAGCGACCGACAGCCCCCAAAAAAAACCCAGGATGCAGGAATCCCTAAAGGACGATCCGCGCCGTCGGGAAAGACAGAGAATCCCCGCCCGCTAAAGCAGGGCGCGCTGGGACCTCGCCAGAGAGGTGCGCACGAAGCAGGTGAGGAGCCAGGAAAAAAGCAAACAGGCACAAGCGGCCGCTAGAGCGGGCCGCGAAAGCAGCAAAATGCCATCACCAGCCCCCACCACAAATAAGAAAAAAACGGCCGCTACAGCAGGCCGCCAACAATAACAGAAGACACGGAGACAGAACTCACCCGATCCAACAGCTCCGCTAGGCAACAGGAAACTGACGAGAGTCAGAAAAAAATGAACAGGATGTGATGTCGTGCACTTCCCCCTTTATCCTCACCGGATTGGTGGCGCCATATTGGGGGAAGTGCTTAAAGCTCTGCTAGGTTTTAGGTTTCTGGGGAGCAGACTAGCTGCTCACTGTTCAGGAATGGGACAGGAAGACAGGACGAGGAGGTAATGTTGATTTGTCTGTTAAGGTTTGTTCTACACCTTCGCCTTTAATTGTCACCTCTCTCTCGTTTGACAGTTGCTTTTGTGTTCTCACATGGAACTGGAAAAAGAGAGAGCGAGACTGTTTTAGATATGCTGAAAGTGGGTTACCGTCACATCAATATTTTTGTATAAATGTATCTTGAAGGATGCACAGACACCCTTGTCATGATGATGCACATTCATTGGACGATCTCTGTCTAGTTTGGTTTATCTTTGTTTCTAGATCTGGCTCACCACCAGAGAGGATTTTCCACTGCTGTATTTTATCCACTGTGTAAATGCTTGGACTTCTTGAATTCCTTGGTTCTGTGTCAGCTGGTCTCTGGAGCTCAGAGGCCCTCCTTGACAAAGGACCTGAGAGAATTGATATGATGGCCCCAAGTTACGTACACTTCACGCAACGCAGAGCAGCAGGTAAATTTGTTACGCTACACCATGTTGTGTGAATGGGAGAGAGCAGAACAGTACCATATAAACTAAAAAGTGGCACTGCTCTGCTCCCTTCCTGTACTGGCACACTTTTGGGTGCTATGCACCAACGCAGATACCCTTGCGCCGTAGTGCAAGGGTGTCTGCATTGTAGGAAGCATAGTTAGGTTACGCCTGCACAGTGCTTGTGCTGTGCTTGTGAATTCTCTTGTATTTAATATATCGTAAAAAGGGGCTCTTATCAGTTCCCATAGCTGAATTACTGTGTTAATTCACTTTTGAGGGAACTTTTTTTTTTAACTTCCCTGGACTGCACACATTTACGATGCTTATACTAAAGCTATTCACACTGTTTAAGCCCCATTCACTGTCAAGATAAAATCTCTTCCCACGGAAAAGGTAAAGAGCTTCAAGCAGTATGCTGGAATACTTGCTTTTTATTACATAGATGTGTAAAGCACACTCTTTAGCCTTATAACATTTGTGGCGTTTCCTATTCATGCCTTAGTGCCTTTCTTTTCCACTTTGTAGGCATTATCAGATTGATTTTTTTCAACGTAGTCTGTTTGGTCATTATGTTCAAATTCTAAATGTTGTAATATACATTGCGCATTAAAAATAAAGTTAATATACAAGAGCTATGCTATATTTTACTACTAAACAGGCAGCCACAAGTGCAGTTACCTTGCAGGCAACAGGGTCATGATTTGAATGGTGCAGCAGGTGCAGTAGCACCAGGCCCAAAAGTTGTTAGAACTACTCTAAATAAATAATATTTCTATATTTGACTACTAAATAGCCAGTCTCAATTGCAGTTACCTTGCAGTTAAAAGGAAATGTATTTGAATGGTGCAGCAGGTGCAGTGGCACAGGCCAAAAGCTCTAGGGACCCCACTAAACCCAAATTGTTGCTAAAATGTAAAACTAAACAGGCAGTCACAAGTGCAGTTACTTTGCAGACAACAAGGTCATGATTATAATGGTGCAGCAGGTGTAGTGACACCAGGACCAGAAGCTCTAGGTACCCACTAAACACCTAATATTGCAATATTTTACAACTAAACAGGCAGTCACAGGTGCAGTTATCTAGAAAGCGCTAGGGTCATGATTTCACTAGTGTAGCAGGTGCTGTGGCACCGGGACAACACGCTCCAGGCACCCCACTAAACACCGATTATTGCTATATTTTACAACTAAACAGTCAGTCCCAAGTGCAATTATCTTTCAGCCGCTAGAGTCATGATTTGAATGGCGCAGCAGGTGCAGTGGCACCGGGCCAAAAAGTTGTCAGAACTCCACTAAACACCTAATAGTGCTATATTTTTACTACTAAACAGAAAGTCACAAGGGAAGTTATCTCTCAGGCACTAGGGTCATGATTTGAATGGTGCAGTGTCACCCAGCCAAAAAGTTCTCAGAAACTCTCTAAACACCTAATATTGCTATATTTTACAACTAAACAGGCATTCACAATTGAAGTTACCTTGCAGTTGAAAGAGGCTTGATTTAAATGGTGCAAAAGGTGCTGTGGCACTGGGGCCAAAAGTTGTCATAACTCCACTAAACCAAATATTGCTATTTTTTTACTACTAAACGGGCAGTCATGAGAGAAGTTATCTGTCAGGCACTAGGGTCATGATTTGAATGGTGCAGCAGGTGCATTGGCAACGGGACCAAAAGCTTTAGGCACCCCACTAAACACCTAATATTAGCATATTTTATTCCTAAACATGCAACCACAAGTGCAGTTACCTTTCAGACAACAGGCTGATGATTTGAATGATGCAGCAGATGCAGTAGAACCGGGCCCAAAAGTTGTCAGAACTCCTCAAAACACATAATTATGCTATATTTGACCACGAAACAGGCATTCACAATTGCAGTAAAGGGATTGATTTGAATGTTGCAGCAGGTGCAGTGGCTCTGGGGCCAAAGCTCTAGGGACCCCACTAAACCCAGATGATTGCAAAAGTTTACTACTAAACAGGCAGTCACAAGTGCAATTATCTAGCAGGCACTAGGGCCATTATTTCAACGGTGCTGCAGGTGTAATGGCACCAGGGTCAAAAGCTGTCAGAACTCCTCTAAACACCAAATATTGCTATATTTAACTACTAAATAAGCAGTCACAAGTGCAGTTTGCAGGCACTAGGGTCATTATTTCAATGGTGCAGCAGGTGCATTGGCACCGGGGCCAAAAGTTGTCATAACTCCTCTAAACTCCAAATATTGCTATATTTACTACTAAACAGTCAGTCACAAATGCAGTTATCTTGCAGGCACTAGTGGCATGGTTTGAATGGTGCAGCAGGTGCAGTGGCACTAGGACCAAAAGTTGTCAGAACTCCTCTAAACACATAATATTGCTATTACATCAATTAATTCTTTTTTTCCCTCTTTCATTTCAGTTTTCAAAATGTTGATATTACTTACCCGCACTATACCACTAGTAACAGCACAATATTTTGCCTTTTTGTATATAAACAAGTTTATTAGACTTTCTGTAACTTATATTGTACAAGTACTCAGCATGCTACAACTTACAACAAAAAACTGCTTATTATTAATCACATAGGTGAAACCTAATGCATTTACCAATGCTTGTTTTTGTACTGGCAGCATTCCCTACCAGTGGAAAAAAAGGTGCCTAAGGCAAGGCGATGAACCAGAGCTAATATGGACAAAGAAACCACAAACAAACAGGATACTATGAACATACAATAAACAATGACATACAAAGATTGGATGTTCAATCATTTAATTTATAGAAAAATAGTCATAAATAGTTTATATAGGCATTTTTCTGTATATATTTAAAATACATTTCTTGGCATAAATTGATAATCATGAATTAAATTTACATAGCAGTGCTAACCAAGTAATGCAATCATTGTTGTTATGCTTATTCTCTGTAATACAATGTTTGAACTGAGTTGATCTGAGCGTAGTTAACAATGGAATTTGTTTAAAAATAGATAACACACAAAAACATTTACATGAACTGGCGGTCAATTATACACACACTACGCGCGTTTCGAATTTTGATAGCGGTATCCCAGGAACTTTTCACGCTTAACGTATCTACTTTTTGGAGCCGGATATCGAGAGCTCCTCTTCATCATTTCATCTGGAAATCGTTTCAACCCTGTGAGGAACAACTTGTCTCTCACTTAAAGCAGAGACTTATTAAATCAGCTGCTTGCTGCTACCAGTGGGCCAGTTATATCAGGAGCTCACCGCCAGCTGCTTTGTTTTTAAACCAGTCCTATATATTTTCCATAAATTACCTTGTGTACAGTAAACATTAAGTGAAATACATGCAGCGCCAGTCTGAATAAGGACACCCTAACCTTGATGACTATTGGAAGTCCAGACCTTCAGTCACATAATTTTCAGTAAGTCCATAGGTAGTTTACCAACAAGATTTTAACTGAGACGGATCCCTGAGGAAGGCAAAGCCGAAACGCGCGTAGTGTGTGTATAATTGACCGCCAGTTCATGTAAATATTTTTGTGTGTTATCTGTGTGTGTATAATTGACCGCCAGTTCATGTAAATGTTTTTGTGTGTTATCTATTTTTAAACAAATTCCATTGTTAACTACGCTCAGATCAACTCAGTTCAAACATTGTATTACAGAGAATAAGCATAACAATAATGATTGCATTACTTGGTTAGCACTGCTATGTAAATTTAATTCATGATTATCAATTTATGCCAAGAAATGAATTTTAAATATATACAGAAAAATGCCTATATAAACTATTTATGACTATTTTTCTATAAATTAAATGATTGAACATCCAATCTTTGTATGTCATTGTTTATTGTATGTTCATAGTATCCTGTTTGTTTGTGGTTTCTTTGTCCATATTAGCTCTGGTTCATCGCCTTGCCTTAGGCACCTTTTTTCCATTGTAATTTTCCCTGCAGCTAGGCATTCTCATCCTTTATGCAGGGGGCCCGTTCTTTCCCAAACTAGCATTCCCTTCCAGTACAAAAAACATATTTAAGGTTTTCCCGCATTGTATTTGTGTTGTAGAAAGCAGCACACATGAAAAACGTTACACCGACATATTCTCAAGTAGTACTACCGCCAAATAAGCTTGAAATAAGTCATGTGCCACACATTACCACTCAGAGGTAATGCAAATGAATTGCATAGAAATAGAGGTAAGGAATAACACTACCAGCACAAGGGCAAACACCCCAAAAAATGCAAAAAAGACAAATAACTGCACACATTGCAGACACCCATATACAGCACATTGTAAAAATGTAAACATAAAAGATGTACAAACTTAGAAAATTAAACATATGCACATTTTTAATGAATTATAAATACACAATTTAACTTACATCATTCACAACGCTGCACACACTCAAAGACCCATCTTGGTACTTAACATTCTCCAAAAACATACATACCCATACACACTACTCAATCAACACATACAAATTAACATACTTCCTTGAATACTAAATAAAACATACCATACCAAGGAAACCCCCAATAGTCACATATGAAAATTTTTACTACAACTCCCTCAGTTGTGTTCTGAGTAAAGCACAACAAGCATACAACTATACATCTACATGCCTTCCAATGACACTTAAAAAAAAAAAAAAAACACTTACTGGTGGGAATTTAGGCCTGTTGGTAATAAGGGAAACACTAGCACATTCGTTAGACGGAGTAACCTGCCTACACACCTAAGGTTAAGTAACACCTAACAAACGACCATAGTGTTACTGGTAGTAGTTGGGAAATGTACACTATTATGAAGTGTACATTTCTAGGCCTGGGCGTAGTTCGTGGAGTTTTGCTACACGGAACTCCGCGAAGTTACAAAAAAACTCTGCGAAGTTCCGCGAGTGGCGGAGTGCAGTGCGAACTGCAGTTTGTGCTGGTATTCCTGCGGCTCAGGTAGAAATTCTACCCGAGCGGCAGCTCGCGATCGTGAACTTACCGTTCGGGATCGCGAACTTACCGTTCGCGATCGCGAGTGGGGAAAAACTCCGCTGCACATCGCGAAGCGTAGTTTTCTGCACTCCGCGAGCTCCGCGGAGTGTAGAAAACTCCACAAACTCCGCAAACGGAGCGAAGCTCACCGCCCAGGCCTATACATTTCCCAAAACCAACATTTACATGGTTCAAGAGAGGGCATGTAAGCCAACTACTAGGACTAGTTTTACAATTGTATTTGTGGTTTGCTTTTTTAGCATAGAAGTACGCACAGGAAATAGCGATCTAGTTAATAGGTCTACGCTCTGAAACGTTTTTTGTGAATTGCTACCTATAAAGTCCTGGCTACCACACTAATTACCCAAATACCTATTTAAACCTAGAGGACTCTTCATAGAAGGAACACTGTCCATGTATTGCCCAAGCTAAATGCAGGCACTTCTTATTCAGTAAATGTTCTTTGAGTGGCATTAGAGTCAGTGGTGTAAATAAATTGGTGCAAACACAAGGAGATGATGGACGTAGCGCTGAAACTTTTCAGACACTCACCCCCAATCACTATTAGATCTCGGTTGAATCCATCATCATTCTTTAGCTCACTTTGCCACCCCTGTTCAGACACAGCCATATGCAAATCAGTCTTGACCCTGATCCTCATGGGAACAGTCCAGCCCGAACTGCCAAACCGGGTCTTCCCCGGACAGGAAACAAGCATCCTGGGACCGGTTTTGGGGTAACACCCCTTATCAGCCAGGCTAGCTTGAATCCAGAGGCAAAGTGAGCAAGGGACCCACGTCTGGGCATACCCTGCCAACTTAGGGCGAACAAAGCAAACACAAGGAGATGATGGATGGAGTGCTGAAACTTTTCTGACACTCACCCCTAGTCACTATAAAATCGGCTTGAATCCATCATCATTCTTGAGCTCACTTCGCCACCCCAGTTCAGACCCAGCCATATGCAAAACAGTCTTGACCCTGTTCCTCATGGGAACAATCCAGCCCGAACTGCCAAGCCAGGTCTTCCCTGGACCGGAAACAAGCATACTGGGACTGGTTTCAGGCTAAGACTCCTCATCAACCCGGCTAGCTTGAATCCAGTGGCCAAGTGAGCAAAGGGCCCATGTCTGGGCATACCCTGCCAATTTAGGATGAGCAAAGCAAACACAAGGAGATGACGGATGGAGCACTGAAACATTTCAGACACTCACCCCAAGTCACTATTAGATCTGTGTTGAATCCATCATCATTCTTTAGCTCACTTCGGCACCCCAGTTCAGACTCAGCCATATGCAAATCAGCCTTGACCCTGTTCCTCTTGAGAACAGTCCAACCGAAACTGCTAAGCCAGTCTTCCCTGGACCGGAAACAAGCATCGAAGATGGATTAAACCCAGATCTAACAGATCTAATAGTGACTGGGGGTGAGTGTCTGAAAACTTTCAGTGCTCCATCCATCATCTCCTTGTGTTTGCTTTGTTCGCCCTAAGTTGGCAGGGTATACCCAGACATGGATCCCTTACTCACTTTGCCACTGGATTAAAGCTAGCCTGGCTGATGTGGGGATTTAACCCAGATCTACTGGGACTGAGACTGGGAGTGAGTGTCTGAAAAGTTTCAGTGCGCCGTCCATCATCTTATTGTGTTCTTATTGTGTTTGCTCTGTAAACAAATTGGTAACACACGCTTGCATAAAGTTGATGGGACACTTAGATTCTTTTAACTCATGAGCTAATATCTCACTTACATTTGTGCCACCCAAAAATATCCATGTTATAATTGCAATATAGTTCTAATGTTCTGCCAGTATGTGATATCCTGGAGAGAGACTGCAAAATCCAGCCCTTGAATGGTTAGATTAAATTGCATCACCACAGTTGAAGAGGTGTTTGTTGGGGCCCTAATCATAGTGGCATCATGATGGATAGAATATTCAAACCTCCAGTTCTCAGCACAATATTTTATTGTGGAACTTGGCTCTGCTGACCTGTTGCGTGATGCTGACAGGATGTAGCTGACTCTAAAGTAGGAGGTATCCCATCTCTTCAAGCACTAGCAGCACTAGATGGAAAAGCAAAGTCTTAGATTCAGCAAGCTCCAGAACTGTCAACTGCCACTTGGTTAGATAGTGGCCACAGACAATGGTGTTTCCTCCCCTGTACACATAAGGGTACCCAGAGAAAGGGGTAGCACTCACTTCCTCAATCCAAGTTTTCTTGGTATTGCGTTGTTGGTGCGGGATGAAAAGGCAGCAGCAGAGATGGCAATGCAAATGTCTAGAAAAGGGATTGTGCACTCTTTTTTTAAATAATTTTTTTTATTGTTCATAACCAAGCAAATTTACATATACAGGTATTGGGTTTTCAGAATATACAGATTAGGTACAGGTGAATTCTGGATGGCACACTTGTTTTCCATTGATATAGCTATTAGATTTCAACATGATTTGCAATTTCAGGCTCATCGGGGGGAGGGACGGGGGGGGGAGAACAGAGGGAACACAAATTCTTCCACGATATACATTCCATTTTGTCCATATCTGAGACCACTTTTTCGGACACCCCCTAGAGATATACACGATTTATTCCCGAAACATACACCAGTCCATGTCTTGTTTCCATGATTTTAGACCAGGGTCCTCCCTCGCTCCCCACCCTCTGGCGATGTTACGCTTAGCTACCACAAAACCCAGGGTTGCCCTCGATTTTCTCCTTACTACTCAGATCCGTCGGTCCCCACACATTGAGCAGACACGTCCCGGCCCCTGGGTTCAGGTCTTGACCCAACACCTCTCCCATACACTTGCGCACACTTGTCCAGAACTTACGGACTTTGACACAGTCCCACAGGATATGTATAAAGGTGCCCTCCTCCCCACTGCCTCGCCTACAGTTAGAGTCTTTACCATATCCCATCCGTACCAAGGCTGGCCCAGAATAGTATATCCTATGGAGAATTTTTTATTGCACCAGTTTAAACCCTGACGAGATTGCAACTTCCCTGGGGGAGGCGAGCGCCTCCATCCAGTCTTCGTCGTCCATATCTGGTATGTCTTCGGGCCATTTTTCTCGAAGCCGAACAAATGGGTCGGATACGTGATTGATTAGCTTCCGGTAGGTGAGGGATATTGATTTCTTGCGCATGTCGCCGTCGAGGAGCCTGTCCTCCAATGGCATTGCTTCGGACAGTGTCTCCCCCAGCGGGATATTTGCATACAATGTATGTCGCATTTGATAGTATCTAAACAACTCCGAGTCTGCTAGGTCATATTCATGTTGCAGCACTGAGAAATCTACCACTTTACCCGCTTTCCACACATCACCCACCCTAGAGAGCCCAATCAGGTCCCATTTGTCAAAACCCATGGTATTGCGGAGTGATCCCAACAGGTGGGAGTCCCAGAGGGGGATGGCCTGTGTGATTTTCTTGTCCCAGCCCATACTTTTGTGAGTCGTGTGTCAAATCTGGACTGAGTGCAACGTGGGTCCCGTCAGTCGTAAATGAGCGGGTCTGGAGTAAAGTGCCCTGGTGTAGCAACCTCCCAGCAGGAGCCATCTGTCCATTTGGTGTCCCGGGTCATCAAGTGGTCTATATATGCACTGATATATAGCTGCCAATTGTGCCACCCAATAGTATTTTTTGGTATCTCGGAGTCCGATCCCTCCGTCGTACCATCCCCGAACCAATTTGGGAAATGATATTCGTGGAGTACCCTTTACCCATAGGAGAGCTCTTTGTTCGCTCTCTATTGCTGCAAAATAGGTCGCTGGGACCGGAGTGGGCGAGTTGTGTAAGATATATAGAAAACGAGGTAGGGACATCATCTTGAATAGTGCCGCCCTGCCTAGCAGGGACAGCGGGAGAGACTTCCAATGTTCTACGTCACTTTTGAGTCGCCGCAGCGGTGGCAAGAGATTATGGTCGTAGTATATCTTAGGATCTCTAGTAATATATATGCCTAGGTATTTAAAGCCGTCTACCGCCTCTGTCATGTTACACCTCTTGGGCAGGCGCGGAAACCCTCCCCTTAACACGTAGAGCAACGACTTGGTCCAATTAAAGGCATATCCGGAATATCTACAGAAGGTGCGGAATATGTCAAGGACTCTATTTATCGAAGCCCGCGGTGACGCTAGATATAACAGGCATCTAGGGAGATGCGATCTTCCCATTCCTTCGACCATCTCAGCCCTCTGACGACGGGGTCCTTATGGATCCAGCTCGCCAGGGGTTCTAGTACCAAGGCAAAGAGCAGAGGGGACAGAGGACACCCTTGTCTCGTCCCCCTGCCGAGGGCAAAGATCTCAGACTTTTTATTGTTCACTACCACCTGTGCCAGTGGTTCCGAATAGAGGAGTTTCACCCACCGAAGGAATCCAGGGCCAAACCCCATCTTTTCCAGCACTGCGAAGAGATAGGGCCACTCGATGGTATCAAACGCCATAGTGGCATCCAGGGACATCACAACTGCATCTTCTCTCAGTATATCCGCTCTCCCCATTACCCCGTGGAGTCGGCGGAGGTTCAGGGAGGTATTTCTAGAAGGCATAAAGCCCGATTGGTCTGGATGGACCAGCCCAGAGATCACCCCGACCAGGCGTGTTGCCAGCAATTTAGCCAATATCTTCGCTTCCGCATTCATTAGTGAGATAGGCCTGTATGAGGAGCACTGATCCCTAGGTTTGCCCTCTTTATGTATCACCACCACTGTAGCGAGTCGTTGATCCTGGGGAAGTCAGCCGATCTCTTGACTTTCCTCATACATCGCTATAAGGTATGGGGCTATTTCATCTGGCTTTAGTTTGTAAAGCTCTATCGGGAGGCCATTAGGTCCCATTGCCTGCCCCGACTGTAGGTTCCTGATGGCGCTCACCACCTCCTCAGCCATGAGCTCACTGTCGAGTAAGTCACTGTCAGCTTACGACAGTGTCGGAAGCCGTATATTCGTTAACAGGGCCTTCGACTCTTCCGCTGGCCAAGCCGAGCAAGATTTATATATCTGAAGGCAGTGTTTGGCAAATTCGTCCGCAATCAACTGCATGTCTGTGATTGTCTCCCCTTCCCCAACTGTGAGTTCTGTGACCAGGCGGTTTGCCTGATCGCGACGGTCCAGCCACGCAAGTAATTTGCCAGCTCTGTCACTGTGTTCGTATATCCTCCCGAGTTTGTCCCTTTGCAGTGTTTTAGCCCTATCCATAACTACACTTTTATACCCTTCCTTCTTGAGATTGAGCTTATGCGTCGTGTCAGATGTGCCCGACACCAACAGGTCCCCTTCAAGCTGTAGAATTTCCCCTTCCAAATTAACTAGTTCAGCATTCTTCTCTTTTTTGGCCCCCATTATTTGTGAGATTGCCTGCCCCCGAACCACCGTCTTAAATGCCTCCCAGAGCGTTTGCGCCGAGCCCACCGATCCTTCATTGTCATGGAAGTAGTGTTCAATCGTCAGTGTAATATTATGCCTGATAGTGGGGTTGAGCAAGTGCCATGGGTTTATGGGCGCTATTCTACCTACTTGACCTTCACTCCTACCCAACTGCACCCAAATAGGAGAGTGATCAGATATGCCCCTCGCCATGTGTCTAATTTCCGTTATGTGTCCAACCTGGTCCGCCGGCTTAAGGATATAATCAATACGAGAGAGGCTATTATGTACCCCAGAATGAAATGTAAACTGAATGTTGGCGGGACGATGGATCCTCCATGCGTCCGCTAATCCTAGAGCATCAAGGAAAGTAGGCAGTACCCGTTGCGCAGGTCCCAAGTCTCTGGAAGGACAGCGAACTAGCCTACCACATACCACAGACTTGAAGTCCCCCCCAAGGATCAACCTTCCCTCTGGAAACTCCACCATAGTGCTCCCCAAGTCCCGAAGTGTCAGGGCCTGTAGTCCCAGGGGGACATAAATGGACACCAGGGTCAGTAGTTCACCCTCCCATTTCCCAGACACCGCTGCGTATCTGCCCAGGTCGTCTGTCCAGGTATGTTCAATTGACATGGGGAAGGATTTACGAATCATAATGCCAACACCCCGTGATCCTGAAGTGAACCCCGAGTGTATAACCAATCGGTAGCCCCACCTGTCAAGAGCCTTGCATGTATTTCCCACCAGGTGTGTCTCCTGGAGCAATACTACGTCTGGGGTGTGTCGTTTAATAAACTGTAGAACTATCCCCCTCTTCAGCTTATCCCCCAAGCCATTGACATTCCTGGATAGAAGCCTGATTTTCTTTCTATCCGCCAAACCCATCTTCACCTCCCCCACCCCCACCCCCATCCTGGGCCCCCTCCCCCAGGCCCGATTAGCTGTTTCCTCCGCTGTATATTAGCCTACTGGGACCATCAAATATTGATTCCAGCGTACCATCCTTCTCAAACCCAACAAAATGTTATAACTAGTAACTCCCAACATCCCCCCTCCCTGATTCCCCGCACTCTGGGCCTAATCTACCCAATTCCCCAATAGTGCAGAGTGCCTGTCGCCCTATTGATCTAAACTATCTAGAAATTCGGGGGGGGGGTGGCGATTCCTCCCCCGCGGCCATCCGCCTAATTTAAACAACCCCATTCCATTTTTAAAAACAAAATCAAATTCAAGCACAGTCACTTAACATAAGTAGTGTCCTCTCGATCCACCGGTCGCATTTTGCCAAGACGTTTTTCGAGAAAGTGGCGTCGTGGCCCAGTATCTCCATAGTTGACAGTCTTTATGATTCAGTCACCGAGGGATGACTGTCTTAAGGGAAAAAGAGGGCCCTTCTTCATCGAGCATTGTGATCCTTCGCCGGTCTCCAACCTTCCAGCCAATCCTGCACTGATTCTGGAGTGTCAAAAAACCAGGCCCTGCCGTCTGCTTCAACTCGAAGCTTCGCAGGGAACAACATTGCGTAGCGAATATTCTTGTCCCTTAGTTGGTTTTTCACATTGAGGAAGGTTCTCCTCTGCTGTTGGACTGTGGCAGTGAAATCCGGGAAGAAGGACAATTCACTATTCTCGTATTTGAGTGGAAGATTCGATCGAGCCGTTTGTAGTATGACGTCTCGGTCCCTGAAATTTAGGAGTTTCGCCAGGATAGGCCGTGGGGGAGCTCCCAGCTTAGGCCTTCCTCCTGGGACCCTGTGCGCTCTTTCAACCGTGAAGTACTTCGACAGGGTTTTGGGCTGGAGGTGGTTCAGGATTAAGTCCTCCACAAATAGGTCGGCAGCTGGCCCCTCTGTCCTCTCAGGGACACCTATGATCCTTACGTTATTGCGTCTCGATCGACCCTCATAGTCATCCAGTTGACTCTCCGTCCTTTTCTGTGCGGCCTGTAGTTCTTTGATCTCTTGCCGCACCTGGTGAGTTTCACTGCTAAGTTCATTGGTCACTACCTCCATAGATTTCACTTTCTCACTCGTCTTCTGCAGGTCAGCACGTATCAGGCACATTTCAGTAGTAATGGTGTCCATTCTCTGCTCCAGCGAAGTACGCACACCAGCTATGGTCGCCATGACATCTTTGAGTGTAGGCTCCCCTTTGTCCAAGGTCGTCGTCTTGTCGGTTTCACCTTTATTTGCGGCATCCGCCTCTCCCGGTTTTTAAATGTGGTGTATTTATCCAGTTTGGTTTGGAGCGAACCTTTTTGACCCTTTGCCCCAGACATTCTCGGTCTCCACCTGTGACCAGCGAAGAGCCCCCACGGGTAACGTCCACCGCATGCTCTCGGGATTCCCTTCCCTCAACAGCCTACCGGGGTTCGCCCGGGGGGCCCTAATTCTTGTTGTTGCCAGGGACTCCTCTGGGTGATGTTTCCTTCACCTCGCTGCCCGTGGGAAGGGGCCCTCTGTACAGTTAGGTCCCTGTCCACACTGCTGGGTGCGTGAGTGGCCTCGAGCGTGGTCCACCAGGGCCCTCTTTACAATATACTGCACCCTTTATTACAGGATAGGCACCCCAACTCTAATATGGATCAAGTTCACTCCTCCAACTCAGCCGCTCTGCGGGGGCTTGATGCTCAATTTTATGCCTATCCTCCTGGCTTGCCAATGTCCTCACAGCGGTCCACTTGGGCTGGGGCCACCCCCTCCGGAAGATCAGGGCACCGATTCCACCACTCGAGCACAGGGTCTCCCAGCTCAAACGTGGCAGCACTTACTTGTGGCGTGTTCCTTCGCGGACCCCGTGTTCAAACCTGTGCAGGGTCAGCCTACCGATGTTTCACAGGGTTTACAGCCTGGATGGCGTCCCGCTGTCCCAATCCACCACTGGCCCGGCAAAGGGCGGCAGCCCCTCCTCACGCCTCCCTCGATCCAGCTATAAGTGGGGGGGAACCCAGTCTCGACAGGATTAGAGGCTGGGGTCCCGTGGTTCATTTCGCCAGGTTGGTATGTAATGAGGCGCGCCGATGAAAATTTCCGCCTTCCGTGGACGTCTTTGGCGGCTCGCTCAAACTCGAGCCCGAGGCTTTTGAGGCCTGGTCAGTGCACCGCTCGCCACCAGCGGAGCCTTTGGCGCCGGCGGTTTCTGCGAACGCGACTCAGCAGCGGAGGTTAAATAGCTTCTCCGCTGCAGTGCTGGGGAGTGTTACGGATAATTAAGCGGATTTTGAGGCAGGATTAGGCCACGGAATGAAGGAGCTTCACCGATGTGCGACCATCACGCTCGGTGTCCAAGCCACGCTCCCTAATTAACCGGATTGTGCACTCTTGAAGTGAAATCAATATTCTGGACAGTGATATTATTTTTACAGAATTCAATTTCAGTGAATTGTCGAGAAAGGTTGGTCATGGCTGTGACCTCTGGAACTATGTGGAGCATGTGGAGACTGATATCAAAATATTGTTTTGGCTATATCACTTTGATGAGTCGTCCATCTAGCTGTTCAAATATCCAACTGTACAGACACAATTCAATATGGAAATTACATGCTATGCAGTTTTAAGGAGGTCAGACGGGAGTGTGGAGAGACATTTTATAGGATGACAACAGATCACTGCACTCATAAAGGATATAGTTGGGTTAGTAACTACTATGGACAGCAGCTAGGCAACGGAGTCAAATGAATGGCCAAAAAGTAGTGAGAATGATTTAAGATGAGTTTATGGATGCCATAGGCATTGCTGACTGATGATCTTGTCATGAGGAGGACACTAATTACTGGAGGGAGTTAATGGAGAGTGACAATCATAGGGGACAGAGTGTTGATACTATCTTACAGATTCTGGTGGGAGAGGTGTCATGAAATATAGTGGAAGAATGAGGATGTGAAATGGCAGCAGCCAGAGAGGAAGGGGTGGTGTTGTTGCCTATGACATTGATTGTAAGAAAGAGATTGATGTTAGAGGAGGATTGGATCAAGGCCCTTTATTTTAATTTGGGGTAGCTGAATTAGAATTGCTCACAATTGGGCTGAAAACCTTAAATCATTATCTTTACCTTGTTGTACATGTATATAATGAGTAGTGTTGTGTCTTGTAAATAAAATAACACTGGAACTGTTTTGGTTCTCACTGTACACCGTAGGCCTGTTACGTAGGCGTTGGAGAGATGAGATGAAGGCAGGCTTAGAATGTTGAGTTATGACTTACACTCAGCGGAATAAAGATGTGTAAAACTTCTCTCTGTGTGTGGCTTGATTATTGGCAAGTACCTTGGCTTCCAGCACACTACAAGTAGGGGCAGGAAAATATGTATGGAGATGTAACTCATTTCATGACTCAAGGGATAATATAAATTGCTGAGGTGGGATGTGCAAGTTGTAGTGTCAAGTTGTAGGTCTTCATCCATGTGTCAGTTTCCTGCTTATAGTATTAGAAGTGCATTGTGATTTGTGCCCCTGATGTGGGCTGAAGTAGTTGTCAACAATTAATGTTTCAGGGATGTATTTTGAACATCTTATTCAATGTTTCAATGTTACAAATCAAAGGTAGGTAATTACAAACATAGATGGGACATATTTACAGAGATACTTTTCTGGTGTGCTTAGAAGAGTCATAATGGATTTTTTTTGTCCAGAACTTCAATGAAGCTACTCAGTGTTAGGAATCGAGGAGGAAAATAAAAGGCTTTCTATCATAAAGAGAGGTAGGAGGAGCAAATTCTAACCATTTCCATGTCACCAGGTTATACATTCTGTTGCCATAGCACCGCCTGCCTCCTGATACCGACAGAGGGACACGAAAACCTCCGAATGGATATGGCATAAAAGGTGATCAAAAGGGAGGCTACTGAGTTCAGTAATATTAGGGAGGGGTGCAGCATGTGGACATTGTTTAAGACATGCCTAGCAAATTATGTGGAGAGAAGATTAATCTTTTCTTTCTGGGTAATGCAAGAATTAGTAAACAAAACTGACATGAAAACCAAAATAAGAAAAGGATATGCAAAAGTAAAGCAAACACAAGGAGATAATGGACGGAGCGCGGAAACGTTTCAGACACTCACCCCAAGTCACAGATCTGGGTTGAATCCATCATCGTTCTTTAGCTCACTTCACCACCCCAGTTCAGACCCAGCCATATGCAAATCAGTCTTGACCCTGTGCCTCATGGGAACAGTCCAGCCCGAACTGCCAAGCCAGGTCTTCCCTGGACCAGAAACAAGGATCCTGGGACCGGTTTGTGGTAACACCCCTCATCAAACAGGCTCGCTTGAATCCAGTGGAAAAGTAAAGACAAATGGAGTCCACATGGATAATGTTATTTAGTGGGTAAGCTATGGCATCAGAGGCTTGCTAATGTCCTCAAGGGAGACCGTGCTTTTTTTTTTTAATAATCTGTTTATTGAACAGCTGATATAATACACAGTGGGTCCCCTATAAGGGGTCATAGCGGACATCAAGGATTACCAACAGCACAAGTCTTTTTTCATAGTGCAAAAGAAGAACCCTCAGAACATCCCACCACTCTCAACCCCTAGTCCCCAAGGCACTAAAGAAAGATACAGTGACCCCCATACAACCATCTCAGCACAGTCGGCAGTAATACAACATTTAGCAGTCTCAAGAGAAACAAATCCAGAGCCTCGGAAGACATTAACTATAATAAATCAGGGTTACCCAGAAGGTACACAGAGAGCGGTGCCCAAAAGTCTTTAGGGCGTGAAGTTTCCGGCAGTTCCTCAGTGTAGATCTCCACTTGCTCCTTGCAGTAAAGCAAATCTCGGACCCACTTCTTCAGAGTTGGGGTGAGTTTAGAGCCCCAGCATTGTCCCACCGCTCTCTTAGCCAGTAAGGTCGAAACAGCCACCAGTCTGCGGTTACAGGGTTTAAGAGACTTTACCCAGCCCAATAGGCAAACCTCAGGTGTGCATAGCACCGGTTCCGACACCACCTCCGTGAGCAGTTTCGTTACCTTATCCCAAAAACTGTATATACCTTTACAATTCCATGCAAGATGCAGGAAGCCCGCATCCCCCTGCCCACAACGAACACAACAGGCGCTCTCCCGCAGACCATAGCGCATCAGTTGTAATGGGGTATAGTATAACTGGTGCAGGTATTTAAAATGGATAATGCGGAGGTTACAGTTTGCCGTTAGTCGGCCAGTCAGGGTGCAGCAGAACTTCCACATATCCGGCGACAGAGAAGTACCTAGTAGAGCCGCCCATTTATTATAGGAAGGGGAGTCACACTGTTCTCTTTCCCTAAGTGACGCATTATACAACTTCGTGATCAGGCCTGCGCGATCCGCCCCCGCTAGCACCGCCTGCAGCGCCAGCAACGGCTTGGGCTCGGGATAGATGGATCTTATTGCCTGCCGCACGCGCACATAAGTGAATCCAAGCATCAACCCCCGGTCCTTGCCACCTTGTATGTCAGAGAGTAATCTGAACCGGCCATGTTTATAAAGGTCTCCTAAGTGTGTTATTCCCACCGCACCTAGAGCTTTAAGAGCAGCCGGCTCTTGTGCAGCAGAGATACCTGGGTGCGCGGCGAGCGGTAGTGTCGGGCGTAGAGATACTGCAATCGTGCGCGCGCCGCGAGCATCTTCCACGCCCATGCGGTGCAAAGTGCGGGATTAATTTCAGTCCTGGGTCCACCCACACCACCAGACAGGGCAGTCACGGCAAGGGCCAACGGAAGCACAGCGTAGGCCTCAATAGCCACGTGCGGTTGGAATCGATGTGGGAAGTACCAATAATGAGCAAACTGGGCCTGTGCACAGAGATAGTATAAGCTCAGATCCGGGGCCTCAAAACCTTCCCGCTCAAACGGCAACACCAGCACCTCCCAGCTACATCGAGGCTTCTTGCCACCCCACACGAAGGACAGCAGGGCTGACTGAAGTGATTGGAACACCGCAAGATTAAGGCGGATGGGAATATTAATGAACAAATAGAGTAGTTTGGGCAAGAATGTCATTTTGACCACTGCGATGCAGTCTGCTAAAGAAAGCGAGAGTTTGGCCCATCGCACTGCTCGATCAGTGATGTGGGTCAGGGCGTGGCCATAATTCTCAGAGATAACCACCTAAGGGTCCCTGTGCAGCCATACCCCTAAATATTTGAATGGGCCAGTTGACCATGCTAATGGGAAGTCTAGCTCCATGCGCGGCGTACCCACAGTGAGCGGGAATACCGTCGATTTTGCCCAGTTTATGCCAAGCCCTGAAAAACGCTTGAATTTGATATACTCACGGAGCAAGCCAGGGAGAAACGTTTCAGGTTCTCGGACATATAGAAGCATATCATCGGCGTACATTGAGACCACCAATGGACGCTGTCTAAACTGTAATGCTGCCTGAGAGTGGCATTGGCGAAGCTTACAAGCCAGTGGTTCCAACGCCAGCGCGAAAAGCATCTGCGACAGGGGGCAGCCCTGTCGCGTGCCCCGCCGAATAGGAAACGCAGTAGAAACCCAACCATTGACCCGAACACGCGCCGCAGGCACCTCATATAGCAGGTGTATCCACTTCAGAAAGAAGGGAGGTAGTCCCATTCGGAGTAGGACTGTGAACATAAACTCCCAATGCAAGGAATCAAATGCTTTTGCTGCGTCAAGCAGCACAGCAACCGCTTGAAAATCAGCCTCGAAGTAATGCAGGATGGAGAATACAGTACGTAAATTGTGCGCCGTCGACCGAGCGGGGACAAACCCCGACTGATCCGGAAGGACCAGGTTGGGGATAAGGGGCTAAAGCCTACTGGCGATCATTTTCGCCAATATTTTGGCATCTATATTTATGATGGAAAGGGGACGGTAGGAATCGCACCGATTAGCAGGCTTATCTGGCTTAAGAAGCATAACCAGGAGGGCCTCTTTGAACGTCGGGGGAAGAGTACTGCTATCATACGCCTCCGCAAAGACGTCCAAGAGTCTGGGCGCAAGGTCGTCCGCATAGGCCTTGTAGAACTCACTAGGGAGTCCATCCAGGCCCGCAGCCTTACACGTGGGCAGAGACATAATGGCCAATTTTACATCTTCCACATCAAAGGGCTGTGTGAGGTATTCACGTTGGTTAAGGGACAGCCACCCCAATGCGACATCATCTAAATAAGTTTTTATATCGACGGCTGGCGCATGCACACGATCCCCATAGAGATTGGAGTAGAAGTCTAGCACCACCTCGCTGATTTCAGGGGAAGTGTAGTGCACCAGCCCCTCTGGGTCTCGCATTTCTGTGATGTTGTCTTGGCTACAAGGGGCAGCCAGTTTCTGAGCAAGCGAGCGACTAGGGCGGCCCCTCTCCCCATAGTACCGAGCAGTGTAGAATCGCGCCCTGTGTGCCAGTTCCTGGTCCACCGTATCATTATGTTCCGTGACCAGCTCCCGGATAGTAGCCAGAATATTTGAAGCTGGGTTTTGGGCATACTCGCGCTCCAGCGCAGAGATTTCATCCGCCAGTTTATTTATACGACGACGCAGGTCCTTCAAGACCCCGGCCTGCGCCCCCATGCAGACGCCTCCGATGGTTACTTTAAACGCCTCCCACAAGACCCCAGCACTGTCTACTGAGCCGGCGTTTTCTTTAAAAAAGTTACTAATAGCCGCGCCTACTGTGCACCTGAACACCTGGTCTGTAAGGGAAGAAGGCTGCAATCGCCATTGAAACGGGGGGCGCTCGCATGCAGGGGCCTGTATCTCTAGCAGCACAGGGGAGTGGTCTGACAATGTTTTGGCAAGGTGGCGTACGTCAATAACCCAAGTGCATGATAGCTCCGAAAGAAGCCAGTAGTCCAAGTGGGACCATGTGCCATGCACCGTGGAAATGAATGTACTTTCACGAGTACCCGGGTGTCGCATGCGCCAAATATCCCGTACAGCTCCTGCATCCAGAAAACCCAATAAAACCTCAGAGGCCTGACTGCGTCGCGTCGCCCCGCTTCCCTGTCTGTCTAACTGCCCATCTAGGCAGGCATTGAAGTCGCCACCCCAGATCAACTCAGCCGGAGGTAATTTTGAGATACGGTGCCAAACATCTGCGAAGAAGGAAGGTTTGTCGACATTTGGGCCGTAGACATTCACCAGTAGGACCCCCACGCTACCAAGGTGACCATGAACCAGGGCTACCCTGCCCTGAGTATCTGTCTCTGTGTGAAGCACAGTGAATGGGACCCCTTTCTTCACCAATATCATCACTCCCTGAGCATAAGAGGAATATGAGGAAGCTACTCTCAGCCCTGCCCAGCGGGCGCCAACATTCTTAACCGAGTGCTGCGTAAGATGCGTTTCCTGTAAGAACGCCACCTGGACGTCTAGTCTGTCTAAGTGTGCCAGTACAGATCGTATCTTCTTGGGACTATTTAAGCCACGCACGTTCCATGTAAGGAACTTTATGTTACTGCCCATGGAAGCGCAAACTCAGATGTAATCAGTAGCGCGAGATAGAGCATGGAGACCAAACCGCAGAGGTACAATGAAGTTGCAAGAGGAAAGTGCCAACTGTCCCTCCCTGCCCACCCCCCAAGCCCCCCACCCACTTCAGCGACCCAAACTTGCCAAAGCCATCCCATCCCGGCATAAACAATCCCCAACATGGAGAACAAAATGAGCGTAACTTTTGTTGGGGAACAGGAGAGACTCCAGTAGACAGCAGCGGCCACCCAACCTCCCCACCGTGCTCTGCGCCAGAGTAGAAAGGGGAAAGACACATCACAGTATGTTAGGGTGGGACCGGGCCCACTAAAAAAGATAAAGTCAGGAGCGGGGTCCGCCACCCCCGGTTCAATCGGATCCTGTAATAAAGGAGGGTGAGCATGCAAGCACGTACAGTGTAGCAAAAATCAACAGGTAATAGTCAATATAAATACAACCAGTCAACCTCATGTGCATCAGGGCCCTACATGACATTCAGAGCTTGGCACAGCTACCCAGCAGTGCCCACAGTATAGAACAGTCCCAGATACACCATCACAGCTCCCCGTCGCCCTGGTCCACAGGCGTCTCAGATCTTCTCCGCTTCAACTTCTTGACATGATCCATTGCCGCCTTTGGGGACGTGAAGATTTTACAATCCCCATCTGGGCCCACTCGTAAACGGGTGGGGTACAGCATGGCATACGGAATGCCTTCTGTCTGCAAGAATTTTTTAACTGCGCCAAACTCCCGTCTCGCTGACTGGACGGCCACCGTAAAGTCAGGGAAGAAAGACAGAGCGTTCCCTTGGTGGTTAATTGTACCCTTTTCTCTCGCAAGCCTCAAGATGACATCCCGGTCCTGATAGTTCAGTAGGCGGGCAATTATAGGGCGAGGCAGGGCGCCAGGAACCGGTCGTGCAGCCAGCGAATGATGGGCACGCTCCACTATAAACATGGGAGAGAGATTTTCAGGGCCAAATATGTCCTTGACCAGAGACTCAATAAAGGTCTCCATCCTGCCAGTGTTGGTGGACTCCAGAAGGCCTGTGACGTGGATGTTGTTGCGGCGCAACCTGGCCTCCAAATCTTCATTTTTCGCTTGGATAAGCGCTAATACCTTTTCCATGTGGAGCGCCTTGTCCGTCACCTCGCCGAGGCCATCTTCGTTTGAGGAGACGCGCTGCTCTAGTTCCCCCATCCTCGCATTCTGCTTCTCCAGCTGGGATGACATATGGTCCAGTCTGTGGCTTACCGCCGCGATAGTCCCTTCAATGGATTGGAGACTCTTCTGCATGGCGAGCAGAGTTGCTTCCAGCGTGGATGGGCCTTCTCCCTTGACGTCCGCATCAGAATCCGAGGCCGCCCTTTGCTGTGACTTGGTGGACTTTCGCGCCTCAAACCTGAGGCGAGGCTGCGTCTTGTCAGTTGTGCCCATGTCTGCTGATAACAAGATGAAGGAGGGTCCCACTCCTCCGCAACCGGGTCCCACAAGCACCACAGCCAGCGGGCGCAGTCGTATCGCACAGCAGATCTCAACGCCACACGGAACTCTCAGGGGCACAACCACCCCTGGACAATGCGGATAGAGCAGGGCACAACTGCAGGCCAGTCCCAGGTGATATCCAACAGGCACCAGTCTCATAAGTTACCAGGCAATATGGGAGAATGTCCGAAACAGATCTGCCCTGTCCCCACAATGCCGCCGACAGGGTGCAGCCGCTATGTGATCCAGAACCGATGTACTTCCAACAGGTCCAATGAGGCATACAACGCACCGTCAGTCACACAGAGGGCCCGGGGGGCACCTGGTATAGAGGATAGGGGGGTCCCAAAGAGATATCAGCCAATGCACATCAAGAAGGGGAGGCCTTCTTAGGCCAAGTCTAAATGTAGAAGCTGTGCAGGGCCGCGCAAGGATACACAAGTGCCAATCTCCTCTGGCCTCACTCACAGGCTGCAGCTCGCAGAGCGCGGCCGTACGCTCCAGCCCCCACCCACCACCTCTCGGACGCGAACACAGCAGGGGTCCGTCGTGCCCCCGGCAAAGCGCCTGGCCGTGTCTGCACCGATGAATGCAGCGAGGTAGGCCACAGAGCTCCAGGCCCCCCAGAGCTCAGCAGCTGCCTGTAGGGATGCCCCCGCACAACACGGCAGGTGAGGGCAGGGATAGCCACCGCCGCCCTAGGCTCCGTTAATATCCACCGCAGCAGTGGCAGCAGCACCCATGTGGGGCAGGGTTCGGCCGGCCGCCGCGCCTCGCGGCAGGCCCCTGGCCAGTTGTAGATGGCGCGAAAGTGAGCCACCTCCACCTCCGCTCTCAGGGCGACACTGGTGGCCGGTTCCAGCACCCTCCGTCCGACAGGATTTTCACCGGCAGATCAGCCACTCGCTGGCAGTCCGCCGCACACAGAGCAGCTGCAATGGGAGGAATCCCCGTCAGGTTGCAGCTGTCACCATCTTGTCGCTCGCCAGACAATACACAGACAGCAATTTACAGCCACCACGCTGCCAGCAGGTAGCCGCAATTTCTCCACCGGTGACAGGGTGAGAGCGCGATGCAGGGCAGCCGTTTGCAGGCGTCGATGCTGCGATATTGGGTGGATTTTAGCCGGATGAGGGATCAGCCGGGCCGAGCTGCACTAAAGTGCGGCCATCTTGCCTGGCGCCCTCTAGCGCCCCCCAAGGGAGACCGTGCTTAATCCCAATATGTCAAGTTGATTATGTCTCATGTAATAGCTTGCTGATTTGAAAGAAATCTCACCTGTGGCGAACCAGACTTAAAAGAACAAGAACAACTCCCTCTTCTGTCTTGTGGATGTTGAAGAGCTCAACAAAGTAAACGCCCATCACCAAAAGGGTTTGCACTTCAAAAAATAGGGGAGTATTTCATCTTCATAATCAAATCTTTTTCGGTTTATATACATATTAAACCATAAAAGAACAACCACATTAATAATACATCATTTAAAAAGAAAATTTAAGTTATACTAAAAACAGGCAATAAAATTCAGAATAATCTAATTCAATCACATCATTATGTAAGAGGATTCTAGGTAGATTAAACGTTTCCTTTCACGAATGGTTTTAATGCTAATAATCGAAACTGCATTGCACACTAAAAAATCACTTAGTTTGCGCAAATACATACAATGCATCTCGATAGATACTAAATATGATGTTTACAAGTATTGGTTTTAAAAATGGTTTCCTTTAAGTATTATAGAATTTAAAAGAGGGGAGTATTTAGAGTTTGCCAAACTCGTGGTTCCCCAACTCTTGTAGAGTCAGGCAAACATTCATGTTTGCGATGGAGAAGCCTACACTTTGTTCTGCCAGTGGAAACGTTTGGCCGATGCCCCGACTGACATTGGGTCATTGGTCAATGGACAGTAGACCATCTGTCCTGTTGATGGTGGAAGTTTGACGCAATTGTTTGTGTTTAGAATCATCAAGGAAGGCCTGGTGGTCCTGAACAGGGGGGAAAAAACTAAATGACCTCTACGCTGTGGGAGAAAACTCCTAGCGTGTCACAGACATTAACTTTTTTTTTAATAACAAACTCCTATGTTGGGAGTTTCTTTTTGAAAAACAAAAAATGTTACTGTGCAGGCCATCTGAACATGGCACCAGCAAAACAATGCTTCAGTGGCAGTGGCTGACAGTAGTTAGAGATCTCTAATTATGGCAAGCTGTAATCTACCAGGGTAAAAGAGTACACCCTTCCTCAAGTGGAATACAGATCAGTCCACCAAGCAATACAAGACCCATAATCACAGCCAAGCATTCTTCATCTGCCATTATCATACATACTGAACATTTAGGGGTCAGGCAGAGAAAGGGTTCCAAAAACAAGACTTAATATCGCAAGTGGATTGTAATAATATCAACTTGCTTTTCATGCTTATAACGTACTGGTGCGGTTTTCTTTGGCCTTTAACAATTCACCTGAAATTGCAATGGGGTCAGCTACTGGAGTCACGGGCCCCATCTATGATCATGAGTTTTGCTGGAACACTGCACTGGAACACTGCAGGGCCCAAGATTTCCATCCAGCGCAGAAATACCAATTCCTGCATACTATTATCCACTGCCTTGCAGATAGAGGTATTTATTACCCACCCTGCTACCCCACAGGAATTACTGTTGCGAATGTGGCTTACACTGCAGTTTGGGGGCTGCAGTGTCATGGTACTCGGAAGCTGTGATACTGCAGTACCTGGGACCCGTCAGACACCTTCTGAAGCCTGCAGCTGCAGGTAAGGGAAAACACCTACCGTGGGCACGTTTTACTGGAGATTCCCAGCTCCTTGCTACTGCTGGGTGCTGCTGGCTGTCTTCTGATGGGCTTAACTCCAAAATGGCAACCACTTGCCTGAATGTTTGCAGGTTGGCTGCAAAGTAGCTCCACTGGTAGTCCGGTTCTAGGTTCCTTTTTTTCACTTTTCCAATATGGCTGTTGGTTCCCACAGCAGCCTCCAGGGAAGAGTTAGATGGCTGCACGCCTGTACTTCTTGGGCAGAGCCGATATCCCTTCTAACAGGAGCGGAAGCATCCCTTGGAGGCTCTAGAAATGCTGTCATCAACATGGGAATACGCTGTGGACAACTGCATGTGTGGGCCTGCAAAGGTGCCAGTAGCGTTCTATATCCGGCGGCGCAACCGATGGAAGTGTCAGACACAGGTCCAACATGCAGCCGAATCCGCAGAAGAGGCAATGGAACACAGGCAGGACACGGTCTAGCCAGACCGGTCTGAAAGACAGGAGCCAATGCTCACTCAGCTCTCGCAGCTCACGACGTAATTCCAGCAGTGTTCTCTCCATTTCGTGATGGATTGTGACGTCCATTGCTAAGCAAGAGTTTTAAAATCAGGATGCCCGCTACCAAAAGCAGGACCAAAGGAAGCCCTCCAAAAATGCTTCCAAGTACGGAGTGCATGAATGCTGGAATTACTCCGAAGATGGTCTGAAAGGTGGTTAAGAGATCTGATCCAAGTCGCTTAAATAAGTGTACGATCCCACTTGTATCAGACATGTTAAAGATACGATGAACCATTTCTCCAAAATGGATTGGGAAATTCGTACGGACCAGGGCCTGTATCTCAGCTGAAGACCTTGCAGCCTGGAGATAAAACGTCACTCGGGCTGAAGTTAAGGCCACATTTTGTTGAAACAACATGGATTTCAGTCTGTTCAGCGAATCAAACCTTATACTGGAAACATTCAATGAAGGCCACAGTGGTGCCTCCCTAACTATTTGTGTCGATAGGTCAAACCAACCATCCCTTCCAATTGGGAGCTGAATAATTGTATGTACCATTCTGTAGCATTGCATCCAGTACCTCCTCACTAATCAGTGTGTTATTCGAAAACCCTTCAATAGGTGTTGGTAAGGGGATGTGTGGGGTTTTCAGGTCTTTAATTTTTGCAAACCCGTAGCAGGTAGTTTGTTGCACTGTTCTGTTCAGGAATATTATCTGTAAAGGTATGAGGCAAGCTCTAAATAAAGCCTCTGTTCCCTGAACCTACCAATCTTTCGTCCCCCAGATAGATTTAGTGTCTATCGTGTCCCTCCAATAGTCAAAACCTTGTGTAGACAGTTGGGAGATGAAAGGTGCTGAATATATGAGCTTGGTATTTGTCAGCATCATTTTCTTTGCAGTTGCATTTGTCTGTACTAGCTTATAGTAATATGACATTGGGCTGATGTATTGAACCCTGAAAGTATGTAAATTTCTGTGCGAATGTGGCCGAACTACCTTTCGGTGGTGTCGGGCAATGTTCCCATTGGGGTAAGTGTTTACAGTGCGTGGAACACTAGCTCTGTGCAAAAAGTGATGACCATAATGTTGGTAACAAAACATGCTATCGTAGTCAGGTGTATCTTCATAGAATTCCCTATAAGAAAATGCAGCAGATTGTTCTAAATCTGAAAAGCATAGTATTTACAGTCTCAATGTCCCAATCATAAGAGAGTGTACTGAAGTCATTAATTGAAATTTTAAACACGTGTGGAATTTTCAAATGTTCGGTGGGACCAAATACATCATATTAAACCCTATCCCAAACTATACTATCCGGTACTGGAATTGCTGAAATGTTCACTAGGGACAGGTCTCTTTGTTCACGGTGTGATGACATATGTGCTTTCAAGACCAAGTTCACAGGTTGGACTGCAGAGCGTTGTGGGAGGTAATGTCCATTCAGTAGTAGGAAAAAGACTGTTACTATATCAATCCAAATTAACAGAAAAAGGATCCCTAATGTAAACCAAAGATGCAACCAAGGGTACACTAAGTAAGTCTTTCTCAGCCATAGATAGAAGCGTCGAAACTGTTCTTTATTGGAAATGGGTGGCATTTGCTCAGGCTCACTTGGATCTGAAGAAAAGTCATTGAAGTTGATGAAGTAGCCAGACGCAGTTCGATCTATCCTTCGGAGCTCAGCAGTGTTTGTAGAACTGGCAGTTGCTTCTTGTGAAGGAACGTTGATTTAAAGTTCATTATTGGGCCGAATTGCAATTTGCGTTTCAGTTTCATTTGGATGTTGTTCACTTTCAACATGTGTGATTCGTACTCCGTTATTGGCTACTCCGGCATCTTGCACAGAGGAGTCTTGAAACATTATTAGTCTTTCCATCTGAACTTCCTGTATAGCAGCAAGAGGATATCTGTGGCTACTCAGGACTCCACGCGGCCTGCTGTTAAGAATCGGCCATGTAGTGTGGTTTGATCAGATCAATGGAGACAAATCTTTTTTCTTTTTGGACGGCAAGAGGCGGAAGAAGTATTGTTCTTGTTCCTTGAACCACCAGGACAGGTACAGGTGTTCTGTAAGATGGCCCAAACTCCTTCTTGTCGACAATCTTTTCTCTGACCAGGTCCCCAACCTTTGGGACCCAGACAGGTCTTGCCGGAACTGGTTTCACTTCCCCAGTGGCGGTGCGTTTTACTTTTACGTTTCTTTGTAATGCTCGGAATTCATTGAGTTCCTGTAAAACAGCCAAACGATCATTCAATTCAAATGGTTTTACATCCGCCACTGTGCTGGCACAATCGAGGTGAGGTACCCACATTCTTGTCCCAAGGATTTTCTTGGCATATTGTTCAGTGCCATCTGTACCCCATATAGGTGATTGACCCAACTACCCCCGCACCTAATACCCTTGCTGTTAAGGATTGCTTTTGGTCCTGGTTTTTCCTCTTCACCACCGAATTTCCCTCGGGATGGTAGGGGGAGGAGTACCCCAAGGCCACGCCCATACTTCCCATGGCTTCCTTGTAAGCCCGAGAGCTAAACGAAGGGCCACGGCCGGAATGTAACGTGCCAATTACATATGTCCCGATGAAGACTCGCAAATCCTTTATAATAGTTCGAGCGTCAGCCGAGCCCTGAGGCCAAACCCATAGATATCTAGAGCATGAATCCACTGCCACTAAGATGTGCTTGTAAGCCCCGTCTGAATTTAAGGGGATGCAGTGATCCAAAAAGACACATGTGAGTGGTCTGTCTGAAATGAGTAATGGTGTTTGTGGTGGCCGTGCTACAGTGGAACCTTTCATCTGCTGACAGATGTCGCACTTTAAGATATAAGCCTTTGCTTGTTTAGACAAACTTGCCACCAGAATCGCTGCTTCAGTAACAAAACTGTAGTAGTGACTCCCTCGTGTGCCGAGCCCATCCCTCGTGTGCTGCTAGAATTAAACCTAATCTGCGATCTGTGTTTGGTATAACTCTATCCCCACTCCTGGAATTTGGGCATAAGGTGTGTTTTGCGCATATAATTTATAGGAATATTTGAGTGGAAAGCCTTTCGGAACAGCAGAGCCGTTCTTAGAGGCGTTGACAGCTATCAGTATGTCTCCGTTTATCCTCGTGCTAGAACGAGTGATTGCAGCAATGGCAGCAGTTCGCACTGTCGCCTAGCGGCTTCATCAGCCAGTGAATTCCCTTCAACGTGTATGCCAACACGCTGGTGACACAATGTGTGAATAACTCGAGCCCGTGGCAGGCATGCTTTCAGCTTTGCCACTTGTTCTCATAACAATTTATGTTTAATCGTGCAACCCTTGGAATCTGTAAACCCATTCTGGCCCCAGTAATGAAGATATTCATTGTAAGACTGCACACAGAAAAACGAATTGCACACTATCAGTGTGGAGGATTCTCGATCCGTGTACTGTAGTGCCAATATCAGGGCTTTCAGCTCTGCCAACTGCACTATACAATCTCCTAGAGATTGTACAGTCGTATTGCTGGGTTGGAACTTACCGTCCCGCATACGTTCCTTCACTATAGCACATGCAGCGCTATATTGCTGTTTACTTCCTATGGTAGGCTGAGCAGATCCATCAGTGTAAATGATGTATTAATATTTCTCTAGAGACAAGATTTTATTCGGGAGAGGGTATTCTTGTTCATACTGCAGGAACGCTTGTGTTTTTAGTGTAGAATCATATTTGTAATCTACATCTGTTGCAGTGAGAGAATTAGCCCATTGTATCCATTGTGGATGTAATGCTTTCGCATTTGGAATGCTTGCTTTGGTAACAGCTTCTAAAGTTTGTACCGGGGTTACAACGATAATGCGTTTCCCCTGTGCTAGTGCTCTTTCTCTCACTACAGCAGTCTGCACTGTGGTCAATATTTTTTCAATTGCCGCAAATCGCATTTCAGCATTTATGTATAAATGTGATTTGTAAGCAATTGGAACTGTCTGACCTTCATTGAACGTGAGGTAAGTATATCCTGATAAACCGGGGACGACCCGGATCACCAAGTTGTAGAATTTACACGTGTGTGTAAGTGTTTAGATGTAACTAAGCCTGAACTGAACAGAGAGTATCTGTGGTGTTGCTGTGTCCACTGATGTGGTGTGAAATCAGGTCTGATTAAGTCGTAGAAGGGTTTTACTCTTTCTGCGTAATCTGGAATGTATGTTCTGCCAAAATTTAGAAATCCTAAAATGGATTGCAAACCTTTTAGAGTCTTAGGAGATTGGAGCAGCACAGACTTTTCTAAAAAGTTGGCTGCCAGGCTCTTGCCTTCACTTGACAGTTCATATCCCAAAAACAAGACATGAGATGGGCAATTTTAGATTTCTTAAAATTTTATTTGTAGCCAAAATTGGCGTATCCTACAATTATGTTGTTCACCCTGCTCAAGTGTTCAAGTAATTCATCGTCGTCAGATAGATGTCATCTACATAGGACACTGCCTCCTCATCGCAAGTTTGTAATATTTCTGACACTCTTGCCGAGAATAGCCCTGGGCTGTTCTTATACCCTTGAGGCAAATGACAAAAATTTCGCTGAGTGCCGAGCGTAGAAAATGCTGTCAAATATCTGCTTTCTGAAGCTATATTTTGGCAAAAGAATCCATTCGCGATATCTAATGTTTTTTTTTTTTTTTTCCACACAATAATATTCATTAATGTGGCACTGTGTGCGTTTTGAACTGCAAATGTTCGAGTGCATGTGTTTAAATGTCGGTAATCTAAAACTAGACGATATGTATTGTCAGGTTTTATTACTGGAAATAAAGGACTATTCATCGGGGAGGTGCAAGTCTTAATCACACCTTGGTATTCGAGTTGGTCTAAGATTTCTTTGACCTGTCTTTTTGCATCATTTTTTATAGGGTATTGTCTCTGAGGATTTGGAGTAGATTTTAATGAGATTTCGTGGTGAGTTGACACCACGTCCCACCCTACATGGTTGCGGTATAATGCCAGAGCTAGTGCTAGCGCCCACTCCTGCGCGTAGGAATGTTTTAGAGATTCTGGAACAAGGTTGGAGAAAGCAGGCAAAATGAGGCTTTCCCCTTTTGTGCACTCCATCACAAATTCAGGCGGCCAATCTCTTTCTACTAGCAGTATGTCATATCCATATGTTAAGTTCTCCCAAAAGGGACCTTTAACATTTCTTGAGATGTCCCCCTATATTTGAAGTGTAATTTCATACAGTCTATGCAGGACACTAACTCTGGTATCAGGTGTTTTCACCGTGATGTGCTCATTCAATACTGCTGTCACCAGAAAATCCTTCAGGTTCTGGCGAGCTATTGTTACTTCTGCAGTGCTGTCTAGCATCGTCAGAGCCCATTCCCCGTTCAGAAGCTGAGTCCTCAGTAACCTGGGCATTTCCAATCTTTAAGCCAGCTACTTTCTTCTTTGTGAATTGAGGATTTGCTTTAGGTTGCTCTTCCTGTTTGATAATGTAATCTGAAGTGCGATGTTTTTCCCTTTTTGTCTTTGGTCAATCTTCAGTCATTTGTTCTGATCGGCTGTCCCTCTCCGAGTGTTTTGATGAACCCTTGAAGGAACGAAAGGATTTGTGTATCAGTGTCCTGATACCTATCAGGTTTGCTAATGTTGTCACGATTCCTAAGATTGTACCTCATTTCAGAGGACGCCCGTTGGGGAGACCCAACCCTTGATCGTGAATTATTTTCTGAATTATTAATTTTAAATGCTTGCTTTGAGTTTTCTTTGTCAGGACTACACGCAATTTGCGGCTTTCCTGCTTTGGTCCCCAAATGATCTCTACCTAATTCAGCATAGGTTTCTTCGATAATTTTTGGTAATTCTCGTTCCCTATTTCTAGGTGCTATTTCCCTTAGGCGGCTGTGTGTGGCCACTGCTGCTGCCTCCCCCGTTATATTGCTCAGCATGATTGCAGAGACTTGGGTAAAATTACCCATCAGTTTCATTCCCAAGTCCAGGACAGGTCCTGCCCCGTACTCATTCTGTATTTGTTTCAATACTTCTGGAACTACTGTAAGGAAGCAGTACCGTGTATTCTGACGTAAACGGCAGCAAAGATTGTTCCCCAAGTGGTACAATCTTCAATCGAGGGAACCAACCCCATTGGCAAGCAAATAGTTAGCATTCTATGTATTTCCTGCGGACCTGTATGGAGAAATACTGCTTCCAGCTGTGTCATTTTTTGCCCTATCCAGAACGGCATTTGCTCCTGTTTGGAAGGAATTGTCCCTATTACTGTTTTCAGTGTCTGTGGGTTAATTGTAGTTGTGGTCTGGTGTGGACTAGCTGGAGCATTTCTTGCAGGTTGGACTGTCAATGTTCGCATGACAAACTGGACAATGTGTCTGTATAGCCTGACTATGTCTTTGTATATTTTACGTACTTCATCCACTGGCAATGTATCTATCTCAGGATGTGGAGTGTATGTTGCTAAGACTGGCCAGGTGGCTCCTTCTATGCTGAGCGAACCGAGTCTCACGAAAGATGTTGTGTGTGGGAGGGCGCCTTTAAACCAACTTTGCTGGTAAGTTAACGGGACTTCATTGTCTTCGTATGAAATGTATTCATCTGGTGGTTCAACTAAATGTATGTGTGGAACAATTTAGTCACCAGATCTGCAGGTGGGAACTGAACCCAGGAATAGAATAACTCTGATCCGAACACCTCGTGTGCCTCGATCACGAAGGTAACACAGCCACCAGTTGCTGGTACGCCGTGTTCTAACAATTTCATAGTAACAGCATGTCTGCAGTTTTCTGTGATGTTAAGAGCATTTGCAACTTCTTCTTCCCCCGAGCCTGAACCACTCACGTTGCCAGGCATTCTCAAAAACAGAACAATAACTAAGGGTTTTGCACAATGTGGGGGAACCTTTTATCCTAACAAGCTTGCTAAACCTTCAGCCAATACACAGAGTATATCTGCTCCGCTGAGGCGGACTCTCCCTTCCCACTTCAGACGTCAGGGAAAAGGTGTGAGTAGGGCTTTCTGAGAAAGCACGACTGAACACTCAGTTTTGAACTGTTAATATATGAACCAAACCAACGTTGGCAGCGCTATGTCGTGTAGTTGGTAGGAGTCCACCAGGACCTGCACGTTGTGGATGACCTAAACTGAGGGCTTGGTGTCCCAACCGCTTTCGGACACCCCCACAGGATATGTCAGCCGTTAGACCAGCTAGCTCTACAGTGCTACTACCACCCCCCCCCCTGTATTCTACAGTGGTGTAGGTAGTCTCTGGCAACCACTGAACATGACAACCCTGATTCCTCAGGGATCGTGGAAAACAGTACAGTACGTTTTGCTCAGACACTCATGCTTGCTTTCTCTCAGAAAACACAAAGGATGGCAATTAGACTGTTCAATAAGAATTTATTGGTTCAGCGACAGCCTGGTGTAAAACATGTGCTGCAACAATCAGGAGACAGAAGCATATGAAAGAGTTTGCTAGTACCAATATAGTGAATAGTAGATACATGTCTACCATAGTGCTAATAAGATGAACAGAAACAGTTCAGATAAAAGCAGTAGCACTTGCATATTCCTAAAATGCGCGCCCTACGTAATTTGCTAAACATTTACCTTCCCTAACCTGTATGTGTAGGTGTATGTATGGGTAGTTATGTGTATCTGTAGCCAAGAAACCCCCAGGGATGAACCAGCCCCTCACCTAATGGTTTAGAACGAAGGACCCTGTCTCTGCGTCGAGGATGACAACCCGCAAGGGATATCAGACCGCTGTGTGTCGAAGTTTGGCATGCAGGACCCCTGCCACAGCTTGAAGGAATTCTCCTCTAATTTGTAGGGGGGAGTGAGGGGCTTTTATACTAAAGTGGTCACTCCAGGGTTTTTTCTAGATTCAATATATTTTTAAAACAACCATGGATGCTTTGAAAACAATCATAAATGTTTTGAAAACAATCACCGATGCTTTTCTAAACAAGTGCAATCATGCACAGCTGGCTGTTGGCCAAGGAGGAAAAAAAGTGGTGACCCTTATACAGAATAAATCTGCCGTGCATGGGGACATGTTTATGTACGTCAGGTACAGGGATTCTGATAGAAGACTAAGAGCCTGGTGTCTTGCCCTGTTACATCAGCTGAACCCCGAGTTGGAGGCTGTGGCCGTGCTTCTAGACGCGGCCAAGGCTTTTGATTCAGTCGAATGGATCTACCTGTTTACCATTCTTCAGCGAATAGGTCTTCCACCCATGTTAATAAACTGGATTAAACTTCTCTACACTAAGCCCACTGAACGGATCAAAGTCAATAGACATATATCAGGCGTAATACAGCTACAAAGAGGGACGCGGCAGGGATGCCCGCTGTCCCCTCTGCTATTTGCGATTGCTCTAGAACCCCAAGCTTGTAAAATACGCCAGCAATATGCCCATACGGCCTTACAATTCAGTTTACGTCCTATTGGCATATCATTGTATGCGGATGATATGGTACTGTATATTAGAGATCCCAACGTCAACCTATCACCAATAATTAGAGAATATATAAAATTTGGACGGCAATCAGAGAACACACGAAACAAGGGGTATGGGGTGATTTCTAATGCACCTATCTTACGATCTAAAAGGCAATTTACAAAAACCAATTTACAAAGTTTTGCGGGTGCAAGGAATCGGAGGCTCAATACCCCTTAAGCCTCCAAGGATACAAATCCCACACATGTACAACAATAAATACTGATTCAGCACTCCGATATGCACAAAAGTTTAGTATGTCCTATAAGTATGGACGCAGCAAAGAAAAGCCCATCACTTCAGCAGATTCATAGTCTCTTGTTTCTTTATTGAAAAAATCTTCTTTAAGAACAAGCGTAATTCGGACGGCAATCAGGTCTGCAGATAAACTGGTCCAAATCAGCAGTGATACCACTAACTGCAAATACGAAATCGCACAAATGGACTTCCCACTAGTCTGGCAGGAAGAGCCCATTAAACATCTGGGAATTTGGATTAATCGCGACTCTGAACTCGTACTCCGAATTAATTATGGCACAGTGATTGATAAACTAGAAACACAAATAAACCGGTGGATCACACTACCTTTGTCCCTAGCGGACAGGATATCTCTTGTAAAAATGGTGATCCTACCTAAACTACTTCATCTTTTTACCAACATTCCCATACCTCCACCAGCCCCCATTTTCAGCCGCTTACGTGCCAATTTGACTAAACTAATATGGGCTGGGAAGCAAGCAAGGATACGTCTGCACACAATGACACTGCCATACGCCTCTGGTGGATTCACAGTCCCTGATCTATACCTATATTACTTATGTGCCCAAGCGCAATATGCATACTACTGGTTTCACCCGATACGCTATATGCCACACCTTGCAGTAGAAGATGGTGACGCCCACCCCATTAAATTAGCACACATATTACCACATCAGCGGCCCCATTTGACCAAACACGAAATTAACACAGTACGTACCACGTCCCTGGCATGGAAGCGTATTAGCCAGCTTACGGACAAAATCCCACTTTATGCACCAAACCTACCTCTGGCACAACATCCCGCTTTATCGGTTACACAAGAGAAGGGAAGTATGGGATTACGGGAACAGATTGGCATCACAGTGATGGGAGACATATATCCGAACGGAACATTTCTAACACCAACCGACCTGACATTTGTGAGCAATCAAACACTGTTGTTCAAATTTGCTTATCATAGATTGCGCGCAGCAATTCAGGAGCTCTACCCCACATATCCAAATGAACCCCCTCACTAGAAACGCTACAATTATTAATAACTGCTCCAAACAATGCCCACATAGTGGCAAGACTTTACAGAACCCTACAGAGGGAAATTGGCGCCAACACGCAAAAAGCACATGACAAATGGAATTTGTTACTAGACAAGCCTCTAGATGTGGATGAATGGCAATCCTGCTGCGCACTTACTGAGCTTCTTACACCCAATGGGAATTTACGAATCATACACTATAAATATTTGTACCAAACTTACCACACTCCATTCCACTTACACAAACATGGTTTGCGTGCAGACGCTAAATGTAAACTCTGTAGAACAGACCAAGCTGACTTTGGGCATCTAGCATGGTATTGCAGTAAAGTGAAACTCTACTGGGAACAGGTAGTCCATCTGCTAAGCGTAATCCTGAATTGTAAACTAGATTGCACACCACAACTATGTCTGTTGGGTCATTTGACGCATTTGAAATCTACCAAGAAAAAGCTGGCCGCTATAATGTTACTCTTAGCAAAACGAAGAGTAGCCATGCATTGGGACAGCAGGAAGGCGCCTACCATAGCTCGCTGGCTATTAGACTCCATCTATTGTAAAGACAACTTTTTGATATATGCAGAAGAGCTGCCCACAACTGCTAAACCTTCTAATTACTGGGAACCTCTTACCACCTACTTACGTGAAAATCCTGACCTCTTTAAAACTGATGCATAAATACTGCCTTTGCTATCATTCTGTAACATTGCTGAGACGTATCATTGCCATGATAATTATCACTAAGTGCTGTGCTATGTACAATTATTAATTGTATGATGAATCATATCAGATAGACTTGATAATGTATATAAACATGGTTTGTTACACTTAATGAAAAACTTATAAATAAAATAAAAAATAAAAATAAAGAGCCTGGTGTCGAAGAGACAAGAGCAAGCTATTAGGAAAAAGGTCACCTGTTTAGAATCGTTATTGTCGTGTGGATGGGACAATGTATGTAAAATGGAGCATACATGACAGGGCTATCCTAAAGGACATGACACTGTCTCTTCCTTTAGTTCCCATTAGGTTTACAAATCCATCATGGGGATTGTCACATGAGGTGTTTCATCATTTCCTATTCCTGTTTTCTCCATACACAAGGGCTCTAATTTGAATGGAGAGCGTGTGGCAACACAGCTGTGTTTCTTCTGCAGTTCTTTGCTCTGCCAACTGCTGGTTCATGATTGTGGTGCTAAGAGTCCAAAGGTACAAGTTCTGGCTCCGAAAGTTAACTCATTGTCCAGCTTTGATCAATTACTTTGAAAATACTGATGGCTCACTTGTAATGCAAGATGCTGTAAATACCCAATATTAATATTAGCACAAATTGTAGTGCCCACCGCAAGGGGATGAAAGGCTGAATTTTGCTGACAGTGCTTCAAATTCATTACCTCCACATCACTGTATTTTTGAGTGGTGAGGTTGCCATGACTATTACAGTGGAGCAGTGATAGTTCCCTCGAGTTACCCTGTAAGTTCTCATATTAAAGGCCCAGCCTTATATATTTTGGTGAAGGTGTTTGATAAATCTTCTTTTCCATTCTTTAATTGATGTTTCTATCATTCATAAAATGTCATTTTTCAGTTACATGGCAGTACATTTGTATTTTATTTTCATTATGACTATAGCCTAGCTTGTTTCATTATTATTGTGTCTCTCATACTTCATTCTGCTTCCTACAGTATATAATTAGATATGTTATTTGAAATTCACAACAGCTTTCATTCATGTGTTTGGTGTCATTTTTATTCACACTGAAAGACTATGTAATCCTGTTAACTTTGAAGTACTTTGGGGCGTGGCTTGGCCGGCTGCAAGATGGCCGCACTTTAGTGGGCTCTGGCGGCCAAGCTAATATATCCGACAGAATCCTGCAGACAACGACGCGAACGCTGCACAGTACCTGCTTTTCCGGCTGCAGCTTCACTTGCGGTGTCGATCTGTGCTGCTCCCGTCCCTCGGCGGCTTGTGAGTGCCGAGAACCGCCGCCCGACTGCTGCAATGGGCCCAGATCCCGCGATCGGCAAGGCCCGGCCTCCCTGCCTTGCCGCTGGGCCGGCTGCCTGGAGCTGCGGATCGCCTGAGGGGCTGCGTGGGGTCCGGACCTGCTTCGCCCGGTGAGTGCTGTTGCCGCTGGGATTTTTCGCGGCGGGGTTGGGGGCCTGCGGGCTGCACCACCCGGCCCGGGCCTCTCTGAGGTATTGGCGTCGCTTCCCTTTCCTTTTGGCGCCGGCTGAGGCGGCTCTGTGTGCCCGGGCCTGGTGACGGGGGCGGCAGGCCCCCCGCGTCTCCCCGCTGTGACTGTCCCGGCTTGGCTTGCCCTCCCAGCTTCCCCTCGACAAGCGGTGCGGGGTGGCTGATCGCCGCCTGCTTTCCTGCGGCCCGCTCCTGTGACCCACTGGTGGCTGCATCGCCTCCCGCTCCTTGGGAGTGCCTGGCTTTGGACCTAGCTGTTGCTGCACCGAACCCTGGGCCTGATCTCGGCGTATGCCGTGCCTGCGCTGGCCCTTACGTCTGCCCTGTGCCTGCTGGTGACTACTCCTGCAATCAACCACTCTTGAAGTCCTGTGGCCTGATGCACGATTCTTCTTCCATCAGCTTGCGGTGGTGTGTTCCTCCTGCGCCTCCGCTGTGTCTGTGGGGACCGCTTCCGCCCACTTGCTGCACCGCTGGACTGGTACATCCGCCTCTTCCGACGCCCTGCCGCCGCCTCACTGCCCTCGGCCCTCGCGGCGGCCGGCCGGTGCTGCTCCCCTGGTCTGGCGGGCCTGACATTCCGCCTGGGTCACTTACTGCTGCTGTGTGTCTGCGAGCTGCCTGCCGTGCGCTCTGTCGCTGTTTCTGATCCCGCGGTGGTACTACTCGCCTACTTCTGCCCGCCATGGGGAAGACTGATCCTAAACAGCCCAATATTGCCTTTGATCTGCGTAGATCGACGCGGCAGGACGGTGCGGGATCGGATGGTGGCGACCCAGCGACCACTATGGAGACAACTCCTGCGCGTGAAGATGACCTGAAGTTGATTATGCTTGATGTTAAATCCACGGTCACGGGCATTGCGGCGCAACTCGATCAACTGTCCGCTCGCTTGGACTCCGTGAAGGCCCGAGTAGACTCACACGACGCTCGTCTACTTCATGTCGAATCCAGGGTTTCCGACGCCGAGGACGCCGCCACTCAAGATCGGCAAAAATTATTGCAAATGGACAAAATCCTCGACATCATCCGGAATAAAAATGAAGATTTGGAGGCGCGCTCCCGGAGGAGCAACCTCCGCATCACGGGAGTACCCGAATCCACCAACATCTCCCGCATGGAGGATAACGTGGAGCAACTCATCCGGGACCTCTTTGGTGAAGTCCTCTCCTCCGTCTTCATTGTGGAACCAGCGCATCGCTCCCTTGGCCCTCGTCCTGCCCCCGGTCTACCAGCTCGCCCCATCATTGCAAAAATCCTAAACTTCAGGGACCGCGACGCCATTCTCCGTGCAGCACGAGAAAGGGGCAAAATAACTCATCAAGGTACCACACTCTCCTTTTACCCTGACTATACTCTCGCTGTTCAGGCCGCCCGCCGTGAATTCCTTCCAGCAAAGCGAATCCTTCAAACGCACGAAGTCTCGTACTCATTGGCCTACCCGGCGAGACTGAGGGTCCGGCAGGGCGCGAAAACGCTTGTTTTTCCAGATCCTAAAGACGCCCTTGCCTTTGCAAAGAAACTGGATAAATCACCTCGCTCCTCACCTACTTGCTCTCAGGCCGCTGCAGCTGGCCACCTAAGTGACAATGATTGACTGGCTGAGTTTTAACTGTTAATCATTCTCGACCTGTGCTATTGTTCTTCTGTTTGCGTCACTCTGGCCTCCCCTGTTGCTGCAGCCTCCCTAGCCCAGTCGCTTCCAACTATCATATTGGGACTCCTGTTGTTATTTCATTTGTATCCATCTGATCGTTGTCTGACTTGTTTGTAGCTTGGCCACCCTGCTTCACTGCAGGGGCGTATGCTGAGCTCTGCCATGCCCCCACGGGATAATTCCCTTATCTGTCACGTTTTTCCCCCTTCCAAGTTGTGGGCTCCTGGGGTGGGAACGGGTGGTATCTCAGCCTGATTGGGGGGTTGGAGTGGGTGTGGGGGGGATGGGTCTTTCGGTACTGTTTCTGGGGATAGGGTGGTGGGGTGGTTGGGTTAGGGGGTTTTGGGGTCGGTGGCCTCCTACTGGGGCTCTTCTGTTTGTTCTGACAATGTTTCTTGTTCTCGGCTCTTGCCTGAAACGCAGCTGTCACTGTGTTCTTTTACTGTCCGCACAAGATGGCCCTCTTTCAATGTTGTTCCCTGCAATGTTAGTGTTCCCTGCCAGGCTTGGCATTGCACTGCTCCTTAGCTGGCTTTGGTCCGCCGCTCAACATTCGCTATGTAATGCCATGCCGCGTTGTTTCACGCACGTTCCTACACTCTTACTCCTGCGCACAGCGCCCAAGGTCAACCTCACTTCCACGTTTGGGGCTAGTTGTTCCCCCTTGCAATCCGGCTCCACATCTTGGCAGGCTATTGTTCGTCCTTATGCACCACTGTTGGTATTGTCTTTTGCACCTGTTCCTCATAAGGTTTGCACCATCATATGCACCTGCACGTGGCCATTGGCCACTCTTACCACACCCCATACTGAGACAGCATGACAAACATTAATTTCTGGACGTGGAACATTCGCGACCTTAACGACTTTCGCAAGGCTCGACTAGTACACGCACACCTCATCCGACACAAAGTGGACATCTGTCTGCTGCAGGAAATCCACCTACTCCCAGCATCTGCTGCCAGACTCTGTTCCAGACACTGGGGAGAATCACATTCCTCTTTTTATTCCAATTATTCCCGGGGGGTGTCTATCCTAATTCGCAGGGGACTCCCATGGCACACATCCCAGGTAATCACGGACCCCGCTGGGCGTTTCGTTATCCTTCACGGCTCACTTCAAGGCTATCCTCTGACGATAGCTGCATTATATGGTCCCAATGCTGACGACCCAGAATTCTTTACTCAGATATGGCATCACATCTCCTCCCTCGGTCCTGCTGCGCTCCTCTGGGGTGGGGACTTCAATGTCACATTGTCTGCGGTGTTGGATCGCTCCGGCCCCCACGCCTCTCACCCACGTGCCACGGCGCTCCTTAGCTCTATTCTTACCGAGAACTCGTTGTATGACGCCTGGCGCCACATGCACCCTGCAGCCCGTGAGGGCACATGTGTCACTGGCACCCGTGGTTGCTGGTCTCGTCTGGATCTCTGGGTCACCTCTCCTGACGTTCTCGCCTGGCTCAATTCTGTCGACCATATGGCGCGTACCCTCTCAGACCACGCGCCAGTCCGGCTAAGCCTTAGGCTGCCCCACTCTCCTCGGCGCGCTTTCTCATGGCGGCTTCCATCTAATGCACTACGAGACACTGTATTCTGTGATGAGATCCGGACCGCGATCACTAATTATTTCGAGCTCAATGAGGGTTCTGTGGACTCTCCCTCCACTCTTTGGGAAGGGTTCAAAGTCGTCATCCGCGGTGAGTGTATCTCTAAGCAATCGGGGGTCCTACGCTCCATTCGTGGCGCCCTTAGCAAATTGGAAGCAGAACTTAAATCCCTGGACTCCTCCCACGTGCTTGATCCCAACCCGGACACACTCGCTCGCCTTCGTGAGAAACACACCGGATCGCCGCGGAGGCCGATAGAGAGCTCTCCTTTTTGGGTAGAGAGGCTCGGGCGCGCCGCTTTGGCGAGGGGGACCGACCCGGTAAAACTCTGGCCGCCCTCCTTCGTCCACCTCGAGCTGCATCTTATATAACAGCGCTTCAGGATGGCGGCCCCGCTCGGACCACCTCTGTTGAAGAGATTAAGACGAGATTTATTGATTTTTACACGCAACTTTACTCCTCCGGGTCTACTCCCCCGCGCAAGGTCATCGACCAGTATTTCGATACCCTCGAGCTGCTATGGCTCGAGCACCATCATCGGGAATACCTGGATGAGCCCTTCTCTAAAGAAGAGATACTCGCCGCCATAAATAGTATGCCTGGTGACAAGGCCCCTGGTCTGGACGGCCTGCCCGCCTCCTTCTACAAGGCTTTCGCCCCGCTACTTGTGCCACATCTGGCTGCCATGTATAATGACTCTTTCGAGAGCGGTCAGTTCCCGCCTTCACTTCGCGAGGCTATGCTAACTCTGCTGCTTAAGCCGGATAAGCCCCCCGATCTCCGAGATTCTTATCGCCCTCTGTCCCTCATAAATATTGACAATAAAATCTTTGCCAAGTTACTTGCTTAACGTCTTCTCCCTCTCATGCCGCATATTGCCCGTCCGGATCAGTCCGGCTTCATTCCTGGCCGCGCAACATTCCATAATCTACGGACTCTCTTTTCTGTCCTTCATCAGATCAATCCAACGCTCCCTGCTGTAGCTGCCTTGCTCGACGCCACCAAGGCGTTCGACACCCTGGAATGGCCTTTCCTCTTCCCTCTTCTTGCACGTCTAGGCTTTAGTCCAGTGTTTATACGAAAGATCTCGCTCCTGTATACTCTCCCTACTGCCCGGCTCCGGGTCAATGGCCTCATTACTGATCCCATCCCTATTGGACGTGGGACCCGACAGGGGTGCCCGCTTTCGCCTATGCTCTTCGCCGTCGCTATGGAGCCACTGGCGGCTAGACTTCGTCAACACCATACTCAGAAGGGCATCGGATTCGCAGCCCGCGCCCTCTTGGTCTCTATGTATGCGGACGACGTCACTTTATATGTCCGCAACCCCCAGGAAAATTTAAGTCCCCTGGTGCGCGAGTTCATCCGGTTCGGAGGCTATTCAGGTGTCCAGGTGAACTGGACTAAATCGGTCCTCTTTCCACTCACTGATGCTACTACTCCCTTTACCCCGGACTACCCCTTCGTGTGGGCGAATGGCCCCACTCGCTATTTGGGTGTCTGGCTGAGCAGAGACGCGGACGAACTTTGGCGAGCTAACTTTGGTCGCGCGGTAGACTGGCTGGAGTCGAAGATCCCTATATGGAGCCAACTGCCCTTGTCGTTGGCCGGTCGGGTGGCTGTCGTCAAGATGGTAGTTCTCCCGAAATTTTTATATTTATTCCTAAACGTGCCTCTTCTTCTCACTGCCCACTTTTTTCGCAAGGTCCGCTCTTTGATCATCTCTCTCATCTGGGCTGGCAAGCAGCCTAGGATCGCTTATGACACTCTCACACTTCCGATGGAGTGTGGCGGCCTCGGCGCCCCTAACATTAAGCTCTATGCACTGTGTGCTCAGGCCAGCTTCTTGCATTTTTGGCTTCACCCCACTCCTTTTCAACCGCACGTGGCGGTCGAGGCCGATCTCGCTGCCCCATGGCCACTTACGACGGCCCTATTTGCCCCGGCCAGACTCCGGCGCTCTGAGATAAACACGGTCGAAACTTTGCGTTGGGCTTGGGAGGGCCTTCGCCGCCTCTCCGATGCCTCCATGCTCTCAGCAACAACTATGCCAATCGTTCGGCATCCGACTTTCCCTCCTCTACAGCCCTCTGGTATGGCCAAGCGCGCCGCCGGTTTGGGGTTGACCACAGTTGCGGATCTCTACCCGGGGAACACTTTTTACTCTCTCGCGGACGATTCCGGTCCTATGGATACTTTACTTTTCTATCAGCTACGCGCAATCTGTCGAGAACTGCATTCCACGTTTCCCCAGCCTCCTCCCTCGATGGGCACGCTGGATTTTATGTACTCGTCTCCTTCCCCTCAGAAGTTGGTGACCAAACTCTACGCTCTCACACTGACGGCCTCATCCGTATCCACGGACCGCGCCCGTGCGGCGTGGCGTGCGGACCTTGGTATCGACATCCCACAGGCTGACTGGCTCTACTGTTGCAAACAGACAAAGCGTTTGTCCCCAAACTACCGCCTGCGCCTTATTCATTTTAAATATTTACACAGGCTATATCGCACTCCCGTCCAGCTGCACAAGCTGGGACTCATTCCAAGTGATAGTTGCATGCGCTGCTCTGCATCTGCGGCGGACTTCTCCCACCTTGCCTGGCTATGCCCTGGGGTCTCTGCTTATTGGCGTGAGGTCTGCACAGCCATTTCAGAGATCGTCTCCTCGCCAGTTCAGCCCACTCCCTCACTTTGCCTATTGGGATTCGTCAAATTCTGCCCGAACGCGTCGCGTCGTCTTATTGCCATGCTGCTTGTCCTCGCGCGGCGTAGGGTCTCCATGTGCTGGGGTCGCAGACCTGCACCCAAGTTCGCCCAATGGCTCGGGGATGCATCGCGTTGCCAGACCATATTGTCAGAATTCTGGGACCTCATGCCAGCTAGATCTCGCCCACTCGATATCTGGGGCCCCCTAGTGTCATATCTCCTAACCCGCACTCCCCCCGGTCCGGTTGCCTCTCCTGCGCTCCCCACCGGCTCTCTGCCCGTGGCGGCTGCTGAGATGGGCCAATAATCGGCCTTCCCCCGCCCCTTCTCCTTTTCAGCTGGGCCTGCCCTTGCATCTAGAGATTGCGTGCCCCTGTAAATTGCTGTCACTGGTTAGTCGAGGCAAAAACGTCTGCCATGCTGCTGCTCTCTGGTGCTCTGTGCTATTAATGTTTATTGTTGCCATCAATGTTTCCTTTGTATATGGTGCTTCGATTCAATTCAAGAATGTAATCTGTTTATTTGATTTGATCAATAAAGGTTTTTTGAAAACTTAAAAAAAAAAAAAAAAAAAAAAAAACTTTGAAGTACTTTACGATACTTTTTATTTTCAATTTGGATACACAGTCATCTACTTATGGGAGCATCTTCATCATCATCATCATAGCGTACATCTAGCCATATGCTTGTATTTCGATCAGTCGGGTATAAAATTCATATAGTAGCCACATTTTACTAGTTTGAGTCAAGATTTCTCATCTGTTCATTAATGTGCAAATTCTCTTTTATGTCGTGTTCCATTATCCATTTCTCCGCATTTCTTTAAAGGCATTTTCTCCAAATCGTCCCTTGTAACTATTCTAATTTACAAATATCTCAGTAATCTTCCTAAAGACTGACCAATAATTGAACTACATTGAAAAATGCCAGGCTCCTGACACTAGTAAGAAAGACAGTGATTATCTTATCTCAATCTAGTTGTCCTCCTCGAGGCATGATGTAATCCACTTTCAATAAAATAGTGTTCCTTTTTCAGAAAGCCTGGTATTACCACTCTGTTGAGCAATATTTCTTGTGCCACAGTCAATCTGTCAATAAGTCACTGGCTTCCTTTTAAATGGTCAACATTTAATATTTAATATGTTACCTTTTGATCACTAGGTGATCGTGACTTTAAATGTTAATGGTCCGTGATGAATCTCTTGGAATTACTAACCATCCTGAAGTTGTGATGTTAAGAAGGCAAAAGAACTGCTTCAGTGTTGGGCAATCTTCATGTCTGCTTCCAATAGACTTCTTGGAGAAACTTAGAACATGTGTTCAGAATAAAGGAAAGACTAGGAGAAGATAAAACATTAATAGAAAATATAACAGGTACCTCAGCAACATTTGATGGCTCCTTCATTTTAGTACTTGTGAGAGTTGAAATATCTTCCCAGGTTTTTTCAGTACCGTCACTTTTGTTTGTGACTTCACCTGCGGTGGATAGAAGGTCTGGGGATCTCAATACATACATCTAGAAAACAGAGGTAAATGTTAGGTATGTGTATGGCATATTAAGATACTACTTTACATATTTGTTTAGGCTATATTTTTAAAGATGAAAAGACAAAATGGCTTACATGAGGAAATAAAAGAATAAGGGCCTGATTACGATGTCGGTCAGAATACCTCCGACCGACAGTCAGATTCCCCTAGACCGTGTCGGCACACATCCGCCGGACTGGGTTGGAAACAACTTCGACCGATCGAGTATGATGCCGGCGGTCGGAAGTGGAACCGTTCGGTCATTCCGAATCGGTTCCGACCGGCATTCGGAGAATCCGAGTCAGTCAGAGTCGATTCGTACAGCTCAACGGACAGCATTTCAGACCGACCAATTACAATGTCAGATTCCGCCCGACTCGGTCGGAAACAACTCCAACCGACCGAGTATGATGCCCGCGGTCAGAAGGGGAACCGTTCGGTCATTGTAGAGATGCATCCCCACCAGGAGCAGTCTGCCTGCTGCTCAGCCCATTCTCCAACTGTCACACTCAAGCATCCAGGCACCCAAACATTCCATTCAAGACCATCACACCAACATTCCATGCATCACATTCACACTGGCTGAGCAGCAAGGGAGAAAGTAACAGAAAGTAACCAGATAAACATAATACAGGTTACAACATACCTTCCCTTCTTCCACAAAACAAAATTAGAAACCGCAAAGAAGAAAAAGGTTCAAACAAGGAGAACCCCAAGAAAGAGAAAAATGGAAAAGTAGAGAAAAGCAAGAAGAAAGTGAACCCAAACGTGAAAGGATCACAGCACAGAAACCAAAAGAAACCAGCGTGAGCATGAAAGCAAAAAGCGGAGCCAAATACAGGAGAAAATGAAACGGTAGGAAAAGTATAGACGGTAGTACAATAAAGAAAGAATATTCAGAGAAAATATACAAGAGATGTACAAGGAGTGCATGTACAGAATAAACAATATAGAGGAGCTGCATAGACAAATACACATAATATATCACCCACCCATCATCCTCCTATACAAATTTTAATACAAAACAGTAGAAATGGAGGACACCCGAATGAACTTTCCCAAAAACACAGGTGAATAAATGGACCAGAAACAACATGGAAGATCTACACCCAAAATCATCCAAAGAAAATGGTTAGGGGAAAGAAAGAAAAAGAAAGTTGACTGCAAACCATAGACCCACAATGACTTAGGGGCAGACAACCACGAGTGTGGCACAAGGTGAAAATAATATTACATATAACAAAAGTACAGAACAGGACGAATTAAACACCATTAGCAAACAAAAGTAAGCATGTACCACAACGTGAACAAAACAAAGGCACACATGGGACTAAGACCCATTAGAACCCAACGTGGGGTTAGAAACGTAAACAGAACAACAGAAAACATGGGACTGGTACCCATTAGCAATAGAAAACATGGGACTGGTACCCATTAGAACCCCTATGAGGTGGTTAGAGTGTGAACAAAACAATAGAATACATGGGACTCGTACCCATTAGAAATAGAAAAACATGGGACTCGAACCCATTAGAACCCCTATGTGGAGGTTAAAACTGTATAAGGGGAAAGACCCCACGAAAGTACCCTCCTGTAAAGAAAAAGACTAACTGTGTTGACTGGGACTAAAACCCACAAACTGTGAAAACTGTGTTGAATGGGACTAAAACCCATAAACAGTGAAAACAGTGTTGAGTGGGACTAAAACCCATCAACTGTGAGAAAAACGTTAAATGGGACTAAGACCCAAAACCCATCAACTAGTGTTGAATGGGACTAAAACCCATCAACTGTGAAAACTGTGATGAATCGGACTAAAACCCAACAACAATCCCAAGAACATGTAAATACTGTCAGTATAACGTCAAACAGACATAAAGAACTTGAGGAATACAATGCAGAACATGTCCAAATGAAGACAAAATTACCATTAACTAAATCCTTTGCCGGTGAGCGACATCTCACCCGTGTCATCACACAGTGCCATTTCAAAAAGTTCTCCCAAGTGTAAGAGGCAAAAGTTACAACCAGACCAGCTCACAGAAGTAATGTGATCAAACTCGGAATGAGGTGTAGACCAGCTCTTTCCAAGGACTAGACCTTCTGCTGAAACATGTCTTTAAAAGGTTGTCATATGACGAAATTAGAGCTACCAGACACAGTTACCTTATAAAGCGACTGGACCTTTGGCCGTAGTTGCTAATAGCCATCAGCATATGTCGCAGCTGGGTGACAGCACAAACCGCATCGGACCTTCAGAAATTCTTGAACAACGCACACAGACAGCAGATAGACCATTACCGCCTTCAGCACATTGCTGAGACTTGCACACAGCCACCAACAAAGATGGCGACACGCAGCACAGCAAAATGCTGTGTAGCTACCGGTGCGTGCGTACACCAAACAGTGCCGTGCAGCCAGTGAAGATGAGCTGGAACTGAGGATCGCCACCATGGGAGGTTCGAGGGTCTTCATGGAGGCATGAACGCGGGCATTCTATGAGGTAAAACTTGCGCCTGTCACACGCAGCTAGACAGGAACGTTTCATCTCGCACCAGGATGAGCGTCACAGCCAGTAAGCAGGAAAACCACACGCATATCTCGCGCTGCAGCAACGGTTTGTTTCAATGTTCAAACAGCAGCGGGCATCATAGAAATTCCATTTAAAAAACGGAGTACTCACAGTACATTTTCGGCTAATGTCATTTCACCCCAGCACACCAATGAGGTCCACGCATAACTGGTCCCCGCAAAACAGTGTGTACTATGTTTACTGAACACAAAAACGCTACAGACATGCCAGGACACATGCCCAACTAGCTGCCGGTCCCGTGTCGGTATGTAGGCAAGCTCTTGTTACTGTTGAAGACACTGAAGATGGCAGTTCCCCACACTGTCAGTAACGCAGGTTCAGTCCAAAATGACTCCAAAATGCCGCTGCCAGGACCTGGCAACAGACGGTGACAGTACTTTAATATAGACACAGCGAGATAATAAATCCATCAGCTTGTTGTAAGAGCTCTTAATAAAAAACACGCCCTGGTTAGGGCCGTCCAAAGTGAAAGACACTGGTAAAGTGCCCAGGATCACGCAAGCTGTCATAGAAGCAGGAATTCCCAATAGTTTAAGCCAAAGAAGTACGAGCAGGCTGGGGCTGTCCGGTGTAGAAGACACTGGTGGGGCTGGCATGCCTAGTACTTCAAGTTAGGCTTTATCTTGGTTGTGTAGGTTTCCTTTAGAGATTTCTTCTTTCAGAGTCCTTTTTAAAGCACGCAGTGTTTCGTTTCATGAATCGTCGCCAAAAATCTGTAGTGATGAAGTCCGTAGCCAAGAGGTAGTTTGATGTAGGTTTATTATGTTCAGCTACAAGTAGATGAGTTGTAGAGATGCAGCCCCACCAGGAGCAGTCTGCCTGCTGCTCAGCCCATACTCCAACTGTCACACTCAAGCATCAAGGCACCCAAACATTCCATTCAAGACCATCACACCAACATTCCATGCATCACATTCACACTGGCTGAGCAGCAAGGGAGAAAGTAACAGAAAGTAGCCAGATAAATATAATACAGGTTACAACACTTTCTAGTTTGTTTAATAATGTGTAAATTATCTTCTGTGCTTTATTCCTTGGTCTCCTTCTCCCCCATTCTGTATAGACGTTGTCCCCAAAGTCATTCCTGGACACTTTTTTGTTGTATGTGAAGTAATGCTTCTAATTTCAATGTTTTTTTTATCGTGGGCTCCCTTCAGCTACTCAGTAGTGTATATGTTATCATTTAAGCTAAAGAGGAAGTTGACTTTAAATGTTAAAGGTTGGCGAGCAATCTCTTGAATTTCTAACTAACCTGAAATCACAATGGAAAGAAGGCAAAAGACGTGCTTCAGTATTGGACTTTCTTCCTATAATCTTCTTAGAGAAACTAAGAGCATGGTTCAAGAGAGAGGAAAAGGAAATAAAGATGACAAAACATTAATAAAAATGTAACATGTACCTCTGTAACCTTCGATTTCTCCTCCATATTCGTACTTGTGAAGGTTGAAATATCTTCACAGGCTTTTTCAATACCGTCCCCTATGTTTGCCACTTCTCTTGCAGTGGGCAAAAGTTCTGGGGATCTCATTCCATATGTCTGGAAAACAGAGGTAAATGAGAGGCACAAGTATGGCATAATAGGACGCACCTTTGCATATTTTTAAGCTATATCTTTAAAGATGAAAAGACAACAGAGCTTATATGAGGAAATAAAAGAATAAGTGCAGTATGAGTGCAGTAGGAATGCAACATTCATCTTAATAGGACCTGAGAAGCATGGACAGCACAATTATAATTACCAGGCTCCCTGACAGCAGTAACAAATTGCTTTGGGAAATTAAACAGTATCAACGTCTTTCTCATTGGGGAGAAATCTAGCCCATAAAAGGAGTTACCAGACAAATCAGGATTACAAATTTCAAATTGCACTCTCAATGTTCGACCCCAGACATTTAGAAGTTAAAACCTAGGAAAATACTTGGGTGGTCAAAGGGGAGAAAATGAGGTGCTCTGTCCATGGTACCGGTAATTCCGGATGCTGGAATGCTGATGAATGATGTCATAGAAAATTGAAAAAGTACATTAAACTGGTGTTATTAAAGTGGTCTAAAAAGGTCATCAGGATGCAGCTGATCATCCTCATTGATTAAATAAAAGTGACCCTGTGCTGGCAGGTGCAGGAGTAGACTACGTCCTACTGTGTAAGACTATAATTCTCAGGTTACCCAGCAGTGGTAAACTATCCTGTAGTCCATCTATTGTGTGGCTGTCTGGTAGGAATATACAAAGGCTAAATGCAAACTACACCTAGTCATGAGATCCAGGAACAGGCTGCAGGCACCACATGGTTAGAAAAAAAAATACCATCTTTCTAAAAAGGTCATTTTCAAAACTGTAACTTAACCATTAAAGATGATTTTAAATTAAAATTCTTTAGACACCAAACATGATATTTCTACCTACTCCTAAAACAAATGTTTTCACTTATTAAATGTAATAAGGTAACCCAAAGGTATCCTATGGGAAAGGTAAGCCTCGCAGTAGTGAAAAACTAATTTGTGAGTTTTTCACTATCAGGAAATGAAAAGTACATGTTCAACCTTTTAATTACAGTGCACCCTGCCCTATGAGCTGTCTAGTCCCTTCCTTTGTGGTCATATATATGTAATAAAAAGGGAGCATTAGTCTTGGCAAGGGGATAATCTTACCAACTCAAATTGACAGTTTAAACTGCACTATAAGCTACTAATAGCAGGTCTGAGGCATGTTAAAGAGACTACTTAAGTGGGAGGCACAATATGTCATCAATGGCATTTAATGTTCCAGTCCTGGGTATAAGGTATACCACTTTAGTATGGTCTTATAAGTAAGTTGTAAGCCAATTTACCATGCATTAAGGAGTGAGCACAAGCACTGATTAGCGTTGGTAAAATACACAGAGTACTAAGACCAACAAAAACAAATTCAGCAAAACAGGAGGAGAGAAGGCAAAAGGTTTGGGGAAGACCACGCTAAGGCTGACAAGTCTAACATGTGTCCTCCCCAGCTGAATATGGGTGGAACAATCCAACTTCATGGGGATTCTCATCACTAAATTGGAAGAACCTGGACAGACCATCAACATTGGAGGGATCTGACCCAGCATGGGTTTCCACAGTAAAGTGCATTCCCTGTAGGGCAGTGTTTACCAATATTTGTTGACCTGTTGCTCCCTTGAACTATTCCCCGTTGGCCGTGGCTTCCCATTCTGTTACTTTTTTTTAACAGGTAGGGGGGATGTAAACCCGGCCTCAGAATTACTTCCATTTTTCTCCCTGAAAATAATTGGGATGAAGCAGATGAAGATATAATAATCATGGATGTAACAAAATAAAAATATAACATTTGTTTAATGGAAAACTTTAATTGGTTGACTCAGAAGCAATACTTTTCAGCACTGCAGTCTGCATGCTGTATGGATTTTTTTAACACTATTTGTTGTTTTAAAAAATTGCCTGTGGTGTCCCGCAGGGCCTGCAATTTTCAGGAGGCTTACCCTTTTAAATAGCTGCCACCCCTACCCTATGTTCCTATTATTCTATCAAAACATACTCTGTTGTGTCTTGTTTCTCTATTAAATGCTGGAAAAAATAATTGATTAAAAAAGCTTTGAAGATTTTTTAAGCCATTTATTGCCACTACTTTCTTTTCTGTTTTGCCACCACCGTTGACTAATATAATACTGTTCACTAAGATTATGGCCAATACTATGTGTGTGGTGTGTATATGAAGATAAAGTAAACCATCACCAGTTGTAGGCATTTTCTGGCTGTTGCAATGGAAAATTTGAACTTTTACTGTGTACAACTATACACAAAATCTCAGATTCGACAACCAAGTGCAGTGAATAGCTAGGTAAACTATAATCATAAGAAATACCATTAAAGGGACTTGTAGAGCTGTTCATAGCTACCAGCATCCTGAAAACTATGTGTCTCATAACACGATAACCGTACCTCGGTGGTCATCACCCACGACATGGAAACACTTCCCACACAGGATCAAAACAAGAATAACATCCTGCCAAACACACACCCTACATGGTGTACCATGCTACTCATGCAGGCAAGCGTTTCAGCCCACCACGTTGGGGTAGTAAGCGCTATATGAATGCTGCAATACAATACAATGTGTATTTGCTCTGTTGCAGGGTTGCAGGATTGGGTATCAGGCTCTAAGCTTGCCAAAAGTTGGTTAGGAAGAACAAGGCTGTTTCAGCACAACAGGTGATCTGCAGCAGACAGTAGAGAAGGTTCAACCTAAACACATATGCTGCTGATTGGATCAAAAGTGATGTATATAGGATTACTATTACTCATGAGGTGTGTGTCAAGCACAGAAGGTTAACTAAAACAATTAAGCATGATTATTCAAGACGGTTAGAGCTGTCCAGGGCTGCAGATTGAAACTCGGTTCAGTGATTAGAGGATCTGGAAGTAGTCGAAGTTAGTTTCAGTGACTTACTTGTAAACATATGTGGAATGGTGAGAATAGTATGAAGCGTGGTCTGGAGTCAGAGTGTGGCAAATTAAAGGGTTTATTACACCGAAGAGGTAAGTTCTCATGCCTGCCTGGCGCCAAGGTTAGGAATGATAAATTATAATGAGATTGTGCCATTATTTTGCTTTCAAGGAGGAGGGTGCATCGGATTCTATGTGTCGGATTCTGTTTTAATGTTCTTATAGCATGATATCACTGTTGATAATTTTGCAATGTACAATGTTCACTTTGAGTGACCTGGCATTTGCTTCCCGCCTCTTTTTCATCTGTATGTGTGCCTACAAGTGGTGTTCCAAATATTGCGTTCACTTAGTTTGCAGGATTCTGTGTGAACATATTGCACTCCCTGTACAGCTGTAATCATTTTCCAAGTTGTGTGCCTCTTCGCCCCTCTTGCGACTACAGCCTGTAACATATTTTCAATTACATAAAAGAAATTTGTTATGAAACAAACATAAGGCTCATAGAGGCCTCGAAGGAGAGAATAGCCTATTTTGAAGAGAGATTGAAAGTTGTCTGGCTTAAAAGAATCCTAAGATTGATAAGCTCTTGCATCTATGTTGTTCCTCAGCCAGGCTGTGAATGGGAGAGTGCAGCTTTAACTGTTTGCTCAGTGCAAGCAAAGACCAGATCCTGAGAAATAGAAATGAATTTTCTACAACTCCATTCAGCCATTATTTGATGTGTTACACAGTAGTTCCCAAACTGTGTGCAGTGCCCCTGGCTAGTATTGATGGCGCACCAGGGTGCCGCGGTGCACAGATTTGGAACCATCTCAACAGTTTGGGATTCTCACCCATCATTTGCATGAGCCATCTGAGGGGTCTGCGGTTTCTCTGAACCTAGAAGTAAGTCCCAAACAGGCATGGTCTTAGCATCTTCAGTGCCTAGACCACAGCAAACGCTTCTCTCTCAATAGCACTTCACTTCTGTTCCTTAGGAAGTAACCTCCTACTGATAAAGACTAAAGCTTGGTCTTAGCCTTCTTCATTTAAATGTGACAGTACAGCCCCTATGCCATGCTCTGCAGCATTAGTCTGCACAATAAATTCCTGGGAAAAGTCAGGGGCCTTAAGTACAGATGAGAAACACACGGCCTCCTTCAGGGTGTTCAAGGCTTTCTGGAAGGCCTGCATCCAGATCACCTTCTTTGGCTGCTGCTTAGAAGTCAACTCTGTCATCCCTTAAAAAACCTCCTATAATATCCAGGGAGGTCCAGAAAGCACCTCACTTCTATTTGAATTTTGGGTGGCTTTGCAGGCCAGGATAGTCTCCATTTTGGCCTGGGGGAGCAGCACCTTGCACCCACCCACAAGATGGCCCAAGTACACCACAGAAACCTGCCCTTTTCCATTACTTTTTTGTATACAAAACCAAACTCTTGCTTAGGGAGTTTGTTTTTGTAAAACAAAAGGTTTTCTAAGTGGCTGCATTAAACATGGTGGCCCCTTGACAAATTTGCAATGCCTTCAGAGGAACCACTGTCACAGCAGAGAAGTAGAGGTTATTACTTCCACACCATCTCAGTAAATGGGGGGCTGCCTGACAAACTCTAATTGAGTACCTTAATGTATGAGAAAGCTTCCTTCTATGGATCTCGTCCTATCACTTTGAAACAGATCCAGCATGACTTTGCAAGCACCGATGCTGACCTACCTGAAGGTTTATCAACTCTTCAATCCTCTTCAAGGCTTAACTCAAGTCACTACTGGATATCAACAAGTGTCTCAAGGTATCATGATTAGGCCTGGGCGGTAAATTCCGTTCCGCTCGCGGAATTTGGGTAATTTCGCGTTCCGCGGAGAACGCGGAATTACCAAAAATTCCGCGATCCGCGGCTTCGCGGAATTTTTTGCTTGTTTGCGCTTTCAAAATGCATGTTCGCGAGCTATTTCTTCCTGAGCATGCAAACAGCGTTCGCGAACAGGAAAAAAGCATCGCGAATGGGCGGAACAAGCAATTCCGCGTGTTCGCGGAACTTTTGCGTGCTCGCAGAGATTTTTTACCGTTTCGCGGAGCTTTGCGTAGCGCGACTACGCAAATTCCGCCCACCCCTAATCATGATACAACTATCCCAATGACACTCTTCTTACAGTTGGAAAACCCAAGAGACCTACACATCTCAGGACCAAGTCATTTTCTCCAAGTCTTTGAAGAATGGGTTTTGAGGAATCACCCTAAAGATAACTTGTCACTAACAAATCTGAATGTACCAAAAATGTCTGCCTTTGACTATGCAGTCCAAGAACTCAGTATACCACCAAACACATCAATGGAAGTGAGAAAGCTGGGAGGGGACATGATCTCTCACCTATCTCTGGTCCTCCAAATGAACCAAGTCAATGCGGCGGGCAGATGTAGGGCGGGCGGAGAGACCAACCGCCACGCATCCGGCGGGCTCAAAGAGCCCGTCGGACCGTTGGAGGGACTGCAATCCCTACAACAGTGGCGGTGCCTGATCAGGCACTGCCGTAGGGATTACAATGTCCCTTTCTGCCGACTGTTTCATGGCTGTTAACCCGACATGGAAAGGCAGGCGGAAAGTGACTTGGGGACCCGTAGCGGTCGCCCCTCCCCCCAGGCCCTCCAATATGGGTCCTGGGGGCACTTATGGTGCCCCTCTACATACCCCTGCACCATGTGGCAGGCACCGCATGGTGCCCGCCAAATACTGCAGGGATGTGTCAGATGTTTTTTTAGTATTGCGGCATGTGCTGCAGCTCGCAGCACACGCCGCAATACAAAAAATACACAATGCGACTGCCAAGAAAGCAGCTGCATCGTAATGCGGCTAGTGGGACTTCTGACTCCTAGTATGTTGGTGTCGGGTGGACGTAAGCCTGCCCGGCATCATAATCAGGCCCCTAAGTGAAAATGAGTGTTTAATCATTGTCTCATGATTAAATATTAAAAAGTGTTTTTATTCATATCTAGGCCTATTCCTGTAAAAAAGCAGCTTTATTTTTGAAATCAGGAAAATTGCCCATTATGAGGGCATACCATTGCCAGTGTGTAATATGACACATATATTAAGCACCCATCCCTTTGCATTTGCAAAGAACACTTCAGGAATTGATTTGCTTTTATATAAAAAATGTGATTTTACCTTCATGGCACAGACACTTTGTACTTGTCAATTGTCAAGGCAGTGTTTTTAAACAGAAACCCCGCAAGAACCAACAAAGTGGCGTCTCTCCGGCCATTTAAAGTTTTGGTGTGTATATGGGTGGTGCAAATACACACTGCAGGCCAAATACAACATATCATTTATTCACCAGCTTACAATGTCACTACCAAAAAGTTAAATACACCAATTGGGTGAGAACAATTTTACAGTACAGTTTTAGGGACATAGCACACACTTTGTACAATGGATTTCAGTGTCACGATGTACTGGTTCAAAGTATCAGCACAAATAGGATCCATTAAAAAATGAAAATTGGGGGGTTACAACAAAGGTGGATTTGCTACACACCCTCATAGCATGCCATGCTACCCATTCACAAATATACATCAGCGCATCATCAGGGGTATGAAATGCTGCAGAAACTCAATTGCAATTCAATTCAGCAGGGTATAATTGCCTACTGTTTTCCCAGCTGAGCATTAGAGATTAATTATTTTTAATTTTTCCTATATTTAACTATGTATATATTTCTGCATAAATGGGTAGTCTCCCTATTGTAACATATAGGAAAAATTGTAAAAATGTATTTAACTTGAAAATAAATACAAAAATATTTTTGTGTTACAAATTAATGTGAATTCATTTCATATATATATCTACTACATTACGGGGCTGATTACGATGTCGGTCAGAAAGCGTCTGCCCGACACCGTCTCGGAATCTGGACCGACCGACTTGCAGTCGGCGGTTCCGACTGCTGGATTACGATGCGACCAAACAGTTGCGACCGAACTCTGTTCGGTCGGATTCCCATTGTTTCCTGTTGGAGCTTGTGTTACGCCCGACAACCTTCCGTAACACAAGCTCCTATGGGGAAATGGGGTGTGTGTTGAAAACCCTGCACACAGTGTAGGGTTTTACAGGGGGGTCCCTTAAGTATCCCTTTGGCCATCAACCGTAGGTCGCGGGAGCTACGGGGCCCTGCCATCGGTCCCCAAAGTAAATTTCCGACAGCCTTTCCGTGTTGACAGGCTGACACGGAAAGGCTGTTGGAAATCGACATCGTAATGCAGAGGGCAGAAAAGTTGTCCATAGGGTTATATGAAGCAGTTCGACCGACACGAATACTCTGCGAGTCGGTCGGAACCGATTCGGAATGACCGCGCCCAGGACCGGACTGGCCATAGCGGGCACCCGGCGTGTGAGCAGGGTACAGGGGGGTCCCTTAAGTACCCCCTTGACCATCAACCGTAGGCCGCGGGAGCTACAGGGCCCTGCCAGCGGTCACCAAAGTAAATTTCCGAAAGCCTTTCCGTGTTGACAGGCTGACACGGAAAGACTGTTGGAAATCGACATCGTAATGCAGAGGGCAGAAAAGTTGTCCATAGGGTTATATGAAGCAGTTCGACCGACACTAATACTCTGCGAGTCGGTCGGAACCGATTCGGAATGAACGCGCCCAGGGCCGGACTGGCCATAGTGGGCACCCGGCGTTTCCCCGGTGGGCTGCCAGGGTGGGGGCCGGTTTTGCCATTTTTGTTACCGGGGGCTGGCAATATCCGCCCCCTGTAACAAAATCGCCCGAAACCGGCCCTGGCAAATAGCTCGGCCGCAACCCCACTCTCCCCCAGGGGGGCCGGCTGAGCAGTTTGCCAGGGCCGGTTTCGGTGCCCAGTCCGGCCCTGACCGCGCCGTTTATGATCCAACCGGGAACATCGTAATCGGGCGGTCGGAATGAAAACTGACTGAGTCAGTCGGAAGGGCTCCAACACGGTCGAGGAGATTCGGACTGTCTGCAAGAGGCTTTCCGCCCGACATCGTAATCGGCCCCTGAATGTAGAACAAAATAAAGAAATGCGACAGCACTATTAAATTAATGGAAATACATGAAATTATTTTAAAATCATTTTTCTGAAGTTTAAATTAGAAAAATGAATTTCCAGCTTAAAGAACAAAAATAATGTGCATTATTAATTATTAAAAGTAATGTATAGAATTCATTTGACTGAATTTGATTATTTTTTTATATAATGTGTTGTTACATTATTTTACAAATTCAAAATAGGTTATTAAAATATTTTATAAATATATATTAAATATGTATACGATTTTGATATACTTTGTAATATGAATATATATTTATCTATAGTTTGAACTATTTTAAATAATTGAATCTAACATTGTTTCTTGTTGGGTTTTATTTTAAGCCCCTAGATCCATTATTTTCTATGGGAGGGTGATACAGTGCTTGTGGTTGGCCATGTCCAGTGCTGGAGAAATTACTTTTTTTTTTAGAAGCAACATGCACTCTAAGGGCTTGATTCCGATCTCGGTCGGAAGTGCTCCGAATCGGATTTGGCTGTGCCAAAACCGATCCGGAGCCCTTGACTCTGACCGAATCGTTCACAGTTCTGAACGACCAAGTACGATGCCTGGAAACCCTTAGTGCTGACCGAATCGGTTCTGGAAGGCATTCGGAGAGATAGAGCCTTTCAGAGCCAAATCGTACAGCTCTATGGCCTAGGTTTTCCGAGCGAGCAAGTACAATGAACAATTCGGACAGCCTTTCCGATTCGGTTTGCCCGGATCAAAAAGGATGCCGGAATCGGTGTTTGGGGGCCCGTAGCTGGCCCACCTATACCCGGGGCCCTCCGAATCGGGCCCGTGGAGGTACCCATGGGTCCCCTCTTCCCAACCATGGACAGTGTGGCAGGCACCAAGGGGCGTCCGCCACAGAGTGCACGATTTTCCCCAGTCACACCTTTCTTCAATGCGAGCCTGTGTATGCATTCGATACACAGGCTCCCATTGAAGTCAATGGGAGTCTGACCAACATATATCCGGATGCATTCAAATGCATCGTACTTGTTCGGTTGGACTCCCCCGATCCCAGTCGTATGGAAAGCATTCCGGACCCGAGTCGTTCGGTGTGCATTCTGACCGAGATCGGAATTGGGCCCTGAGTTTGTGAATACCGAGAGGTTGTAAAATTTCTAAAAGTCCAAGTTATCTTTGTAAATTAGGCCCTTTGTAATTAGCTGTGATGCAGGTAATATGCTCTCTTTCAAACTGCTAGTGTAAAACAGGCCATTGTTTTAGAGCACTGAAATACAATTATCTGATGTAGAGCTGTAGAAGATAAGTTTAGTCTTCACCGCTTTAATTGAGGCCTATTTTTCGGTGCTAAAAAGCACAAACCTTCCATGTCTGTTGTCTATGTGTGGACAGCAGGTCCTTTAGATGTACTTCAGGCCCATTGAGCTAATGGAAAATTAGGTGAGGTGCCACCCTTACTCATATCCTTGTGGACAAGCAGTGCTTAATTTAAGCTGGTGGTTGGCAGCGGAGCCCACCGGCACAAATTTTTGGTACTGGTACTTATTTTTCCTCATAAGACTTTGATCACGAGCTACAGAGAGAAAAACATACAAAGGGGAAAGAAGTAGGAAGAGAAAGACAGGAAAACCGTCGCAAAGGTTAGAAAGCAGGAACCTGCACAGGTTAGACAAGGGGACAGGGAGTGTCTCATAGTGGATAGAAGAGCCAGGAGGTTGATTCAAGACAACATAGCTTTTGTATTCGGTGTGCTGACATTTAAAAGAATCAGCCACAGGCTTATGAGTATTACAAATCAATCACTGTGGACTAGCCACCTGGAAAAGTCTTCAATCACGGACAATACTCATTGCTGGAGCCACCAATTTACAACTCGGAATATACATAGTTTGATAAGAAAAAGGAAGTGGAACAAAGCAAACATGAACAACATGCACAGTATTTACCTTACTAGGCTCTGGCGCCTCCTCGACTTCATCTTTTGTATGAACTGATGCATCTTTATAGACTTGCTCTAGAATGTCACATTCGTTTTCTTCTTCCCTCTCTGTGGTGAGTGGTTTTTGGGATTTCCCTTCCGAAATCTGAAAAATAATATAGTAACACTCAGAAATATGTACAAAGTGAGTTAATAATCAAGAGCATCTAAAGAAAAACAAAAAACATTACCTGAAGGATACACAGGCACCAAAGTCGTTCACAGGGAGATTTATACATAATTTTATTCTGTGCTTTCAGGCCTCTAGTACTGCAGAATGGTATGTGTTGTGTACTCCATTTAATGCACAACTTCAGTAGAATTCATTTCAGCTTCAACAGTGGACACATGCAGCTAAAAGATTCGTTATTGCCCAAAACCTGACGGGGCAAGGAATCATACAAAAAGCCAGACAGGATGCCTTTCTCTGTGCAATGACACCTGTGCATAAGGAGTTTGACAACCTGGATACCACAGCCAGCATGCTAATAGTCCAACTGAAGTACGATGAATTATGTTTCCCTGTGGGTAATACGTTGCAAGTTTCATGTCCTTGACTGATAAGAAATCTGGGAAAATTCCCATACATATAGCATTAAAAAGGCCACTATCAATTTTTCATATCCAGTGACCTCCAATTCAGTATGAATGATTGCCCGAGACATGTTGTCAGCCTTCTCATCACCTTTGGAAGCATTTCCGCTTCTGCAAGCCTCATCAATGCAAGTGCTAGCTCAAAAGAGAGGGCGCCATAGACTCTTGTACTTCTATATACTGGCAATTATTTCTACTACACCCAAAATAAAGTATATAATCTTGGTTTGGAAAGAGTTTGTATCACTGAAATAAGGGTATATATTTGTTGGTTGAGGTGGTCCAAAATAACTGCGCTCCCCAAGGAATTAGCCACAGCTTCAAGAGATTCATTCATGCAGCACTATAACTTCATGTGCCTTTACTTCCAGGTGAGCTCAACTACACTCTTTATGCACTTACAACACAATTGGAAAGTAGTTTATTTGTCAGTGGACATAACTATCAGAGTAGGTACATCAAGATGCAACCATAACAGAAACGCTTCCATGTAATCTTTTAATATCCACTGAAGATTACATTAAAAGAAAGGTAAGAATATATTTGAGCGGACAGGGGCTGAGTTGAGAGATCCTAAACCAGAAGCCTCCACTCTTGAAGTGGAATTATTTGGCCACTCCAGGAAATAATATTTCTATGAAGTAACCCTAGTCCAAAGGGCCAGGTGGCAGATGTCTTAGAAGGTTCCAATGGGGGTGGCATGTGGATTTCATAAATCCTCATTATAACCAGTCGAGAACTCTGGCACTCTAGAACTGCCAGATTGGCATTTCTGAAGTGCCAAGGTGCAGTGACTGTTTTCTCACCATAATCTACCTCCTTTTTCAACACTTTCTCTCTTGGTTTACTGTAAACTTTCCTAGAGTCCCCAAACCAATATTCCAGCATCCTCCACTTAGAGGAGCTAAGGCCCTAGCTATTCCCCAGTGGAGTGACAGTATGTGTACTTCCCTCTGTTAGTGCTGGAAATCTTTTTTCCTCAGGCTAAGGACGGAGCCAGAATGCTTGGGGTGCCCCTGTGGAATAAATTCTATCAGTTCCCAAAAGCCCCATCTGGCATATCCAAGTTAAAGGAAGAACTCTGAAAACTGCTCTTTGACATATGCTGTAGAGTAACCCCGGGCGGAGACCTCCGCTCCGCCCGCGGACTGTGCAGAGATTTGCCTTCTCCGCGTTCCGCGTAGAACGCGGAGAAGGCAAATCTCCGCACACTCCGCAGCGGAGCGGAGTTGGCCAGCCCCTGCCTCCACCCCCCTATTAAGAAGTAAGTTAACATTAATTAAAAAGGAACTTAAAACCACTTACCTCTGTACTGCGGCGTCCCCGGGCTGCCCTCCTCCTCTTCCTTGCCGTACTGGTAATGCTTGAGAAAACTGCACATGTGCGGGCGCACGCGCATGCGCATTTCTCGCAAGAATCCTGCTGATGTCCACTTCTCACAAGGACTCGTCAGGCTATCCCTCCCTGATAAATACCATCTTTCACATATTGTCCAGCTTAGATGCCGTTGTGTTCTTCACCTGAATACAATCTGCCCTCCTCAGATGTTGGTGAAGCCACATTTCCAGATATCTAATTTACAGAGCTAAACCATAGTTTTTTTTTGCTAAAAATATTAATAGCCCTTGTAACAACCATCAATACCACTGGGAATGTGTAACTTTCACAGCCATGTATTTACCCCCCCCACCTAACACCTACTTTGTTAGGCAATCACAGACATCTGTTGTCACCTACATATAGTCCAAAACATGGAATCTACTTAAAATCATATAGAATGTTTTCTGTCACTTACTTATGGTAAGCTCCAGTCTGACATGTGACCTCAGTACACATACGTCTGAATATTGCCAGCTGCTCCATTGGACAACAGATAGCACCAGTGCTATTTGTAAAATTAATCACACAGATCAATCTGTACTTACCAAGGCCTGCAATTCCACAGTGCCTGCTATCTGGATGTATTGCATGGCATGTCACAGTCAAGTTTACAAGCATCAAAGAACCCAAAAGTGTTGTTGTCTCAATACAGGGACCAGGGCAAATATTGGTATTTGGGATGAACAATGTTGAGCTTCACAGAAATACGTAAAGGGTTATAGCTTGCACATTGTATTGCCATGTGCCCATCATACAATGGAATAGCACTAGTGGCAATACCCAACCTATTTTAGTCTTATATGTCCCCGAGTCAAGCGACCTAACCATGCACAAACAACTATTGTTGCATGTGTTACATGTTACACGTTACATGGGTTTCGATTGTCTAAAAACATAACAGTCATAACATTGGCTGCAATACGTGAACATGCATGGTATGGTACGAAGTTCATCAAGGCACATACTTGCTCCCTCCTTTCTGCTTTATGGCTCTCAACTGCCCATCGAGGTTCAGATATGCCACCACCGGGATGCATCGCATTAGGGGTGGTCAGGGTGCGGCGCATGCCCCTCCTGCCTGGAGGGGCCATGCCCAGCTGGACTTCGGCGATCTTCTTGGCCCAGCCTCTCAGGTCCTACCACTGTTTTCGGCAGTGGCCGCTGCGCCGACGTGTGACCCCAGGGAACGCACCTTCCGGGCGATAGTTCTCCACAGGAAAACCTTCTGATGGGCATTGACCTGTGAGGATGACATGGTATTGGATACTTAGTACACATGCAAGATGTACACAACCAGGTACTTCATCAGATAGGTCATGAATAGCTAGCTTAACCAATATCCAAGTTAGCAGACTAAAAGTCTCAACACTGCACCTGTTGTCAAACCTGCAACATTTACATATTTAATAACACATTTTCATTTCCTGGTGACAACACACTCTGACCTGTCCTTGCCCTAAGTGACTATGCAACACCTCTCACTACACTGGGGATGGGAGAACACCACAGGTGGTATGAAATCTCATAACTGCTAACCTCAGCACACCTATGTCTTCTGCAGAAGGGAACAGTAGCCTTTTGGCCCTGGATATACACCTAACTAGAATGGTTATTTACCAATGATTTCACTGTGTCAAGAAAACATTGTTACATGATCTACACATGACCTGAATGGACATTATAACCCATATACCTTGTTGGCTGCTTACATCTGACCTGACCATTATTGAGCACTGTGATTTGCTATGTGAGGGCTTGTGACGATGTAACACAGATATTGCATCATGTGTGTGGAGTTGTTGTTGTGACTGTATACATCAACAACTTAACCACATATGCAAATTACATTTCGCATTTACCATTAGAGTTCGATTAACTATGACTCCACAAGCAAATGTATCTTGAATTATGACAGAAAACAAGGCATCATTATGTCTAACTGATGTGTTCATTCCTAATTATTACACCATACGAAGTTTGGGGTTGATGATGAAATATTCACATGAGAACAGTGATATGAAGTTCAGACCAAAACTGACACACATACAGCAGTGGACTTGTCCATCACATTTCTAAACACACTTTTAAACATTTGGCTACAGATTCAGACGTGTCTCATTGCACAAATGTCCCCTATGTGCATGGTTAGCTGACATTTAAAAATGTATTCTGTCTGAATTGTTCTCACCTGCTCCTCTGGTGTGTCATACAGCTTCTTGTACAGGGGAAGGACTGTGTCCACTAGCATCTTCAGCTTCTCTGGTGTGAAGGCAGGGGCCCTGACCCCTGTACAGCGAAACATTGTAGCTCCCAGAGGATGTGAACAGCAGCAGAGAGATGGGGAGGCCTGTAGAAGTGCAGTTTCTGAAGGCAAGTGATCTGTATTGCAAAACACAAGACTAAGATCTAGACCGCATAGGCGGTCTTCTGTGCAGGCGGTCAAAGGGATAGGTCCGCATCGGTCGCATTTTTCCGAAGTCGGCAAATGGATTCAATTGCTGCCTGACACTCCGCCTACCGCGAGTTTCAAAATAGCCGGCGGTCTGCGAGTAACAATGTTACATTAGCAATGGAAGCTTACCGCGTCGGTCTTCACTGTAGGCAGACACAATCAGCGACCCGCAACTGTCACCATAACAAGTTACAGTCTATGGCTGTGTCCGCCTCGGTTCTGAACCTCCTACTGTGACTTTTGAATGAAGGATCGGTTGTTTGTAAAAATGTGCAAATTTTGTTGTTTTGTACTACACCATGCATGGATGCATTATATTGTGTGTTGAAGGAGCATGCAAATCAAACAGACACACTCACATGATGAAGTCACCTTGAAAGGACCCTGAAACATTGGTTGGCAGGCTAAACCAACATGAAAGTATGCAGTACAGTTTCTCATTTTCCACTTTCTCTCAGGCAGTATGCGGCCCATGTCTATTAACAGATGTAAATACAGCATATACCAGTGTAGGAAGCCACTGTCACCCAGTGTGTAATCTGTGTGATGTCCAGGTGCAAAGGGGGTGTGTGTCTGATGTACAGAATCCTACCTTCCCAGAGGGCCAATACACTCCAAAGTCCCAGCACCCTACTGAGGCATTGCAAATAAATGGGACATTGTAAGTGGCATTTGTGTACTATACTTAAGTGTACATCTGCATATTGAGAAATATGTGCATTGTCCATGTGTTGTGTCTATCACTGTATGTGCAATGCAGACATGACAACATGACAGTGTCCACCATGTAACATTTGTCTGCATGAAGTGCTGAATGAAACTCAAGATGCATGTGGGGTGCATGATGCAATATATAACACAATCCTACTGTGTTTATGACCAAACTTGCTCAGTCATTTAAAATACCTAAGTCATGTGCTCTTGGCTTGTGAGATTTGGACTATGTCCTGCTTTATTTTGCCTGAAAAAATCTGTCACCAGTGATATGATTCTAGTGTACTTTCATTCCTGTGTAACTACACATTTGAGACATTATCAGAAGTGACATGTATGCTGTGGTATGTTTAGAATCTTTTTATTTATGAAATCTGGTTTGCACTGCCATGGACTGTCATGTGTGGTTACTTGGTCTTTGGTTTTTGTCTAAGTACATGTTGCTGGGGACATTACACCTACTGTGTTTACACCCCACACATAGGTATCGCAGATGAGCCGTAAGACAACCTCTTGACTAGAGGCCCTTTCCTGACCTACAGACCATGGAAGAGAGAGACATGATCAGAAAATACTGTTAAGCCGACAATGAATGATTTGTGCCAGCAGTTGGCGCCTTCCTTGTGTCCACATCGCTACTATCCTACATCACTGACACCCAAAATGAAGGTGATGGCAGTACTGCATTTCTTGGCCATGGGGTCATTCCAGTACACAGTGGCAACATCTGGCAGAATGTCCCAGCCTATGTTTAGCAATGTACTTCGGGATGTACTGCAGGCATTGACCAGACACCTGGACAGCTACATCAGATTTCCCAAACCTGGGGAATTGACCAATATCAAAGCAGATTGTTATGGCTTTGGGTGAATACCACATGTCATTGGAGCAATCAATGGTACACATGTTGCTTTGATTCCATCCCAGGCCAATGAGCAAGTTTATAGGGACAGGAAGCACTTCCACTCAGTCGACATACAGGTGGTTTGCTTGACAGATATGGGTATTTCCCACGTCTGTGCCAGATATCCCGGACCAGCACACAACTCGTACATTCTACGGAACAGCGTCATACCCCGTTTGATGACTCAACTACTTCCAGAGCAGGCCTGGCTTGTTGGTAAGTTAGATTTATAATGATGCTTGTTGTGAGTGGCTTTGTGTGTCTATTTAGTTAATGTTTCCTTGAACATTGTACTCATGTCTATCTTTCATTTAGGAGACGCAGGATACCCCAACCAGCCATGCTTACTAATGCCATTGCGAAATCCAGTCACCCCAGGAGAAGTATGCTTCAATGAAGTCCATGTGAGGACAAGACAGATAGTTGAGCGGAGGTTTGGCCTCCTGAATGCAAGGTCTTGACAAAACTGGATGAGCCCTACTTTATTCTCCTGGAAAGGTGTGCCAGATCACTGTTGCCTGATGCATGCTCCACAACCTCGCAATTAGGAAACATTGCCACCGGCTGAGGATTCGGTACTGGGCAATGAAGACAGTGGTGAGGAGGAAGTAGTTGACTTGCGACAACAGCTTATCAACAACTTCTTTTCATGACTGTAAGCGGCACTTAGATGTATTTCCAATTGAACAGTGGTTGCTGTTGTGTAGCTGCGTGGACTATATGTATGTACACATCAGAGTGTAGGATAAGTGTGCTAATGTTTATGCAGGACAGGTTTTGGATATGGTTATGGTTACATGCACACTGTGGGGCCGATTCCGATCTCGGCCGGTAGTGCTCCGAATCGGATTCGGCTTTACCGGATCCGATTCGGAGCCCTGTTTCCCGACCGAACCGTACGCGGGTCCGGCCGAGCGAGTACGATGCGAAATCGCCGACCGACTCGTCCGGGCGTCCCGACCGCTCCGACCGACTCGCTCCCGGCTCGAACCACTCCGACCGACTCGCTCGGACTCGACTCGCACCGCGCAATGGAGACGTTTCCCGGCCGGGTAAGTACGATGCGCGCCGCTAGCAGTCCGACCGAGCCGCGCACTCCGGCTCGAAAGAGCTGTCGGAGCCGTACTTTGGGGGTCCGTGTCGGACCCCCCTGTACGCGTAGCCGCGCGAGTCGCACACAGGGGGGACCCATGGGTCCCCCCTACCTGTGCGTGTACGGCGCGAATCGCTTCGCCGCGTACCCGCTGTAGGGGGTGCCCTTGTCCGACTCGCACCCATTGAGTCAATGGGAGCCCGCGTACGCGTTGTATGACCGGCTCCCATTGACTTCAATGGGAGTCCGACCGACTCGAGTCCGATAACATACGGCCGCATCGTACTCGTTCGGTCGGACTGCACGGGTCCGATTCGGTCGGAAATCTCTCCGGGTCCGGCTCGGTCGGAGAAATTTCCGGCCCGAATCGGAATCGACCCCTGTGTCATTCATGCCTAAATAGCGTTAACAGTAACATTGTTCTGGCTGAATTTTCACTTTGCTGTTACTTGTGAGACATGATTTGCCCTTGCTAATCTTATTTCATTTTGTTGTTTCAGTTCACATTGCCATGTCATCAACTGAGGGGAGTTTCTGAGTTGTGCCATCACCAGGCATATAATGCTGTGTCTGACTACAACCTGGACATGGAATGATCCTGAGAATGTCTGGCACAGACTTTAATCATACATATCTGTTATGACACCTGCTTACAATAGTAGGAATGGAAGTTGCTACAACGGCAATGGACTTTCATCCCATTGTGTGTACTTTGTTTTGCAATATGTGTACCATCATGTGCTCAAAAACAATGTGGTTGTGGGGATAGACCATGGTAATTTACATTCATATCACCTAGATAATCAATGTGTGAAAATGTGATGTAGCTGTATATGTGTGACCTCATTGCATGTCACAGTGCAAGTGCCACACCACTAACATATGCTTGTAACTTATCTAAAGAAGCAGCACAACTTGTTGTAATGGGACCTGTTCGTACTGGCCAGTAGTACAGTCCTGTTTGTTTTTCTTTTGTCCACTGATTGTGTCTGGCATTTATGGTGTTTGTGATCTGCTACCAGGTGTTCTCGAAAAATAAAATATGTGTTTCGCATTGAAGTTTGCTTTGTCTGATGTAGTTCCACATAAATTGTTGTTTAGTTGATTGAACATGACAAAATAGGTTGGTGGCATAGTTTGTTGAGTGGGATGTCAATTTGTGATGATTGTTTATACAATTGACTATCTGTGAATAGGCACCATGGACTAAAGTTTGTATTCTACACTGAATCTGTATGACTATCTTGTGGTGCCACATTTGTTTGACTTTGTGGCACTTAAGTTACAACTTACGTGTACTCGTTGACCTAGGTGAGTATTCTTTCATCAGAGTGATCACATGATACTCACAACAATTTGAGATAGATGTCAAAGGCACAACATGAGCTGGTATTGATGTGCAAAGTGTTTTTATTTGCCAAACATGGTGAATAGGTGATGACACACAATATGGATCAGTGATAAAATAAAAACAAAATTAGAGAAGTTGATAGTGTTGTTGGTTAAAATAAAAAAAAAAATATTGCCACAGTTATCAGAGCTCAAAGTCCAACAGTGTACCTCCATCTTTTGTGGAACATTTGGTAGGATTTGTCAACAAAGTGAACAGTTAGCGCACAAAGAAGGATATCAGGTGTGCCGTTTTTTACTGGTGGGGGTTGTGCATTGCCACCCGACCCTCCCTTATCTTTCTTTGGACAACCCACTCCATGTTTCAGGGTGGGGAACAACAACTGCAGGCTCCTGGGGTACTGAGGATTCTCCACCAGACTCAGCGTCCCTCCCTGTGGCTTGCGCAGATGTTGAGGGCACAGATGGAGAAGTCACACAGAGAGGGGTACTTGGATGTGAAAATGCCTGGCGGAGGGTGGTATTGATCTCCCTCAGCACCCCTATGACCTCGTCCATTTGCTCATTGAAGCACTCAAGTCTTTTGTCTTGGGATGCCTGCAGTTGTTCAATGTTCCGGAGGTGTTCAGAAACCTGGCCCATTGCTCCCTGGTACCCCTCATAGGCATCCAGTACCCAGTAGAGGTTAGGCTGGGCATCAGTGACACCAGCTGTTTGCCGAGGTGAATCCACATGTCCCCTCCCAGCACCCCTGCCTCCATGGGCTGACACGGTTTGTGCCTGCACAGTCGAACATGATCCTCCTTCCTCATTGACTGGATTTGGGGTTGTCAACCCCAGAGTGGACTGTGTTGCTGTGTTGATGTTGTTTCCCGTGGTTGATGGTGTATCTGTTGTGGTAGGGGTCAGATGTGTGTTGTTAGCTGAGGTGGGAGATGTCACAGTGGATCCTGCTGGACATGCTGGTGCCGTCTGCTGAGCCTAACCTGATGGGCAGGTTGCTACTCCTCGTCCAAGGGTACAGGAGAGTCTTCTTTGCAGGGGAGCTCATTCAGGGTTGGAGAGACTGAGGCTCGCTGGTTTCTTCACTCTGCAGGTAGGTGTTCCCAGATCGCCCTGTTGGTACATATGACACAGTCAAATATGTGCTTATACATTGTACCTCAAATGGTACACATTCATTAATTCCCTGGATCCTCAAACAGTTTTAGATGGATGATTTGGCACCTATCCCCAAGATGTTAGGCTTCTTTTGTCATAAACAATGCAACTTTACCATGATATGGATTATGGTCTTGCTCCACCTCTGTGCTGGTATGGTCATGTTCTCAAATGTATTTGTAAGATGTCTTCTGACATCGACGTCTACCTGACACTCTGTAGATGACACTTGAGAATTAGTGAGCTCCACATCTAAATGATTGTTATGACATTCATAACCCTCAATTAGAAATGTTATATGTTTTTCCTGTGTGTTGTGCATGGTCTCTGTACCACCAGGAACATTGAAGTTACAGTCTAAGCCCATACAGTTTGTGTATTTTCCATCACAATTTAGCCATGGTGTGAGTGATGGTCTCATTCTGTTCTACTCAAGAAACTGGGGTACGTCAGCCTACGTAGGCATATGTGTATGTGCATAGCATTGTATATACACAGCTCAGTGTTTTTACCTTACACTCCATAGTGAGATGTTAGGTAAATTGTTTTGGGGGTACATTACAGGTAACTGTTTCTGTGAGCTTGTGTCAGGAGGCCTGCTGGGATTTGTAGTCATTTGAAACACTCCTCCTCCCCACCTAACCAATGACTTTCTGCCAGTGAGGGTGAGTGTAGCTGCATGAGGGCTGACAGAGGTGGCTGTAGTTTGGAGTAGAAGGCCCGCTGGGATTTGTGGTCATTTCAATTACTCTTCCCTCCCCCCACTTGACCAATGACTTCTAGCCAGTGAGGGTGAGTGTAGTGGCAAGAGGGCTGGCAGAGGTGGCTGTAGTTTGGAGTAGAAGGCCTGCTGGGATTTGTGGTAATTTCAAACACTCCTCGCTCCCACTTGACCAATGACTTCCTACCAGTGAGGGTGAGTGTAGTGGCAAGAGGGCTGACAGAGTTGCCTATAGTTTGGAGTACAATGCCTGATGGTAGTTGTGGTCAGTGCCAGGAGTCCTCCTCCCACCCAGCATAGCCAGCCCACCTGGGCCGAATGCTTCCTGCCAGTGAGGGAGAGTGAAGTAGCAAGATGGTTGACCCAGGTGCCTGTATTTTGGAGGAAAAGGCCTGCTGGGTTGTGTGGTCAGTGCAGAGATTCATTCTTCCACACAGCACAGCCAGCCAACCTGGGCCTATTGCTTACTGCCAGTGAGGGAGAGTGAAGTAGCAAGATGGCTCACCCAGGTGCGTGTTGTTCAGAGTACAAGGCCTGCTGGTAGTTATGGTCAGTGCAGAGAGTCCTCCTCCCACCCAGCACACCCAGCCCACCTGGGATTATTGCTTCTTGCCTGCGAGGAGAGATGGCTGAAACAAGAGGCTGTTGTTCTTAGGTGGAGTGTGAGTGGCTGATGGTAGGTGTAGTCCTTTCCTTTTGGGAGATCTAATTACTTGTTGAAGTGGTAGTAACTACTTTCTCTAGTTAAGGGCCATTTTTGGGGAATGTTGAAAGATGTTGTTGATGCCATGATGGGTTAATGGGTATACACTGACAGCCTGCATGTAGACATTTGTAAATGTGATTGTGAAATTTTGGAAGTTCATTGCAGGTATCCTGATTGTCAGCATTAGTTACACATCTACAATACTTTGGCTACTGCTTCATTTAAAAAATCATAATTACTAAACTTGGACCATTGCAGTTATGTGTGCTAAGGTGTCATGGATGACTTATGGATGATGTTTGGTGGTCACTTACCAGGCTCCATTCTGTAAGGTATTCCAAAAAAGCTCTCCGGTGGCATGATGGCATGCACCATCTCCTCCCAGGCAGTAAAGGGTACGGGAGGGCCACCACTAGTCCGTTGTGTGACCCGGTGGTTTCTGTTGACTATGATCTCGACCCTACTCCTGAAATCGTACCACTTCTTCCTGATATCCTCCATTGTACGCAGGGGGCTGGCTACTGCATTCACCTTGTTAACTATCCTGTCCAACATCAGGTTTTTCTGGTGATGGAAGTTTGTTGGACTTGGGTCCCAAATAACTGTGGCTCAACTCTGAGTATGTCATCCACAAGCACTGTCAACTCCTCATCTGAGAAATGTGGCTGCCTCTTTTAGCTCATTATGAAATAGTGAGTGTGAGTGTGAGATTGAAGAGATGTACAAGACAAGAAGGAAACAAAAAAATGTGCAGTGAGTGATGCAATTGCAGTGCCTGAATGTGTGAAGGGATGGCTGCAGAGTAACTGGAAACAGCAATGTGCTCCGTCAGACTCTGCAAGATTGTGGTAGCAAAGGATCATGGTCTGGTAAGGTTTTCTTATAGGTGGAGTGGTAGGTGTGTCTACTCTTTGAATTGACATCAGCTGTGTAGTTTTGTGAAGGTATACTATGGTTGGTATTGTGTTAGTTGGCGTCAGTTTCTCTGATTTACACTTGCCATGTGGCAGACAAGCCGCCATGGAACCGCAACCCCGTCCGATGCATCATAATAAGTTTGGCGGTACAACCAATGCATTTGCAGATTCAAAATCCATTTAGACCAGCCTTTCCGACCGACGTGGTCGTATCGGGCTCCTTTCCGACTGACATGGTTGTGTCGGACTCGTCTCCCACCAACGCTATTGGAAATTTGCCTAGTATTCATCATAATACGGCTGTCGGAGAGCTCACGGTTGACTCCGTCAGAATCTCACCACGGCCATGTCGGTCGGACAGTCATTCCAACTGACATCATAATCAAGCCCATAGTTTCTCTTCACATTGCAAGTTTATGAAGCCTTTCCATGAAAACAGAATCAAGCAAAGTATGAAAAATGCAAGCCTAAATTGAATTTGGTTAATGAAATACAGAATATAATATAATGGAATTATACATTTCATTTATAACCTTTGGGACATTATATATATTTTCTTTCAACTTATTTGCACTCATAAAGTATTTTAGTTTTGTTGTAAATAGCACGTGTAACTATGACATATTACTGCATTTTCAAAGTACCAACGTGCAAAATATTTCAAAACATAAATTATTAATATCGTTTCTAGTAATTCACATTAGTACATGTATGAAGAATATTCCCTAAAAGTTTCAGAGCAATTGGTTTTAGGATAAATGTACAGCACCCTTTTCTCCTTTCTCACTTTGTGCACTACTTCACATAATCAAAATATGGAGTTTTAGAATGGGACTCCTAAGTTCACATATAATGTCATCTAGCTTACATTAGTTTTCATTAATATTGCATAGGTGTTTCACTTAACATCTTCTATTACGTTTTGAAAAGATCCTTTTACGAAGCAGTAACTAAGGGCCTAATTAGGATGGCGGTCGGACTGCCACTGACAGGCCATTGGTGGAGGTATGACCGACATCCAGCAGAGCGATCCGACTGCCGCATTATGATGCAGTCGGTCCGACCGCTGCGGTCAGAGGAACTGATCATCATGTCCCAAAGGCTCAAGGAGCCCGTTGCTCCTTGGTTAGATTCTATTCCCTACAATTGGGCGGTACCTGCGCAGGCACTGTTGTAGGGATTACGATGTCCCTTTCTGACAGTCTTTCCATGGCGGTCCGACTGCCATGGTAATGCTGTCAGAAAGGTACTTTGGGGCCCATAGCAGGGCCCCCATCCCGCGTGGGCCTCCGCTATGAGGTCTGGGGGACACCTGTAGTGCCCCCCCCAAACATCCATTCCCCATGCGTCAGGCACCACATGGTGCCTGGCATACGGGGTATCGATGTATAAAAACATCCCCTTTTCCACTGTGGCTTGTACTGTGGCCCTTTTCCAGGCTGCAGCACAAGCTGCAATGGAAAAGGTGATGTTTCTGACCATCTACACAATGGTCACATCTTAATTTGGTGGGTGAAACTGCAGACTACATGTTGGTCGGTATCCAATCCGCAGCGATGGCGGTCGGACGCTCGTCCGACCGCCTTTGTAATTTGGCCCAAAGTCTTCTCATGATTTCTCTTCTCATGATGCTTTAACGTATGGTTAGCACAGTTGTTGCACATTTGTTATTTTTCTCTCAAATATGTCATAATCGGTTGTATGTGACATTTAAAGGTTTAGCAGTTTATCAGCTTCATCACATGCCAGCTGGTCCTGTTCCCCGACGATGTGGCTAATGCCCGTTAAGTGACCACTTGACAGCACCCCAGCCATCCAGTTGCCAAAAGCTAAGCCAACATCTTCCAAGATAGATAAGATAAGATCTTATCTTATCTTATCTTCCAAGAGGATGGCTATCACCAAGCTGGCCAAGGATGTGTATTGGGACTCTTAGACAGGGGAGAGAGGCAACCCGGTTCATACCAGTTCACTTTCCAGTACATCATATACTTTCTACAAGTTGATGTTTGCATCACAGTTATCAAAAATCTATTTCACCTCTTTATTAGATTTTTGAAACTAAGTGAAAAAGAGTCTTACTAATGTGCAATGTTTAAATATTGAAAAGATAGCCCTTATCCTAGATCTTGCAGCTTTGTGAAAATAGGTTTTGGAAAATTGATCACTATGAAGGCATACCATTCCCAGTGTGTAACAGGTCACATTTTTAAACATTAAGCACCCATCCGTAGGTGATCCTAAAGAACACTCTAGGGATTAATTTTCCATTCTATAAAAAAAATAGGTTTTACCTGCATGGTACAGGCACTTTTTCTTGTCAATTGTCACTGCAGTGTTTTTAAACAGAAGCCTAGCCAGAAAACAGCTAGGCTCTCAGGCCTCTCAGGCCATATACATTTGTTGTTTATGTGGGTGGTGCAAATTCACACTAAGGCCCATATATACAATTTAGGGCCTTATTACGATGTCAGGTGGCCTTGCATCTGCCCAACACTGTTGCAGATAAGTGTCCGACCGACCTCCGGTCGGCGGTCCTGACCGCTAAATTATGATGCAACCGCACATGGTGCAGTCGCAATCTTCCTTTTCTGTATGGGAGCTTGTGCTGCAGTCACAAACCAGCCGCAGCACAAGCTCCAATACAAAAAAGGGTGTGTGTGTCTATCCCTGCACTGCATGGCAGGCACCACCCGGTGCACCTCCAAGGTGCACACGGTACAGGGATAAACAGGGGGGAACCATAGGTGCCCCCTCTGCCACCAACCGGGAGTCGCAGGCTGAAGGGGGCCCTGCATGGGGCCCTCAAACTCACTTTTTGACAGCCTTTCCATGTTGGAAAGCCCGGCAAAGAAAGCCTGCCGGAAATCGAGCATCGTAATCCGGACGGTAAAACGCCGTCCATAGAGATTACGGGCCGGTCTTTGACTGGCCGATGGGCTCCTTGACCTCGTCAGAATCCAGCCGGAATGACCGGCCGGTTTCAATTCCGACCGCCTAAATTGTAATTAGGTGGTCGGAAGTGAAACCGACGATCTCGGTCGGGAAGCCTTCGTCCTTGGGTCGGAGGCTTTCCGACCGAGATTGTAATCGGGCCCTTAATGTCTTTACCAGCTTACAATGTCCTTACTGGAAAGTGAAATACACCAATTTGGTAAGAACATTCTTAAGAACATAGCACATAAATTGTGCACTAAACAGCAGAGTCAAGGTTCTCCGATTCAAAATACCAGCAAAAAAGGATGCATAAAAAAGAAGAAAATTCGGGGTGACCAGAAAGTTGGATTTCTCACACAGCCCCGTGGAGTGGCATGGTACCCATTCACGAACGCACAGGGGTATGAAATACAGCATAAACTGAATTATAATACAATTGCATGGTTATAATTGCCCACTCCTTTCCCATTTGAGTATCAGAAAATTTGATGAAAAACAAAAAGTCTAGTATTGGAAATGGCCAAACCCATAGTACTAACCTGTTTACATTTTTCCTAAACTTAACAGTGCAGAGATCTCTGCCCCAACTGCAGAGTCTCCTTTGGGAAAGTAAATAGAAAATAACAAAAAATGTACTTGAAAATAAATATTAAAAATGTTTTTGTGTTAAATATTCATGAAAATTCATGTTATATAAATTTACTTTGAATGTAGAAGAATATAAAAAAAAAAATGCTACAGCACTATTTTAGAACAGAACAGTGCAGTGAATTCATTTTGAATTAAAAAGTTTGAAGTTTAAATTGAAAAAAACTAACCCCCTGCTTAAAGAAAATAAATAATGTGCATTATTAATTATTAAAAGTAACGTATTGAATTAATGAATGCATTTTATTATTTTTTATATAATGTGTTGTTACGTTAATTTTTTTAGTTCAAAATAGGTTATACATATATTTTATAATTACATAATAAATATGTACTATCTTTACATACCTTTTAACATGAATATATATTTTTTTATAGAATTAACTATTTTCAATAATTTAATTTGATATTGTTTCTTGTGGGGTTTTATTTTAAGTCCCTACATCCATTATTTTCTATGGGAGGGTGTTGCAGTACCAGTGGTTGGCCATATGCAGTTTTTTTTAGTAGTACTATAGTAGTAGTAGTAACATACACTCCGATTTTGTGAATACTGAAAGGTCGTAAACTTACTCAAAAGTGTAAGTTATCTTTGTAAATCAGGCCCTGTGTACTTGGCTTTGATGCAGGTAATATGCTCTCTATCAAACTGGTAGCGTTAAACAGGGGTTGTCATTGTTTTAGAGCACTGAAATACAATTCTCTGATATAGAGCTGTAGCCCACAAGTTTAGTCTCTACCTCTCTAATTGAGTCCCATTTTTCAGTGCTAAAAAAAGCACAAACCTAACATGTCCGATGGCTCTGTGTGGACAGCACGTCCTTTAGATGTTCTTCAGACCCACTGAGGTAAGGGAAAATTAGGGGAAATGCCACCCTTACTCATGCTCTTGTGGACAGGCTGTACTTACTTTGAGCCGGTGGTTGCCAGTGGAGCCCATCAACACTAATTTTTTGGAACTGGCACTCATTATTCCTCATAAAATATTGACCGCGAGCGAGAGAGAAAAACATTCAAATGGGAAAGAAGTATGAAGAAAAGGACAGGAAAACCACTGCAAAGGTTAGCAAGCAGAAACCAGCAAGGGTTAGATAAGGCAGGAGGGATTATCAGGTAGTGGATGGAAGAGCCATGAGATTGAGTCAAGACTACGTAGCTTTGGTACTCGGTGTGCTGACGTTTAACAACTAGGAATATACATAGTTTGATAGGAAAAAGGAAATGGAATAAAACAATCATGAACAACATGCACAGCATTTACCTTACTAGACTCTGGCGCCTCCTGCACTTCATCTTTTGTATGAACTGATGTGTCTTCAAAGACGTGTTCTAGACTGTCACATTTGTTTGCTTCTTCCCTCTCAGAGGTGAGAAGCTCTTGGATTTTCACTTCAGAAATCTGGAAAAAAATATAGCTACACTCAGAAATAAGTACAAAATGGGTTAATAATCAAGAGCATGTCAAAAAATAAATAAACAATTTCTTGAAGGATGTATAGACACCAATGTCATGCTATAACTTCACAGGAAGATTTATACATCATTTTATTCTGTGGCTTCAGGCCTCTAGTAGTGTAGAGAGACAGGTGCCTTTCTGTGTGTAATGATACCTGTGCATAAGGAGTGTGGAACCTTTGATACCACAGCCAGCATGCTAATAATCCAGTTGAAGCACAATGAATTATCTGTGTCCCTGTGGGTAATATGTTGCGAGCTTCATGTCCTTGTATGATCAGAAATCTGGAGAAATGACCACACAAATATCATTAAAAAGGCTACTGTCATTTTTTCATATCCATTGACCTCCATTTCAGTATGAATAATTGGCTCAGACAAGCTGTCAGCCCTCTCATCACGTTTGGAAGCATTTCTGCCTCTGCAAGCCTCAACAATGGCAAGTGCTAGCTCAAGACAGAGGGCTCTATAGACTCTTGTACCTTTATATGCTGGCAATTGTTTCTCCAACATACAAAATGAATTATACAATCTTGGCTGGAAAAAGCTTATATCACTGAACTAAGGGTATGTATTTGTTGGTTGAGGTGTTCCAAAAATAACTGCGGTCCCCAAGAAGTTAGCAATAGCTTCAAGGGACCTGTTCATGCAGTACGTCCCTTTGCTTCCAGGTGAGCTCAACTGCACTTTTTATGCACTTACAGTGCATACCATAACAGAAATGCTTCCATGTGCTCTTTTTATATCCACGGAAGATTACATTAAAGTAAATGCAAGAATGTATTTGAGTGGACAGGGCCTGGGTTAAGAGTTCCTAAAACAGAAGTCTCCACTCCTGCAATAGAATTATTTGACCACCCCAGCAAATAATAGTTCTCTGAAGTAACCAAAGTCCGAAGGGTCACCAGATGGCAGATGTTTTGGGAGACTCCATTGGGGATTTAATAACTCCTCATTATAAACAGCGTTGGACTGGCCTGTCGGGATCTCTGGCACTCTATGTTGGAAAATGGATTATTAGTAGTGATAAGCAGGGATCTACCACTAGTAATATGGCCACAAACACAATAAACGGTTCACTCAAGGTCTCAATAAATTATTCCCTTCCTCAACCCTTGGTACCTGGAATTGAACAGGCAGGCTTAATTTAGGAGATGGGTGTGTGAAGCATTTAAAAACACCAATACATTAAATAAGTAAGACACAATACACAATAAAAATCCATCACCGATTTATAAAAGTAGGTTATATTTTATGAACATATAGACACCAAAATGACAAAAATCCAATGTAGGGAACCAAAGATATGAAGTTTTAAAGAATAAAAGTAAAACTAGAGCTTAAAAGCAAATAGCGCTCAAAGGGTTAAAAAAGATCGTGCTGGACCGGGACAAAGTCAAGAGTTCTTTACACTTACTTCCAGAAGTATTTCTTGATGCAGAAAAATGGTCCACAGCACCAGCCAAGTGTTCAGATGCTCTGATTTGCCTCTTGGTGTGAGGGACTACAACGCCGACAATGCACCTGGTCAACTTATGGAGCTTTTTTTAACAAATGTTGCTCCAAACTTGTAGAACATCTTCCTGAAGTTCCTCTTGTGGGTGGTTCAAAGTGTCCAAAACACAAATCCAAGGGTCTAGAAGCTCTGAGATGGTCCATGGCATGTTGGGACTACAATTCCCACGATGCACCTGGCCAAATCCTTAAATTTCCTCTGGACGCACTCCAGGATAGTGACTTCTTGATAGAGATGAACGAGGTGGGCTCTGTTACTCTGTACTTTCAGGGAGTCTACTCCTTAATCCTTGTGAAGCCACGAAAAAGTCCTTAGGGCTGTAGTGCCAGAATGTGCAGCAGGTGCAGTCCTTTGGGTGCAATTCTTTGGGTGCTGCTCAGGGTTCCAGCAGGGTAGTCCTTCTTCTCCTTGTTGTTTCAGGCAGCAGATCTAAGTTGCTTGGCAACTCTTTCATATTTATTCAGTGTTCCTGGGCGCAACCGGGGGGCACCCCTGACCAATGGGATGCAGGGTGCCTCCCAGGTATGGCCACTTCCTCCAAAGTGTGGCATATTCTTGTCCCAGATAGCACTATTCTCTCAAAATCCATGATAGAGGAAATCTCTCCTGAAGAGTTAGATGTGGCTAAGCCAACCCGCTGGTGTGGCTAAGATTCTCTAAGACTCACCTTCCAGCCCCTTTTCTAATCTAATTACAGGGGCTCCTGTGTGGTTGGGGTTACAGGATGTGGGGGTGAGCCTGTGCTGTTCTAAAGTGTCACTCTCCCTTTGAAGACCAGTCTGGCTACTCCACCCCATCCTGCCTTTTGCTTCTGCAGCTGTAGTTCTCCACCCACAGGAATTTCTTTGTCTCTCTAGCAGGCTACTTCACACCTCATTAAGACAGCTGGGCTCAGCCTGGCAGAGGCTGGCCAAAAAGGAGAGGGCAGCTGGAAGGCTGGATTTTGGCTCACAGAAAAGAAAGTTCTATAACCTCTTTTCTGTAATAGTTATAACAAATCTAACAGTGGCAAGTTGTTGGATTTATCATACCTATTCTTTTATGTCCTTGAATTATATTTCTAGCTCGCTCCTGTCAATATTTATAGTTAAATAAAATATTAATTGTTAGCCTATTGAGCTAGTTTTTTACAATGGGGAAAAACTAAATTGGTAGTTTTTTTCTTACCAGGACTTATAAAACATATTTTATAATGTCCCTGCTTATAGTTACAAGGCACCATATTCCTAGGGCACTTACGGAAGGCCTTAGGGTTGACTTATATGTAAAAATAAGGTAGTTTGAGACATTGGAAGTAACTTTACTTCCAAAGATAAATTTTCATATACTTTCAATTAAAAAGCAGCCTGCAAGGCAGGGCTGGCTTTTGAAATGACAGCAGGCACCGCAGTAGTGAACACTTAAGTGCATTAAAACTACTGGGCCTCTAATCCTACCCTATACTAGGGACTTACAGGTAGGTTATCTGTACCAATTGTTATACCTAATGAATGTACTTTTATTCAGAACACAGGCCCTGGGTCTGGTTAGCAGAGCCTAGGACACAGTCAGAGTCAGAAAAACAGCATCAAGTAGTCAAAATGGGGATAAAAAGTGTGGGGGGGGGGGGCACTGCAAACAGTTTCTGATTTCTCACACAGCCCTCCCTAGCCAACAGCCTGAATACTCAGCCCAACCCTGGGCTGTCAGGCAAAGAAGAAAGTAGAGAAATCAGGCTGTAGAATTGCAATGTCTGCTCTGCCTTACATCCTCCTGCCAAGGTCAATTCCTCTGGGGAGTTGACCTATCTCTACAGTAACAGGACACATTTTAAACTGAAACTTCATCACAGATGTGTCATTACTTCCACCACCCTCTCAGTAAATGGGGGGCTGCCTGACAAACTCTAATTGAGTACCTTAGTGTCTGAGACAGCATCCGTGTATGGATCTCATCCTATCACTTTGACAGATCCAGCATGATTTTGCTGCCATCAGCACTTTCAAGCACCCATGCTGACCTACCTCAAGGGTTCAACTCTTCAATCCTCTTCAAGGCTTACCTCAAGTCACTGCTGGATCTCTTAAAGTGTCTCAAGGTATCATGATACAACTATCCCAATGACACTCTTCTTAAAGTTGGAAAACCTAGGAGACCTACACGTGTCAGGACCAAGTCATTTTCTCCAAGCCTTCGACAAATGGGTTTTAAAGACTCACCTTAAAGGTAACTTGTCACAAACAGATCCGAATATGCCAAGAATGGAAGAACTGCCTGCCTATGATTATGTAGTCCAAGAACTCAGTATGCCACCAAACACATCAATGGAAGTGAGAAAGATGGCAGGGAACATGATCTCTCACCTATCCCTGGTCCTCCAAATGAACCAAGTCAATAGATGCAGCTTCCACGGAATGCAGATTGTGTGAGGAATCTTACAGAATCTGTGTATACCAAAGAAGTTCTAGATTATAACATCCCTCATTCTGTCCTACCTTCAATATTCATACATACTCTTTCTTGGGACACCAGTCTCTGCACATTCTGCATATAATACAGAATATGGCAACAAGACAACTACTACACCTTCATCAACGTGACCACATCTCAGATGCTAACCAGGCTTCAAAATGCCAGTTGTTCATCTTTCAAAACTCTAAGTATCACCCATAGGACTAGCTAGGAAAAGACCCTTTCTTCGTTCAAGTACAGCCAAAAATACACCTCTTTAAAGAACACTGTATCACTGTGCAGTAAGATTCGACATTCACTCCCAGAAATCAGTTTCCCCTCTAAATACTTGCTTTTGATCCCGTACAGTGGTCTGCTGCTTTTTGGCTGAGTTTGCACTATGCAAATGCCATAATCATACATATATACAAACATAGATACATACATACAGCGATAGCTACATACATACATACATACATACATACATATATACAGATGGAAAAATGTTCACAAAAACACCCTCTGCTGGAGACTTCCACCGCAAATGACCATAGCTCTTTACAAGAAGAAATTTCTCTGCACAAACGCAAAAACTTTGGAATTCTCTTCTGGAAAAGAAGGTAAACATCCAAGGCCAAGTGCATTTCAAAAAGTGGAATGCTCGCCATGCCACTGGAGTCAAGCTATCCTGGCTGATGAGGGGTGATATTCCAAAACCGGTTCTAGGATGCTTCTTTACAGTCCAGGGAGGTAGTTCGGGTCAAGACTGATGGGCATATGGCTGGGTTCAAACTGGAATGGGGTGTTGAGCAAAAAATGATGGACTAAGGCCCAGATCTCTATTCTGGGGTGAATGTTTGACATTGTTCAGCATTCTGTCCATTAATTGTTCTTTTTGCATTTCAAAAAGAAGACATGAAGGCTGGGCTGCACCCAAGATGACTCCACATCGAGGAGATAGAATGACTTACAATCACTAGGAGGGAACAGATAGCATGAAACCCTGAATCGTAGCCACCTAAAAACAGAACATATTATCTAAACATAATAGGAACAAGCATATGTCCAGCTGTCTCTCAATCTGCTTTGTTCCATTATAAATAAGTACAGCTACACGTCCAAAGTAACAATATATTTATCAACGTATCAGGCGTAACAGTTCAATTAGAAACGTACAAATGAAACATAGGTAGAGCATAGCACCCCAATAGCAACCCTGCTGCAAGAAGCCAAGTCACTATCTTCCAGGAAGAAGTACGTTAGCAAGCCAGCCCCGGGGCTCTGACACAGGGCAGAAAGGCAATCTGGTGCTATACCAGTTCTCGCCACTCTAGGAGCACAACATACACTTTCTTGCTTTTGCACTATAGCTACCTAAAACCTACTACACCATTGAATTAGATTTTTGAAACTAAGTAAAAAATAGCAGGTCCCTGCCATGAAATAGGTGGCGGAAATGCAGGTCCTAATGTGCTGGGTGGTGCCGGCATCAGCACTGCCAGCATTTTCAGCCCCTCTCATGACCACTGCCGCCGCGGGATCCCAGCAGAGGTAAAAGTCTTGATGTGGTCCCAGCGCCACCATCGTAATCCAGTGGGAGGCCTGAAGCGATGGCAGTGGTCATGTAGAAGCTGCCTTTATAATGTGATACCAAATATCTACTTTAAAGGCATGTAGAACGTTGACACAAAGGAATTAATTAAAAGTTACTGAAGCTGCTGAAAGTAAAGATTCTTTTGTAACGCAAGGCTTGCCTAAGAGAGATACCAGAACAGCGCAGGAAGCTAGCTTAGCCACAAGTATTTCAGCATATCACATTTAGAAATATGTCTGGTATGTGCTATGATATTGCAATTATTTCTATGGAAAGGTACCAAGGCTAATACATTGCATTACAGTGGAAAGTCCCAAAAGCTGCCTACTTAAGACACGTATACAGTATATTTTGGACCATAAATGGTATAGCGCAGCCTAGGCCTTTGCTAATTGGTCAAGTATTCGATGCTTAATTTGTGTTACATGGATTATGATGCTGTATCCTCTGTGGTTTGTGTCAATAAAAGCTGTCAGAGACGTCACCTCTTTGGACACTCAGCGGCTATGCTGACTGTCTCCGTGCTGCACGTATTTGTATTATCTTGTCATCTATATTAAATTTTCTCTATCATATCTGCTGTTTGCTATTATTTCATTTAGGCTACCACATTTGGTGAGAGAATGCAACTCCAGAATGCATGTCTTCTGCTGCGGCGGGCTGCTGCCTTCCCCTTCGAGCGGAGGTCTGAGGTCCGACCACGACGCTTCCCTGCCTTCGAGGTTTCTCTCTCTCTTCCTCCGCCCTGGGCTGGATGCTGCCGCTAGCGGTGAGTAGTTGTCACAACTCTGGGCTGCTCTTGCTCCATGTTTCCCCAGGTTCTCTCAGCGCATAATGTTGTCTTTTGCGAGCCTCACACTCCTCCTCGTGGTTTGGTTTTTTGGCATTGTGTGATCTGTGTATTTTCGGGTTTGTCGCCACGCTGTCAATGACGGCTCTGTTGGTGACTGTGTCTCTCTCTGGTGTGCACTTCTGGCGCTGGGCCAGTGCTGCACCATCTTGTTGCCTCTGGCAGACTCAGTTGCCATTTCCCTGCGTGTGTCCTTTCGGTTGTCCCTGGCAGTGGGCCAGTTACAAAGGGGAGAAGGATTTGTTTTGGTCTCGGTTTTGTGTTTCCTCTCATGTATATCCTCTGATTGTGCTGTTCTCTGTTTTATTCCCTCTCTTTTTCCGTCTGCTGTCGTTGGGTCACAGGCCCCATTGATTTTGCACTACTGGTACAGTTCTCTCCGTCTATGCTGCCTGACCATGTGTTTCCATATTTACTGAGGTGCGGTTCAATTTGGATTTTACTTACTGAGCTGTTGCCTTCACCCCTGGGCAGTGGAGAGGGCAAATATTCTGCATTTTCCATACGAGCAGTGACTCTCTGATTCTAAGCAGCCCGGTGACTGACGGTGGGTCAGAGAGGGTGAAGTACTGCAGTTCCCTGTCTTGCCAGCAGAGACTCCCCAGCCAGGGGCCGAAGGCTTCAGCCGTAACACAAGAGGTTGGTGGGCATTCCCCGATGGGACATCACTAGGTGAGTGCTGGAGGAGGTTTCTCCTCCTCAGATTTTGGGGGGTAGCAGGTATTGCTTCACATTGTAATGATACCAGGTAGTGCTCCCCAGGTTTAGGGTTGATGCAAGAATTGCTCCCCGGTTTGGCACAGGGTTTGAGTGCATGACGATGTCGTAGGGGAGCTAGCAGGTGGTGCTTCCCCTATTTGCTGCAACAGGTATTTTGGCTCCAGTTATTGTGACAACCCTGGTGTTGGTGCTGGTAGCCACATTACAGTGTAGCCAGAGAGCGGTCGGCTCTGGTGCATTGCCTCCTGCTGGACACCAAGGGTGGTCTCCAGATGTGAATAGGTGTCCACCTACTCACAACAAGGAGGGGGTTGGTATTGCATTATATGCATTCATTTGAAGTGCTGTTATTGTATTGTAAATGCAAAAACAACAATTGATGGACAGAATGCAGAACAATGTCATACATTCACCCCAGTACAGCGATCTGGGCCTAAATCCATCGTTTTTGCTCACCATGCCATTCCAGTTTGAACCCAGCCATATGCAAATCAGTCTTGACCCTGTGCCTCATGGGAACAGTCCAGCCCGAACTGCCAAGCCAGGTCCTCCCTGGACTGGAAACAAGCATCCTAGGACCGGTTTCGGGGTTTCACCCCTCTTCAGCCAGGATAGCTTGATTCCAGTGGCATGGAGAACACGGGACCCACGTCTGGGCATACCCGTCCCACTCGGGGTGACAAATGCAAAAACAACAATTGATGGACAGAATGCAGAACAATGTCATACATTCACCCCAGTACAGCGATCTGGGCCTAAATCCATCGTTTTTGCTCACCATGCCATTCCAGTTTGAACCCAGCCATATGCAAATCAGTCTTGACCCTGTGCCTCATGGGAACAGTCCAGCCCGAACTGCCAAGCCAGGTCCTCCCTGGACTGGAAACAAGCATCCTAGGACCGGTTTCGGGGTTTCACCCCTCTTCAGCCAGGATAGCTTGATTCCAGTGGCATGGAGAGCACGGGACCCACGTCTGGGCATACCCGTCCCACTCGGGGTGACAAATGCAAAAACAACAATTGATGGACAGAATGCAGAACAATGTCATACATTCACCCCAGTACAGCGATCTGGGCCTAAATCCATCGTTTTTTGCTCACCATGCCATTCCAGTTTGAACCCAGCCATATGCAAATCAGTCTTGACCCTGTGCCTCATGGGAACAGTCCAGCCCGAACTGCCAAGCCAGGTCCTCCCTGGACTGGAAACAAGCATCCTAGGACCGGTTTCGGGGTTTCACCCCTCTTCAGCCAGGATAGCTTGATTCCAGTGGCATGGAAAGCACGGGACCCACGTCTGGGCATACCCGTCCCACTCGGGGTGACAAATGCAAAAACAACAATTGATGGACAGAATGCAGAACAATGTCATACATTCACCCCAGTACAGCGATCTGGGCCTAAATCCATCGTTTTTTGCTCACCATGCCATTCCAGTTTGAACCCAGCCATATGCAAATCAGTCTTGACCCTGTGCCTCATGGGAACAGTCCAGCCCGAACTGCCAAGCCAGGTCCTCCCTGGACTGGAAACAAGCATCCTAGGACCGGTTTCGGGGTTTCACCCCTCTTCAGCCAGGATAGCTTGATTCCAGTGGCATGGAAAGCACGGGACCCACGTCTGGGCATACCCGTCCCACTCGGGGTGACAAATGCAAAAACAACAATTGATGGACAGAATGCAGAACAATGTCATACATTCACCCCAGTACAGCGATCTGGGCCTAAATCCATCGTTTTTTGCTCACCATGCCATTCCAGTTTGAACCCAGCCATATGCAAATCAGTCTTGACCCTGTGCCTCATGGGAACAGTCCAGCCCGAACTGCCAAGCCAGGTCCTCCCTGGACTGGAAACAAGCATCCTAGGACCGGTTTCGGGGTTTCACCCCTCTTCAGCCAGGATAGCTTGATTCCAGTGGCATGGAAAGCACGGGACCCACGTCTGGGCATACCCGTCCCACTCGGGGTGACAAATGCAAAAACAACAATTGATGGACAGAATGCAGAACAATGTCATACATTCACCCCAGTACAGCGATCTGGGCCTAAATCCATCGTTTTTTGCTCACCATGCCATTCCAGTTTGAACCCAGCCATATGCAAATCAGTCTTGACCCTGTGCCTCATGGGAACAGTCCAGCCCGAACTGCCAAGCCAGGTCCTCCCTGGACTGGAAACAAGCATCCTAGGACCGGTTTCGGGTTTCACCCCTCTTCAGCCAGGATAGCTTGATTCCAGTGGCATGGAGAGCACGGGACCCACGTCTGGGCATACCCGTCCCACTCGGGGTGACAAATGCAAAAACAACAATTGATGGACAGAATGCAGAACAATGTCATACATTCACCCCAGTACAGCGATCTGGGCCTAAATCCATCGTTTTTGCTCACCATGCCATTCCAGTTTGAACCCAGCCATATGCAAATCAGTCTTGACCCTGTGCCTCATGGGAACAGTCCAGCCCGAACTGCCAAGCCAGGTCCTCCCTGGACTGGAAACAAGCATCCTAGGACCGGTTTCGGGGTTTCACCCCTCTTCAGCCAGGATAGCTTGATTCCAGTGGCATGGAGAGCACGGGACCCACGTCTGGGCATACCCGTCCCACTCGGGGTGACAAATGCAAAAACAACAATTGATGGACAGAATGCAGAACAATGTCATACATTCACCCCAGTACAGCGATCTGGGCCTAAATCCATCGTTTTTGCTCACCATGCCATTCCAGTTTGAACCCAGCCATATGCAAATCAGTCTTGACCCTGTGCCTCATGGGAACAGTCCAGCCCGAACTGCCAAGCCAGGTCCTCCTGGACTGGAAACAAGCATCCTAGGACCGGTTTCGGGGTTTCACCCCTCTTCAGCCAGGATAGCTTGATTCCAGTGGCATGGAGAGCACGGGACCCACGTCTGGGCATACCCGTCCCACTCGGGGTGACAAATGCAAAAACAACAAATGATGTTTGCATTGTCCAGCATTCCGTCCATCAATTGTTTCTTTTGCATTTGTCGCCCTAAGTGGGAAGGGTATGCCCAGACGTGGATCCCGTGCTCACTACACCACTGGATTCAAGCTAGCCTGGCTGAAGAAGGGTGATGCCCTGAAACCGGTCCCAGGATGCTTGTTTCCGGTCCAGGGAGGACCTGGCTTGGCAGTTCGGGCTGGACTGTTCCCACAAGGAACAGGGTCAAGACTGATTTGCATATGGCTGGGTCCAAACTGGGGTGGTGTGGTGAGCAAAAGAATGATGGATTTAACCCAGATCCTTGTGACTGGGGGTGAATGTTTGCATTGTCCAGCATTCCGTCCATCAATTGTTTCTTTTGCATTTGTCGCCCTAAGTGGGAAGGGTATGCCCAGACGTGGATCCCGTGCTCACTACACCACAGGATTCAAGCTAGCCTGGCTGAAGAAGGGTGATGCCCTGAAACCGGTCCCAGGATGCTTGTTTCCGGTCCAGGGAGGACCTGGCTTGGCAGTTCGGGCTGGACTGTTCCCACAAGGAACAGGGTCAAGACTGATTTGCATATGGCTGGGTCCAAACTGGGGTGGTGTGGTGAGCAAAAGAATGATGGATTTAACCCAGATCCTTGTGACTGGGGGTGAATGTTTGCATTGTCCAGCATTCCGTCCATCAATTGTTTCTTTTGCATTTGTCGCCCTAAGTGGGAAGGGTATGCCCAGACGTGGATCCCGTGCTCACTACACCACTGGATTCAAGCTAGCCTGGCTGAAGAAGGGTGATGCCCTGAAACCGGTCCCAGGATGCTTGTTTCCGGTCCAGGGAGGACCTGGCTTGGCAGTTCGGGCTGGACTGTTCCCACAAGGAACAGGGTCAAGACTGATTTGCATATGGCTGGGTCCAAACTGGGGTGGTGTGGTGAGCAAAAGAATGATGGATTTAACCCAGATCCTTGTGACTGGGGGTGAATGTTTGCATTGTCCAGCATTCCGTCCATCAATTGTTTCTTTTGCATTTGTCGCCCTAAGTGGGAAGGGTATGCCCAGACGTGGATCCCGTGCTCACTACACCACTGGATTCAAGCTAGCCTGGCTGAAGAAGGGTGATGCCCTGAAACCGGTCCCAGGATGCTTGTTTCCGGTCCAGGGAGGACCTGGCTTGGCAGTTCGGGCTGGACTGTTCCCACAAGGAACAGGGTCAAGACTGATTTGCATATGGCTGGGTCCAAACTGGGGTGGTGTGGTGAGCAAAAGAATGATGGATTTAACCCAGATCCTTGTGACTGGGGGTGAATGTTTGCATTGTCCAGCATTCCGTCCATCAATTGTTTCTTTTGCATTTGTCGCCCTAAGTGGGAAGGGTATGCCCAGACGTGGATCCCGTGCTCACTACACCACTGGATTCAAGCTAGCCTGGCTGAAGAAGGGTGATGCCCTGAAACCGGTCCCAGGATGCTTGTTTCCGGTCCAGGGAGGACCTGGCTTGGCAGTTCGGGCTGGACTGTTCCCACAAGGAACAGGGTCAAGACTGATTTGCATATGGCTGGGTCCAAACTGGGGTGGTGTGGTGAGCAAAAAAATGATGGATTTAACCCAGATCCTTGTGACTGGGGGTGAATGTTTGCATTGTCCAGCATTCCATCCATCAATTGTTTCTTTTGCATTTGTCGCCCTAAGTGGGAAGGGTATGCCCAGACGTGGATCCCGTGCTCACTACACCACTGGATTCAAGCTAGCCTGGCTGAAGAAGGGTGATGCCCTGAAACCGGTCCCAGGATGCTTGTTTCCGGTCCAGGGAGGACCTGGCTTGGCAGTTCGGGCTGGACTGTTCCCACAAGGAACAGGGTCAAGACTGATTTGCATATGGCTGGGTCCAAACTGGGGTGGTGTGGTGAGCAAAAGAATGATGGATTTAACCCAGATCCTTGTGACTGGGGGTGAATGTTTGCATTGTCCAGCATTCCGTCCATCAATTGTTTCTTTTGCATTTGTCGCCCTAAGTGGGAAGGGTATGCCCAGACGTGGATCCCGTGCTCACTACACCACTGGATTCAAGCTAGCCTGGCTGAAGAAGGGTGATGCCCTGAAACCGGTCCCAGGATGCTTGTTTCCGGTCCAGGGAGGACCTGGCTTGGCAGTTCGGGCTGGACTGTTCCCACAAGGAACAGGGTCAAGACTGATTTGCATATGGCTGGGTCCAAACTGGGGTGGTGTGGTGAGCAAAAGAATGATGGATTTAACCCAGATCCTTGTGACTGGGGGTGAATGTTTGCATTGTCCAGCATTCCGTCCATCAATTGTTTCTTTTGCATTTGTCGCCCTAAGTGGGAAGGGTATGCCCAGACGTGGATCCCGTGCTCACTACACCACTGGATTCAAGCTAGCCTGGCTGAAGAAGGGTGATGCCCTGAAACCGGTCCCAGGATGCTTGTTTCCGGTCCAGGGAGGACCTGGCTTGGCAGTTCGGGCTGGACTGTTCCCACAAGGAACAGGGTCAAGACTGATTTGCATATGGCTGGGTCCAAACTGGGGTGGTGTGGTGAGCAAAAGAATGATGGATTTAACCCAGATCCTTGTGACTGGGGGTGAATGTTTGCATTGTCCAGCATTCCGTCCATCAATTGTTTCTTTTGCATTTGTCGCCCTAAGTGGGAAGGGTATGCCCAGACGTGGATCCCGTGCTCACTACACCACTGGATTCAAGCTAGCCTGGCTGAAGAAGGGTGATGCCCTGAAACCGGTCCCAGGATGCTTGTTTCCGGTCCAGGGAGGACCTGGCTTGGCAGTTCGGGCTGGACTGTTCCCACAAGGAACAGGGTCAAGACTGATTTGCATATGGCTGGGTCCAAACTGGGGTGGTGTGGTGAGCAAAAGAATGATGGATTTAACCCAGATCCTTGTGACTGGGGGTGAATGTTTGCATTGTCCAGCATTCCGTCCATCAATTGTTTCTTTTGCATTTGTCGCCCTAAGTGGGAAGGGTATGCCCAGACGTGGATCCCGTGCTCACTACACCACTGGATTCAAGCTAGCCTGGCTGAAGAAGGGTGATGCCCTGAAACCGGTCCCAGGATGCTTGTTTCCGGTCCAGGGAGGACCTGGCTTGGCAGTTTGGGCTGGACTGTTCCCACAAGGAACAGGGTCAAGACTGATTTGCATATGGCTGGGTCCAAACTGGGGTGGTGTGGTGAGCAAAAGAATGATGGATTTAACCCAGATCCTTGTGACTGGGGGTGAATGTTTGCATTGTCCAGCATTCCGTCCATCAATTGTTTCTTTTGCAGTTATTGTATTGTATGCATTTATTTGAAGTGCTTTTATTTTTTGATATGCTGTCTTTGATTGTCACATAATGTATTGTGATTCATTGAGATTCTTAGTATTTTGCAACTAACCTTTCATATGCTGATTATATGTCAAATGACTGATTACCAGCCGCCTTACTACAAATGTTACTTTGAAATGTCACAATACTATGTTGATACAAACTGTCGACTTGGCTGACAGACCTCCTGACGTTTACTTTATATTGGACAGATGACCCTCTGCCTGTGTGATATTTCTTATCACACTTGAGGTCCCGATTATCCTCTTTCTGTTTCCACTATTATTATTTTGGGACTAGGTTGGGAATACATCACTAAGCCATAGCGCACAGTACACCACAGCGCCGCTGCACAGGGACTACATTCCTGCTTCTGTATTTCATGTGTATGCCTGTCACCTTTTATACTGTCCAAGGAACGACAGTACCCAGAACGTTTCTTTCCCCTTTCCAACTTGTGAATGCTTTGGTGAACTAGTAGCAATTGCATTGTTTGTTGAATGACGGACGGCTTCCTCTGCTTTTTTCAAAGGCTTCAGGCTGGCCGAAAGTGTGTGGTAATGTTCGTCCTTCCTATTGTGTCACCTGGCATTAACTTAACAGGCCATCTTTTGTTTGTCTGTGTCCAGTATAACTGAACTGTTGGTAACGCAAGTAGGGTCAGCGCTTTTGCACACACTTGCAACACAACGTGAGATGGCAAAGAAAAAGAATGCAGGAGAAGGTGGAGAGGACTGAGTCCTCGAGGATATACTAATGGGTAGAATGATGAGCCAGCAGAATGGGTAAGTTCAGGCTCCCCTGCCCAACACAGATTACACACCGGCATTCTCTGCTACAGGGGCACAATGCATCGAGCTGTCCCATGATGAACAGACCTTTTGCAAATCTCTCTCGTACAAACTCATGAATGGGGAAGTTAAAGAAATAGAACTTTCAATAGAATGTTTCAAATATTGTTTCTCTTGTAACAATGAGACAGGAAGCAGCCTATGCGGCTTCCAAGTTCTGTAGAAAGAAAAATGTGCTGTTAAAATTATGCACAGTGAAACAAAATACAGTACTGCGTCGTATTGATAATACGTGGAAACAACTTTTTGACGATAATTCACTAGATGACTCATTTACGGCCAAAACATGGCGAACTTTGGTATGGGATGTCTGCATTTATGCACATCAGACAGCCCACGATATCACCACACTAGAAAGGCCTTAAATAGAACACAGTCAGCTCTGCCTCAACAGGCTCACAAAGAGAGTTTTAGTTGTCTCTATTCCAGCACCACAACACCACACTTCCCCCCTGTAGTACAAAAGAAACTACTAAAAATGACACCTCTAAATGCCAAGCACTTCTTGACCAACTGGTAGAGGGAAGGCTACAAGTAAACGCCTTCACAACCACTAACTCCAGATCATACCAGGATACAGTGCTCTCGCTAATTAATGCAGAATTAATAGGCAACGGTCCTCAGGCCCAGTCCTCAGGCCCACTGTGCATATGAGCTTCAAGCCACGGCCCTAAGAAAAGACGGAATAAAGGAACAGCCCCCCTCTCTCCAGATAATAGTTGGGATGTAGCCAAATTTACGTTCACAGATTTTTTTCCAAGTACCCAAAACACCCACATTGATAATGCCCCTGTGAAATGTGTCCTCTCCACCTGGGGAGAAGGAAACTAAAGTAGCATATGTACATGTCCCATGGTCCAGAGCAGATCTCATGTCCTTTACCAAAGACTTTCCGAAATTACGTGAAGAACAAAGAAGAGGGTACACAGAACTAATGAGACAGGAAGGGAGACAAATAGGTGGAATGGAATGCACACTAACTACACCCACTGTTCCAGGACCACTAGATTTAAATACAGCAGCTATAGTCTCTCAATTAACGCGCTTGGAGCTGGCCTCATCTGATTTCCAGCTTCTAAGGCACAAAAATACACTGGAAAGTGTGTTTTAGACCGCTCGAGGAGACCTGACCTCTCCTGAGACACTTAGCACCCCTGATAATTTCGTAGAGTAAAAAGAGTGAAAAACAATAGTTACTGAGAAATGTTCTGCCCAGCAAGGCCTTTGATATTATGATATATTGAAGGGTTAAAGAAAACTCTTTGGGACTGGCTTTGAAATAACGATCCTGGCTGGCCACAGACTCTGGGCATTGCGCCAAGACCAAACCACAATACACAACAGTTTTCTGTGGGTATGAACAGAACTGGTTAAAAAAAATGTATTCTTCGCAGCGGAGAATGGAAAGGAATGCAAATACATAACGAAGAGAAGTGTTATTTTGTGTATATGCACTTTAATAAGTTTTGGTGCAACGGTTAGTTTCCTAGCATTTTCGTTTTCAGATGCAAGAATGTCGGAGAAAAGATGTTTGTTTCTCGTACGTGTCTTTTTTATGTCTTGTTTCATGGTATGTCTCTTGTCAATTGACATTGTAAGGGCCAGAGTGATGGCATCCACAGGTCCCCCACCCCCATCTCCCAGAGTCATTTACAACAGGAGACATTTGCTGTTTTAAAGAACAAAAGATTCCATTGCATTGCGCAAATAGCTACTTAATTAAAAAGCAGGGGGCAAGTTTTATAGGAGGTATAACCGCAAGTATGTGTGAAGGGCCAACACCCACCCTGATAGTGAAAGTGGTGCCTGGGGGGGCACATACGGCCCTCCTGCCGGTCACATCTGGGCCCATGAACAGCAGAAGGGTGCTGTTTACTCTGATGACTAAGTGCTGGAATAAGAAAGAAGTTTAGATAAGGAGGCAAACATTTGTTTAAAGGTCAAGATACGTTATTGAAGGGAGGTAGCCAGAGTGCCCTGCACAGCATCACTTTCAGGATAATAGTACAGCAAAAGTATTAAAGGAAATTAAATGCCCAGGATCACACAATTAGGTCAGGTTAGGTAGCTGGCTTGTTTTCCCCATTTCTCACTCCACAGACCGCCGCCTAAAATATAACACCGCCATCCTCACAAGCACATATAGAATAGCACTAGGTATATTAAGTTCTTGAAGGGTTTTGCCTAATTAAATGGCGCAACGAGAAGTACTGTTTTATGTATGTATCTAAAAGAAATAATGTGTATGTATATTAATGTTTTTCATTTTCTAGGATTTTCAGACTTGCAGAAGATACTATTCTAAAGGGCTTAGATTGAGAGAGGAATGTGCTAAAATGCATTCTAATGCAGTGCATTCGCCAGGGACTACAAAGGATGGATACTATGTAGTAATTTTATATTTATGTATTGAGGTTAAGTAATAAGAATATGAGTATATGTAAATACAGAAGGACAGTGTACATTGAATAACTGCGCTTTGCATTATGCTGTTTTCAGGATACAATGGGTACAGATTGAAAATGCACTTTAGTGTACAGGTGCTGTTTTTAGGGATGATTGCAAATTTTATCCAGGTATAAGGATTTGGCACAGTTCGACAACTATGAGTATTTTGATTCCCAAAAGTGTTACTGTGTCAGAAAAGCTTCCCGTTACCGACATGTTTGCCTGCATGTGCTTAATGATAAATGTTTTCACCCTCTCATATCTGGTTAGGAAGCTCCACTGGTGCAAATGTGTTCTGTTTTTCTGGCAATTTGGCCCACACATTGCGCCACTACTGATTTCTCACCTAGCAATGGGTCATAGACAGGGAGCGTTTGGTAAAGAATAGTCCATGTGTGCTAGCCACAGATAAGTATGCAAATGTTCAACATGATTTAAGAGACACACCTTTCCCCGATGTAGATGTAGATCTAATTGTTCATGGTTCATGCATCAGCAATAACACAGGCTCACTGCAAAATTCTTACGCAGTGGGCACGGCTAGAAATGTACTGGAAGGGGGCAAGATTACCAACATGAAGGAAGAATAGTGAACATTTACACAGACAGCCAATATGCTTTTGGGGTGGCCCCTGATCTTGGCCAGCTGTGGGCTATGAGGGGATTCCTTACCTCAGCTGACCAACAAATACAGCATGCACCATTAATAGCACAACTATTGCGAGGCCTGTTGCTACCCGAGAGAGTTGCAATTGTAGAATGTGCTGCACAGACCTCCTCCAAGGACTATGTATCACGAGGTAACGCTTTCATTGATGCAGAAGTAAAAAAGGAATAGCATTAACTGGTTGTGAGAACACAATGGTTCAGATTGCTTCTACTCCACATGATTTCATGATATCAAGATAAAGGATGATGATATGTACTATGACCCAAAGTATATTACTCAAAGGGCTGGGTGTGGAAGAAAAGGAAGAATGGAAAAGGGGAGGATGTAGGCAAACAGAAGAGGGAATATGGATAGGCCCAAAAGGTAAAAATATGTTTACCAACGATAATGCTTGCTCCCATGGCCCGACTTTTTCATGGTCCATCACATGTAGGACGTGATGGAATGATCAGACTGTTTTCCCAATGCTGGTACAATGGTTAAATCGGAAAGGGTACTTCCACTGCCCGAGGTCACTTCCCTTCCCACATTAAATGGACTTCATCAACATGCCCCCCTACTCAAAAGTACAAGTACGTGTTGGTTATTGTGTGCATGTTCAGCACATGGACTGAGGTATACCCATCCAAGAACTGCGATGAACAAACTGTTGCCAAATGCCTCCTGAAAGAGTTAATTCCGCACTTTTAAGTACATATGCTTTTGGGTTCTGACAATGGACCGGCGTTCATCTCACACGTGATTGAGGGGTTGTGCAAGGGGCTAGGAGCTACACAGAAACTACATTGTGCCTATCATCCACCAGCAGCGTGCGCTGGTGAGAGAAAGAACGGAGTGTTGAAAAATAAGATAGGGAAGATTTGTGCATCCACTAAACTGACATGGATTGATGCACTACCACTTGCTCTGTTGTCCATGAGGAGCACCTCAGACAGAGTGACAAAGCTCAGCCCACATGAAATAGTGTTTGGACGGCCAATGAACATTCCAGGCCACATGTCTTTTGTCCCTATGGCCGTATCTTATGATCTGCTTCTTCAATACTGCAAAAGAGTAACATTGTCAGGTGCTGTAGGCCCTTCCTGAAGCAGAGACACCAGCAGCCCATGGCCTCCAGCCAGGGAATTGGGTTTGGATAAAAGCCCACACCACACGGCACTGTCTCCAACATCGGTGGAAGGGGCCATACTAGGTCCTTCTGGCAACATTGGTCAAGTGTGAAGGCCTGACTTGCTGGATCAATGGCTCTCATACCAATAAAGCAGTGACTCCGCCGCCACTACAGGAGCCTCCAGTGACTTCCCCTGAATCACATCAAGTACAACCTCATTACAACATGTGTCCCATGAAAGGTACCAAGTGAGAAAGGTATCCAAGCTCATCCTGAAGGGTTGTGCGTGCTGCACACAGCAGAGAAAAGAAGATTGTGTAAGCGGGCCCCAACGATACATCAACTAAAGACGTCTGGAACATCAATGCCCCAACCCCTCAGTCTACAAGTTGTAACAACGAGACATCTTTACCTTCCTCATCAGTTTGTTTTCTTCATATTGAAAGTGCCTAAGTAATAGAAGTGCTTGCTAACATCTCAAATTACTTGAAGACAGGCACCAACGGTTACTTTTCTGTTTACAGATATCATCACTGAGGCTCTGCATCCTTCCTCAGCAGACTTTTGAAAAGAGTGAAAGTGCAACAGAAGATAAGACATTCTTCCAACTAGTCACACTAGCCACACATATTAACGACTGGAACAATGCCTCAAGACTTTCAGAACAATGAGAGAAAATGGCCATGGGTGCTTCTAGCAATATTCACCCCCATTGCTGCCATTATAATGACTAGTGCCTAAAAAATAATAACATGCAGAGTAATAGGGAACATCACATTTTGTCATCTACAACTATAGAATAGATACACTCACCTGGAATTTCCATTGCCAATGTTACAGACCACAACATTTAGAACTAGCATTAGGAAAAGTTCGGGAAAGTACACACCACAAATATAATTAAGAAATTACTAGGTTTTATAGGACACAAATTGCAAAGAATACAATAGAAAGGGAACATATTGCGAAAGGGCATCTATGATAGTGCTGCATAGCAGTTGTAGTGTTAGTTCTCGGAGGTTTGCAAAGTTAAGAGTAGTGGGTTGCACTGTGGTCAGGATAATTGCACTAACTGGGCACAATACAACTGTACTAGTTACAACACCCTGCCTACTAAGGAGTAATTTTGAGGTACAAACATGATGCTGGGGAGGCCCTGCGAGTAAGATGTAGTGATTTGGTATCAGATGAGGTAATGTAGAAGCCGCATTTATAATGTGATACCAAATATCTACTTTAAAGGCCTGTAGAACGTTGACACAAAATAATTAATTAAAAGTTACTGAAGCTGCTGAAAGTAAAGATTCTTTTCTACGCAAGGCTTGCCTAAGAGAGATACCAGAACAGCGCAGGATGCTAGCTTAGCCACAAGTATTTCAGCATATCACATTTCGAAATATGTCTGGTACGTGCTATGATATTGCAACTATTTCTATGGAAAAGTAGCAAGGCTAATACATTGCATTACATTGGAAAGTCCCAAAAGCTGCCTACCGAAGACACGTGGTCAGCAACAGTTTATTTTGGACCATAAATGGTATAGCACAGCCTAGGCCTTTGCTAATTAGTCAAGTATTCGATGCTTAATTTGTGTTACGTGCATTATGATGCTGTATCCTCTGTGGTTTGTGTCAATTAAGGTTGTCAGAGACGTCACCTCTTTGGACACTCAGCGGCTATGCTGACTGTCTCCGTGCTGCACGTATTTGTATTATCTTGTCATCTATATGAAATTTTCTCTATCATATGTGCTGATTGCTATTATTTCATTTAGTCTACCACAGTTGGACCACCATCCACAGGTATGGCAGTTCCAGGACTGCTGTACTTGTAATTAGGCCCTTAGTTAGAAGAAATCGATTTCACCATTGAATTTGATTTGTGAAACTAAGTGAAAAAGAGTGTCTAACTATTGTGCCATGTTTAAATATTGAAATTTGCTTTTAATCATATCCAGGCCTTATCCTAGAATTTGCAGCTTTGTGAAAATAGGTTTTGAAAAATTGATCATTATGAAGGCATACCATTCACAGTGTGTAATAAGTCACATTTTTAAACACTAAGCACCCATTCCTGTGTGTTTATAAAGAACACTCTAGGGATTAATTTGTCTCTAAATAAAAAATAGGTTTTGCCTACATGGCACAGGCACTTTTTCTTGTCAAATGTCACTGCAGTGTTTCTAAACAGAAGCCTAGCCAGGGAACAGTGGTGCCTCTCAGGCCATATACATTTGTTATGTATGTGGGTGGTGCAAATACACACTAAGGCCCATATATAACAATTAATTTATTCATCAGCTTACAACACCCTTACTGGAAAGTAAAATACACCAATTGGGTAAGAAAAATGTTACAGTACAATTTTAAGGACATAACACAAACTGTGCACTGACCAGCAATGTCAAGGTGCACCAGTTCAAAATACCAGCAAACAAAGGATGTATAAAAAAAGAAGAAATTTGGGGACGCACAGAAAGTTGGATTTCCTAGACAGCCCCAGAGTGGCATGCTACCCATTCACAAATGCACAGAGGTATAATTGCCTACTCCTTTCCCATTTGAGCATTAGAAAATGTGATGAAAAACAAAAAGTGTATTATTGGAGATTGTGGAACCCATAGTCCTAAGCTTTTTGCATTTTTTCTATACTTAATAATGCTGAGATCCCCGCCCTGACTGCAGAGTCTCCCTTTGTTAAAGTAAATGAAAAATGGAAAATTACAAAGAAAATGTGTTTAACTTGAAAATAAATACTAATGAAAATTCATGTTATGTATTTTACTTTAAATGCAGAACAATATAAAAAATGCTACAACACTATTTTAGAACAGAACAGTACAATAAATTAATTTTGAATTAAAACTTGAAATAATGGAAATATATTAGACTAATTTAAAATTATTGTTCTGAAATTTAAATTAGAAAAAAGAATCCCCTGCTTAAAAAAAAGAAAGAATGTGCATTAGTAATTATTAAAAGTAATACATCTAATTATTTTTTTATATAATGTGTTGTTAACATTATTTTTAGTTCAAAATAGGTTTTTACATAATTTATAATTACATTATAAATACATTCTATTTTTATAAACCTTCTAACATGAACATATATTCATTTTCAGTATGAACCATTTTAAATAATTTAATTTGACATAGTTTCTTGTGGGGTTTTATTTTAAGTTCCTATATCCATTATTTTCTATGGGAGGGTGTTGCAGTACCAGTGGTCGGCATTGTGCAGTGCTGGAGATGTTACTTTTTTTTTTAGTATTAACAGACAGTCCGATTTTGTGAATACTGAAAGTCTGTAAGTTATCTTTGTAAATCAGGCCCTGTGGCTGTGATGCAGGTAATATACTCTCTATCAAACTGTTAGTGTAAAACAGGGGTTGCCATTGTTTTAGAGCACTGAAATACAGTTGTCTGATGTATAGCTGTAGACTACAAATTTAGTCTCCACCTCTCTAATTGAGTCCTATTTTTCAATACTAAAAAAAGCACAAACCTTACATGTCGAATTGCTGTGTGTGGACAGCAGGTCCTTTAGATGTTCTTCAGACTCATTGAGCTAAGGGGAAATTAGGTGTGGTGCCACCCTTACTCATGCCCTAGTGGACAAGCAGTGCTTACTTTAAGCCGGTGGTTGCTGGTGGAGCCCACGGGCACACATTTTTCGGAATTAGCGCTAATTCTTTCTCATAAGACATTGACTGCAAGCTAGAGAGAGAAAAACATACAAAGGGGAAAGAAGTAGGAAGAGAAGGACAGGAAAACCACCACAAAGGTTAGCAAGCAGGAACCAGAACGGGTTAAATAAGGGGAGAGGGAGTACTTGGTAGTGGATGTAAGACCCATGAGATTGAGTCAAGACGACTTAGCTTTGGAATTCGGTGTGCTGACGTTTAACAACTAGGAATATACATACTTTGATAAGAAAAAGGAAATGGAACAAAACAAACATGAACAACATGCACAGTATTTACCTTACTAGACTCTGGTGCCTCCTCCACTTCATCCTTTGTATGAACTGTTGCATCTTTAAAGACTTGTTCTCGACTGTCACATTTGTTTGCTTCTTCACTCTCTGTGGTGAGAAGTTCTTGGTTTTTTACTTCAGAAATCTGGAAAATAAGATAGCTACACTCAGAAATAGGTACAAAATGGGTTAATAATCAAGAGCATGTCAAAAAATGAATGAACTGTTTCTTGAAGGATGCACAGACACCAAAATCATGCTGTACCTGCACACGTAGATTTGTACCTCATTTTATTCTGTGCCTTCAGGCTTGTAGTAGTGCAGAGAGACAAGATGCCTTTCTGTGTGTAATGACAGCTGTACATAAGGAGTGTGGATCCTTGGATGCCACAGCCAGCATGTTAATAGTCCAATTGAAGTACAATTAATTATCTGTTTCCCTGTGGGTGATATGTTGCGAGCTTCATGTCCTCAACTGATCAGAAATCTGGGGAAAGGGCCATACAAATATAATTAAAAAGGCCACTATCAATTTTTCATATCCATTGACCTCCACTTCAGTATGAATAATTGTCTAAGACAAGCTGCCAGCCCTCACATCATGTTTGGAAATGTTTCTGCCTCTGCAAGCCTCAACAATGGCAAATGCTAGCTCAAGAGAGAGGGCGCCATAGACTCTTTTACCTTTATATGCTGGCAATTATTTCTCTGACAAACAAAATGAATTATACAATCTTGGCTTGGAAAGAGCTTGTATCACTGAAATAAGGCTATATATTTGTTAGTTGAGGTGGTCCAAAAATAACTGTGCTCCCCAAGAAGTTAGCCACAGCTTCAAGAGACCCGTTCATGCAGTATGTTTCTGCACTTTATAAACACTTACAATACAATTGGAAATTATGCAACCATAACAGAAACGCTTCCATGTACTCTTTTAATATCCACTGATGATTACATTAAAAGAAATGCAAAATTGTATTTGAGTGGACAGGGCCTGGGTTAAGAGTTCCTAAAACAGAAGTCTCCATTCCTGCAGTGGAATTATTTGACTGTCCCAGGAAATAATTTTTCTCTGAAGTAACCTTAGTCTAAAGGGCTATCAGGTGGCAGATGTTTTGGAAGGCTCCATTGGGGATTTAATAAATCCTCATTATAAACAGTGTTGGACAGGCCTGTCTGGAGCCCTGGCACTCTATGTTGGAAAGTGTTTTCTTAGTAGTTATAATTAGGGACCTGCCACTAGTAATAAGGCCACAAACACAATAAAATGTTCACTCAAGGCCTCAATAAATTATTCCCTTTCTCAGCCCTTGGTAGCTGGCAACTAACACTTAAATTAGTAGACAGGAATGTAAAGCATTAAAAACACAAATACACTAAATCAGGCCTGGGCGCAGTTTGCAGAGTTTTGCTACGCGGAACTCCGCGAAGTTACAAAAAACTCAGCAAAGTTCCGCGAGTGGCGGAGTGCAGTGCGAACTGCAGTTTGTGCTGGTATTCCTGCCGCTTGGGTAGAAATTCTACCCGAGCGGCAGCTCGCGCTCGCGAACTTACCATTCGCGATCGCAAACTTACCATTTGTGATCGCGAGTGGGAAAAAAACTCTGCTGCACATCACGAAGCGGAGTTTTCTGCACTCCGCGAGCTCCGCGGAGTGCGGAGTGCAGAAAACTCCGCGAACGGAGCGAAGTTCACCGCCCAGGCCTACACTAAATAAGTAAGACACAATACTCAATAACAATCCAACACCAATTTATAAAAATAGGCTATATCTTTATGAACAAATAGAAACCAAAATGACAAACATCCAATGTAGGGAACCAGAGATATGAATAAAAGTAAAACAAGCGCTTAGAAGCAAATAGCGCTCTTAGGGTTACAAAAGTTTGTGCTGGACCAGGACAAAGTCAAGAGTTCTTTACACTTACTTCCAGAAGTGTTTCTTGATGCAGGAAAGTGGTCTACAGCACCAGTCAAGGGTTCAGATGCTTTGGTTTGCCTCTTGGGGTCTGGGATTACAACTCCCACAATGCACCTGGTCAACTTATGGAACTTTTATTAACAAAGGTTGCTCCAAAGTTCTCCAAACCTCTGGAACGTACTCCTGAACTTCCTCATGTGGGTTCAAAGTGTCCAAAAAACCAACCCAAGGGTCTAGGAGCTGTGAGTTAGTCCTTGGGATGCTGGGACTACAATTCCCACAATGCACCTGGCCAAATTCTTAAAAGTCCACTGGACACACTCCAGGATGGGGACTTCTTGGTGGAAATGATGTAGGTGGGCTCTGTTAACCTGTTGCTTTCACGGAGTCCACTCCTTAATCCTTGTGAAGCCAGGTAAATGTTCTTAGGGCTGCAGTACCAGATTGTGCAGCAGGTGCAGTCCTTCAGAGTGCAGTCCTTTGGGTGCAGATCAGGGTTCCAGCAGGCCAGTCCTTCTTCTCCTTGTTATTTCAGACAGTAGATCTGATCTGATTTGCTTGGCAACCGTTCCATTCACCGTTGCCTGCCAGAACCACAAGTCCCAGACTCCTTGCGGCCGTTGCTGCCAACGCTACCCTGATTGCGCCCGGAGGTGCTTTGAAGCGGATTGCGGGCCCCCCCAGCGCGGGAAGCCCGTTTCATTCACCGTTGCCTGCCAGGACCACAGGTCCCAGACTCCTTGAGGCCGTCGCCGCCAACGCTACCCTGATTGCGCCCGGAGGCGCTTTAAAGCGGATTGCGGGCTCCCGCAGCGCGGGAAGCCCGTTCCATTCACCGTTGCCTGCCAGGACCACAGGTCCCAGACCCCTTGCGGCCGTCGCCGCCAACGCTACCCTGATTGCGCCCGGAGGCGCTTTAAAGCAGATTGTGGGCTCCCACAGCGCGGGAAGCCCGTTCCATTCACCGTTGCCTGCCAGGACCACAGGTCCCAGACTCCTTGCGGCCGTCGCCGCCACGCTACCCTGATTGCGCCCGGAGGCACTTTAAAGTGGATTGCAAAGCCCGTGCCAAGGGCGGGCCCGTCTGCGCCCATCCCCGGCAGATCCAGGCAGGGCTGGGCCACCCCTCTTGGCCGGAACATCTGACAATTTGATTACCTCTTAGGGTGGCCACAGCACTCGTTGACAGGACTGCATGTGGAGCGAGTGATAAAAAAGACGACTGAAAACGGAGTTGTTGGTGAGACTCGTAAAACTCTTACTCTGTTTTGTTTTGTCCATTAAAACTGTTAAGCTTCCCCTTCTGCCGTGGCAGTATAGAGCTGAATTGAACTAAATTGAGAACTGCATATCGGATCTGGTCTCTCTCTATTGAAAACGCTATAAGCAGCTCCTGAAAAATTCTTATTGGATCCATTTGTAATCTTTTCCTAGAACTTAACCATTTTATATTGATTTAAAATTTTATCATTGATACCCTGTTGTCTTCTACTTTTTATTGTGTAGGTTATTGGAGATCATTGAGCTGTGTTGATTTTATCTTGCACTAGGCACTTTAAATCTATCCCTCCAGATCTTTGCACTTTGCACTTTTCAGTATATATATTGCACCTTGCACTTTATATTGCATCCTTTCTCAGGGAATATTTCTTGATTGTAATAGAACGCCAACTTGTCATATTGTTATACTGCTACATTTTGTGGGGGTGGTGAGTAATTGACCCCCGTTTTTGGTTTTCCTTTCGGATTGTAATCTTTACCCAAGAGCCAAGAATAAGAAATGGGCAAAAGGAAAGCCAAGGGCCAGCCTTCGGGCACTAATAGACCGTCTAATGTTGTTTGCTACGAGACAATGGACAGGATCGAGACTATCCTGGCAGAATGCCAGGATATAGTAAATTCTGATCCATCAAGTCCTTCTCCTTCCTGTGATAGCTCGTTTGGGGTTATAAATGCCTCTGGTCTAACTATCCCCACCTCACCCGAACCACCCCCAGCTACAAAAAATTGCAAAGAACATCCCATTGATGTTTAAAAATAAAAATAAAAAATGTAGTAAGGTTGTAGTTGCTTCACCCCAAATGAGCACCACCTTAACAGAACTGCCCAGAGCAAAAAATATAGTAAAGAAATTTCCCTCGTTATTCAAACCACAAAATAAAAGGCGTAGTAAGGCCTTAGATATTGACCTGCCCGGAGCGAGGTCGAGGGAAACAGCCACTCAACCTAGAGCTGACACAAGGATGGCTCACAATACATTATCGACCTCTAATATCGAGTGCCATATTAGATTTGAGGTTTTAGAAGTTGATGAAGAAGGGGTGGGGGAAAATGAGGGTAGTGCTGACTGTATAGGCTTGCTTGAAACTACCAAAATCACTATTGGCGAAATCCAGTCACTAAAAGACCTGATAACATCCCTGAGAGATGAGGTAGCCTCCCTTAAAGAGAAGGTTGCCTCACTGCTGGAAAGGGCTGAAGGTGGGTCTATTGTGGCCATAGAAACTAAGCCAACATCATTAAATAGGGCTGTAGAAGTATTTAGTATGGCAAAAACAACTGCAGCTACTTCTAGAGAATGTAGGCAAATAGGACATACACAGCCCCCGCCACAACAAACTGGGGGTCGAAACACCCAAGCTAACACAAAGCAAATCCAGAGAAGCCCCCCGGGTCCCCCACACGGTAGGGATATCGATAGAGGAGAGGTGGTCCTGGATGAAGGGGGTACACACGTGCGGGATTACCAGAGGGTCCCAGTCAGGGGGACTGTTTGGGATGGTGTTTATGTGAAACCCAGGTCATGGGAAAATTCTGCAGAGATTTATCTCACGGAAGTCCCGAAACCCCCCCCAAGGAGTTTTGAAAATCAGGAATCGCTGAAGAACAAGGTTATATACTGGCTGAGGTCTACCCGACAAGTTTACTCAATCATTAGGGATGACATTAACCCCTTCGATGCTTCTGTCGGCCAACGGCCGTCGCGAGCACTACCTCGGTAGTGCTGCGCACGTCCGTTGGCCGACGCGGCCCCGCCCGCTTAATAGAACGTTCCGCACTGGCGCGGAACGTTCTAAGCAGTTAAGCGGTTAAAACAGTTAGAAGACATACAATACAGAGGTCTATGTGGGACACGATTGAGGTTACCTTCTATGATGCTGGTATTGTAACTGGTTTATTGTCGATTGATTCTCGCACAGTTCCTCCAGAAAATTCTCGCATCTCCATCAGATACAGACCCCCTGCTGGAGTTATACTTAGACCCCTTTGGACACAAACTGCTGAAACTACTGTCAGAATGACTTGCTCAACAAAGGGGCAAGGACCATCAGGACTCCACCCGCTACATCTGAATCCTATGAGAAGGGGTAGTTGACTTTTAACCGAGGCGCAGATGAAATCTAAAAGCAGACGAGGTAGCTCTAGCCCCTCAGTGTTGCTACATACTTGCACTTCCCCAATAACAATTTCTCCAATATGTGCTATAGCCTCTGAGCTGGAGGTGAGCAGGGAGATGGTTCCTTCTTTGATAAATGGGGGGTGTGGTTGCCCCAGCGCTGGGGTCTGTTGAAGGTCCAAAGGGGCGAAATCTGGAAAAAGACTTAAATTTGGAAAACCGCTCCCTAAGGATACTGGTATGGAATGTGGCTGGGATCTCCAAGCTAATGGGGGACCGAGAATGGTGTTCATTTGTAGATCACTTTGATGTAATCTTTTTCCAAGAAACCTGGAGCCTACATTGCCTGCACAGAAGTGGCTTTTCCACCTATGCCATAGATGCCACAAGAAAAGAACAGGGTAGACCCTCTATGTACTTGCATTAGAGCTTACATCTTATAACGGCCTAAAGACTAGGATGTTTAATGTTTATAATAGAGTTCAGAGGGCTCAGGATGAAACTCTTACTTTGCGCACCCTTGACTATGTCCTGTCTTCCTATGTGGATTATATTCCTGTATTAGTGGCAGGTGACTTCAATTGTACGTTCGAACCCCTTGCATCGATCCCTCTAGATCTTACTGATGAGTGGGATAGAGAGTGGCAAATTCCCCAATTGGACCTTCCCTTAGTAAGATGGACAAAGAGAGGGGCTCAATTGATGGCACTTACAATGCAGCATGATCTGAGAGCCACAAATGGAAGGACTGCCTCTGACCCAAATGGGGATCCCACTTTTAATAGGCCAGGCCATGAAAGTAGGATAGACTATTGCCTTGTTTCTTTAAACTATTGGTCCTCAGTGACAGATATGGCAGTGGTCAAAAGGGTAGATAGTGACCACAATGCTCTAGTTCTTGATTTGTTTAATCAGGTCTTTGTTAGGCCTGATAGAATTGGCTGTCCTGATCTGGGTATTTTATCAACAATCGAAGGACAAACAGATGGGACTGGGTGGAGACTCATCCAGAGGTATTAGAGGCAGCTAAGAGGAAGGCTCGTTTGTTACTTGAGGAATTTGCCATCTCCACCAATGAGAATGTTGTGGAGACATTAGGCCCCAGACACGAGTTTTTATATGAAGAGATAAGGGAATTGCTAGGCCGCCCGGGAAAGAAGAAGGGAAGCAAGTGTGCACACCAGAGATTAGCTGATCAGGGTGCTTGGTACAACAAGGAATGTAGGCTCAGTAAGGGGGTTCTCCTAATGGCTGTAAAGGAAAAAAGCTGAAATGAGATAGTGACCAGTGGAGCAAAGTACAAGCAGACAATTGAAGCTGCAAAGAAGGAGTGGGAGGGTTCCCTCTGGACTGCCTTACGTAATGCACTGATAGCTAAAGACCCAAAGAATTTTTGGAGCAAGGCAGCTTACTGGTTGAAGGGGAATGGGAGATCCGTAGAATTTACAGTACAGCCAGAGGAGTGGGAAGCACATTTTGGCTCGATCTATGAGTCAAGGGATACCACAGTTGATCAAGAATTGTGGGGATCCGGTGAATTGTTCAGTAAGGAGGGAAACGAGGATGAAGGTCTCTCCTTTTCTCTAGAAGAAACTCAAATAGCAATTCGATCTTGTATTTTGTCCGTGTCCCCGGACCAGATAGAATCCCAAATGACCTCTATAAGGAGGATGTAGTACTCTGGGGATCCTATATAATTTTACTTACCAACTCAATTCTCCATGGTACCCCTATTCCCCCTTCGTGGAAGAATGCTGAGGTTGTTCCAATTTACAAAAAGGGGGATAGAGCAAACGCATCCAGCTACAGGCCAATTAGTCTCATTGATTCTGTGCAGAAGATTTTCTGTAAATAAATTTTAGCACGGATCCAGGACTGGACTACTGAGTCAAATATCTTGAGTGATCTTCAAGCAGGTTTTCGGTCCAAAATTAGCACCTTGGACCACACCTTTCGTTTGTTGTGCATTTATTGGAAGGAAGTGCAGATCAAGGGCGGAAAGCTCTATGTAGCTTTTGTAGATTTACGGTCTGCTTTTGACCTAGTTCCACGGTTAATACTCTGGAGGGTTTTACAGAAGCAGGGTATCCTTTTTCGGTCCAGTGTGGAGTGAGACAGGGCTGTGTCCTTGCCCCCACACTTTTTATCCTTTTTATTAATGATGTTCTTAACTTTTTAGACAGAGATGGGTGCGACGCCCCTAAAATTGGTAAGAAAAGGGTGCCGGCTCTCCTTTTTGCTGATGATACCCTTCTAATTTCAAAATCGCCGCAGGGATTTCAGCAGCTTCTAAATTATTTTATTATGGTCTGTAATGAACGAGGGTTGGAATTGAATGAATCAAAAACTAAATATATGATTTTTAGAAAGGGAGTAGTCAAGCCCAACAAAAGACCTGTGGTAGTTGGTAATAGCAATTTAGAGCGTGTTGATGTTTTTGATTATTTGGGCATCCGCCTGACCCCCACAATAAATTGGGCCCCACTTATAGAAGAAGTGAAGATGCAACTTATACACCAGACTGCAAATATTACCAAGATACATAGGAAAACATTATCAAGGCAGCTTGCACCCGGCCTAGAAATCTATAATTTAAAAATACTAGGAGGTGCTCTCTATGGGGCCAAATTGTGGGGACCAGGTTCAATAAACTGTTTGTCAGTAATAGAAAATCGTTTTATCAGATCCCTGGTAGATCTGCCCGCTAGCACCCATCTTGTGCCCCTATATCTGGATCTTGCGCAAAGGCAGTTGGAACATAAAGTATGGTATAAACTCCTGATGTTCTGGCACAGGCTATGGACTGTGGATGAACTTCTGCCGTATCGGGAGCTCCTTTCCGAGCTATTAAAGTCACCATCGATTATTTTGATTCCCTGGTTTAGAGCATTAAAAGAGCTATTGGGGAGGATTGGGATGGAGGGTACTGGTCTGACCCAGACAGCATGGTAAATGTATCCAGAATGAAGTTGAAGGAAAGATTCTGGGAAGTAACATCAATACAAGTACTGACAAAAGCAGAGGGCCGCTTGTCTATTGAATTCTGTAAATTTAAATGCGTCCCCTGTTTTGAGGACACAATGGACGAAATCGTCCTCCCTTTGGCTCGGAAACTATTTTATCAGTTTCGGTATAAAACTCTCCCTACAAAACTCTTTTGTAAAAAATGGGGCATGGGTGTTGTAAGTGAAGATCTGTGTCCTGCTTGTAATGAAAGGCCTGAATCCATCGTGCACCTGTTATTTTTTTGCTCTAATTATAAATCACTCAGGGAAAAATGGATAATTCCACTCTGCAAATTAGTGGGACCATGTCCCTATTTAGATGTACTACGAATTTTGAGCATGGACACACGCAGAGTTGTGGTTTTTGGTTTGTCCAGATATTGCGTGCACTGTGGATAAAACGAGCAAAATGCATCCTGTGATGGGTCCTGATTCGATCAAAACTGATAGGTATTGTAAATTTATTGCACTGAAAGCACTTTATGAAAGATTTTGTATAAATTTTATGTGTTTTATGTGTTTTTAGACAGGATGTGTAGTCTTATGTTTATCCATCTCTATTTTATCTGATTAATTTTCTTCATTGTATTTGTCTGTGCTGTGTACTTTTATGATCTTTTATGATCTAAATAAAGTGATGATGATGATGTTTCTTATTTATTAAGTGTTTCTGTGGGTCAAGCAGGGGGGCACCCCTGACCAATAGTATGCAGGGTGCAACCATCAGGTATGACCACTTCCTCAAAAGTGTGGCATATTCTTGTCCCAGAAAGCTCTATTCTTCCACAATCCAAGATGGAGAAAGTCTCTCTTGAAGAGTTGGATGTGGCTAAGCCAACTCACTGGCATTGCTAAGAGTCTTTAAAACTCCCCTTCTAGACCCTTCACTCATCTAATTACAGAGGTTGCACTGTGGCTGGGGGTGCAGGATGTGGGAGTGAGCCTGTGCTGTTCTTAAGTGTCACTCTCCCTTTGAAGACCAGGCTGGCTACACCACACCCATCCTGCCTTTTGCTTCTGCAGCTGCAGTTCTCCACCCACAGGAAATTCTTTGTCTCTCTAGCAGGCTACTTCACACCTCATTAAGACAGCTTGGCTCAGCCTGGCAGAGGCTGGTCAATCAGGAGAGGATAGCTAGAAGCTAGATTTGGCTCACAGAAAAGAAAGTTCAATAACTTCTTTTCTCTACTAGTTATAACAAATGTGAGAGTAGCATGTTTTGAATTTATTATAACTATTCTTTTAAGTCTTGAATTATGTTTCTAGCTTGCTCCTATCAACATTTATACTTAAATAAAATATTCCCATGTTAGCCTATGGAGCTAGTTTTCTACAATGGGGAAAAACTAAATTGCCAGTTTTCCCTCGCCGGGGCTTATAAAACATTTTTATAATGCCCTTGCTTATAGTTACAATGCACCCTGTTCCTGGGGCACCTACGGGAGGCCTTAGGGGGGACATATATGTAAAAATAAAATAGTTTGACACTTTGGAAGTACCTTCAATTCTAAAGTCAAATTTGCATTTAATTTCAATTTAAAAGCAGCCTGCAAGGCAGGGCTGGCTTCTAAAATGACAGCAGGCACCAGAGTAGTGCACACTTAAGTGCATTAAATCTAATGGGCCCTAAATCTGCATGCCCTACCATATACTAGAAACATACAGGTAAGTTGTCAGAAACAATTGAAACGTCTACCTAATTACCATGTACTTTTAATCAGAGCACAGGCCCTGGGTCTGGTTAGCAGAGCCCAGGGTGCAGCCAGAGTCTGAAAAACAGGATCTAGTAGTCAAAATAAGGGCTAAAAGTGGGGGGACACTGCAAACAGGTCCTGATTTCTCACACTCTAGAACTGTCAAATGTGGCCGACTTGAAAGGGACAGTGTGTGGACTGTTGTTTTTGGTCCTGTCTGGGCTGACACCCGGACCCTTTAAAAGTGCCAGAGTGCCTGACAGGGCAGTCGTGCACTGTTCATAACCCTTCTTTTTCTTCAATTAAAACTTAGATCAAACACATAATGTTCTGTCTACCCTACATTTACATTTTTCACTGAATTCATGACAGGCAGTCATATCCTATATGATTTTTTATCATAGCCTAACATGTTTCTAGGAAATTGTTTCTTTCAGGGTTTTCTCTCTTTCCTTAACTACATAACTAGACATGTTTTTGCAGATGAAATATAGCTTCCTACCAAATCTGTTTTAAGAGCGTAAATGGTATATATTTAATTTTTTGTGTTGGGTCTCCCACATACTTCAAATTGGTGGAGTTTTGGATCATGCTAACAGTGAAGAACAGTATTAAAAAATGATGATTTCAGAATTTACACTCCATAAAATGTACAAAAAAAAAAATCATATTTAGATACAGTCATACTTCAGTTAAAACATTCAAATCTGATTTCTTCCGAGGTAGAGTATATGTGCAAAGGTAGCAATAAACATTTTTTTATCAGGCTTCACCCTTCCTCCAAGGACTGGTCTACTGAAGGCAACTAGCACACAATTCTTGGTTGGACATGCTCAAAAGTATTAGTACATACTTTAGATCAGATTAACCATTACATAGCTCGCGTCATAAACTAGCAACAGTAATATGTTTCTTTTGAACACGTATTGTATTGTATTGCATTGTATTGTATTGTATTGTAATTGCATTTATATAGCACTTACTACCCCTGACAAGGCGTCGAAGTGCTTTTTCGGTGAGTAGCACACTACTCCGGAACCCATAAAGGATTAGTGGTGAATTAGTATAGTGAAATATGAAAGTGATTTGAGTGGTGGATATGTTAGTCAATTATTTGAATTGGGAAGGATAGTGGAGGGATAGAAGAGGGCAAAAGGTCTGCATTTATATAGCGCTTGCTACCCCAGATCGGGTGTTGAAGTGCTTTTTCGGCGAGTAGCACGCTACTCTGGAACCCATAACGTATTAGTGGTGAATTAGTATAGTGAAATATGAAAGTAATTTGAGTGGTGGATATGTTAGTCAGCTATTTGGATTGAGATATATAATAAAGTGCTTGCAGGAGCTATAGATTGGAGCAGCTATAACTACTATGGGGCCGATTATGATGCGGTTGGGAACGGCTCCGACCATCGGTCGGAGCCGTTCCGACCGCATCGGAATTGCCTGTTCAGAATCGTTTCCGACCGAGCCATTTCGATGGGCTTGGTCGGAAGGGAATCCGTCCACCATTTGGAAAGCCCGTCCGCCATTCGAAAAGCCCTCAGTAATCCCTAGGCCGGCTCTTTCCGGCTGAGGGATTACAATGGCAGCTTCCCACTGCCTTTCTGTGCCGACCTTTTCGACACAGAAAGACATTGGGAATCTGTCTTTGGGGGCTCCCAGCAGGGCCCCCATGGGTGCAAGGTCGCCAAATGGTGGCCTAGGGGGCACCTATGGTTCCCCTCCCCCTTGTTGATCCCTGCACCCGGTGGCAGGCACCTTGAGGTGCCTGCCACCGGGTGCAGGGATGAACTGCACCTCTGAGCTTTGCAATGAGAGTATGTATTCCGTTCGGAATGCATGCTCCCATTGTAAAGAATAGGCATGCGATCGAACAGGGTTCAGGCGCATCCTACTTCCTGGGCTGGAACCGACGACAGGAGGTCGTTCGGTTCCAGTTCCAAACTGATGTCAGACGGACTCCGTTCTGTCCGACATCGGAATCGGGCCATATGTGTCACCCTTCAGCACTCTTAGGGCCTTGATGTGTCTCCTGATGCAGAGGCGATTACAAAGTGGATAGATCTATTTACGTCGGGAATTGCTATAAGCAAGGCAGAAAAACAAGACAAGGCTTATGGTTTCTTCTACATGCAGACAACAGATTGGGCAGGTAAGACTAGAACACCTGCCAGGATTCCACACAGGGGTAAAAATCCTAGTTCAAGGGTATCATATCGAAATTTCAAATAGAAAGGTTTTGTCAATTGTTGTAGGGGGATGTGTAAGAATGCTTCAAATGAGGGGCTATCTTTAATAAGCAAGAATTGGTTTGTTAGAGTCCCATGGGTAGAAGTTTGATGAAGGCTAGTTTGAATGAACTCCTAGTAGCAAGATTTTAACTGCTTCTTGAAGGTAGTAGTCAGAGATCTAGGATCCAATCAAAAAGATCCAAGGCCCAGCTTTTTCCGCCATGATTGAACATGTCTGAACCACAGAAAGGAAAGGCCTTTGTCAGATGACAACAGTTCCTCCACTGAATTCCTATAGGGCTTAAGTTCCTCCGTAGTCCAGAGCCTTACCCAGTATACTAGTTGCCTTAGCCAGGCAATTTCTCCCACCCGTTTGAGCGCTCCATCAAGGAATATGGATATTAATGGGGTGCCTTTGGGGAGATGGAGAAGGGAATGAATACATTTCTTTTCACTTAAAGTGGGTGGGTCTGTATTCGTGTGGCCCCAGATTTTAGTGCTATATAAGGCTGCTCATTGGGCCTTTAATTTGTATATTTCAATAGCCAGAAGTAAGGCGCTAGAGGTGGTACCCTGATATTTTTATAAATAACTAAAGCTTGCTGTTGGAGCACTGCCCTTCTGTATAGAAGGATCATTTATGAACAGACGTTTCCTGATAGATAAGAGCTCTGCCATACCCGGTACATAAGGGTGCCATACAAAAATATTTTTCTTTTTCTGGTTGTCACCAGAAGTATGTCACTATTGATACAAATATTAATAAACTAAAAGGGAACAAAGTTGAAAAAATGTGCCTCTGTGGAGTGGCTTGGAGGACTTTGCTGCACTTGAGTTGTGGATAGAAGGAGCAGCGGTCATTTTGCAGATGTGCTGCACTTCAATTTGTAATAAAGAAAAAAGACTACCATGAATGTTGAGTGGTCCATTTAAGACTTGTCGTTCGATTTCTATGTCTGCTTTGGATGAATTGTACTTGTTATATTATGCTTTTTATGCACTTTAATGCTTTGTAACAACCGAATAAAGTTATGATGATGGTGATGACTGTCATGAATGTATCTATTGCCCACTCAGCAAAGAAAGTATTATCTTGTTTTCTCCACTGGTCTAACTTCTCCATCGCTGAGGTGAAGCATGACAGCCATTTTGATCCCAGTATATTAATATCTAGTCATTCAAAAGCTCTCACTCAGCTGGATCTAAAACAAGCATTGGCAAAGCCAAGAGGCCTAAAGTTGTTCCCCAGCCTTTTGGCAATTCCTATTTTGTTTTTTCGTGGTTTTTTGCAAGATTTTATTGTTTGGGAAGCTGCTGGGCATTTGTCAATCTTAAAAAACATTGACAAAAGTGTGAAAAGGCAGCATCTTGTAACTCATAACGGAGTCAGCCAATGACTGAAGTTGGGCGACGCATTGCCCCTTGATGCATGCTCAAGTGTGTTGGAGGAAAATGTGAATGTCACAACCACAGACAAATGGATGAAGTGTAGCTGAAACCCCCTATAAATAACTATGATATACACATAATGTCAGTAAAATCAAAAAGTCTTGGTTAACACAGACCTAAAAAAGCCAGTCGTTGTGTCATTAGCTGCCAGCCTCTTGTCTTAAGGAAAGAAAGAAGGGCACAAAGAAAGAAGGCACAAAAGAAAAAAGGAAAAGAGAGTAGAAAGACAGTAAGAAAGAAGAGAATAGAAAGAAGGAATGAAAGATGGAAAAAAGGATAGATGGAAGGAAAGTAGGATTGAAATAGGGAAAGAAGGAAAGGAAGAAATGAGGAAAGAAAGAAGGAAGGAAGTAAGAACAAAAGAAAGAAGAACCACAAAAATGAAGGAAAGAAAGAGAGATGTACGGAAGGCAAGAACAAAGGAAAGAAACCAGGCATGAAAGAAAGAAGGAAAGAACGAGAGAGAGAGAGAAAGAAAGAAAGAAGGATGGAAGAACAGAAATAAAGAAAGAAGTAATAAAACAAGGAAAGACAGAAAGAAAGAAGGAAAGCTGGCAAGAAAGAAAGAAAGAACGAAAGAAAGATTGAGAGAAAGAAAGAAAAGAATTGTTCTGCCATTGGCTGGCAGCCTCTTGCCTTAAAGACAAAAGGAAAGAAAGAAAGGAATAAAAAAGGAATAGAGAAAGAAAGGAAGAAAAAAAGAAAAAGAAAGAAAGAAAGCTGTATTCTTTAGTGGGCAGAAACAAAATCTGAATGACACAACAGACCAATGAATTAAGAGAGGTGGCTGAAGTCCCCTATAAATGGATATATAATATAAGGGAAGAATATACATATAAATTTAGTAAAATCAAAGATCTTGGCCTATGCCAGAACTAAAAATCTTCACAGTTTGCGGTTTGAACACAAAAGGTATTTCTGGGCTTGGAAAAGGATGCTAGTACTGATAAGGGTCTTTATAGAACAACCTTATGCAAAAGTTGTAAAGCATGTGGACCTGGGTTTTCTTCTGACTTTATCTGTAATTTCTCCAGCATTCATTTTAGGACCTGAATCATTTGAATTGCACGGGCACTTTCATAAAACAGGTTGAGCCCGAGATACATTTTTTGAAGCAATGATTTGTTTAATTTTAAAATTTGGTATAAATGCTATTCTATGTAGACATCACTACCATGTTCCTTTACCAATAGATTATAGCCTTAAACCTTGAATCGTTCCTACTGAATGTAGTTAAAAATGAACAGTTAGGGTTTTTAAAAGGATATTATCCTTTGACAGTGAAAAACCTTTTTTAAATGTAATTATTAAAGCACCATCCTTTAAGATCCCTTTGCAGCACTTGTCTTTGATGCTGTGAAAGCATTTGTTCACTTAGGGTGGAGTTTTATGGAAAATGCCCTAAATGTTATGGTCATAGAATACATTTCTAAAGCTTTTTTCTGTTATATACAATACCTAAGGCTTCAAATTTTAACAAAATTCAAACACCTTGCTTTGATATTAAAAGAGGTATTAGACAAGTCTGTCATTTATCCCCTCTTCTATTAATATTTTCCTTTGAACCATCCTTAACTAAAGTTGGTGAAAGCCAAATATCAAATTATTTTAATTTCAATCTCATACGCATTTGGCATTATCTTATATACTAATAATCCTGCATTGTCATCACCAGTGTTCTGTGAGTAGGTTGCTGATTACTATAGAGTATCTAGATATAAACTGAAGTACTTTCCCTAAATAAGGTTTGTCTCAAGGAGAGGTTTAAGGACTATAACTTAATTTAGAAGACTAAAAATAAATCTAATATTTAGGAGTATGGTTTTCCAACTCTGTTACAAACAATTTAGCAATGTCAAAGAAATTTTTGAATTCTAAATTAAGAATTGCTCTTCTCTTTATCTGTCATAGTGAGGTTGTTTAGATTCTATAAATACAGCACTTGCTCAATAATTCTGCATTCTATTTCTATGCTTCCAGTTAATTTACCAAAATCATTTATTACATCTATAGGCACATATTTCTTTGTATGAATTAAGGACATCTAACGAAAAGGGTGGAGTTTGGGTTTCTAATATCTCCCTATGATACAAAGTGTTTTTGTTTTAGACAAGCTTAGCATTGGTTAAGTTCATCTGGAGCAGATCAACTCCCAATTTGGATTATTTTAGAAAGGACACTTATTGAACCTATTTTCTTAAATGAGTTTTTATGTCTGTCCCAGATGCCAACCTTCTTTTCCCTTCCTATTCTAATGAATATGTGTAGACAAATTGCATTACATATTCCTCTCATATTGGAAGTCCAATCCACATGAATTTCCTTTAATTAATCTATTTAGATTCAAGTTTAGAGACAGATTGATGCTATTCTAAAATATAATATTCAGCTCTTATTGAGGAATATACTTTTGGGGAGTATATTTGAAGACTGCGAGATCCTTCCATTGACAGGTAAAATAGCTGATATGTTTGTCACTGTTGAAATTCAACAAATAATGTTAGACTGGAATCCCTACAATTACTAAATAAAATAGATATGTTGAAGTCCCCCTTAACACATGATCTATCCCTCTTCTGAGAAAACAATTATCAAGCATTGATCAGAAAACATGAAGTTGTCAAACCCTATAGACTAATAGATATTTTTAATGCTTTCTATAGTTTTATGTTTATAGATAAGATATTATTTATGTTATTTATTGACAAATGCATTGTATTGCTCTTGAATGTATATCTATTTAGAAAACATATACTGTTTAGCAGTTTCATTGTATTATAACACCATTTACTTCCCTTCTACCAGGGCCTAGTTTAACTCTTCTATTTCTTTTTTATCCAGTATTCTGATTTTCATTGAATTTGGTTGTTGTTTTTTCAGTTACAATATTATTATAAATACTGTTTTATCCTATTCATATTAAATGTTGCTTCAAAATGAGCAAAGTGTATTAATTTCTGATTTAATATAATCTTTTAACCATAAAAAGTGCCTGCTTTTTGGCAAACACAACAAACATGTTGCTCTTCTCCTTTCAGTCTAGCTGTCCCCTCTGGGGTGTAGATTATCCAACCCAAGATCAAATATTGTGTCATTTTCAGATTTTCCGTTGTACAACTTTGTCAATTAACTTCCCTTGTCATGTCTACCACCATATTCTAATTATTTTTCATAGAATCACTGTCATTCTCTTTATTGTAGATATTCAGTAGTATATAAATGTTATAATTTGCGCTCTTAAAAAGTCAAATATATCTCTACATATTCTGTGAGTATAACACTCAAACATCAACTAAAAACAATAAACGTATGCAAAGGCAAGTGACGTGCATTCAATAATGTACATTTATAAGTGGTTCCAATCGATTTCATAATTTAGAATACATAATAAATGCAACCAAAGTGAAGAAGGAGAACATGGACTTCAATAAATATATGTCCTGTACCTCCGTAAACTTTGATGGTTCCTCTGTCTTTGTATGTAGGACAGGTGACATATCTTTAAGGGCTTTTTCAAGACCATCTCCTTTGCTTGTCAGTTTACACTTGGGGGTGAGAAGTTCCCGGGTTCTCAGTTCATATACCTGGAACTCAGAAAGAGATACATTTTAGACATTTTCAAGGCAATATAATCATATTTTGTTTGGCAGAGCAGCTTAAGAGTCGGTCTTCATCAACAGAAATCATTGGTGTCCATCTATTATCATCAAACGTGATTCTACATTTCTGAATATGTATTTTAGGAGAATTCTGAGACTCTTAAAGCCATAAAACTATTGGGTGTTACCAAAACAGTAAGGACGTTTGATTCTACAGCATTTAGCAATGTTGGGCCCGATTCACAAAGGTAATCTGAGACAAAATCCTAACTTTACGACTTTCGGTATTCACAAAAGGCATTTAGGAGTAGTAAAGTTAGGATTTTGTCTTAAGTTTGTCTTAAGTTTTGGTCTTAAGACAAAATCGTAACTTAAGTTAAACTTAAGTTAAACTTAAGTTGGGATTTTGTCTTACGTTTGTCTTAAGTTTTGTTCTTAAAACAAAATCCTAACTTAAATTAAGCTTAAGTTAAACTTAAATTAGGATTTTGTATTAAGACCAAAACTTAAGACAAACTTAAGGCAAAATCCTAACTTAGATTTTGTCTTAAGACCAAAACTTAAGACAAACTTAAGACAAAATCCTGACTTTACTACTCCTAAATGCCTTTTGTGAATACCGAAAGTTGTAAAGTTAGGATTTTGTCTCAGATTACTTTTGTGAATCGGGCCCGTTGTTTGCTAGCATTTGAGGGAGTACCTCTAACATTTCAAGAACTAGCTCTACTTGTGGTTAGCTTGCAAAGAAAAACATCATACTGCGTTATGCCTGGTAGAATTTGGTGCTCAGTCGAGGGGAATAGTAGAGAATTTGAGACCCTCGAGCATGCTGCTGTTTCACTATCCCATATAGTGACTACTGTAGTCAATGGTTTGAATATTCTGTGTTTTAATAGCATTTAACCTTTTAGATGAATTGTCAATGATTCCAAACTGATTTGTATTAATAATTTTAGTATTAAATTTAAGATGCTTGCAATATTAATTTAGTCTGTTTGCATCTAATTTATAATCACTCAATGTATAGGTTCTAGGGTAGGTGGCTACCTTAAATTCCAAATCTAAACTTCCCTTCCCTGCCCCAGCAATACATACTATGTATTCAAGTGACTGGATTAGTATAATCTGACTGCTACATTTCTTTACGAACATGGGGGGTAAATACCACAGGCCAAGTTCACTAACATCTTTTCCCCAGCTACAGGATTAGAGATTTTGATGAAAAAGCCTACTTTCAAGGCTACATGATCTTCAGCTGTCTGTTATGTCTTGAGACATTCATATCGCATGGCACGGTTTTCTATTTACTGTATGGTGCTGAGTACATATATGGTTGCACACATACACACAAGAAGTAATCAAAGGTGCTGTTGATTTTACTGTACAATCCAAGGATGCTTCTGATTTTAACTATTGCAATAACATGTCTTTTATTAATTCTACTATGATTTTCTCAAATTGTAAAACACTCAATCCAGCAAATAAACAAACAAACAATAAACAAGCCATTTCATAAAACCACAATCTCTTTGCTATTGGCCTAGATAAATAGTGGTGCAACTATCAAAAAACTGGATACAAATTTTGACAGAGTGCACACATTAAAATAATTCTCACTGACTAAAAGCACTGCAACTGTATAACTAACCCACATAGGATAAAAAATGTTTTGTGATCTCCTATAGCTGTAGTACTTGAAGCAGCACAGCCATGAACCTTTTCATCTATATTTTCAGCCTGTTTAAGAGTAAGGCAAAGGATTATGAAGCTGCTTTCCAGCATGTCTTCTGGTGCTGGCACACTCCGTGAGCTAGGCTAGAACATCGGTTATTCAATGGAACATTGTGTTCTTCCATGACAGGTGTTATGTAAATAGGCTGTAGATATCTGTGGATGACAATTATAAAGAGGCTTCTGGCTACAAATCTTTTTTTAGATAGTGATCAATAACAAATGCTGCATTGTGGAATTGTCTAATTTACACTGTGGGTTGACTATATTCTAAGCTCAGGGAAGCAAGGCATGATGCAGACAGGGACCGCTGACATATTATAAAGAAGGGCACTAGTACACATTTATTTAAGATGCTGCTGTTGTGCTGGATCCTCTGATAAATATATTCACTGTGGAGACTTAAACCTACACAGATTAGGAGAGCAGTGCTTTTGTCTGGGTCCCTGAGTTTATAGATAGAAATGTGAAAAATAAGGTTGGTGTTAATGAACATGACACACAAAGATGAGGAGCAGATTTAGCATTTACCTGATTAAAGTCCAATGGTTTGTCCAGCATATCTTTTGTGAAATTAGATGTGTCTTTCAAAACTCGTTTATTACTGTCACCTTTGATTATCACCTCTCGCTTGGTACTAAAATGTTCACAGGTTCTCAATCGATTGAGCTGGAAAAATAGACATATTTACATGTGAGGCATGCACTAGATGATATGGTTTTCTAGATTACAGCAAATATTGAAGTAAACAGTATCAAGAAAAAAATCACAGATAACATTGTTATGGAAAGCCCATATGGCACATGTTGCCCAATGCCTCTGCCAGGGAATGTTTTGGCCACTGTACCATAAGCCTGCTAGTTCTTTCAGTATGCCCCATATATGTCTGGGAATGTTCTCTGTTGAGCTTTGTTTCTTGTCATGTTCAGAAGATAAGGGCTGGACCCTGACAGACATGCATAAAACTAAAAGCTCAATGTGATCCGTGCAACCATGAATGGATTGGAGATTCAATGAAATAGGGATTGATGTCTACTGATGAACGTTTTATATACATCTTGTACAGCACTGTATATATGTTATTCACCCAAAGCACTTTGTCACTTCTAGATCACCTTATCACTGATTAGTTTATTGTTTGCCCCGCCCTTTAAAAAACGAAATTGTTTTTTGTGACAGCCTGACTAAGATATAACCCTAATTGTATACCAGAAAAATGAATTAATTTGCGAATACAATTGATATTGATTACATCAATCTAGGTGTGTTTACCTTTTTATTTATAAATGCTGTTAAAGTAATTATCTAACTCTTGACAGACCCTACCTTACCTTTGATAACCCTAAATCAAGCCATAAATCTTTACAGCATGAGTATTTCTTCTCTAAATCTCAAAACTCACCCAAACAAATAATTAAAGCGGAATTTAATTTTAGTAAGTATAATATTGAGAAGGCTTGTGAATAATTTATAAAGCTAAATATTTTGAAGGGAGAAATAAAATGACAATCTTGTAGCCAACTATGAAAAGATAAACAAAGTAACATAATATGTAAAATCAATACTTGATGACATTGGAAATGTAAAGTCAATCTTATGTTGCTAATTGGCTCCAGAATTAATTAATACATTTGATGACATTACTAACTATTTCAAAGCTATTCCTAGAAATCCTTACGACTCTGCTAATCTCTCTATGTTGGAAAAGGACATCAGTATTGATAAGGGTCTTTATGAAACAACCTTATGTAAAAGTGGTAAAGCACCTGGCCTGGGTTTTTTTCTGACTTTATCTGTCACTTCTCCAGTATTCACTTTAGGACCTGAATCATTTGAATTGCATGTGCACTTTCATAAAACAGGTTAAGCCTGAGTTACATTTTTTGAAGCAATAATTTGTTTCATTTTAAAATTTGGAAAGAATGCTACTCTTTATAGACACCACTACCTTGTTTCTTTACCAATAGATTCTAGACATAAAGCTGTGATTGTTCGTATTGAATTTAGTTGAAAAGGAACGGTTAGGGTGTGCTAAAGGATATTGCCATTTGACAATGAAAAACCTTTTTTAAATGTCATTATTAAAGCACCATCATTTAAGATCCCTTGGCAGCACTTGCCTTTGATGCTGTGAAAGCATTTGGTCACTTAGGTTTGAGTTTTATGGAAAATGCCCTAAATGTTATGGTTATAGAATACATTTCTCATGGTTTTTTCTATGTTATATACAATGCCTAAGGCTTCATTTTTTAACAAAATTCAATGAGTTGGTTTTGATATTAAAAGATGTATTAGACAAGTCTGTCATTTATCCCCTCTTTTATTGATATTTTCCTTTGAACCATTCATATTTAAAGTTTGGTGAAACCCAAATATTAAATTATTTTAATTTCAATCTCATATACATTTGGCATTATCTTAAATACTAATAATCCTGCATTGTCATTACCAGTGTTCTGTGAGTAGGTTGCTGATTACTCTAGAGTATCTTGATATAAACTGAAGTACTTTCCTTAAATAAAGTTTGTCTCAAGGAGAAGTTGAAGGACTATAACTTAATTTAAAAGAGTAAAAAAAATCTAATATTTAGGAGTATGGTTTTCCAACTCTGTTACAAACACCATTATATTCAATTTAGCACATGTCAAAGAAATGCTTCAAGTCTAAATTAAGAATTGCTCTTCTCTTTATCTGCCATAATGGGGTTGTTTAGATTCTATAAATATAGAACTTGCCCCAATAATTCTGCATTATATTTCTATGCTTCCAGTTAATTTACTAAAATCATTCATTAAATCTATAGGCACACATTTCTTTGTATGATTTAAGGACATCTAAAGAAAAGGGTGGAGTTTGGGTTTCTAATGTCTCCCTCCAATACAAAGTTTTTTTGTTTTAGACAAGCTTAGAATTGATTCAATTCATCTGGAGCAGAGGAAATCCCAATTTGGATTATTTTAGAAAGAACACTTATTGATGCCAAGTATTTTTTATTAACATTTTCTTAAGAGAAACACATTGCATGAATTTACATGTAAATTGACATTGTTTCGTGTGCTTCCGATCTGCGGAACCACGGTCACATCTCTGGGTCGGTAGTTATCTAATACATAGTATAATTGCTGCCATAAACGATATCACCCAACTTTGCATGTCTTTTCACATGAGGATATATCTCCTTCCCCATTTGTTGCCAGTGTGTTAACTACTGGTTATGGTATTCAATTACTAACTGGGGAGTCTAACTGGGGTAGTGTTCTTATATTTCGGGGTATATGAGTCCAACAGGGTTTCGAGGCTACTGCGTGTCCTTCTTATGCTTATGAGTAATGTCAACGGGTCGGGACCTGCCCAGCCGCTACCGTCTATCTGGTTGACCTAGTATGTGGGTGGTTGCGTCGACGTGCCCTGTTACGTACTTTCAGTTGTGTGGGAACTACCGTGTGTGCTGTCGATCTGGGTCTGTGGTTGCAAGTTTATCGGGGTTTGTGGCGGGGTGTCAGAATTGCCTGGTGTTGTTTGCTGTTTGAATTGGTGTAGCAGTAGGGTCCACTCCATGGATATGGGGCGCTTATGTATCCCCCTTACCTCCTCCTCCTGGAGCATGTCCTCCTCCGCTGCTGCCCATTTATTCACTGCCCCCACCCAGGCAGCTATCGGGGGTCCCCCAGGAGCTCGCCAGTGCATAGCTATGCCTCTTTTTGCTAATAGTGTTGCTAGCGAATTGGTACTTTGTGCTGTTTCCGTCTCCGGAAGATTCCAAGTGCGCAGGCCTCCCATGTGTCCATGTTAGGCAGACCCGTGAGTTCCCTGAGTGTCTCGTGGATAGTGTGCCAATATGGACCTATTTTAGGGCAGGCCCAGAACATATGGTAAAAGTCCGCGTCCAGTATTTGGCATCTGGGGCAAAGAAACTGAGTAGGTGGATAAAATCGCTGGAGCCGCGCTGGCGTTTGATATGCTCTGTGTAAAATGTAAAACTGTATGTTCTTAAAGCGTGCGTTTTCGGAAACCTTTTTGGGATATTCGAGCGCTTGCTCCCACTTTACCCGTAGCGCATCCAAGGGTTTATTGAGAAGCTCCCGTATGACTTTATAGAGCCAAGTGACCAGGTGTCGACCCGCCCCCATGTGCATGATTGCGTGAAGGACCGGATGTGTTGTTGGTTCTCCCTCTGTCAAATCATGTAGTGAGCGGTAGCATTCTATGATTTGTCTGTGGAGTAGAAGTTTGGCCGGGGAAGATCATAGTCTTCCACCAGCTGGTGGAACGGTCGCAGTTGCCCGTCCTCGAAGAAGGATTCTATCTCGGTGAGGGAGTGCTCCGTCCATATGCGGAGCATATTTGTCGTGTAGTACGCCTCTCGTCTGGGCCAGCCCACCAACGGCAGTAAAGGAGAATACAGAGGCACCCCTACGGACATTCTGTGTATCCTCTGCATGCATTTACGAGCCACCGACACCTGTATTGGGTGCGGGCATCGCGGTTTAGTGCCGGGCAGCAGCAAGCGGCAGAGTTCTGGTGTGGGCATGGGGCCTGTTACCTCATGGGTCTCCCCCAGGTGCCTGCCCACCGTCCAATAGGATAGCCACTGCAGTTGCGCCGCCAGAAAGTATGACTCGAAGGAGGGTGCGCCCAGTCCTCCCTGAGTGGTGGGCAGTTGTAACTTGGCCAGTGCTATTCTATGTCTGCCTGCTCCCCAAATTAGTTAGCTGAGTAACGAGTCTAAGTCTTTGAAAAAAGCTTGGGGCGGGATGCCCGGTAAGTTGGTAAAGTGATACAAGAGACGTGGGACTATGATCATCTTTGCTAGGGCCACACGTCCTATTGGGGCCAAAGGAAGGGTCTTCCAGAATCCCACCGCTGACCTGATCCCGACCAGCACTTTACAGTGATTGCCTTCGAACAGGTCAGATGGGGAGTGATACAGGCGAACCCCGAGGTATCGGGGGCGCTCGCGCTCCATGTTATGCTCTGTTCAACTATCCGAACGCCCTGAGGGGGAAGGTCCGAGTGCAACGGGTAGACTGTGGACTTATCCCAATTCACCCTGAGCCCGGATGCCTCTGCAAATTCTTCGAGTGTCGTCCATATGGACGTCAGATCCGCGGTGATGTCCCGTACATATATTAAAAGATCATCCGCGTACATGGAGACACTATGTGTGGTGCCCGCTATGGGGATGCCCCACTCCCCCCCCAATGTAACCGTATTGCAAGGGGCACTACCGCTAGGGCGAACAGTAGGGGTGAGAGTGGGCTGCCCTGTCTCGTGCCTCTCTCCACTTGAAACACTTGATATGTATCGTACCATGCGTACACGCGAGGTAAGTTTAGTGTATAAGAGGCGTGTATATGGTAAAAGTGTCGGGCCTATCCCTGTTCGTTGCAGGACCGTAAATAAGTATGGCCACGTAAGAGTTTCAAAGGCCTTCTCGAGATCTAAAATGAGACAGGCTGCCCTGGGGAACGTGGTCCTCGCCTGATCCTGCACGTGGAATATTCAGCGTAGATTTTGGGAAGTGTTTCTCCCTGGGACAAATCCGCATTGGTCTGGATGGACCAGTGGTCGCAGGATTTGCGTGTAACGGTCCGCCAATATCTTCCCTAGTATCTTACAGTCAGCGGATAGCAATGTGAGGGGATGATATGAGGCCAGCTGTTGTGGGTCTCGCTTTGGTTTCGGGAATGTAACTAAGACTGACTCCCTAAGGGATCCCGGGAGCTCACCCTTTTCTAGCGCGTCTGCAAACACCTCCACGAGGAGGGGGACCAGTGGGGGGGGGGGAAGGTTGCGTAATACTCCAGGGAGAAACCATCCAACCCTGGTGCTTTGTTACGGGCCAGGGCATGGATTGCTTGGGTAATGTCTGTAGATTGGATCTCTGTGTCTAGTGCAGTTTTCTCTGCCGCTTTATTTGTGGCAATGTCAATGGGTCGAGAAAGTTGTTTACTGTTCCCTGCTCGGCCCGTACTGGATTTCTGTATACTTTAGAATAGTACTGTTGGAATATCTGGAGTATCTCTACCTGGGAGCGCACTAGAGTACCAGTGTGGTCAAGTATTTCCGTAATGGGTTTGATTTCAGTATCCTGTCGGGCTAGCCATGCTAGTAGTGTTCCTGTTTTATCCCTCTCCTTGTGTATCCTGGCTGCGTATGTCCTGAAGTTGTATTTGCGTAAGTCCGATACGGCGGCTGCATAGGCTGTTTTTGCTTCCGCTACCTGAGCTATAGTCGCCCTGCTCGCATCCTCTTTTTTTGTTAGGGTTGCTAGTGTCCGTTCAGCTTGTGTCACTGCACGTTCCAGTGTCCTCTTTACCCCTGCTATTTGTTTTATGCACTCTCCCCGGGCTACTACCTTGAATGCACCCTATTCGATTAATTTGGACGTCGCTGTTCCCGCATTTGTAGAGAAATACTCTTCTATGCTGTGTCCCTGGTCGTGTTTAAAAACCTGGTCTGTCAGGCAGTCCTGCGGTAACCTCCAAGTGGGTACTGGGGGGTGGGGGGTCTCCAGTGTAGTCTTAATATATGGGCGTCATGGTCGGATAGGACCCGGCCTAGGTAATCCACATACTGAATTTTGGGGACTAACGATGTTGTGCATAGAAATCTATCTAGTCTTACCCGCAGACTGTGTGGGATGGAGTGAAATGAGTATAGTCTGGACTGCGGGTGGCGGTCTCTCCATGCGTCCGTGAGTGCCCAATGTGCGACCCATGTTTGATAACGTTCCGTTTGCTTGTCAGCAGGCGAGTGTGCGATCTAGGGCAAGATTCAATACACAGTTATAATCGCCCCCCAATATCCATGGTATAGATGTGAATTGGGCTAGGACTCCTGTCAGGTGGTCCCAAAACCGGTCTTGTTCGGTGTTTGGGGCGTATATGCTACCCAACAGTATCGGCGGCCCATCAAGGAGGGCCTCTAAAAGTGCGGATCTCCCCTCTTTGTCCACCGTTCTTCAGAGTTCTTGAAATGGGGTCCCGGGTCTGACCCAGATCAATGCCCCTCGCGCATAGGCGGAATATGACGTGGCACATATGGTCCCCCGCCATCTAGCCCATAGCTTGTCTATCTCCCGTATGGTTAAGTGCGTCTCTTGCAAGAGAACGATCTGTGCGTTTTGACGTTTGGTGTAGGAATAAACCGCATAGCGTTTACTCGGTGTATGAAGGCCTCTAACATTCACCGTCAGGAGGCTAATATCTGTCGTCGTTACTCTGGGTGTCATGTCATGGTTTCTGTGGGGGCTGGTGGGGCCAGTCCCGACTGGGTCAGGGTGTCCGGTGATTCCCAGACGACGTAGTGTTCCCATAGATAGTGCAGAGCTACCTGTCTGTGTGATGTTGTAAACCAGTAATGTAGGGGATTGCGGGGAGGGGAGGTTGAACTCAACGTGGGGATCACGTCCCAACTTTGGGGACCTACCGCACGTGGCAGTACGTCCAAACTAGACATCCTATGTTAGCGTTAATTCGTTTTAACCAGGGGGGGGTCGTGGCCTCTGACGCCGGTGATATATATTCTGATCCGCCCTATGTGATCAGTGAGTCATGTATGTATGTATGGTGCCGGCTATTCTCGCCATCAATGTGTGTTGGAGCCCTACTGTAAAGTTATGGTGGTCTATCCTGAGTCCGCTTAAGGTGGTAGGGGGGGTGCGCGCGTGTTCTCTATCTCCCACCTGGGCTGTAATAGGGTGCATATGGTGTATTACAGATCTTACCACAGCATAGCATGCTACTTAAATGACAGTGTCCGCAGTCTGTGGGGTCACCTCTGGTGGGGTAACCGAGCCATCCCTGGACGTGGTGGTGTCGTCTACTTTGTCTTCGGAGGTGAAGATGGGAGGGCCCCTCTCTCCGTCCGAACTTCCCCCTGTTGGCCCTATTTCTGCCGCCGCTTGTAGGGCTCTCCGACGCTCCTCGATGATTTGTTCAAGGCTTGGGGGGCCCCTCCCTGACGTCTCCGAGCGGGATGCGGTCTGTCCTTGGGTCACTCTGTTCGACTGGTGAAGTTTGCCTTTGGGGCCTCGGTTGTCATGGTGATTAGCTCGGAATTCCCTGTTTGTAGATGCTGTTCCGCCCAGTCATATGCATCCTTGGGATACGTAAAGAAGCTGGTGCGTCCATCATGCATTATTTTAAGCCGTGCCGGGAAGAGTAGGGAGTATTGTATCCCTTTTTTCCGAAGCAACCGTTTGACTTCTATGAATGTTGCTCGTTGTCGTTGCACCGTGCGGGAGTAATCTGGGAACAGCATGACTGTCTTATCTTCGACCTGTATTGGTCCTTTTTGACGGGCTGCTCGGGGCACTGCATCCCTATCATGAAAGTGCAGGAGTTTAAGCAGGAGTGGCCGAGGCGGATTTCCAGGCGGTAGCTTCCGAGCTGGCACCCTGTGTGCTCTTTCCACCAAGAAGTATGGAGTCTGTTCTGCGACCGGGGCGAATGACTTGAGCCATGACTCCACGTACTCAACAGGATTAGGATCTTCCAGTCCTTCCGGCAAGTTGACCACCCGGATGTTGCAACGCCGGGAGCGGCCTTCTAAATCGTCCGTCTTTTCCTCTAGTATCTTGACCCTGCATTGAAGTTCAGTCAGGGTTTCCTGGTGAGATTTTATTTGAGGTTCTATGGTCTTGAGAACCTGGTCTCCTCGCGTCACTTTATCCGACAATTTCAGATGGTCGTCTCTGAGCAGATTGAAGTCTGTGGCTAGTGCTCCGAATCTATCCTCCATCGTTATTCGCGAGTGTTCAATTGCCGCCAAAACTTTGTCCAGTTTGTCGGACATTGATGCTGATGTCGCGGTGTCCTCTTCTGTTCCAGAGTGTTTCGAGGACGGGGAGTATTGTCTTGTGTGGGCAGGTGTTTGCGGGTTCCCGACTGCGCGCTGCCTACCCATTCTGAAGTTGCTCCAAGGATGTGCCTGTTGGCGATGCCCTGACTCGCTTGTTCGCTCTGCGGCGTCAACGCGCCTATCCTAATGGTGCATTCTCCCCCCGGTGTTTGGAGGGTTCACGGCTTCCCTCTTCTTTGTGATAGCTCCTCCGCCTCACCGCCGCGCTCTTTCTCCGTCATGCGACCCCATCCAGCCCACACGCCGCGCCTCGGGTCCTGGCACCGAGTACTGTGTCCTTCTCAGCGAGACCATGGGTGCAGAAGGACAGGAGGAGGGCGGTTGTATCCCCCACGTCTCTCTGTTAGTCCGCTTGTAGGGGCCCTTTGCCGTAAGCGGTGAGGGGGGGGGAAATGACACCGTGTCCTTATTGGTGATCAGGCGGTTGGGGGGCGCGATGGGCATGCTGTGGCCTCAAGTGATGTGGAGTGCAGGGAATGTCACTGCCCGTTCGTCGGTTTGAGGTGTCCGGTGCTCATGTGGTAGTGAAGGGCCCTCTGCCCACTTATCTTATGCCAGCCCACTCCTGGGGGGGAAACTGTCCTCCTTTATGCCTCCAGCGCGGACTATGCATTCTGCGGTGTCTTCCTTACCATCGGGCTCCTTTCCTGCTCTCCTTGTGTTGGGGCTCTGCTGTCTCTTCGGTCGGCCTGTCTCTATGGCATCTTCACTCCGCGGCCTTCTGAGACGGGTGTCACTGCGCGTGGGCCCACAACCCCTTAGAGGGAGTCCGGTTCCGCTTTGAGTAGCTGGGGGCAGTTCCCTGCAATCCCGCGCAGTTGGTATGCGATCCCCTTAGCTGGCGGTCTCCCCCATTCACCTTGACCAGCCGTGGTGAGCTGCCGCCGTTTCTTCTGCCTCGGGGCTTCTTATGCTGCAGCAGAGATATCACAGCTCCGGTCCCGTATCTCCAGGCGCCGCCATCTTGATGATCAGACCTCCAATGCCTGCGGGCTTCGCGTCGGGTGGTACTTGCTGCCGTTACCGGGTGGTCCCCCAGCGATCTGCTGGCTTTGCTTCGCTCCTGCCCCGAGGTCGGCGCTGACTCTCCCCGATGTGGGCTGCAGGTCTTACCTTCACCGTGGTGGAGATCTATGAGCTGGGCGCCGCCATTTTGTCGCGGTCCGCCCGCTTGCCGATCCCGTCCCTGGGCCGATTCTGCGTCCCCGTCGCTTTGATCCTATTGGGGGCAAGCGCGGGGGCTCCTCGTTGTCTCCCAGACCACCCTGTCCCGGCAATCTGGGGTCGCCGGCACCTTGAACTGTCTCTTGTGCGGGCTGTCTGACGGAGCTCTACTCAGACAGGTCCGCCATTGCGGCTGCCTAAGCCATGCCCCGAAAGAACACTTATTGAACCTTTTTTGTTAAATGAGTTTCTATATTTGTCCCAGATACCAACCTTCTTTCCCTTCTTATTCTAATGCATATGTGTAGACAAATCATATGACATGTTCCTCTTATATTGGAAGTCCAATCCACATGAATTTCCTTTAATTAATCTATTTACATTCATGTTTAGAGAAAGATTGATTCTATTCTAAAATATAATGTTCAGCTCTTATTGAGGAATATACTTTTGGTGAGTATAATTGAAGACTGCAAGATTCTTCCTTTGAAAGATTAAATAGCTGATTTGTTTGTCGCTGTTTCAATTCAACAAATAATGTTAAACTGGAATCCATACAATTACCAAATAAAATAGATATGTTGAGGTCCGCTTAACACATTTTCTATCCCTCGTCTGAGAAAACAATTATCAAGCATTGATCAGAAAACATGAAGTTGTCAAACCCTCTAGACTAAAAGATATTTATTAATGTTTACAATATTTTTTATGTTGATTGGATAAGATATGATGTATGTTATTTATTGTATATTGCTCTTTAACTTATTTATATTTAGAAAACATATACTATTTAGCAGTTTTATTGCATTACGACACCATTTATCTCCCTTCTACTCATGGCTACTTTCCCTCTTCTATTTCTTTTTTATTCAGTATTCTAATTTTCATTGATTTTGGTTGTTACTATTTTAAATAGCAAACTATTATTATAAATACAGTTTTATTCTATATATATATATTAAATGTTGCTTCAAAATGAGCAACTTGTATTATTTTCTAATTTAATATCAACTTTTAAACGTATAGGGGCTTATTATGATGTCGGGCGGAATCACTTCTGCCCGACACCGACTCGGTCATGTACCGACCAACACCCAGTCGGCGGTCCCGACCGGCTGATTTCAATGCGACTGAACAAAGTTCGATCGCATGGTCTCTTTCCTCAATGGGAGCTCGTATTATGGCTGTAAACCGACCGTAACACAAACTCCCATTGAGGAAAGGGAGGCGCAGTTCATCCCTGCACCCCGTGGCAGGCACCTCAAGGTGCCTGCCACAAGGTGCAGAGATCAACAGGGGAGCACCATAGGTGCCCTCTCGGCCTTCAACCAGAGGGTGTGCACCAAAGGGGGCCCCCAACCACGCTTTCCGACATGGTTTCCATGTCGAACAGACTGGCATGGAAACCATGTCGGAAACCGTGATCGTAATCTCAAGGGCGGAAAGACCCGCCCTTGAGATTGCTTTCTGGCTTTCGACTGGGGGACGGGCTCTCCAAGCCCGCCGTAAGCAAGCCGGAATGACCAGCCGGTTTCCTTTCCAACCGCTTCCAACATAATGAGGCGGTCGGAAAGGAAACCAAGCGGCCCATTACGATGCGGCCCCATGATGTGCCTGCTTCTTGGCAAACACAGCAAACATGTTGCTCTTCTACTTTCAGTCTAGGTGTCCTTGAAGGTGTATAGTATAACCAACCCAAGATGAAATATTGTGTCATTTTCAAATTTTCAGTTGTACAACTTTGTCATCAATTTATATTTGTCAAATAATTTCCCTTGTCGTGTCTACCATCATATTCCAATTATTTTCATAGAATCACTGTCATTCCCTTTGTTGTAGATTTTCAGTAGTATATACATTTTTATAATTTGCGGTCTTAAAAAGTATAACACTCAAACATCAACTATAAACCATAAACATATGTAAAGGCAAGTGAAGTGCGTTCAATAATGTACATTTATAAATGGTTCCAATCGATTTCATAATTTGGAATACATATTAATTGCAAAAAAAAAAATGAAGAAGGAGAACACAGACTTCAATAAAAATTTATCCTGTACCTCTGTAAACTTTGATGGTTCCTCTGTCTTTGTATTTAGGACAGGTGACATATCTTCAAGAGCTTTTTCAAGACTATCACCTTTGCTTGGCAGTTTACCCTCGGTGGTGAGAAGTTCCCGGCTTCTCAGTTCATATACCTGGAACTGAGAAAGAGATACATTTTAGACATTTTAAAGGCAGTATAATCATATTTTGTTTGGCAGAGCAGCTTAAAAGTTGGTCTTCATCAACAGAAATCTTTGGTGTCCATCTATTATCATCGAACATGATTCTACATTCCTGACTGTGTATTGTAGGCGAATTCTGAGACTCTTAAACACTATCAGTTGTTACCAAAACAGGAAGGAAGTTTGATTCTGTGGGGCTTAGCAATGCTATTTGCTGCCATTTGAGGGAGTACCTCTAACATTTCAAGTACTAGCTCTACTTGTGGTTAGCTAGCAAAGGAAAGCGTCATACTGTGTTATACCAGGTAGCATTTGGTGCTCAGTTGACGGGGAATAGTAGAGAATTTCACACCCACGAGCATGAACAGCTGCTGTTTCTCGGAATGTTTCATATTCCATATACTGACTACTGTAGTCAGGAGTTTGTATATTCTGTTTTTTAATAGCATTTAACGTTTTAGATGAATTGTCAATGATTCCAAACTGATTTGTATTAATAATTTTAGTATTACATTTAAGATGCTTGCAATATTAATTTAGTCTGTTAGCATCTAATTTGATATCACTCAATGTATAGGTTCCAGGGTAGGTGGCTACCTTAAATTTCAAATCTAAACTTCCCTTCCCTGCCCCAGCAATACATACTATGTATTCAAGTGAATGGATTAGTATAATCTGACTGCTACATTTCTTTACGAACATGGGGGTAAATACCACAGGCCAAGTTCTCTGATAACTTTTCCCCAGCTACAGGATTATAGATTTTGATGAAAAAAAAGCCTACTTTTAAGGCTAAGTGATCCTCAGCTTTCTGTTATGTCTTGAGACATTCTTATCCCATGGCACGGTTTTCTATTTACTGTATGGTGCTGAGTACATATATGGTTGCACACATACACACAATAAATAATCAAAGGTGCTGTTGTTTTTACTGTACAAACCAAGGATGCTTCTGATTTTAACTATTGCAATAACATGTCTTTTATTTATTCTACTATGATTTTCTCAAATTGTAAAACATTCAGTCCAGCTAATAAACAAACAAACAATAAAAAAGCCCTTTCTTAAAACCACAATCTCTTTGCTATTGACCTAGATAAACAGTGGTGCAACTATTAAAAAACTGGATAAAACCTTTGACAGAGTGCACACATTAAAATAATTCTCACTGACTAAAAGCATTGCAAATGTATAACTAACCCTAATCCTATAGCTGTAGTACCTGCTCAAGAATAAGACAAAGGATTATGAAGCTGTTTTCCAGCATGTCTTCTGGTGCTGGCACACTCTGTGAGCTAGCCTTAGAGCTAGGTTATTCAATGTTACCTTCTGTTCTTCCATGACAGGTGTTATGTAAATAGGCTGTAGAGATCTGTGTGTGGTTATTATAAAGAGGCATCTGGCTAAGAATCATTTTTTTAGATAGTGATCAATGGCAAATGCAGCATTGTTGTATTGTTTAATTTACACTGTGGGCTAATGATATTCTAAGCTCAGTGAAGCAAGGCATGATAGAGACAGGGACCGCTGGCATGTTATAAACAAGGGCACCAGGACACATTTATTTTAGATGCTGCTGTTGTGCTGGATCCTCCAATAAATATATTCACTGTGGAGACTTAAACCTACACAGATTAGGAGAGCAGTGCTTTTGTCTGTGTCCCTGAGGTTACAGATAGAAACGTGAAAAATAAGGTTGGTGTTAATGAACATGACCAACAAAGATGAGGAGCATATTTAGCATTTACCTGATTAAAGTTTGATGGTTTGTCCAGCATATCTTTTGTGAAATTAGGTGTCTCTTTTAAAACTTGTTCATTACTGTCACCTTCGATTATCACCTCTCTCTTGGTACTAAAATGTTCACCGGTGCTCAATCCACTGGGCTGGAAAAATAGACAGATTTCCATGTTAGGTATGAATTAGATGACATGGTTTCCTAGATTACAGCAAAGATTGAATTAAACCAGTATCTAGGAAAAATCACAGACAACATTGTCATGGCAAGCCCATTTGCAACGTGTTGGCCAATGCCTCTGGCATGGAATGTTTTGGCCACTGTACCATATGCCTCTAGCATATGGAAAGGTATGCAGCTCTATGTGAGCTTGTAACTCAAAGACTCTCTATGGCTCAAGACCTGAAGGGAATCAGCCCCTCACACAGGGATAGACATCAGGTACGTCAATGTAAATCACTTTCTGTGCAGACAGAGGGGAATACCTCATGTATATGCTCGGAGCAAAGCCTGCTAGTTCTTTTGATATGCCTCATATATGTCTGGGAATGTTCTCCGTTGAGCTTTGTTTCTAGTCATGTTCAGAAGATAAGGGCTGGACCCTGTCATACATGCATAAAAGCTCAATGTGAGCAGTGCATAGACTGTTTCTATGAGAATTGCTCTCTGGGGTAAGCTTTCCAGCTTTTGTTTAGTCATCAGCTATCTCCCTTTCTTGTGTAGTAGCTGCCCTTTGCCCTTGACTCTGGATGCCATTTTAGGTCTTAGGCAATCCCCTCCCTCCACTCAGGGCTTCGAGAGATGCTGGTCCATGAAAACTATTAATATTAGTTTCCTATACTGCCTATACTGTATATCGGAGGATGTGGATTTCTATTTATGTGTCCTCTTAATGGTTTGCATTTTCAGTTGCAACTGAAAAACACAAGTGCCATCCTCCTTAGCCCTTCTGAGCTACAGCCAAGTTCATAAACACACCACTCTACTCCAGTGGGGCACAATGAATCAATGGCCTGGGAAAGACCATATGGTGGTCTCTAGGGTGGGGTTGGGAGTTGGCCAATCACTGGAGAATATTTTATGCATGGGAGAGGAAGGTGTCAGCATCTTGCATCTCTACAGAATCTTTGCTGATGTAATTCTTTTTAAGTATGCAATATAGTGCTGCGATTTTGAAAGAACCCACCTGACCTTCACTTATTCCCTGGATAGCCACTTTGCACTCGTCTGCCCTGTTTTAGTTGAACACATTTGATTTTTGTACTATAATGACCTACAGTTTTGTGCTTTAGATTCCTTTAGCAACAACATGGATCTGAGCAGTGCCTGGAGCTTGGAGCAGTCCAGAATGAAAAAAGGTGGGGGTGGAGTAGTCTGGCCACTAAATGATATGGCGGCTTCAGGGTAAAGCTACGTCAGCCACGGGAAGAAACCTTGGCCAAAAATCACTGTCAGCATGTCCCGCCAACACTCCTGAGAGATACTGAGTTGTGGGGATGTAAACCCCGCTGTCCGTAGACATGGAGCTCTTTCCTTTCCAGGACCGGTCCAGAGCCCCTACAAGATAGCTCGGTTCTGTGGCCAAATGTTATGTCCAGATCACTCTGATCGAATACCCTGCAACAACTGGAGAGAGGCGTTGTCGGCTGCATGTGGAGTCGAGCACAGCAGAAGGCGCAGACTACAGCGAACCAGGGCAAAGCCCCCTTCTTGCAGACCACAGCGATCTCAGGGCAAATACCTCAAGTGAGACCCACAGTCACACTCCATCGCTATGAGTAGTGCAAGGGCAATGGTCACACCCTGGAACTTTTGGAGTCTTTGATCCCCATTCCCTGTCCAGAGATTCAAACATCTATGGACCCCACACTTCTTGAACTTTGAAAGCACTCCTGCAGATATTTGGCACCCTCCACTGTGTACGGGAGACCCAAGGATAGCACTATAGAACATCAGGGGACATATCCGTCACCTCATGCCTTGAGCCTAAAACCATGTGGTTAGCTGGGGAGTAGGGTGCGAAACCATGCCTGATGTCCACCCCATCCACTGTCTTCATGAACATTGTCTTCAGGGAGAAACCTGGATTGCCCCACTGGTGGCCCTTCATGAGCAGGTGCATTATTATTCCGGTGTACATTTATCCTCTTTCTTGTGCTGTCCCTAGCCCAGGCCAGATCACTGCTGTAGTGCAGGATCCTGGATCTCCATTCACATCCACTGCAGGACTGCTAAAAACCGAGCCCAGACCTCACTGGCTGCCTCACACATCTCTGGTATGACATCTGGATGAAGACCCACATACCATGGTCTCTCCAACTTATTTGTGGTCCTTGTGACAGCTGCACACTACCAAATATAATTAAACCTCTGCTTGGCATGTGGGTGGATCAGTGGCCCTGCTTGGCAATACCCCAGAATGTCAGTGGTGAGCAACGTCCCGTGAGTGCACAGATTCAGGTGTCTACAAGTGCACTGTTCTCCTACCTGCCACTCAGGTACGGAGTAAGTGATAAAGCCACAAGACAGGTACTCTTTAGGGAGGTGGTAACGGGCTCCAAACCATCCGGGGGTTATGACCACCCCTCACAGCAGGCCTCCAAGCTTCTTATCCTGAAAGAAATCTCAGCAGTGGGAGTGTAATTTGGATCCATGGTTGGAAGGATTTCGGACCTTGCTGCAGAAGTGAAAATAATGCAAACTCCTGGGGCTCGGACATCTGGCATCTTAAACAAAAAGTGATTGACCTAGAGGACAGGACAAGGCAGAATAACATTTGGTTTTATGGAATCCTGGAGAAAATGGAAACGAACAATGATGTGTGGAGCCTACTGATGGAAATACTGCCATGACTGCTTGGTATGACTTTCACTCACCCTCTCGAAATGGAGAGGCCCTATAGAATTTGCTCCAGAGCCCCACCTAAAGATAACATGTCAAGGCTGCAGCCAATCACAGCCTGCTATCTTCACCATGAACAGGTCCTTTTGATCTTGACAGCTGTCTGAGCCATGGCCCCTACAACAGCTCCGCACCAGACTTCACAAATGGGATATCAAATATGGCCTCCTGGAGCTGGTCACAATTTGGATCACAATTACCGGGAAGTCTAAACACTATACTGAGCTGGGGAACTTTGCCTGCATCTTGAATTGTCTGGATGAACAACGCATGGACCTAACCTCACTACCACCTACACTCAACAGGCTATCAATGCAGAGCAGAGACACAGGTCACCACTCCAGCAGACTACACAACAAACCTTTCAAAAACAGAAAGAGAGGGAGAAAGCATCCAATGTGAGGAGGAACTCCTGCAGGTCAATGTCAGAGACAAATGAAGATCGCCCTTGAAGCCAACACCACAGGCCGGCAAAGGAATGGATGACTGCGGCATACTGATGGGCACAGATGAGTATCTTTTAAGATCATTCGAACAATCAGATTATCTTTGACTTTTTGCACAGTTTTTCCCCATTTGTACTTTACGAACTCCCCCAACTCATACATCATGAAGATGACAATATAGTTGGCTCCATGTCTCCCACGTCTTCCTCTCCGCTTTCTATTATAGCCCATCCCCCACCCTTCAGTACTTGTCAATATTCATTACCCCCATTGGGGGCCTTTTTTACCCCCATACCCCTCTCCTTGTATGAAACACATGCCTACCACACCCTCTGCATGTGAGCATTTTTCCCTCTCTGCACAAAGCCTGGCACAGGACTGGAGGTTTAGACCCACCAACAAAAGACACACATTGTGTATTTCAGTTTTGGATTGCCAAGTATACATGATTCATCCACTGACATAAACTACCCTTTATATTTGGTGCTCTAGAGTGAACACATTTCCTTTTCCCATTTGCTCCATATCAAGGGTCGGATTGCTTTTTCATAATCCCTTCCGCACATGCCATCTGACATCTGAAACCTGATACATCACATACCGCTATGACAGCTCATCCTTTGCAGATTGTTTCTCTCAATATAAACAACTTGACAAACTGTATCAAGAGCAGTGCTTAATTTGTGCCGGTGGTTTCCGGTGCTCGGCACAGGCACTTTTTTGACAGGGCCGGGGCTATAAATGTATTTCCCGTGGCAGTGGTGGTGAACGCAATGTTTTCAAAAATAATGCACAAGGCTTTTCCGACGTTGTCTGTGCTGCTCTCACTCTCACACATTTATCAATGTATGAACTCCTGGCTGGCACACCGGGTGTCTGGATTCCAAGCTTTCACTAAAAATAAAAAAAGCAAACGGGCTCTCCAGGAGTCATCTACTTTCTGCGGTTAACACGCCTTCCCCCTCCCAGCAAGTTAGAGAGCCTCTTGAGGTAGTAGGGATTGGAAGAACGTTGGAATCTTCATGTCCGTTACCTGTCACGTGGGCCTTTAGCATGTCCCTATTGGTAATGATGGTCTAGGGGACAGACGGGGTGGGTGTTTGTGTTTGCTCCATTTGTACGTCATCAGATGCAGACAGAGGGGGGCGTGGCTACGAGGGCGTAGATGGCGGACATGAACTGTTAGAGCTCCACAATCCATCCCCCGTAATCTGTAAATTTCTCCTGATTACAGCGTACCCGGAGGCACAGAAGCGGCCCCATAGCAGCGGGGAGCAACCGCAATCTCGGAGAGAGATTAAAAAGAGCTCCAACCCCGCAGGCAGCAGGTGAATTTGGAAAAGTTGGGGAACACAATGGAACAAACATGCACCTCACTTGAAAATAAGATTGATAAAGTGGCCCTTGACTTAAACCTCCTGCATGCAGATCACCGGAAGCTAGCAGACAGAACCCACATGCTGGAAGTGACAATGGCCGAGCTATCTCCCAAGGCTGAAGAAGCTGAAAAATGCCTAAAGGAGCAGTCGGCCCAGGTGAAAGTACTCGATCATAGAGCAGAAGATTCCGAAGGCCGTTCCAGGCAAAACAATGTGCGCGTCATAGGCCTCCCAGAAGGTGAAGAAGGCAGAGACGCTACCATCTACGTCAAAAACTGGATACAGGGATTCCTGCCAGACGGTGTACTAACATAACACTTCACCATAGAAAGAGCACACAGGGTGCCGGCGCGACCCCCCCACCCAGAACTGGCCCCAGACCACTGCTGTTTCATGTACTAAACTATAAGGATAGAGATACGATTTTACAAGAGACAAGGAAGCTGCAAAAGATACAGGTAGCAAACAGTCATGTAATGCTCTTTCCAGACTACACAGCAGCAGTGCAAAAACAGCGACATTCTTTTCTGGAAGTGAAACGGTGACTTCATAAGCTGGACATTAAATATTCACTATTATTCCCTGCGCACCTGCGAGTAGTGGCAAAAGACAAGACACCCTTCTTCGACATTCCTATCGCTGCATGGGACTGGCTAGACTCTATGAACCCTGGGAACGCCAACCGAGACAATGAAAAATCTGGGAGATCACATCTAAATGCTGAATTGGGGCTGCGCAAGGGTAAAAGATGCAAGCGGCAATCCCCACTGCTGTGCCATGTACCCAACCTAGAACAAATGATACAGGACCTGCGTAGTGCACTGCAAGCAGCAGCTGAAATCAGAAGTCACCTAAGCGACTCGTTGTCAGAGGAAAACTTGCAAGATCGAGTAAGCGACGTGGTGTCAGTCGATATGACCTCAAATTCACAGGACTCAGGAACGTTGTTGGATGTCACACCGCAAACTGCAGATAACATCATATAGCTGAACAATAAATATCTGGTTGCCCCAAGTGCTGATGCAACAGCGAAGATCATGCAAGTACAGCAGTCTAATTACTTTCCTCTAGTTAGTAAGGTACCACTCTGCTATGGCCATTATCACTGCACACACAGGAGTGGGCACCATACGCCAACAAGTACCCTACATAACCATGTTCACAGGCCATACCCCCAACCTAGACAATCAGATGTATAACTCCGGTTCTCGCTAACCACCAGACTAATGGGGGGCTAACAATCCTCTTACGTTTACTGACACCCAGTCCTTGCATAGCCCGACCCAGTAGCCAACGTTGGCATGTCTTCTTGTTTGAAAGTTTGGACGAATGCACGTTGCACTCTCGCCCTACTGGTATCTCATATATTCATTAATATTAGTTTGGTTAATCAAGACACACTGATCCGATTATGCACTAGCAATACCACAGGCACACTGTATCGTCTGGCCCCACCTCTGTGGCCCCATTCACGTAGATTTGCTGCCTCCGGACTGAAAGCTAATCCCTGGTTTCAAATCTTCCCCCCAACATGACAGTCACTAAAATATGCACTTGGAATGTCAGGGGAATACATACACCTTCCTGTAGGTACCTGATATACTCTTATCTTAAAAGACATCAGGCCCACGTAGTTCTCCTTCAAGAAACGCATCTCACGGCACCTGAAACACAGACACTGCAGAGGAGGTGGAGGCTGCAGATATATGCCACTGGCTACTCTGCTTTGCCAGATGTGCCCTGATATGGATCAGACCAGGAACTCCCTTTTATGTGGACGAATCAATGATAGATACAGAGGGATGATATGCCCTTGTTAAAGGCCGCCTGGATGTTAGACCAATTGTGCTGGGCTCAATATATGCACCCAACACAGAGCAGTCAACATTTTTGGCCACACAATCTGGCAGACTGTCGGACTGGCATGGAATACCCTGGCTGATAGGAAGGGACTTCAATTGTGTCCTAGACGCATCCCTTGACCGCTCTTTCCCTCCCCTACCTGGTGCACCCACAACAGCCACCATGAAGGCATTAAATACCTGGATTACGCAGTGGCATCTAGTAGACATATGGCGACACAGAAATCCCACAGATAAGGTTTACTCCTACTACTCAGGGTCCCACGACTTACATGTCCGACTAGACAGGATACTAACCATGAAAGAGGTATTACTGACTGTGACCACAACCGAATACTTAGGAAGAACTCACTCCGACCATAACTCACACACTTTTCAAATGACGTGGGATAATGGCACAGCAACAATTCCCAGATGGTGATTACAACCTGAGATACTGGAGGACAAACCATTTTGAGAATACCTAAGCGCGGCCGTTATAAATTATTTTGATGAAAACATAGGCCCTGCAACATCGGCCCTCCCCGAATGGGACGCATTTAATGCAGTAATCCGAGGGCACTGTCTAGGCATGCAAATAGGAATACGTAGAGGGGTCGAGGTAGATCTTAAAAAGTTAGAGAATGGGCTAGCGCACCTTGAAATACATGCAGATACTGACCCTCTAATCAAAACACAACTGCAAGAAAACAGGGCACAACACCTTCGACTGCTAGAAAGATTAAGATGCCTTAACTACACAGCTCACTCTGCGCGCACCCACAGCACCGCAGACAAGGCTGGTCGATTACTTGCATGACTTATCAGACAGGAAGAAGCCAGGTCCCCCATAACATCAATCCGATCCCTGCAGGGCACACAACAGGAAATACATCATGAGTTCACACAACACTATACTAAATTATATAAATCTACTGCCACGGCATTGCTCGAAGAGATTCATCAATCACCCTCCCTACAGTAACCCCAGAACAAAGACTGGAACTTGATGCTCCAATCAATGTGGAAGAAATTGTGGCCGGCATACTCACTCTAGCCACAGGGAAAACTCCAGGTCCTGATGGCCTGCCAGCTGAATTCTATAAAGCCTATGCTGCGCTATTAGTACGCCAGGTAAAGACAGTATACAAGGCCACACTGTCGGCCTGCACACTCACAGACACGCAGCGAGAAGCGCAATTAATTTCACTCCCTAAGCCAGATAGGGACCCAATCCAATTAGGCTCATATAGGCCATTGGCACTCCTCAACACAGACTACAAAATCTTGGCCCCTATAATCGCAGCGAGACTGGCACTGTTGGTAAAACCACTAATAAATCCCGACCATTTCAAGAATATGCGGCGCACACCTGGCCTATCTCTGGCTGTATGGTCTTTGATCTGGAGAAGGCCTTCGACTCCCTTGAATGGCCCTACCTATTCACAGTCCTTCGCCAATTTGGCTTCGGGGCCGCCTTCCTTAAACTGGTCAAGTTACTCTATACGCAGCCTCTCAACCAGATATGCATAGGCTGTGCAGCATCAGAAAGCTTAGCAATAAACAGGGGCACCAGACAAGGATGCCCCCTATCCCCTCTGTTGTTTTCGTTAGCTATGGAGCCACTGACTGTGCAGCTGCATGAGAGGGGAGACAACTGGGAGATATATTGCATGTGGTATCCCTATATGCTGATGATCTCCTGCTGAATATCAGGGACATTAATAATGTACCAGAGACTATAGCGGAGACTTTACAATGATTTGCAGTACTTTCTGGGCTGAAGGTGAACTGGAACAAGTCAAGCCTCTACCCCTTCAGGACCAGGGTTCAGAATCCCGACCTTTTGGTAAATGAAGTCCCCATTAGCTGGCAACCAGCCTCCTTTCGATACTTGGGCATTTTCATATATCATAGCCCCGCTGACATATTGGAGGGCAACTTGGTCAGAGCCATTTCCTCTATCCGGTCCCAAATCAAGTTCTGGAAAACACTGCCCTTAAATGTAATGGGAGGATTAGCCTTGACCAAAATGGTGATATTACCTAAATTGTTGTATTACTTTGCAAATCTTCCTGTTTATGTCCAGGCCAAAACATTCAGAGAATTGGAACAAATGATCTGAGATTTCATTTGGAACAAAGGACGCCACAGAGTAGCGCTCTAGACACTGTACACACCTACAGACAAAGGTGGCTTTGTGGTTCCAAATATGGAGCTTTACTACCTAGCTGCGCAGCTGCAATGGGCAGCGAAGTGGCTGGTGGGATTACATTTAGCTGAAACCGCCACTGCACAGCCAGCATGGACATTATCCCAGGTATGTCACTTATTCCACCCAATGGCCAGACCCTCCACCCCAGCGCCGACCTGCCTGGCCCTGGCCTACCGATGCCACAAATGCAGCTTATACCTCACCAGACAAACGATTCCTTATGCAGCCGCATTTCCCCTCCTTGGCACCCCAGGAGCAGAGGGGGCACATCAAACGGCGCGATTGTGCCCAGGCATGCAGTGCGAACCCTGGGTGATTTATATGAGAATGGTGTATTGCTGCCCTTTGTCAGGTTAGCCCAGGAAACTGACTTGCCGACAGGCCAATTCATATTATATAACTCAATCATAAGGGCACTGACGGCGGCATGGGGGGATATGGGCACTGAGCCCCAGTTACATCTGGTGATTCAATATTTGCACGTAATGGGGAATGGAAGCCATGTAATCCATTGGCTAACAGAAGCATCACTACTGCATACCCTGAAACCCCTGACGTGTTTGCACACAAAATGGGAAGATGACAGGGGTGGGCCGTGGACAGAGAAGTAATGGGACGCAATCTTAGCGAGCGCAATACAAATCTCACGGAACGCCAAATTTCGCATTATACAGACTTATATTATTCACAGGGCGTATCTATCACCAGATCAAATAAATACATATTTCCAACTCACTAATTCGGCATGCCCCCGCTGTATACAGGTGGGAACAGACTTCCTCCACATGCTGTGGTCCTGCTCTTCACTGCGCTTGTATTGGCAGGAGGTGACAGCAGGCCTGTCGGAATGTAATGATCGCCCACATTTGTACACATGGGAGGAATGTATACTGGGAGTATTCCCCAGACCCAAGAAGCACAAAGCCACCTCCAGATTCATAGATCTAGGGCTTATAGTTGCAAAAAGGCTAGTCACCTGGAGATGGAAAAACAAGCATCCCCCCACTCCGGAAAATTGGAGGCGCTCACTCTTGGTTTGGGCCCAAGCAGAATGCACCGCTCTGCACAGAGAAGACATAGCTAGCCTGCACAAATACCCCGTTGCACAATGTTGGGACACAATAATGGCGGCACTACATCACACAGGGCATGAACCAGGGGGGAACAATTCACAGACAGGGAACGATGATAGAAATGAAGTGGAATACTGATTAACATATAATCCAGGTACTGACAACAAATGGGCTAACATTGCTGATCTGGCGGTACATCCAAAGGCGAGCCCGGGGGACAGATATATAAAAAACGCAGACACGACGACCCAAATTGGGAGGTCACGGGGGAGGGGTTGGGTAATCTCATGACAAAGCTATCAGGGTAGCGTTGATCGGTTCATGTGTGTCGAGTTGTTGATTTAAATTCTTCTCATGTTAAAGTTGCATTGTCCTAATCCGCACAATAAGAGCAAAAAACAGGATCTGTGAAACCTGTAGATAACTAAATGCCAGGCATGCTTAATATGTTTAGGGATAATATAGGAATGTTGTACACCTCTCCATTTTCCCCTTGTACATTCTCCCTGTATACCAGAACATAGTATCTCAGTAAACTGAAAGCTGCCTAGACATAGTAATGTATCAGACCTGCCAAGCCTATACAGTATAATACATCAAGTACATGCCAAATGCTGACATTCAATCTGTAAAATATATGCTGAAAATGATGTACTTATATCCAACAGAAAATGCAAATAAAGAAATAATAATAAAAAAAAAAAATCAGATGCAGACGGAGGAAAATTATACAAATTACACGTGCTTCACATCTACAGCCCCCTGAACGTGCTAGTTTTAAATGGGAACCAGATTTGCAGCGAGTCCGCATTGAAACAATGAATGCATCTATAGGTAAGTACTTTTGGTGCTACTGTAGGAGATGAACCTATATTACTTGAAGGTCGTCCCCAAGGCGGGGAAGCCAGGGTTAAATGCTTTGGGCTGTGCAGGAGGCAAAGTGCAGGAAAAATACAAAACGCTATCACTATGAAAGAGGGAGGCTTCTGAGGGCTCCAAATAGGCCTGGCGTTACCAGGCAGATTAGTCGGTCAACACGTGTTTTGTGAATTTGCACGACTATTGCGGTGCAGTGTGCTGGGACCTGTAGAATGGAAGGAGATGAGAATACTTTCAGCTTTCTCCAGATTTTCGGGACACCAAAGCGTGCGAGAGCCAGGTATTTTGCTTTGCAAAGCACACCACAAGGAAATCTGAATGGCAAACCAAGGAACATATGTGTATTCTGGGCAAATAAAACACACAGGTGCTTTGACCTGCTTGAAAAGGCTCCCTACAACCTTTTACTCTGCACGGGAAGGGCATCCTGATAGGGTTTTCTTTTTTGCACGCGTACCACAACTGAATACTCCACAGGCAGAGCTTCAGCCTGCACGGTGTCTGTAAGCTTTTGAGAAAACTTTGAGCCCTGGCAATTATTATTTTACAAATTAAGCACTGATCAAGAGAAAGAAAATACTTTCATATTGGGCATCTAAACAGGTAGACATTGCCCTATACAGGAGACCCACCTGTCTTACAGAGAATCTAAAACCTAAAAAAGACTGGATGGGACAGATATTTTTCAGCTACAGATATCCACCGCAGCTGCATGGAAAGTTGCCTGAGCACACGAGCTCTACAAAATGTTTGGTAGCCATACTGGCAAGGAAGTCACTTCAATGTAAGGTCCTAGAATCATTGACAGATGACGATGGCCGTTTGATAGTGACCAGGCTCAGGATAGGCAGTGAGGTCCTGGGGGTGGGCTCAGTGTATGCACCCACAGGGACCAAAGAACTCTTTCTCCTTCATCTCAAAAGGATACTAACAGACCTTGGTACATATTGGATGTCCAGAATAGACTGATTTCTTGTGCAAAATGCTGTTATGGCACGCCAGCTGGACAGAGCTATCCGTGAGATGGTGCTCTTCGATCATTCTTATTAGCATCAAATTAGACTGTGATTTGTGATGACCTCACAGGAAACCATGGTGCCTTAACATTTCCCCCTATAGTATGCCTACAAAACGAGCACAATTGAAATTGTGTATGACCACCTACCTGGGAGACAATAGGGGCTCTGTCAAATCACCCCAAATGCTACGGGCTGCTGTGACAGCCACCCTCAGGGGGCAAATAATGAAGACCTCTGCTCTGGCCAACAAGCGTAGGGTAGAACAACAGGTGACCCTGGAAAGAGATATTGTGTCCATGATGCTGGCCCATCTCACTAACCAGACAGTGAGTTCCAGACTCAATCTAGAGAAATCTAAAATGGAACTGAAAAAATACCCTGCTCACCAATAAGGCAGAATATAAGTTGAAACAGCTTATAGTCCACCATTGCAAACAGGGTAAAAAGACAGGTCACCTATTTGCCACTCAATTGTGAAAAAAGGAGGCTCTGACAGCCATTCCGGCCATCAATGGAACAGGAGGCTGAATGATTACGGACTCGCAGATGATAGATGTCTTTGCAGGCTACTTCACAGAGCTCTATGGCTCGGAGATAGGAGATGATGCACATAAGGACAGCCAATTCTTTGATGGGCAGGCACTGCCATGCCTTTATGATAAAGGAGGAGCACTCCTAGCAGGTGAAATAAAAGAGGAAATAGCTCAAATGATCTCCAATATCCTTACAACAAAGCAATGGGTGAAGATGGATTCTCCGGTAAATTTGATGGATGGGTAAAAACGGAAGCAGTGGACTTCCCTAAAAGGAAGCAGGGGAAATGGGCAGTCTGTCCGCCTTTTCTAACTGAGCCCTTGTTGCAGTCCTCCCCAAACCTGGGAATGACCTGCTCCTACACAGTAGCTACCGCCCAATCTCCCTACTGAATGCAGACGTGAAGATACTGGCAGCGATCTTGGCCACTCAATTCAATCAGGTGATTCCCACTCTTATTCATAGCTCTTAGGTTGGTTTTGCACCTGGTAGGACATCCCACAATCAACTACATACCCTGACCCACATACAGTGGCTATCTAAGGACTCCCAGGAGGATAGAGTGGCCCTTTCTTTGGGCGCTCAGGCCTTTGACCGGATTGAATGGACCTTATGTTCTGAAAGCTTCAGAGATTTGGGCTAGGTAGTCTCAGGTTAAATGGCTTTATTAGATGTCCATGGCACAAGTTCATTGTGGAGGGTTCCTTTCAGAATCTTGTCAGTCCAGGAAGGAACACAAGAGGGATGCCCTCTCTCACGCCTGTTGTTTCTTATCGTTTTGGAGCCCCTGGTGGCCACCATAAGACAGAACCCGCAAATCACTGGCATCCCTACACCAGAGGGCACTTCCAAAATCCTTCTGTATGCAGATGACATTTTACTCACTCTTACTGACCTACCCACATTTTCACTGACACTGATGTCTACTATTATGGAATTTCCAGAAACTTCCAGATACCAGGTCACAGGGGACAAGAGTGAAGCCCTTTCACTCTCTCGGGGGACAATGAAAGCAGCCATATCGAACTATAGGTTCCAGTTGAAAGCGGACCGCCTGAAAAATTTGGGTATGTACATTAACAGGGGTCTGGAGCAGATGATCACAATCAATCTTGACCCGCTTATAGCCAAAACCAAGACAGACTATGCAAACCCACCTAAAATCTATTGCTGTGGGGGAGAGTGCACCCAGTGAAAATGGTGGTGGTATAGCACATCATATATGTCTTTGGAATGCTACTGCCCACATTCAAGACATCATTGTTGCTAGAGATGGATAAAGGTATCAAAGCCTTCATATATGGACTATAAGACCTCCCGTCCTTAATATGCCATATTAGAAGCTACTAGCCACAGCCCTCACCACGGCCAAAAAATGCAGCCGTCAGCACTGAAGGGCATGCACAGACTTACCCATGATCTTTCAGGATGGGTGCGACATATCCCATATACTCGTTCATTGTTAGGAACCGACTGAGTGCTGGTCCTCCATACGGAACTCTCTGGAAGAGGCCCATAAAGCGCCTATTCTCTTCACAAACAAGCTAGTCCTGCTGAATGATATGGTCGACCTCCGTCCTTAACAAACTTTATGAGATGTTTACTAGCCACAGCACTCACCACAGCGAAAATATACCTCCTCCAGCACTGGAGGGTGCTGCACAGACCAGCCCATCGTGAGTGGTTGTCTGAAATGTACAAGTACGCCACGTATGCACAACTTATTTACAGAGTGCAAGATGATGCGGACATCTTTACACTCATATGGGAACCCTTTATTGATGGTTTTACTTCACATGTATAGACACTGGTGAGGATACGGTCTACCCCCGCCCAGCCTCTAGTAAATACCTATGTATATATAAATGGCACATGGGCCTCGGATAGTCTTGTCTGCCGCCACATCCATGCTGGACAAGGCATTGCTTTCCATACAGCGGACAACAGAACTTTTCCCTCTTTGTCCTCCCGCCCTCTTTCCTAATCCGCCAATCATCACTCCTATTTAAGGCTCACCTCTCACTGTCCTTCCTGGGGCTGCCCCTAGGTAGCACTTCTTAGGAACCAAATATTAAGAGGGGGCCTGCCATCGCCCTGGTATTCCAGTTCCAATACTATGTGTGGTAAAGGGTTGGACAAGAATAAGCGGAACTCCGCTAGAGGGGAATGATGGCTTTGAATGTCTTTCTTTACAGAGGAGGAAGGATGCCTCTTCCACCTACACCCCCTGCCCAGCCCCCGTTCCTCCGCTAACAATGGTTCAAAACCTGTAGCGGTGGCCACAGGCATCCCTGTGGCTTCGCTGTTATTGTCCTCGTTACTGTGGTGGTTATAACACTAATGTAATACAGTTCTAATATGGTAGCAATGTTGCCTGTTTGGCCTTCAGCAGGTTCTTTTCTCTTAATACTTTTATGCTGTGGTAGAAGATAAAGTTGCACTTCTACTCACCTCAATGGCACTGATGTTATGTTATGTTAATAAAATGTATAGGGTGATCAAATACCCAGAAACGTCTTGATGCTGGCAATGCTGCTAAAGGGACTTCCCAGTAGTAAGTGGAGGGAAAATAAGCAAATTCAGCATTAAAAACCGCATTTTCAAAGCCTTTCTAAATGCTCCGATACCCACGGGTTTTGCCAGCGTTATATAAAACTTTCTAAATAAATAAATTAGAGATTTGGGCATTGCTTTGATATGCAGGGGGCGTGAGTTCCAAGCCTTTGCAGTTCCTACTGAAAAACTTCTTCCCCAAGAGGATCGTTTAAACCTGGGCATTACAGTGCATTTGGCCATTGCAGACCGTAAAGACCTACCAAGGACGTACCAGGAAAAACTGTTTTTGAGGAATTCTGGTCCTAGATTGTGTAGCGCTTTGTAGGCCATACAGTGGGCTTTAAAAGTAACTCTTTGTTTGACTCGTAGCCAGTGTAATTTTTTGATGGATTTAGACACTGACTAGTATTTAGGAATCTCCAGCAACAGAAGTGCTGCAGCATTTTGAAGAATTTGCAACTTGTTCATTAAGCGCTGATGAAGGTTTAAATACAAACCATTACAGTAGCCTATCTTAGAAAGTACTAATGAACTGATTACTGGGCCCAATTCACAGAACTAACTTAAGACAAAATCCTAAACTTATTACCATTTTGGTATTCACAGAAGGCACTTACTCATTTTGGTATTCACAGAAGGCACTTACTTACTCATTTTGAGTAACTTACTCATTCTGAGTAACTTACTCATTTGGTATTCACAGAAGGCACTTACTCATTGATGAGTAAGTGTCTTCTGTGAATACTAAAATGAGTAACTACTCATTTTGAGTAACTTACTCGCTTTGAGTAACTTACTCATTTGGTATTCACAGAAGGCACTTACTCATCAATGAGTAAGAGCCTTCTGTGAATACCAAAATGAGTAAGTTACTCAAAATGAGTAAGTTACTCAAAATGAGTAAGTAAGTGCCTTCTGTGAATACCAAAATGAGTAAGTGCCTTCTGTGAGTACCAAAATAGTAGTAAGTTTAGGATTTTGTCTTAAGTTAGTTCTGTGAATCGGGCCCATCGTTTTCTGCAAATCAGAGGAAATATAAGGTCAAATCTTTTTGATGGTCCTTTATGTATGGAATGAAAAGGACGTGATCAAATTTATTTGGTCTGTATATGTGAGTTTGTGGTCAATTATTACCCCTAAATTCCGGGCCTTATTGATTGGTGAGGAAAGTGTCCCTAACTCCTGCGTCCAACAGGTAGGAGTCCAGAAAGAGGGCTGGGTGCCATACAGCAAGACCTCCGTCTTTCTAGAGTTTAGTTTCAGACACTTCCTATTCATCTATGCACTGACTGCCACCATACAGTCACAAAATCTAGACCCTGTCTCATTTTCACTACTAGCCATGGAGACACAATTTGAGTGTCATCAGCATAGGATTTGAGAGAGAACCCATGAGATCTGATTTCTTTGGCTAGTGGGGTGACACAGACATTAAACAAAGTGGGGCTAAGCGAAGATCCCTGGGGGACCCCACATGGTAGAGAAAAAGGCTGGGAGACAAACTCACTTAGCTCTACTGACTGTTCTCTCTCCACCCAGGAGGAAAGAACTTAGCTGATCTCGGGCTGAACCAACAATACTAATGTTACCCAACCAGTATATCAGTAGCTCATGATTAACGGTATCAAAAGCTGCTGATAGATCAAGCAGGATAAGGGCTCCTCTAATTCTTGGCCAAGGGACCATCTGATCTACTCAGTGGCTTTGATTAGTGCTGTCTCCGTACTATGGACACCTCAAAATCCAAATTGGGTAGGGTCAAGTAGGTTAATTTTTTTAATGTAATTCCTCAGTTGTTTGCTCATGATCTTTTCTACTATTTTAGCCGGTAGGGGTAGCCTGAGATAGGATGATAATTGTTCGGTTCCAAAGGGTTTAGTGATGGCTTTTTCATTAGAGGAAGCAGTGAAGCTCTCTTCCAGGTGGTGGGAAAGCACCCTGTAGTAAGCATTAGTTGAATGATATCCACCAGCTTAGAGGCAATGATATCCGAAACTAGTTTGCTCACCTGCGGGGGCAGGAGTCATGTGTGGATCCAGTTTTAATCGATTTGATCAATGTCACTACTTCCTCCTTGTTGGAGGAGTGAACTCTTTAAGGAGTTCAGTCTCTATATCAGGACAGTTGAGTTGAGTCTATTGAAGGGGATATCAGATTGTTGGAGGATATGCATAAAACATGTTCTTATATGACTTATTTGATACAATAGAGACACTTGTAATGCAAAAGTGAATCTAATTAAAAAAATGCCAACAAAAAAAGAGAATGAAAAAAATGCCCACATTGCCCTAAGATGTCCCATGCTCACAGATTTGTGGCAAGAGCCATATTGGAAGCAAAAGAGGTGGTCTTGTTTGGCCTCAATTTTGGGTTGAGAGCAAAGAACAGAGAGTGTGCACTCTAGCAGTTGCACTGTAGGAGAACAAATTGCAGTGTGTTCACTGGGAATCTTGGTGGGCATCTTGACAAAAAGGGTATATATTAGGCATAACATTTGAAAAAATGCTTTTTTTCTAGGTTGCCAAGATCTTGCCTGAGTCTCTCTTGAGGCCCCTGTGCTCCCAAGAGAACAGGCAGATGTGCTGGCTCCAGAGAGAGGATTGAGAAAATAATGTTGCCAATCCCAAGACGCATGCTGCCAAATGCCATCCACAGCTGGGGGTTGTCATAGTTACTTATGGTATTACAATCTTAGTTTGTTGAAAAAAACGAACATTAAAGATGTGTTCTCGTTAGGTATAGTAAAAGTATCTTATTTTACAATAAAGAAAAACTTTAGAAACTCCCTGAAAAAACTAAATGGTTAAAGTCACTTTATTGTCAGGTGAAAATGTCAGTTAAAACATAAAATTCTAAACTAAAAAAAACACTGAAATTCACCAGTTTTAGGGTCACATGTAGAAAATGTTTTAGCAGTTGCAAATGGAGAATCGGTCCATTTGTGACGCTAAATAACCTTTTGACATGTACTAACCCTATTTTGAAAGTCGGTAACCTATTACCAATTTGCAAAATAGGGTTTGCGAGTCGGTATTAGGAAGGAGTGTGTTAAGGGCGTTCCTTCCTAATAGCGAGTCACAGGTGATGTATGAATGTTTTGCAACTGGAATGCAATTAAAAAAACATTTGCAGTTTACCACCAAGGGACTCCTTCACCTTTGCGAATGTGGGTGCAAACATTTTTAAGAGCAGGCAGTGGTCCCAGGGACCACTGCCTGCTCTTAAAAAATGAAAAGAAAACTTCTTATTTTTGTTTTTGAAATGCATCCCATTTTCCTTTAAGGAAAACGGCTGAATTTCCTCCAAAATAAATTGCTTTATTGAAAAAGCAATCACAGACATGGTGGTCTGCGGACCTCAGCAGGCCACCATCCCTGTGATTTTAGGCATTCCCAGTGGGTCGCAAATTGTGACCTGCCTCATGAATATTTATGAGTCAGGTCCATTTGCGACCTTCTGAGAATCGCAAACACACTGCTGTAAATTAATATTAATTAGGTGGGTCGCAATTCACAACCCCCTAGGAATCGTTAAAATCACGGGGATGGTGGTCTGCTGGGGTCAGCAGACCACCATGCCCATGATTGCTTTTAAATAAAGAAATCTTTTTTGTTTTAAATGCAGCCAGTTTTCCCTAAAGGAAAATGGGTTGCATTTAAAAAAACAAAAATGAAAACTTTTCTTTTCATTTTTTAAGAGCAGGCAATGGTCCCTGGGACCACTGCCTGCTCGTAAAAAAGTTTTCACCACCATTTCCAAAGGGGAAGGGATCCCTTGAGGACCCCTTCCCATTTGCAAATGCGTTACCACGAACTTGAAGTTGGTGGTAAATATTAAATGTTTTGCGACCACATTCATGGTCAAAAAACATTCATACATTCCACTGTGATTCACTATTTGGAAGGGACGCCCTAAACACGCCCCTTCCAAATACCGAATAGCTAACCCATTTTGAGATTCGGTAACAGGTCACTGAATTGCAAAATTGGGTTTGATACATGTAAAAAGACTTTTTTGCATTTGCAAATGGGCCGATTCTGTGAATCAGCCCATTTGCGAATGCAAAATTGGTTGATACATGTGGCCCTATATGTCTAGCGAGGTTCATGATTTGTACCAGCTAACCTTTCAAATACTGTTACAAGAGTCTGAGACATACCTCAAGGTCGATGGAGACCCACCTTACCATAATAGGGTGTGCAACTCTGGTGAAATTGATTACCTCATTAAGGGGCAGATGTATCAAGGATTGCATTTGCGATTCCTTAATAGCGAATTTTATCGAATTGCTATTAAGGAATCGCAAAATGCTATGTATGTAGAAATCACAATAATAATTGCGATTCCTTAATATTCCTTAATTGCGAATTGCAAATTGCGATTCGCAATTAAGGAATACCTTCCCATTCATTCCTATGGGCGTAGAGGCCCATAGGAATGAATGGGAAGACATTCTCAATTTGCGAATCGCAATTAGAGAATCGCAAATTGAGAATGCAATTTCAAGGGGGCCAGGGTGTCCTTTTGACACCCTGTTGCACCCCTGAAATATGTATGTGTGCACATGTGGCACACAGGGCATGTATGTGCGCCACATGGCACTTCGAAAAATGCTAAAAAGTGAATTTTTCAAAGAAATTGCATATTACCACCAACTTGAAGTTGGTGGTAATTTTGCGATTCCTTAAGGCCAAATTGCACTTTTTTGGTGCTTCTTACATTGGATTTAAGGAATCGCAATTTGCGATTCCTTAAATGCAATCGTAAAATAGGGAATCGCAAATTTTGCGATTCCTTATTTTGCGATATTAACAATAATGGGGCGACCCGGTGTCCCTCAGAACCTGGGTATTAATATTAAACAAAAACAATTGGTTCTGTCGGGATGAGTACAATTGCTTAGGGTACTGTTTGTAAATACAGAGAGCAATTACTTTTCCACACAACATAGAGCAATAATTCAAAAAAGGGGGGGGAAATAATTCAGAAAGGAAAATAATTCAAAAAGGAAAAACACACACAAAATAAGAATCAATAATGTATTATCAATAAGTATCAAATACTAATGGCTGTCCCAATTACAAATTCAATTGCATCAAAAAACAATAAGTGACCGTGGTGAGTAAAGTGACATGTAGTGATTAAGTGATATAAACAGTACACTATATACAAGACAAATACATATAGAATAAAAACGCGGGAGAAGAGTTTTGTCCTGTTTCTTTTTGCACATACACTGCAAGATCCAATATTAAATTAAATCGTGATCATGAGGGCTGTGCGGACATATATGGCATGTCGACGTTTCGACCCTGAAAGTAGCGCAAATGTGAGGTGCGTCAGAGCGGATCTTCTTCAGGACTATGGAGGGATGAATGGACAGCCAATTAAGCATCCCTCCATAGTCCTGAAGAAGACCCGCTCTGACGCACCTCACAATATATGTATTTGTCTTGTATATAGTGTACTGTTTATATCACTTAATCACTACATGTCACTTTACTCACCACGGTCACTTATTGTTTTTTGATGCAATTGAATTTGTAATTGGGACAGCCATTAGTATTTGATACTGATTGATAATACATTATTGATTCTTATTTTGTGTGTGTTTTTCCTTTTTGAATTATTTTCCTTTCTGAATTATTTTTCCCCCCCCTTTTTTTGAATTATTGCTCTATGTTGTGTGGAAAAAGTAATTGCTCTCTGTATTTACAAACAGTACCCTAAGCAATTGTACTCATCCCGACAGAACCAATTGTTTTTGTTTAATCCTTATTTTGCGAGGCAGTTTTGCCTTAATACATACCACTAAGCAAAATTGCGTTCGCAAACGCCGAAATTCTGCAAATTTCGGCGTTTGCGAACGCAATTTTGCTTGATACATCTGGGCCTAAATTCTTATTTTTGCCCCAAACCTCCCCCCCCACTACCCTCTCCTTGCATTCTGAATAGGAAATTGTTCATCTCAGTGAGATGATCCTTGTTTTCACTGGACTGTGATGTTAGCAAGGATGAACAAGAAAGGAGTAGCAGGACTTGCTCTCCCTGATTTAGAATACTATTAATTTAGCGCAGGGAACTACACATGCATGTATTATTTGGAGTTTGATTTGACTCATGTAGATGTCTCATTGACATGAGGCAATCCCGGTTATGTGACGTTACAACGCATGCCATTACCCCGTATGCCGTTGCAGCGCAAAACTTTACCCGACTTGCTGTCGGGGTGCACTGGAAGTTGGAATAGTTTAATTTACTATTCCAACTCCAGTGTGTGCAACAGTAGGAAAGGTGTTGGAGTTAAATCCAATACCTTCTACCCACTGCTACACACCTTTCGCGTTGCAACGGCATGCGGGGTAATGGCATGCGTTGTACCGTTTGCAGTGTAACGGCTGTTTCCTGGCAATCCCACTTTGTGACAATCCAATAATCCCTGGGAAGACCTCATGTATTGGTAATACTGAATGGCAGTGGTCAAGAATTGATATATGTGGAGTGAGTAGGTCAGCAGATAATAGGAACCCGCTGGAAGATATTCCAGAAGATTTGAATGTTTCTTAGAATATAACTTACATGAACCATTGCTAGTTGCAAGGGATCTTAAGGAGGAGAGTAGCAGAGGGGAATTTCTCAATCTTGAGATTATAGTGCATCTGGTTAACCTGTGAGGGCATTGATATCAAAGGCTTACAAGATCATGAATAGTGTTATATATAGGAATAATTTGGCAATACATACGTGCTGGAAAGAATGGTGATAAACTGGGAAATAAGACGCATAGCCTACCAGTTGAAGCCAATCTCTGTTGAATACTATGGAATATTTATATTTCATCTTCATCAATAGTGGTGCACAGCATTTCAGAATGCATATCTAACCAATGTCCTGGATGTGAAGGTGCAGTATGGTTGCAGAGGTTTCTTAGGCTGCACACAATTTAGATCAGCATATTTTGATCTATTAATATGACACAGGAAATTGATATTAAACAAGCTGAGATTCTGAATCTGGCTCTAAAAGGATCTTGTTAGGATTTGAGTATACCAGACCACCGAGTCACACATTGTATACTTTTTGTTGCATTTTGGGGAAATCTTTGACTGCAGAACATTGGAAGGACTATAATCCTCCTACGTTTAAAAGACTAGGTTAAAAATGTATACTGTGTTGTTGCATGAAGTGATACTCAATGCTCAACCTCAACTCAAAATGAAGTGGGGCATGGTATCACAAAGATCAATAAGCTACGGTGATAAATATTGAACTTTTAGATTTCTATCAAGTTTCAGGAACTTTTATGCTTGGGTATTTTCTATTGTATAGTTTTGGTATTTCTGCATCTTGTTACATGCGCATGATACTTTTTTGTTGTAAAAATTTTAAACATGGTAAAGACCTTCACAAAAACTGAAGACGGGAAATAAAATGGTTTCAATAGTGAAAATGTATGAATCTGTACTCAATACGTTGACTATCAGCAAATTAACTATGCACCTTGGTATGTTTTGGTGACTCCTCCACAGTAGTGCTTGGGAAATGTAAAATATCTTTCCTTGAAATCTCAAGATGGTCACCATTTATTATCATTTCTCTCTCCGTAGTGAGACTTCCCAGGTTTCTTGGTCTATGCATCTGGAAGAACAGTCAGAAATATATGTTTATGCATGCACAAGGCAAGTTAGATTTCTAGTTTTCACCAATATTTATACAAGTGCAAAAAACATGGCTCTAATTAGGATAGCATACTATTATCCAGAGACTGCACCCTCGAATTTCTATATACTTTAATGGGCATGCTCATTGAAGCAACACGTTTGTATTTGACTGCTCAGTCTAATGCTTTGCACTAGAGAGAATAAAAGCAATAATTAAATGTATAACTATACCTTCACCGAACCTCAGTCAAATCTAATGTTAAACCGAATAGACTAAGTAATGATTAAGAGATTTAGAATAATTTTTATGTCACCCATTCCAAGATGGCCAGTAACTGAAAGAGGAAATACCAGAGCCGGAGTTACCATTTCTGGCCAATGTCTCTACCTCAAATACCAGTACTCAGGAGTTGTCAGGCCCAGAATGGTGAATATCTTGATGCACACAGAATATCCAGTGCTTGATTCCTTGGCCGGTTTATCCCAAATTAACTTTTACCAGGTGTATTTTCACACCCTGAAACAACTTATAATTGCAGATTTATGGCCTGTGGGTGGCGGGGCAGGGGAGGGAGCGAGGGGGTCACGGTGCAGGGGTCGTGATTGCGGGAGGGTGTGCATAATAAAAAAAAAATTATAAAAATTAACTTACCTTGCCACCGGGTCCAGCGTCTCGGCTCCTGCTCTCCTCGAGGAACAGGAAGCACAGCCAGGCCCACTGACCAATCACAACGCTGCAATGCAGCGTTGTGATTGGTAGACACGCAGGCTCCCCTGATGAATCACAACGCTGCAATGCAGTGTTGTGATTGGTTTTGATCGTCCTGTTTCAACACCCAACTAGGGAATGGGGGCCTGGGCATGTTCTCCACTCAGGCTGTAATGCAGCCTGCATGAACAGGGAAAGTACGCATGACTGGTTTGGGCGGCCTGAGAGGGCTGACCAAACAGTCATTACGCACTTAGGAGTGGCCAAACCACTCCTCCCCTGCCCTGCTCCGAGAACTGAGCAGCCCCGTTCAACCAGCTGCAAAGCAGCACAAACATAAAATTATAATAATTGAAAGTTATTATCATTTTATGTTTCTACTTCTCGCACTGCTTGAAAGCAGTGGGGCGACGCTCCTCTGCCATAGCGGAGGAGCCGCCACTGTATATGACTATTTATTAGGGTAAATTTCAATGTACTCCACTATACACACAGGGCAGATTTATCAAGGTTTTGCGCCGCCCTTGTGGCAACAGGGCACAAGGGTGATGCAAAACCTAGTGAGATTTATCAAGTCGCGCAAGGCCTCCTACAGTGGCCCTGCATGGCATGATAACTCTGGAGTAATGCAAGTAGCGCAAATCACTGCCTTGCATTACTCTGCCCCAGGGAAGCATTCCATGGGTGGAGCGTGGGTGTTCCCAATCATCCACCCATAAATTCTGGTGCATTCCCAGATTTACCGTTAGTAGTAGACCTGGCAATGCGTCAAAATGCTACGCCTTCCCAGGTGAGGCATAACGAGGAGAAATATCTTTATTTCTCCTTATTTTTCCCTCTTTCTACATGTGCTGCATTCTGCTGCACACATAGGGACCGATTCCGATTCGGGCCGGAAAACATACCGACCGACTCGGTACGGGAATATAGTCCGACCGAGACGTACCGGCGCTGCCCGACCTGCGTAGTACGATGAAATGCATGTGAATCACGACCGGCTCGTACGGAACACAAGCCGAACGACCGAACCGCATGGAAACAAGCTATCCGGCCGGGAAACGACGCGAATCGAACCGACCGACACTCACCAGGAATGAACCCGACAGAAACGTACCCGCGAACTCCGACCCGCGCAGTACGATGCAATGCGTGGAAAACCAGACCGAGTCGCACGGAGCCCAAGCCGTACGACCGACACGCATACAAAACCCAGCCGAAGCAACCCAATACTCCGCGACCGACGCGTACGCCGCACATGAAACCCAGCGATACAAAAGGGGATGATGGACGGAACGCTTGAGCCAATCAAACACTCACCCCCAGTCAACTGATCTGGGTTTAATCCATCATCATTCTTTAGCTCACTCCCACCACCCCAGTTCAGACATGGCCATATGCAAATCAGTCTGACCCTGTGCCTCATGGGAACAGTCCAGCCCGAACTGCCAAGCCATGTCTTCCCTGGACCGGAAACAAGCATCCTAGGACCGGTTTCTGGCATTCCAGCCGTCATCAGCCAGGCTTGCTTGAATCCAGTGGCAAAGTGAGCAAGGGACCCACGTCTGGGCATACCCCGCCAACTTAGGGCGAACAAAGCGATACAAAAGAGGATGATGGACGGAACGCTTGAGCCAATCAAACACTCACCCCCAGTCAACTGATCTGGGTTTAATCCATCATCATTCTTTAGCTCACTCCACCACCCCAGTTCAGACATGGCCATATGCAAATCAGTCTGACCCTGTGCCTCATGGGAACAGTCCAGCCCGAACTGCCAAGCCATGTCTTCCCTGGACCGGAAACAAGCATCCTAGGACCGGTTTCTGGCATTCCAGCCGTCATCAGCCAGGCTTGCTTGAATCCAGTGGCAAAGTGAGCAAGGGACCCACGTCTGGGCATACCCCCGCCAACTTAGGGCGAACAAAGCGATACAAAAGGGGATGATGGACGGAACGCATGAGCCAATCAAACACTCACCCCCAGTCAACTGATCTGGGTTTAATCCATCATCATTCTTTAGCTCACTCCACCACCCCAGTTCAGACATGGCCATATGCAAATCAGTCTGACCCTGTGCCTCATGGGAACAGTCCAGCCCGAACTGCCAAGCCATGTCTTCCCTGGACCGGAAACAAGCATCCTAGGACCGGTTTCTGGCATTCCAGCCGTCATCAGCCAGGCTTGCTTGAATCCAGTGGCAAAGTGAGCAAGGGACCCACGTCTGGGCATACCCCCGCCAACTTAGGGCGAACAAAGCGATACAAAAGGGGATGATGGACGGAACGCTTGAGCCAATCAAACACTCACCCCCATTCAACTAATCTGGGTTTAATCCATCATCATTCTTTAGCTCACTCCACCACCCCAGTTCAGACATGGCCATATGCAAATCAGTCTGACCCTGTGCCTCATGGGAACAGTCCAGCCCGAACTGCCAAGCCATGTCTTCCCTGGACCGGAAACAAGCATCCTAGGACCGGTTTCTGGCATTCCAGCCGTCATCAGCCAGGCTTGCTTGAATCCAGTGGCAAAGTGAGCAAGGGACCCACGTCTGGGCATACCCCCGCCAACTTAGGGCGAACAAAGCGATACAAAAGGGGATGATGGACGGAACGCTTGAGCCAATCAAACACTCACCCCCAGTCAACTGATCTGGGTTTAATCCATCATCATTCTTTAGCTCACTCCACCACCCCAGTTCAGACATGGCCATATGCAAATCAGTCTGACCCTGTGCCTCATGGGAACAGTCCAGCCCGAACTGCCAAGCCATGTCTTCCCAGCAGAAAGACAGCGTGAAAGACTCGGAGAAGCTCGCACGAGACAACTGCAGCGTCTGACTCGGTCAGAAGAACGTCTCCTACATGCCCAAAAAATACAAAGGAAAAAATACAAAAAAAAGGGCCAAACAAGCAATGACAAAGCCAATAAATACTGGGGGGAAAAAACATGGAACAAAGACACACCCCCAACTCCACCCATATAAAGGCCACAAATCCCTACCATGATCCTTTGCAAATTCAACTGACCTGCCAGCACAGAACACCATCAGACAGCAACCACAGACACACTCACAACTCATCCATCACACAAGCCACACACCATTAGCACCTCACAAATAGCACCCTCACATACACCCAGCAAAACCTACACTCACCCACCCTCACTTGCACACTCACACACACATCAATCCCCACCACCACCCATCACCATGCCCCCAAAGAAGAATCCAAAGTTCCTAGACAGTGAATTGGAAGTCCTGGTAGATGAGATCCTCAGGGTAGAGCCACAGTTGTTTGGTACATTGGTCCAACAGACACCCATGTCGCAGAAAACCAAGATGTGGGAGAGGTTCGTCGACAGGGTGAACGCACAATCACCATGTTTGCGCACACAAAGGAAGACATCCAGAACAGGTGGTATGATGTGCGCAGGAGGGTCAAGGCCCTACTCAAGAAGGATTACGCCTTGACTCATCGCACCGGCAGTGGCCCTCCTGCCAAACCAGTATACCTCAGGCCCTGGGAGGAGAAGGTGCGGGCCATCCTACCACCAGAGAGCGTACATGGACTATCAAACATCCCAGAGCCTGGTGAGTACACAACCAATATACCCAATATTGTGTGACAATACACACACATCACTGTCAAGGGATAGTCAAACCATGCACCCTTAGCAAATCCACAGCAACCAAAAGATAATCATCCCAAGATGTGTATGTTAGTCAGATAAACACAATACATGCCATCTCATAGTGATATGTAACTGTGTCATGACATGTACAAACATAACAACAAATAGAGCAAGGCAGTGGCACAAATCTAAACAACAAACACAGTCAGATATTTTGCCACCACTAGAAAACCACCTCACAGGGAAGCTCACTGAAAGGAAGGAATTCTGTGTATGCTGGTGAAGTGAGTGTAGCCAATAGCATGATGGGAGTTGTAGTCACAGATATTGGTCACCCTCACAATTGGCCCATCAACACCACTCTGAACCATGCTCACATCACAGGGAGTGGAAAAGAACTGACAAGATGGCTGACACTGGGTACTGCTGTGGGGAGCACAAGGCCCTGCTGGGAACTGTGCAACAACCAACAGCAGGACACCACTGACTGACATCCTGAAAGCCAACTTGCACTCCCTGCAATGGAAGCACGTTCCATGGTGGGATATCTGGCTGGGTGGGAAGGAGGACTGACACCTCTGACCATAGTTACCAGCAGCTTTCCTCACACACCCCCTTAACACAAACTCCACACATCTCACCTGGGAGAATGCATTGCCTCACACTCTAATTAAATATCCCACAAAGAACTACCACATTGGGTTATGCTGTGTGAAGCACAGGGACACTTTTGGGACTTGTAGCCAAACAAACGCCAGGACAACACTGTCAGCCATCCTGTCAGCACAGGCACACTACCCCACAGGGAAGCAGAGTCAAAAGGAAGGAAGTATGGGCATGCTGGGAAGGGGGGTGTAGGCAATAGCATGATGGGAGTTGTAGTCACAGATATTGGTCACCCTCACAATTAGCCCATCAACACCACTCTGAACCATGCTCACATCACAGGGAGTGGAAAAGAACTGACAAGATGGCTGACACTGGGTACTGCTGTGGGGAGCACAAGGCCCTGCTGGGAACTGTGCACCAACAAACAACAGGACCACACTGTCAGCCATCTTGCCATTGCTGTCACACTCACACACAGTGAAGTCCACTCAAAAGGAAGGAAGTATGGGCATGCTGGGAAGGGGGTGTAGGCAATAGCATGATGGGAGTGGTAGTCACAGCTCAACATCCCCCACCCACATGGGCCAGCAAGCTCACACTGAAGCATGCACACCTCACAGGGAGTGAAAAGCCACTTCAAAGATGTCTGACAATGGTGCACTGTTGTGGGGAGCACAAGGCCCTGCTGGGAACTGTGCACCAACAAACAACAGGACCACACTGTCAGCCATCTTGTCATTGCTGTCACACTCACACACAGTGAAGTCCACTCAAAAGGAAGGAAGTATGGGCATGCTGGGAAGGGGGTGTAGGCAATAGCATGATGGGAGTGGTAGTCACAGCTCAACATCCCCCACCCACATGGCCCAGCAAGCTCACACTGAAGCATGCACACCTCACAGGGAGTGAAAAGCCACTTCAAAGATGTCTGACAATGGTGCACTGTTGTGGGGAGTACCAGGCCCTGCTGGGAACTGGGCACCAACCATCAGCAGGACACCACTGACTGACATCCTGAGAGTCAACCTGCACCCACTGCAAGGGTGGCATGCTTCATGGTGGGATAACTGGGCTGGGGGGAGGAGGAGGTCCGGATGTCAACCAAATACCACCAATGCTGGTCATGCACACACCTCAACATCCACATTGAAATGCATCAGGTTGGCAGGACAATGAGCCACACCAGTATCAACCTCTGACTGTGACAACTTAGGACAATGCAATGTACAGGGCCGCATCCAGAGGTACAGTCACAACTGTTATGTGTTTGAACCATTGATGCCTGCAGAAACATAACATACATTGTGTGTCTCTTCCAAAAACAGGTGATGATGGGGACACAGCAGCAGATGAGGAGGAGTCCCTGTCCCAGGCTCCGGGGGACCCTGAGCTCTCTGGTGTGGAACAGCCTCTGCCCTCATCGGATGGCGAAGACCAACCTGGCACCTCTGGTGTGAGTCATCATGCAGCACCAGCAGGACCACCATCTGCACCCCCTGCACCCATTCCTCCAACATCTGCCAACACACAGACCACCCCCACCAACACGGACAGACCAAGGACACTGAATGACAACAGCACAGGGACCACAGCCCACCGTGAAGCAACGGACAACAACCCCAGTACCAACCCCCAAGGGGGCCTAGGGTCACCTGTGCGTGCCACCGCAGGTCCCGCACATGTCGCCAGGGGTGGTGGGAGGGGTGGTAGGCAGAGGTCGCTGTTTGCAGAGGGGTCTGGACTGCATGATGACCCACAACTGGCACGCATTGCTGATGCGTACCAGAATAGCACCGGAGAGGTCAGCCAGGTCGTGGGGATCCTCAAGGACATTCAACAGCAGCAGGCTGCCCATCATGCCCGCTTGGACTCCCACATGTCCCGTGTGAAGACACACATGTCCCGTGTGGAGACACACATGTCTGGCATGGAGTCCAAGTGGGACACATTGGAAGAACTGACAGCGGTGCAGAGGGACATATTGACATGCCTCCGCCAGATTAGCATCAACATGTCCACACCTCCCTGTGTGCCCACAACATCTGGTGCCGCAACAACTGCAACTGCCACAGGGAGGGAGGATGACTCTGGTGGAGAGTCCTCTGCACCGCAGCGGCCTGCACGTGAGGGTCCCCCAGAAAGAAGAGGGGTCGTCCGAGGAAGGACAACTGAGAGGCCGATGGCCATGTACATCCCCCAGGAACCCAACACCTGTTCTGGAAATTCTCCTTTGTGTGCAAACTGTTCACCCTGTCGAATGCAACACAACTCTCCCACATGACATGGGGAGTTTAAGTTGGACTAATGTATCAGATGACTGTGGACTTTACTCAGGACATTTCTGCTACCAACACTTCCAACTCATCTGGGAACTTTGGATTCCAATCCCAATGTACAGCACCCACCATCCTGTGCACTATCCTCACACATGTATGTAAATAAACTCACTAATACACCATACTTGCCTCTGTTGTGATTCCAACGTTGTTTTTGTCATGGAGATGATGATCTGATAAATGACACTGTGCATGCTAACTGCCACAGCAAGTTCAACACCGTCATGTGAGTCATGGCGACGTGACACATATGAGGGAGACACACCACTAGGGCTACACAACACATAGACACCAGGGCCATCTGACTCATCGCCTACACTGATGTTGCCAGGAAATACAGTGGAATGCACAGACACCACACCTATTCAGAGTCTATGTGAACTAGCCCACAGGTGCAGTAAGCAAATGTCAGTGAGATGTGTGACCACAGACAACGCACATCCCAAAGTGAAGCACAGGTTTGTTACACATTTGTAACATGTTGTTTCCACTACAAATGCAAGGTAATCCCACGTGGCAGTGGCCACACAGTCAACAAGTGTAGAAGAAATAAAGTCCAGGGGTGTGTGGCACATCACCTGTAGGGAAACGACTGCTTCCACCCTGAAAGCTGAATCATGGTGTCGGGGGATCCGAGTTGACCAAACAACTCTGAAAGTACCCTGTGAAGGACAGACATGACACACAGTCAAAAGCACTGAAGAACAGGACAGACCTGCAATACTCATGTCCAATACATGTCACAAGATACCTACACAAAACCAAGTTAGCATGTCAACACTGTTGGGGAGTACAGACTACCTGTAAGGACACATCGCTGCATGCATCCAGTCAAGTAGCACATCGCCACACTCAAACAGCACCAGAGCACCACCCACACATATCATGCAAACTCACATCATTGACTTGACATCTCAGGATACTCACATTCAGCTGAAGAAGTTGGTGATGAGCTGTGTGCGGACATCACCCTCATCATCATCACTGGCATCGTGGCCCAGGCCAGGATCCTCCACAGGTGGCGGATGTTGGTCATCGTCATCCAGGATGAGAGGCAACTCCTTCTGCACTGCCAGGTTGTGTAGCATGCAGCAGACGATGACAATCTTGCACACCTTTGCTGGGGCATATGGGAGGGGCCCCCTCCTGTCTTGTGTAGGCAGCGGAAGCGGCTCTTCAGGAGACCAAATGTCCGCTCGATCACTCTCCTGGTCCGACCATGTGCCTCATTGTAGCGCATCTGGGCTGGTGTCACAGGGTTCCTGAGGGGTGTCAGCAACCACGGCATGTTGGGGTATCCGGAGTCACCTACATACAGACAATTGCACATTAGCTGAGTTGGAAAAGAGGGCGGAATACAACATTGCAGAACACACACAATGGTACAAAGTCAGTACACACCGACAAGCCAGGCACGCTGGTTCTGCATCTGTGACATCATCCTCGGGATGCAACTACTCCTCATCACGTAGGCATCGTGTGCAGAACCGGGGAAACGGGCACACACGTGTGAGATGCTCATATCTGCAAGACATACCACCAGAGCATTGATCGAATGTTAATGTTTCCTGTTCCTGTATGCCTGCTCATGTGGCTGTGGTGGTACCAAAGCCACATGTGTCCCATCAATGGAGCCAATGACATGTGGCATCCTCCCCAGGGCATGGAAGTCACTCTTGACGTCAGTGAGTTGTTGACGTTTAGGGAAATAGATGTACTGGTTCAGGTATCTCAACATTGCCTCCAAAACATCGCGTAGCACACGGCTGAACATGGTCTGTGACATCCCACCAGCAGACGCCACTGTGTGTTGAAAGGTACCGGTGGCAAAGAAGTGTAGGGCTGCCATCACCTTCACCTTGGGGGTCAGCGCTGTAGGGTATGGCCGGCCCGGTTCCAAATGTGGGGCCAACCGCACCGCCAATTCCTCAATCAGCGGCCTGTTGAAGCGGTACCGTCGGATGCAGTCACGTTCAACCATCGTTGCAAGGTCAGGTAATGGTCTATGGACAGCTGGTGCCCTGCAGTGCATAGGTGAAGAAAGAAAGATTGTCAGTCACCCCACATATGTGGCATAGACCATACTCAATATCACATGATACATCATTACGAGACACAAGTACCTGATGTGTGTGCCGTTCTGTATGGACATATATGGCACCTACATGGCCAACATCTAACATCACAGTTCAACATGTGTTGACAACAAGTTCCAGGTTGTGCTATGGGAAATCATTAGGCTGTGTCTCAGAACCCATGTACTGCTGTCACGTTCCAAACACACACCACAGTGACATGTGAGGACAGATGTGCCCCAGGCATCACAGCTCATTGACAGGTAGATTCCCAGGGACCCTGTATTGCCACATGGACACTGGCATGACATGGCGTATCATGTACATGTCAGCAAAACAACCATGACTCCCACAGGTAGTGGCCCCTGTTGCCTCTGCAGGACAGACATGAACGTCTGTGACACACACACGCACAACATCAAAGTCCATGCACAAACAACGTGGATGTGGAGACTGTCTCCCATTGTGCACATGGAATCAGAGACATCGGAAACACAACATGCACACAGACTGTGGAGGGCCATCACTATTGTGGCAATGGGTCACCCTGTGACGTACATACCTTCCCACATGGGACTCAGGGGGTATGTGACATGACATACACATACACAACCTGGAAATGTGACCATGCCACATGCTCTGAAATGAACAGTTGCACACCACAGTGGTCATGTGCACAACAAACAAAGGATTCTGTCCCCATGAACACGTGCACAGCCTGGGAGTGGCTGCCACCAAGTGCCACCCAAAAAACCACATGTTGACCCCCATACACAGAAAAGGTAATGCAGCCTTACATGCCTTAGGATACAGTGTGGACAGGCTGTGGTGTTGTAGGTGTGCCCCTGAGTCCATGGCAAGTAAATGTGGCTGGCATACGTTCACCAGTGACAACCATGGTGACATATGCGAGTGACTTGTACAGGGACGCGTCGTACAGCAATGGACCGATCCGTGCGCACGCATTGGACATTGCATACGATGTGAACGGATACGCGTTGTACAGCAATGGACCGATCGGTGCGCACGCATTGGACATTGCATATGATGTGAACGGATACGCGTTGTACAGCAATGGACCGATCGGTGCGCACGCATTGGGCATTGCATATGATGTGAACGGATACGCGTTGTACAGCAATGGACCGATCGGTGCGCACGCATTGGACATTGCATATGATGTGAACGGATACGCGTTGTACAGCAATGGACCGATCGGTGCGCACGCATTGGACATTGCATATGATGTGAACGGATACGCGTTGTACAGCAATGGACCGATCGGTGCGCACGCATTGGACATTGCATATGATGTGAACGGATACGCGTTGTACAGCAATGGACCGATCGGTGCGCACGCATTGGACATTGCATATGATGTGAACGGATACGCGTTGTACAGCAATGGACCGATCGGTGCGCACGCATTGGACATTGCATATGATGTGAACGGATACGCGTTGTACAGCAATGTACCGATCGGTGCGCACGCATTGGACATTGCATATGATGTGAACGGATACGCGTTGTACAGCAATGGACCGATCGGTGCGCACGCATTGGACATTGCATATGATGTGAATGGATACGCGTTGTGCAGCAATGGACCGATCGATGCGCACGCATTGGACATTGCATATGATGTGAACGGATACGCGTTGTGCAGCAATGGACCGATCGGTGCGCACGCATTGAACATTGCATATGATGTGAACGGATGCGTGTTGTTTATCGAAATAAACGTTGTTCAGCAATGGACCGATCGGTGCGCACGCATTGGCTATGGCCTGACATGGTAACGGACGCGTTTTCGAAGCTTTAACGAGTCAGATGCAGTGAATTCAGTTGGCCAGCCACAACAATGTTGCAAATTCATGGGTGTCATGAAGTTGAACTTTTGAATGATGCTGTGGGCGTGTATAAGTGGTGCATTTCCATGGATTGGCCAGATTCAGAAGAAGCAAACGACTTGGACCTATCACTTTGGACACATGGGACAGTATCTGCCTCTGCAGCACAAATATAATGCTGGCTGTTCCCCTGAGAGCTCACTTGCCTGCACTACATGCTCCAGGACGACATCTGCCACCACCACTGCTGCTGTCTCTGCATCCTCTGGCTACTGCAATGGCACGTACTGTGGATAGAGCCCCAGCCTTCAGCACTGAGGAGAACCAGGCCCTGCTGGACAGCCTCCTTCCACAGTACAGCAAGCTGTATGGGAAACCAGGGGAGCAGGTGAGTGTGCTGTCCACTGCCTTACTAATTGTGCATGTTGTCTGACTAGCAAGACGTACAGTGTGTACACCAGTGGGTAGCATGCTCACTGAGTAGTTGTCACCCCCCAAAGTGTGTAGTCACATGCACTGAACAGGTATAGTGCAGTAACAGTGCATTCCAACAAGGTTTTACTTCCCAGGCAATGATACCATGTAGTAACTGCTGGCAAACTGTTCATAGCCATAGTTGCACTACCTGTGTAGATCATATGCCCCTGTGATTGAGACATGTATATCCAACTGTGTGATGCACGGAAATGTTGCATGTGTAGTAATGGCCTTTTCACTTTGTCATCCTCACAGGTTGATGCCCACCAGAAGCAGAAGATCTGGCTGACCATCGTCCGGGCAGTGCGATCTGTGGGGGTCTACAGGCGCAGGATCCGCAACTGCCAGAAGAGGTGGCAGGACCTTCGGGGCTGGACCCGGAGGATCGCAAGGGTCCAGCTGAAGCTGTCGCCTCCTCGCAGGAGGGGCGGACACCGGACCCTGACCCCCCACATGCTCCGGATCCTGGCGGTGGTCTTCCCTGACCTGGATGGGCAGCTGAAGGCCAGACAGCAGCAAGGTGGGGGTAAGTGCTAGCCTCAACTGTGTACTATGACTGACATGCTCTATGCACTCCTTTAGCCTGGTTCCACTTCCACAGTACAACTGGCATGTCGTCCTGGACTCATGTCCCTCACTTGTGTCATGCCCCCTCCTCATCTGATACACAGGTGTGGCCCTTACAGTCTGTGACTTAGGTCACTTGGGTACTGTGTACTTGCAGTTACCTGTGGTTCAAGTTGGGGACAGCATCAGTTACAGGAACTTTGTGGTGGGCTGCATGGGTGGTACAATTGCTCACAATGCCTGTGATCTGACATGTACTCTGGGTATGGCTTTAATATGTGTTCTAATTGCTGCTCTGACTCACCACATGTCTGGGGTATGTGCCACACACCCATGCTGCTGCAGAGACCAAGGTAGGAGCCTCAGAAGTATGTACATCATGTGTGTGACACATGCATAGCCACCTGCCTAGTGTTCAGGGTAATACCATGTTGCACATGGACCAGGACTGTAATGCCTACTCCGTACATCGAAGGCACTCTGTTCTCCCACTCCCGTGTGTCAGCATACATATTGGGCATTGTGAAGAGTGCACTCAGGTGTGTGCCTCTGTGTCACCGTGGTGTGGCCTTGCTATTTGGACTCCTGGAGTGTTTAACAATTTGGGGTGGCCAGCCATCTGAGTTATGACTATGGGATCTGCACATAGGTCAATGCATAGGTCTCTGATCCCTTGACTGTGCACAAAGTTGTATGAAACATTGAGGTGCAGGCAGCTTTGGTTCATTCTCATCAGACGGTGAAGTGCTTATGTGTATGGATTTGTGTTTGCAGTCAATCAAATGTCTCATTTGATTGACGTGGGATCATCTCAGTCCTCATGATGTGGGTGGCCAGGGGTGCACATGTGCACCTGTCAGCTACAGGGCTTACATTTCTAAAACTCCCCTGATTGTGACACAGTGCAGACTGGTGTTGTGTGTATGCACTGCCCCTGTGACAGGAGACAGTTATGACTGACTTGCCAGACAGGCCTGTGCCATGACATTCCAATCGCAAAGGGTGATCCAGCAGTGGTGTGATATGTCCTGCATGCACACCATTGTTGCATTGTCTATCAGGACATGAGGACATCGTTGTGTCTGGTGATGGAAGCAAAACCCGCATATCAACAGAGACTTTGTCCATCACTTTTCCTGACACATGTACTGCGTCAGTGGCAGGAGATGGCATGTGTTTGGAGTGACACATTTCCATATATACTCTTGGATGTCCAACAACTGTGTATGTGGTGCATGTGTGCACATATGATTAGTCGCATACAACAGGCAGCAGACAGATGGGTGCATGGACAGGTAGGATATGTGTGGCATGACTGACTGTCAGGCAGACAATGGGCTTCTTCAAATCCGTGTCAGCACTAATTGCAATGTCTAGCAAATGATGGCAGGGCTTGCTCTGTGATGTGCTGTACTTACTGTGGTGTGTGTGGTCAGTACAGGTGACTAATGTTGCTCTGTTTATCCTGATTGTTTGCAGATACAGCCACGGCCACAGGAGGAGACAGCTCCACGGACCAAGAGGAGCGGCAGAGCCAGACTGGGTCCACTGCAGGGGAGAGCGAGGGACCCAGTGGCACGGAGGGTGAGGGGAGCCACACTGAGGAGACCTCAGCTATGACCACCTTGGCTGGGGAAAACAGCACTTCCAGTGAGGACTCCCTTGTGGAGGCGGGTGTCAGCAGACCTGAGGCAACGGCAAGCAAGTCTGTCCCCGCCACCACCACCATCTCCACCCTCCCATCTGCTCCCATCCCACATGTCCATGGAGGCTCCCGTGTAGGGGAGCGTGTCTCCTTCATGCCAGGCACCGCACACCCTGCCTCTGTCCCCCCTGCTGCCCTGAGTGTGGAGTCTGTGGACTTACTTAAGCAGATCCATGTAGGGCAGACATCAATGTTGAGTGTCCTCCATGCACACACAGGTCTTTTGACACAACTGGTGTCATTCATGGAGGGCATGTTATCTGGCATGTCTGCCCTACATCGGACCAATCAGTCCATGGCCTCCTCACTGACGGCAGCAGTGTCCCTCCTGCAACAGTCCCTCACCCATCCTACCTCTGCCCCATCCACAATCCCCAGCACCCTACCTGTCCCAAGCACACACACACCGGCACCGGCATGCACCAGCACAGACACAAGCGGCACACAGACCCACATGCCAAAATCCAGACGCACACGCACGCACAGTCAGGGGACTGATACCTCACTCACAGGGGATGGGGCCCAGACACACACACACGCATCCACGAGCACTGCGCAGTCCTCAGATACCTCTCCCTCCAAAAGCCCTTCCCTTGCCTCACCTGCAACTCCCCCCTCCCAGAAGCTCTTCCTCTGTGAGCTTGGCCTCTTCCCCACAGATACACCTGACATGGAGTCCAGGCGGAAGAGGCGACCACCACACACAGAGGGGAGTGCCCCTCACACCCAGACACCCTCCCCCAGGCACAGGCAGACAGAGGACCCCATTCGTAAGTCCCCCCGGACCAGGAAGGGCAAGACCCCACCACCACCACCACGCAGCTCCACCACACAGTCTCTCTCCTCCATCCCCCAGGCCACCTCTGCACAGGTTCCACCGCCACACCCTGCCCCAGGTTCCCCCACACACTGATACCGCATCCCCAAACTGCTTAGGCCCTCCCCCCTCCACTTGCTCTTCCACCCCCAAACCAGACGCTCTGCCTGTTTGTGCCACTAGTGTGGAGACCGGCTCCCCCCCTCTGTCCTGCCCACCTCATCTGCCCCCCCTTCCACTCCCTTGGAGTTATGCACTGCAGTGGAGTCCACAACCACCCCGTCTGACTCGGGCACTGCAGTGGGGACCCAGTCCACTCCATCTGACCCGCCCACTGCAGTGGTTGCAGCACCCACACCATCTGAGTTGTGCCCTACAGTGGTGCCGGCCCCCACTGAGTCAGACACCTCCACTGCAGTTGCCGGTGACACTCCTGCACCCACCACCCCTTCACTGCCTCCTCTGGCATCCCCTGATCCTGTCCCTGCGGTGCCTGACCTGCCCCTTGTATGCCCCTCCGAGGGGGATGTCCCCTGTCCGTATCAGTGCAGGCAAGCAATGGGTGACAAGTTGTCACGTATCACCCTGTTGGGACTGTGTATTTGGACTGGCCATTGGCCTTAGTTTCTTTTGGACTTCAAGTTTTAATTTAACATTTGCTGAATAAATCCTCTTTTTGTTTACTTGTGGTTTTTCTTTGGATGTACATGATGTAGATGAGTATCATCATGCATTTGCAGTTGTAATAGTGTTCAGATCAGGAAAATGAAGTGTTGCTGTGATGGACTCCATGTGGTCCATGGGATATGTGTCCTAATGTAGTCTGGATCTATAGCATCCTTTGCAGCAGTCTGAGGGTGTAATGTTCAGCAATTGACACAGGGATGTACGTTTTGCATTTGTAAATTAACATCTTTGGTTTACACTGATGCACATCTGGTGGGCTTACCACTGTTCAATGTTTCTATTTCCCTGACTGTGTGCCCATCTCCACTGGACATGCAGTTTGGCACATCAATGTTGAAGGACTCATCTGTGTATACAGTGCAACTTGCTTGACACGTGTTTAGGGTGTATGCAGATGACTGACGTGACACTCCCGTACCCAGGCTGATGTGAGCAGAGCCTTCAGTGTGTTGTAGTTGTTGACTCACTGACCGAGTGTTCTGCTGACATGTTTGAGTCGTGCACAGACAAGGTTTGGCACAGCGGACCTTCCACAGGAGTGGAGTGCCCTCATGGCAGTGTGTAGTCCCGTGACATTGCCTGGGCCCGTGCTGTGTGTTGTGTGAGCATGTCTGTGTGTGTTCCCTTCCCTTTTCCTACACAGGCTGTGTCCCTAGGGATGTTCCTGTTTGTGATGCTTGCTGAGTTGTCCTGTGTTCATCCAGCATCTTGGACCTGGTTTGTCCGGGATGTGGGTGCATGGCAAACTAATGTTCATCAGGTTGTCATCCCTAGTTGTCTTTGTTGTCAGGGCTGGGGATGTGGGCCAACGCAGATGGGACACAGTCAGGATTCCCCTTGGCACTTGTTGGTTACACAAGTCATGTAATTTACAGTTTGTGGTAGCTTTCAGTGATTGTGACACGTTGTGTGTGTGACTGCTGCCACTCCTCAGGGTCAGAGCTGCAATGTTGGAAGTTGTCTATGTGTGTTCTTTGTGGGTGACCTTGGCTTCTTCATTGGTGTGTGACTGTGGCCGGGATCCCATTGTTTGGGGTGGATTTCACGTCATGCCCATGTACGGCGTACTGTGCAGTGTGTCAGACATTCACGAGTCTTGTTGACTGGCCATGTGTGATGGGTTTCGCACCTTAGTTCCCACCACCCCCCCTGGGATTGTCATGGGTGCATGTGCAATGTCACCAGTCCATGTGAGCTTCACAGCTGCACATTGTTGGAGATCAAGGTGTGTGGTGTTGAGTGTGTGCAAATGTGAGTTGTTGCACGGCTAGACCCCTACTTCCATATTGGCCTTGGCTGACAGGCCGTGCTGATTGATTTGTGCTTGTGTAGGTGTGATGGTAGTTAGTTGCTCAGGACAAATGGCTGTGGTTCACAGTGTGAACGACATCTACCTTTGTCATCACAGTGGGATTATCATGCAGGCTAGTGTCACCACAATGTGGGGTCCCTGGGAGTAGTGCTGTGGTGGGTCTGTCTCTTGCTGTGTTAGTTGCTGTTCCTACAAGCTTGTGTGACATGTGTTATTTGGGCTCCCTCTCATCTAACAATCCCTGATTGCCCACATAGGGGAATCCGATCCATGAGTTACTTTTGTGTGGCACTGTATACACATCTGTGTAATTGTGATTTAGGCCTCCTCATGTGTTGTGTGGTTGCCTGGGGACACTGGCACGCACCCCCATCACCTGTTGTGTTTGATATGCAGTGTGAGGCTGCCTGTTTGTGTTTGTGCAACTGCACCACTGCATTGGCATATCTTTAGTGTGCCATTGGCTGTATGTTGTTTGGTGTGTTTCCCCTGCTGTCCCTGGGACTCCTAGGTCATCAGTCAGCACAATGATCAGGGTTTGTATGTCCCATTGCTGCCATGGTACGGTATTTGTTCACCTCACATCTACAGTCTCCACAGGATATCTACATTTGTGTGTCCATTGGTGCAGATATGTGGGTCTGCATTATGATGGTCACTTCTGTCATTGTGTAATTGATAAATGTTGACAATGTCAGCCCCCATGGGTGATGTTTGTCTGCACATGGCCAAAGGTATGTCTTATTTGCACTGCACTGTTTGCCTCACCCAATCTATGTTGCTATGGGACACAAGCACTACTTTGCCACTGATGTGTTTGTTGTTGTGTGACCAGGAATCATCCATGCTGTTTGGCAGTTGCAGCTTTTTCCATGACAACACTTACCTTTTGGTCACTGTGATGATGGGGGTTTAGACCCCATTGCCACAATGTTCAATATGTGCTTCAGCTATGGACCCCACACTTACCTTTTGGTCACTGTGATGATGGGGGTTTAGACCCCATTACCACAGTGGTCATGGTCTGCTTGCATTGTGGAGGCCACACACATTTATGTGTGACACATGTAATAGGGGGTCACATTGTATGTTCATTGTCATGTTCAGTGTTGTAGGCATTTGACACAGACTACACACGCTTGTCATGATGTTGGGGTGATGTCTTTTTCTGACATTCCTTATGTTGGAGTATGCTGGTTGTGTCATGCATTACCCGTGCTATGAGTGGGGATGGTAGTGGTGGTAGGCATCCAGGCCCCCATGAGTAGGGGTGGTGGTAGTGGTAGGCATCCAGGCCCCCCTGAGTAGGGGTGGTGTTAGTGGTAGGCATCCATCCCCCAAGAGTGGGGATGGTAGTAGTGACAGGCATCCAGGCCCCCCTGAGTGGGGTGGTGGTAGTGGTAGGCATCCAGGCCCCCCTGAGTAGGGGTGGTGGTAGTGGTAGGCATCCAGGCCCACATGAGTAGGGGTGGTGTTAGTGGTAGGCATCAATCACCATATGAGTGGGGATGGTAGTAGTGACAGGCATCCAGGCCCACATGAGTAGGGGTGGTGTTAGTGGTAGGCATCCATCCCCCTATGAGTGGGGATGGTAGTAGTGACAGGCATCCAGGCCCCCTGAGTAGGGGTGGTGGTAGTGGTAGGCATCCAGGCCCCCTGAGTAGGGGTGGTGGTAGTGGTAGGCATCCATCCCCCTATGAGTGGGGATGGTAGTAGTGACAGGCATCCAGGCCCCCTGAGTAGGGGTGGTGGTAGTGGTAGGCATCCAGGCCCACATGAGTAGGGGTGGTGGTAGTGGTAGGCATCCATCCCCCTATGAGTGGGGATGGTAGTAGTGACAGGCAGCCAGGCCCCCTGAGTAGGGGTGGTGGTAGTGGTAGGCATCCAGGCCCACATGAGTAGGGGTGGTGTTAGTGGTAGGCATCAATCACCCTATGAGTGGGGATGGTAGTAGTGACAGGCATCCAGGCCCACATGAGATGGGGTGGTGTTAGTGGTAGGCATCCATCCCCCTATGAGTGGGGATGGTAGTAGTGACAGGCATCCAGGCCCCCTGAGTAGGGGTGGTGGTAGTGGTAGGCATTCAGGCCCCCTGAGTAGGGGTGGTGGTAGTGGTAGGCATCCAGGCCCCCTGAGTAGGGGTGGTGGTAGTGGTAGGCATCCATCCCCCTATGAGTGGGGATGGTAGTAGTGACAGGCATCCAGGCCCCCTGAGTAGGGGTGGTGGTAGTGGTAGGCATCCAGGCCCCCTGAGTAGGGGCGGTGGTAGTGGTAGGCATCCATCACCCTATGAGTGGGGATGGTAGTAGTGACAGGCATCCAGGCCCCCCTGAGTAGGGGTGGTGGTAGTGGTAGGCATCCAGGCACCCCTGAGTAGGGGTGGTGGTAGTGGTAGGCATCAATCACCCTATGAGTGGGGATGGTAGTAGTGACAGGCATCCAGGCCCACATGAGTAGGGGTGGTGTTAGTGGTAGGCATCCATCCCCCTTTGAGTGGGGATGGTAGTAGTGACAAGCATCCAGGCCCCCTGAGTAGGGGTGGTGGTAGTGGTAGGCATCCAGGCCCCCCTGAGTGGGGGTGGTGGTAGTGGTAGGCATCCAGGCCCCCTGAGTAGGGGTGGTGGTAGTGGTAGGCATCCATCACCCTATGAGTGGGGATGGTAGTAGTGACAGGCATCCAGGCCCCCTGAGTAGGGGTGGTGGTAGTGGTAGGCATCCAGGCCCCCTGAGTAGGGGTGGTGGTAGTGGTAGGCATCCATCCCCCTATGAGTGGGGATGGTAGTAGTGACAGGCATCCAGGCCCCCTGAGTAGGGGTGGTGGTAGTGGTAGGCATCCAGGCCCCCTGAGTAGGGGTGGTGGTAGTGGTAGGCATCCATCACCCTATGAGTGGGGATGGTAGTAGTGACAGGCATCCAGGCCCCCCTGAGTAGGGGTGGTGGTAGTGGTAGGCATCCAGGCCCCCCTGAATAGGGGTGGTGGTAGTGGTAGGCATCAATCACCCTATGAGTGGGGATGGTAGTAGTGACAGGCATCCAGGCCCACATGAGTAGGGGTGGTGTTAGTGGTAGGCATCCATCCCCCTATGAGTGGGGATGGTAGTAGTGACAGGCATCCAGGCCCCCTGAGTAGGGGTGGTGGTAGTGGTAGGCATCCATCCCCCTATGGGTGTGTATGGCATTGGTGATAGCCATCCCGCCCCTATGGTTCTGCTGTTGCTAGTGTACGTCATTTCTGCATCCCTATGTGTGTGTGACATATGTCGGGTACGTGTCGTTTGTTTGTGTTGTGGGTGTTTGACTTACCGTCTGCGCCGTACGCGTCCGTACCGGTCCCGGTAATAGATGTAGATTATTGGTAGGACCTGCGCGATGGGATTCATGGTTGGGTCGTCTCGTTCGGGTTTCTCGTGGCTTCGACTCGAACTCGTCGCTGGCTTGTTCGTCTCGTCGCCGTGGTTCGTCTTGTGGCGCGAATCGGAGCTTATGTGCAGCTCTCCCGGATGCTCTGACGTGCCGGACGTAGCGACGGGTTCGGCGCGTACGGAAGGCGCATCGTACTAGTCCGGCCGGAAGGTGCTGTGTATTTGCTTCCGTGCGACTCGATTCGGCGTTTACGGATCCGGCTCGGGCGGGGAACAGGAGCTGGAATGGGTAAGTACGGCTCGCTCGGAATCTGAGCAGTTATGCGCATCGTACTTGCTCGTTCGGACGACTGTTCGAATCGGTCGGGAAACACGCGTTCGGCTTGGTTTTTTTCCGGACGAATAGTGTTAGGTGCGCTTCCGGCCGGGATCGGAATCGACCCCATAGAAAGGGGAAATTGCCTCTGAAGATGGTTTTTGTGTAGGATGGTGTCCAGTCCTGCACAAAAACAATCCTGCCTACAACACAGGCCTCTTGCACTATGACGCAAGGGTGCTGCCTGCGTTGGCGTTAGTTAGACAAAAGTGCATCAGCACCAGGAAAGGACAAGAATGTGCTGCATAATGTTAAATACGGCGTATACCTGCACTTTCACGCAGCGCAGTGCAGTGCAGTGCAGCAAGGTGGCTTGCTGCATTGCACTGCGTGAAAAAATGATAATTATGCTCTACAGTGTCCTATTTCCACTTCCTGTAGTGACTCATCGATTGGCAATAATAAATCTGATATCCCAGTGAGTGGACAGAAGCAGAAATTTGTTCTGCTGTGAATACCAAAACATGTTAACATGTTTTCTACTACACTTGGGAGAATAGGACAAGGCATCAGGCTGTGATAGGTGGAGATTGTTTGATCGAAGGCTTGGCTTTTTAGATCGTAGACTTTGCAGTAGTACTTGGCAGGCCTGTTGTTTTCAGTGCACCTATATGCATGCATGCACTGCAGAGACTACTGCTCACATAGCAAATTAGGTTGGTACTGGGGAGCATGGGATCCTTTTTATTCAGTTTGAAGTGAAGCTGTGCTCAGTCAAAGGGGTATGTGCATGGTGCAACCTAACACTTCCTCCCTAGGACATAAAAGGCCCAATGATATTTATGTTTTTTAATGTAATTATGTGCCAGTGAGTATCAGGGAGAAGTAAGGAATGCAGTAGCAGAGGTCATGGCTTTGTGCATTTATTGTTTGTTCTCTGTATCTGTGGTGTTTGTGTCCCCCTTTCTGTTCACACAAAAAATATAGTTTTCTTATTTAAGGAAGAAAGGGTTGAAACATGATGACAGACTTTTTTATTGTGATTTTATGGTACTGAGCAAGGAGCAGAGGCTTGAGCTGAAATCTATTTCCCTTTGTTCTCTGTTTGACCAGCCCCATTTAAAACAAACTTTGCACTTTCTTTTTGTACAAATTTGCAATGAACAGGATAGGCATGAACAGCTATGAAGGATGCATAGCACGCAAATGCTCTTTTTTCACATTGTTTGATGGTAAGCATAATGAAAGGTGTTTATAGGTGCAAGGAGGGAGAGTGGAGTTGGTAGCTAATATTCGCTGTTCAGTGTGTGCCAGGCTTATTTCCACACCCAAAGCATTTTTTGGGTAGTTAGCAAGATGGGTGAAGGAGGAATGCTGTAAGGGGACACAGAAGTCATCTACCAATGTTCTCTGTTTTTTCCATACTAAAGATATACTTTTTGTTTTTTGTACGATCGGGGCAGGATAAAGAAGTAATAAGGGTTTTTGGAAGGGAGGTATTGGAATGGGCAGATGCTGTGTTTTAAATATTTGAAAATGAGAGTGAGGGAGTAGGATGAGTGACGCAAGGAAAGTCAGGGAGTAAGTTGGAGCTTGAATACATTATCCTTTTTTCTATGTGTACCAGGTCCATACATCAAAACATATGTTTTTGCTTTTTGTGCTTAGAGCTGCTCTTTTAAAAAGCTGTTAAACAACCACTTATGGAATATTTTGGCTTGTTTTGACAGTAAGGCACCATTGTGGGAGCACCAAATTGCAGCTGAGTTCACTCTAGAAAAATAAAACTTCCATTTGTGAGAGGGCACAATGGGTCTGAGAAGAGGGCAGGCTACCTGTGTGGAATAAATCCTATTTACCCAGCAAAGCACTGGGAGATCTTTAGATTTGCTTGAATATCTAGATCTGGACGCTCCTTCAAGGACTAAGGGTACTAGCCAATTGCTGACCCCAGAAAGATATGGGGACCCGGTGCTGGTCAGGGGAGCCTGCTTGCAATTAGAATTTGTTTCCTGGGGCTGGCAAGGTATGAATGATCTGGAGGCCATAGACAGATGTGTCTACCTAGAAGAAACTAGCATGGCAGTCATCATTGGACATTTGGCTCTCTGGCTGACTGGACGTGGTAAGAGACTTCTTCATTTTGTGAACCTATGAGCTGGCATCTTTAAAGACTTCACTTAAAGTTGGGGACTTCTTTAACAACAGTGAAGAAGGTCTAGAACTTTACTGAAAGTTGGGAAATTTTTCATCTCTGGAGGAGAGGACAAGGTAACACATTTACCCAAAAACTTTACCTCAGCAGCTACCTTTTCCTACTTTGTCTCCTTCAGATCTTTTGACCAGGAAGTTCAATGCAACCAGGGGGCCATGAAACATGAAAAAATAGATATCCTACCTTGTGGTGTGTGACCACCAGAAAAGATTTAAAGTCAATAGATAAAGCTTCTGGCTGGGATGAACCACTAGCCCATCCCCATTTTCTCGAGCTACAAAGATTTCAGGTCCTCCATAAAACGTGACCAGGGTGAGCTGAAAGCCTCTATTCAACCTTGCTCCATTGCTGTTCATCTTCAGAGAGTGCTGAGGCCCTGGGCAAACACACTTTATTGGTTAGCATTGCATTTTGGTTCTGGATTTTTCTTAAAGGGCATTTTATATTTCATTTATATCCATACATCCAATTTTTGTTCATTTTTGTGTCCTTTCAATCATTACATTTTGTTCATTTCAAATAAATTGGTTTTGGAATTTTTATTTGGTTATTTCTTACCTACATTGGTGTTTTGCTACTGCCATTCATGAACCACATGCGCATTTTTATGAGGATGGCCTGCGCCAAGTAACCAAGGGAAAGACAGAAATTTCTCACAGAAGCTTTTTAGAAATGTGATTGTTTTGACTTTGTGTGAGTTCTGCCACAGCTCACATTAGACGGCGACCTCTTTTCCCTCTAGTTTAACTATTTGATTTTGTTCAGCTGTACACAATGACAACATATGCCTGCATGTAATTTATTCTACAGAGCCATCACTAGTCTTTTTGATGGCAGCTTAAACATTTTACTTTTTTGTAAGGTATGTAGTGCCAATAAAAATATTTGAATTTGAACTAGCATATGTGATGTCTTTTGACAAAGGTGTATTTTATTAAGATAACAATTGCTATTTCTCCTCAGCCACTCAAATTGTACATTTCCTTGAGTGAAGCAGTGATTACACAATGCAACCCACATGTTTTTACATAGAAGCCTTTTGGACTCGAAAGTTCAGATGATGTAAATGTGTGCCAACTTATGAATAAGCACATATTTTTGGCACCAGGCACAGAGAGTGATCCCACCTCCATCGTTCAGCAAAAAAGCTGACACTCTTTTTTTGATACAGCCTGACAGGAAAGGAGGAATATTCATAGGAAGTGAATCCAGAAGCCATGTTAGATTTCAAAATAAGTATGAAATGCAGATCATGGAAGCATCAAACAAAGCATTTTTGGGAAAGACCCCACTCCTGAAAATAGGTAGTTGGGCATCTTAGATCAGGGTATAATTTTTGCCCCAAACACTTTTCAGGTGCATCCTTAATCTAAAGTAGTGCTCATAGGAAAATGTCAAGCTGTGCCATAATCCTTGCAGCAATTCTAGACAAGGCACTTGAATCAATGGATCAACAGATGAAAAGCTATTACCACTTGCACCAGTACCTTCTCTGAACTGAAGAGTTGGTTACCTATTGGGACAGAAGTGGGCCTTACATCACTCTAGAATGTGTGCACTCCTGCCCTATTTTGTTCTCCTGGGAAGTCACTGTAAAGCCTCTGTAGATTGGTTTTTGAGTTTTCCCTCAGTGAACATGACACCCATGCATGCTCACTGAGTAGCTTCCCAGTTGCATGAAAATAGACATCACAGCCTAGCACTGAGGTCAAGGCCTGTGAAGCTGTGAATTTCCTTGAGAGAATAACTACTATGTCCAGAGATAGTGGGACTGGCTTTGACGTAAGCTTGATTTATTGTGCAGAGATAGCCCTTTATACCTGTTTTCCTTTAGCAGGAGTTGCCTACTTCGCTTGTGTTGTCCTGAGTCCCCTATAGGGCCCACTTAGTTTTCCCTTAGGTTAGCATAACTACACATGTAATAGTTAGCTTCTGATTTGCACACGTTAAGCAGTAACCCGCTTGTTTTTGTGCTACACTGTTATTTTCTAAATATGCTGCACATGTTTGTTATTTAGCTTTTCTGCTGGGACACTGCCTGTACATTGCACAAGGCCAAATAACATTGTTCCCTATTTTTCACTGTGGTCAGACACTAACACCTAAACACAATAGAGAGATCCAGCTGCTGTTTTTCGAATAGAACAAGTATAAGCCGAGGCTTGTAGTTCTGAAAACAGAGTGAAATGAGGCTTGCAGTGAAAAGGTTCTGAGAAGAAAAAGCTGCATGCCTGAGATGTAGACCAACTGATTATGACTCTCAGGTATGGGGTCCGGCACTAATCCCAGAGATCTTTAGTATAACACCGTGCTTTCATAGTTAGGGTAGGCTTAGGTATGATTTGTCATTCGCAATGACAGTGCTTTACATTGCGTACAGTTTATTAATTGGGCTATTCACAATGTTGGCTTTCATATGTCTCCTAATTGCAGCACAGTTATTTCACTATAAAGCACACTAGTTTCATTAAATATTTTAAGCTTTCTATGTGAATCTTTCTTCTTACTGTGAACATGTGTGAGCTAGAGAACGAAAGGTGATGACTTATTACTGCAACTCCTGAGAGAATTCAGAGTGTTTGTGTTCTTGGGTGCTAATTTATATGTCTCTCTGGAAGGATAGGAGGGCAGATGAAGCACTATGAGTTAGTCTGGATTTGGGCCCATAGGTACTGATGTGGGATGGCGGCTGAATACCTAAATGCTGACGTCCCATGATCCCAGGCATAGTTCTGCTTCTAAGACGAATCCTTGCAACATGGCGCCACCAATGTTTGGTCTGGTACTTCACCATTTTGTGAGAAAAATATATCACCATCCACCATAAGCACCAATGCAGTGTAAACCTTTTGTAAGGCCTATGGGCCGTGCATCTTTCTAATGATTTTCGTTTTGTCTCTCCAACCTCTACAGCAATTTGGCATTTTGAGAACAGACTTTTATGGTGCTGTATATATTACTATTTCCTATTACATATTGTTTGTCATTACCTTTGCTATCTAGCTAGTAATGAAATAAGTATAGGAGTGGCATAATGCCCTTATGGTCCTGAAGAAAAGCCTTGGCGTAGGGTTTGAAACTAGTTGAACAGAATAGGGAAACTAAGGGTCATATACCCTGGTGGTTTCCCAACATCCCCATTTTTAGGTCTTGCATAGGCAGCGCATGCGCTGCCTCTACGAGGCATCAAGTAATTAGTATTACTAGTCAAACTCCACCCATGGAGTTTCTCTCTGTTTTGTTGCTTGCCATTGGTGAAATCTACCATTGCTGTTGTTATCTTGTTTATTATTGGCTGGATGGCCGATGCGTCACTTCCATTTTCTTCCGTTTCTGGAGGAAGCAACATCGACCAACTACAATTAACCTACGCTGCAGGGCGGTATCTTTTATTGTAGGGACTATTTTTTTTAGTTTTTTTACATGGCGCCTTGTTTGCGCATACGTTTAATATGCACGCGCCACTTTTCGTGGTGTTGCACCCCCCACCACCACCCGCCCCTTGCTCGTCATGCTTGGCGTTGGCCAGGAACCGGGATTCCCTTCAGCCTCGTCACCGCTGGAGAGAGGGGCCGCCCAGCAGGACGTGAGCGTTGATGGAGCAGGGTAAATGAAAAAATTGTAACCTCCTAATAATTTTCGTAAAATAAGTAATAAACACGTTCGTTTAAGTAAATAACCAACAATGTATGTTACATGTAAAGGGTTAAAGGTAACACGCTATTTTGTGTGCAAATTAATCTACTTATAATTGTTTACGTGTCTAACATAACGTAATATTTGCGTACTAATAAAATAATAAACGCATGATTTGTGCTTTTTAAATAAAACGTGTGGTTGCAAAATAAAGCAATGGTAAGTAAGGGACGGCTTTAAATGTTGCTTTTTGCTAGGTAATACCTAATTGGGGTACGTAGAAAAACGGGAGGGAAACGAAAGGGTTTATATTCTTTATTTTTAACAATATTTTGTTTATCTTTGAAAATAGTGTGTTTAGGCCTGTTGAGCAGCGATATAAAATGGCCGCCATAAGCTAGAATACGCATGTCCAAGAAGCTGTGTGGTAGAAGAGAGAGGCTGTGAAAAAGGATGACCACGTGTTCCTGCTGAGAGGCTAAGACGGAAGTATGGTCAAGGCTATTGTGACCTTTCTGAGCAGATGTGTGCCAAGATGATCAGCAAGAAGCGTGAGAAGTCAAACTGAATAAATGGACGGAACTGTTAAATCTAAAAAGTAGCAGAAAAAGATACAAATTGGACTGATCGAAACGGATGAGCAATGTCATGAACTGTGGGAAACGATGCAAGCATGGACATTCCACAAGGAACTGGTTAAGACAAGGAAGTTTGATTAAAATGTATAGGGGCCTGAGTGAACCAATGAGAGAGAATCACGCCATGAAGATGCAACATTTTTATTCAGTAAGCTAGAATTAGGGTATAAGAAGACCTACTCTTGGTGGGAGGGGTTAGATGCCGGAGAGTGAGATGTTGGAGAGTGAGATGCTGGAGAGTTAGATGCTGTAGATGGGTGAAGTTGCGGTTGCTGATGCTGACGAGCTGATGCTGCTATTTTTTATTTCCAGTTGAGTATAAGATGCTGCTTTTGGAGAACCTTTTTATTCCTGATAGATTTTTCATTTAGAACTATTAGATTTTTCCAAGACAGATAGATTGATCTCTTAGAGTTCTTGCTATGACAACCTTATTTTTCCGTCTAATAGATATGCATTGCAATTTCAATTTATTCTTATATTGATGATAAATGTAATAATCTGAATAATAAGCTAAAACTTATTTCTTGCTTCAAACTTTATATAAACTCTATTATTCTTTAAACAAATGACTCAGTGATTCTTTTGCTTAATGATTAAGGTAAAATGTTAAACCGTTTATTGTGATTGAGCTGGTCTTAATCACCACAAACTGATTCCTACTAGTTGGTCCATCGACCAATGAGCGGAATACCTTAAAGCAAATGAGAAACATTATGTCATGTTAAAAAGAGGTATCCCGTCTCCTTCCAGCGAATCGTTTTCTCCTAGGTTAATGACGGAGGAAATCCAGGGAATAAATGAGTAAGTGAATGTATATGCGGTGTTATGGGCCCCACCGTCATATGGATATAGTTTGTGTGTTGGAGGAATAGCTGCACCTGGATGACCGAAGCATATAGGAGAATAATTTTTATTGTTAGCGCTGGATCACATTTCTTGGTAGCAGAGTTATGGTTACTATAGATTAGTTTGGTGATTATTGATTATTGATTATTGATAAGTTCATGTCTAACACTTTATGTTGAGTCGCGTTATGTTATATGTAAGTTTTCACGCTTCCGGGAAGTAGGAAGTGGAACACGTGTGGCAAGAGAAGTCACATGGAATGGTGCATTGTCTGAGTTCATATTGGTGATAACACAGGTTGTGTTATGATAGGGACATTTTCCGTATAAAAGGTGTGTAAGTGAAATAGTGATTGGTTTTCTTGTGAAACTCTGGCCTTAATTCTCAGGAGCAGTATAGTCTCCACATGTGTTTATCCCCAGAGAAACGGGTTTACCGCTTGCTTGAAAGAAGGGTAAGGTAGAGGGAAGTGCTACTTTATCGGCGAAACAGAAAATTCTGTGGTAGGGTAGAGGTAAGCGCTGCCTACTGGAAAATACAGAGTTCTTGTGTAAATGGTCAAAGCTATCTCTTTTGTTTAGCGAATCAGACAATGGAAATGTGTTTTAAATGTTGTAACTAACGAAGAATTGTTGAAAAAGAAATTGCCGATAAATTTTGTAAAGGAGGGGTCAAGAGCAGAACTGACGTAGATAAAAGCCGCGCTGGGATTGGACAGTGCGCTAGTAATACGGAGACAGAAATCGCTCTGATTGGAGCTTTGGTGTGAGTCGTGCTAGGATTGGTCGAATAGCCTAGTGACGTGGAAGTTTGTGATTGGAGTGTTAGTGTGAGTCGCGCTAGTATTGGTTGGAATAACACATAGAGAACAGTGTTGAATTGCGGATCATTTGAGGAGAAAAGCGATTGTGAATCATGTCGTATTATGAATATGGTAGAGAGAAAACGTCGTGGATGTCGAAAGTTAAGAACTTCTTTAAGAAAGACAAAAAGGTAGTGACTAGAGAGGGACAAATAATTCCTCCGCCGAAATCACCAGCTTCACATATGATGCTGAAATATGGATATCATACATGCATATGGTTAGAAAATTGGACAAAATATACCAAGAATGATGGAGCTTTGGCTTTCCCTGAGAATGGTTCATTTAATGTAGCTGTACTACGGAATTTGAGAGAAAAGATGGCAATGTTAGAACCTAGACCTAGACCGACACAGTTTGAAGCTTTAACTGAATGGGAAGATGAGATGTATGAACGAGAGAGATTCAGAGGATTAAAGAATCATGAGTTTGTGCCTGGAAGGTTATGGGGAGTAAATCAAGAGGACAGAATAAAGCGTTGGAGATGTGCTAATATGACAGGAGGTTTGTTTCCAGCTTTTACAGTTGAGGAAGAAGCAAAGAGAAAGTGTACAGAGAAAAAGAAACATGTAGTTATAGAAAAGTATGTGTATGGTGGTAGTGGAACAGATGACGAATTGCTGGAAGATATTTTAAACAGAAACCCACCTTCATACCAACAGACTTCTGCGGTGGTGACACCTAATGCACCGCCAATGGAAACTGGGAGGAATAAAAATCCCGAACGAAAAGATGAGATAAATAGGTCACAAGATCAATTAAAAACTTCACAAAATGAAGAGATAGAAAGTGACAATGCAACTGAATTAGCAAAAACAACAAGAGAATTGACTGAGAAAATAAGAGCATTGACAAAGAATATGGAAGCTGTAACTGTACCAGTGACGATAGGTCCAGTAATGCCAATTTTTGAGAATCAGAAAATTGATGAACGTTCTTTAGTGATTCCCATGAATTCACATTTGCAAAGAAAAAGAGAAGGGATGGAACTGAATAATGAAGGTGCACACCATTTGGCTAGTACCTATAGACCAAGCCCACCTACTAATTTGACGATAAATGAGAATGAAATTATGAGAATACCTATGGTAACGGAGTCTGCATCAGGGACACCAGAAAGAAGTAGCAATTGGATAGAATTAAATAGTACGCCTGTAGGTCCGACTCCAGATGAGTTAAATGAATGGATGAAAACGATAAAAACGAAAGAAACAGAAGTAAAACCATTAGATGTAATCAGGTTGAAAATAGACATGGAAGAATTGATTCTAGGAACGATTGGTACAGAAAAATAAAAAAATTATCAGGATGATGAAATCATGTTTTTGTGCAAAAGTCTTACATGGAGAGCTAGGAATTTACATGACAAATTGGAAGAGACAGCGAGTGAACTAGGAGTAGAGTTTGTAAAAGTGAGAACGTTGCAGAAACCATACAGAGTAGATTTTTGTGAGAAAGATATAGAGAATTTGAACACATCAGGAAGACTGACCCAAATAAAAGAGTTAATTGTTTTACTGAGAAAATGGGGTGATGTGGATAGATGGAGAAATAGATGGACGAAAAAGAACGAGAAAACAACAGATAAAGCATCTTTGGCTTTTGCAGTGACAGATAAGGAACCAGTTGTAAGGGAGTACCCGATGAGAGAAACTCCAGGTGGTAGTTATGTGCATGTTCCATGGACTAGACAGGATATACTGTCATTTACAAATGACTTTCCAAAATTGAGAGAGAAGCCAGTAGAATGGTACAGACAAGTGGAGAGATTTGTGAAAGTTTCAAAGGTGTTGTGGATAGACTTAGATGGATTGTTTGATATAGTAGTGCCAGCTGATTTGTGGACAGAATGTAAGATTACTATTGATTGGCCAACTGTAGAATATCCAAGGGATGCTAAAACAGGAGCGCCAGGACCAGAAGTGATGAAGTATGACCAAGTAATTACCTTTTTGAAGAATAAGATTCCACCTAAAGAAACAGATTGGGTAAAAATAGACAGAACAACGCAGGAAAGTAAAGAATCAGTGCATGCTTATTACGAAAGGCTGTTGTTGGTTTTCAAACAGTACAGTGGTTATGAGACACTAAATGAGAAGGATATGAGTCATTTTGTATATAGATTTGTGTATGGATTGAAACCAGAGATAAGTGAAATGATTAAGCAGCATATGATTTGCTGGCAGAATAGCACAGTTGACGAAGTTTTGAGATATGCTAAGTATTGCAGTGATGATATTGAGAGTAGACAGCGTAAATTGAAAGAAAAAGCCATGTGGGCACAGGTGAAAGTTGCAGAGAAGCAAGAAGCTCAATTGAGTAATACAGGTAATGAAGCAGGACAGGCTAGATCTCGACCAAATATAGGTAAAGGAAAAGGACAAATGAGCATAGATGAGGCAAAGAAAAAGTGGCCATGCCACAACTGCGGAAAGCTAGGGCATTGGAGAAACGAGTGTAAATTTCCTCCAAAACTTAATGTGGAAAATCAATCATTAAATTCACAGGTGCAGAGTGAGGTAGTTACTCAACAGAGTCAGGTGCCACAACCACCACTTCCCAAGAGTGTTAACCAACAGAAATACAGTGCAGAAACAGGATTCTACGGAGGAGAACAGGTAACACAGTTGCCGCGTGCAGCTGCCATTTCTCAATATTGGTTACGACAGGATGAGGATGAAACGGATGAAAGCTTCTGACGGTGCCTAGGAGAGGGGGAAGAGTGCGTGCTTGGCGAAACTCTAGAGGTAGATCAGTCTGGTCCATTTGTGGATGGAGAAGTGAATGGTGCGAATGTAACATTCCTTGTGGACACTGGAGCTACCCGTTCTACTGTTAGGTCAGTGGAAATTCCAAACCTTCCTCTCTCAGGTGAACATATCCAAGTAGTTGGAGTTTCAAATCAGCAAATTAAGACGCCTCTTACTAAATTAGTGGAGGTAAAGATTGGTCCATTTAGTGAAATGCACCGATTTGTGGTATGTGATTGTAGTCCCGTGAACCTATTAGGACGCGATCTATTGTGCAAGATGAATTGCACTATCTATTGTACTCCAGATGGAATTGCATTTCAGACCCCAGATGAAGATGTGCTGTATAAAATGACAATGGTAAATTTAGAACCAGAAGTAAATGATTTGTTTCCTGTATTTGATGCAGAGAAAATCCCAATTGAATTAAAAAAGACAGTGACAGAAGAAGTATGGGATTTTACAGGAGAAGATATAGGATTAAAGAAAGAAGTAGATCCCGTTAAAATAACCGTAAAAGAAGGAACGAGTTACCCAAATACGCCCCTGTATAAATTGACACCAGAAATAATTGAAGGGATAACGCCAGTAATAAACAAAATGGTGGAACAAGGGATTCTAAAAGAAATCATGAGCAGTCCATGTAATTCGCCAATAATGGGACTGAAAAAGCCAAACGGAACATATAGAATTGTACAGGATTTGAGGAAGGTAAACAAAATTGTAGTGCCTTGTTGCCCAATAGTACCAAAGCCTGCTGTGATTCTATACCAGATTCCACGTGAAGCAGAATGGTACACAGTAATTGATTTATGTCATGCATTTTTCTCTATTCCATTGCATCCAGATATCCAGCCATTATTTGCGTTTAGGTTTGGAGAGCGTATTTTGGCATGGTGCCGAATTCCTCAAGGGTACACAGAAAGCCCCTCAATCTTTAATCAGATTCTAAAGAAATCGTTGGAAGATTTAAAAATGCCAGAAAAGTCAGTGATGGTTCAGTATATTGATGACCTACTGGTGGCATCAAAAACGAAGGAAGCATGTGTCAATGATACAATTGCTTTGCTGAATCATTTAGCAAAAAGAGGACATAAAGTGTCCCCATCAAAATTGCAGTTTTGTCAACAAGAAGTCCAGTATTTAGGGCATAAAATTGAGAAAGGAGTACGAAAGGTAACGACTGAAAGAATAAAAATGATTCAAGGAATGAGAGCTCCAATGACGCAAAGAGAGGTAAGAATGTTTCTGGGAATGGTTGGATATTGTCGACAATGGATAAGCGGTTTTTCGCTGATTGCTAAACCGTTGCAAAAACTAAAAACTGACAAAGAAGGATGTTAAAGATCCTTTTGAAATGAATGATGAAGAAATGAAAGCATTCAGAGAGCTGAAAAAGAAATTATGTGAGGCTCCAGCATTAGGAATGCCTGACTATGAGAAAGATTTTGAGTTGTATTGCAGTGAAAGAGATGGATGTGCATTTTCAGTCTTGGTACAGAGACATGGAACTATGAAAAGACCCATTGCATATTTTTCAGCTGTTTTAGACCCTGTAGCGAAAGCGTTGCCTGGATGTTTAAAAGCAGTTGCTGCTACTTGTGTGAGTCTGGAACAGAGTGAAGGCATAGTGATGGGATATCCACTGAGAGTATATGTTCCCCATTCTGTGGAAATTCTCTTGACAAGAACGAAAACCCAATACATGACACATAGTCGGCTGACTAGGTATGAAAAAGTAATTTTGAGTGCAGATAATGTGACCATTGACAGATGTATGAATGTGAATCCTTCGACATCTTTACCAGATGAAGAGAGTGTAATTGAAATGGATGAAGTAGATCACGATTGTCTGAATGTGCTTGAATATTGTACGAAACCGAGATCAGACATACGAGATGAGCCTTTAAAAGATTCAGATTATATTCTGTTTGTGGATGGCTCATGTTTGAGAACGAGTGATGGAGTTCTAAGTGCAGCGTATGCGGTTTGCACAGTAGCAACTGTAATGGAAGCATCTTGTCTGAAAGGGATACAGTCTGCCCAAGTCGCAGAACTAGTAGCTCTGATTCAAGCATGCAAGTTGGGAAGAAATGTACGGGTTACGATTGTGACAGATAGCCAGTACGGCTTTGGGGTGGTGCATGATTTTGGTCAGATTTGGTCACAAAGCGGTTTCTTGACGTCTGCAGGAACGCCAATTAGAAATGGAGATTTTGTGAAAAGGTTGCTTGAGGCGATACAGCTGCCTAAACAGATTGCTGTTGTGAAGTGCAATGCACATAAAAATGGGGAAGACTACATAACTGTCGGTAATAAATATGCTGACGAGATTGCACAGTACTGTGCAAAGAATGTGGTTTCTTTAAACAGGAACCGAGAAAGAGAGCATATTTCTTGTCCTTTGCTTTTTACTAACCTTGTTGAGACATGGGATGAGGTGAGGCAGTTACAGGAAGCAGCAGATGATGAGGAAAAAGATACATGGATAAAAGCAGGATGTAGAAAACATGAAGAAAATGATGTATGGGTTTACAGAGATGAAAGACCAGTTATGCCTGATAGTATGATTTCTGACATGGCACGGATGTACCATGGACAAGCCCATATTGGGAGAGATTCAATGATCAGACTGTTTAGACAAACATGGTATAATCCAAAATTCAGAGCCATAGCTGAAAGTCTTTGTCAAAGATGTCTTATTTGTCAACAGTTAAATCCAGGAAGAAAGACAGTAGTGAGTCTAGGAACAATAGGACGAGAAGGAGGTCCTTTCACCAGAATGCAAATGGATTTTATTGAAATGCCCCTGTGCAACAGACTAAGGTATGTCCTTGTGATCGTCTGTTTGTTTTCCCGTTGGGTGGAAGCATACCCGACCAGAAGGAATGATGGAATCACGGTAGCAAAACTTATGCTGCGAGAATTCATTCCGAGGTATGGTTTTCCAGTCACGATTGAAACAGATAGAGGAACACATTTTCAAAATGAATTAGTTAAACTGATTTGTGAAGCACTTAGTATGAAACAGAAACTGCATTGTGCATACAGACCAGAGGCTTCTGGGATAGTAGAGCAAGTGAATGGAACAATTAAGAACACGTTAGGAAAAATGTGTCAAGCTACAGGACTCAAATGGCCAGATGCCTTGCCATTAGTTTTAATGACAATCAGAAGTATTCCGGAAAGGAAAACTGGACTCAGTCCCCATGAGATAATTATGGGACGAGCAATGAGACAAGCATATGTACCTGTCAACAAACTACTGACTATAACTGATGATCTGGTGCTGGATTATTGCAAAGGATTGGCTGATGTGGTGCGTTCTGTGTTTCATCAGGTTGGACCGGATGCGACCACTCTTGAAAGAAAACCAGCTCACGACTTAAATCCAGGAGATTGGGCCCGGATAAAAGTCCACAGGAGAAGAAACTGTTTGGTTCCTCGCTGGGATGAACCACGACAAGTGATCCTGGTGACAACCACTGCAGTCAAATGTGCAGGAGTGAAACACTGGGTGCATGCCAGTCACACCATCAGAGTTCCAGAACCTGAAGATCGACAAGTGAGTCGACATCTGGAAATATTGGATAACAGTTCAGCATCAGAAGCAGAAGAAGAAACTAACAGGGTGCCAGAACTTGAAGATCGACCTGTAAGTCGACATCTGGAAGACCCAACTACAAATGCAACGACAGAAGAAGTAGAGGAAATAGCTGAAGTTCCAGAACCTGAAGATCGATATGTGAGTCGACATCTGGAAATATCAGATACCAGTTCAGAATCTGATACAGATCATTCGGATTGTGAAGAAACTCTGAAAAGAAATTGGAAATTTGAAAGCATAAGAGAAGAAACTGAGCCAGAAGATAGTAACAGTGAGCAACCAAGTACAAGTTGTGGTAAAAATCCTTCGGAAATAATATTAATAGATGAAGAAGGGAGAGTTTCAAACAGAAAGTTAGAAAAATCGGAAGATCCCCGAGGAGCAATAGGGACAGATAGTCAAACAAAAGAACAGGGAAATTTAGAAACAGATAGAGAGACTAACACAAATTCGGAAGAACCTCGAGGAGGGACAGAAATAGGTGAACGAAGGAAGATAAGAAAAGAACCACAAGTAGAGGAAGAAGAAATTATAAAATTCAAAATAAGAGACAATAACGAAAAAACTGAAACAGAGTCTGAAGAAAGTGGAGAAGAAAGAAACCAAAAACTAGAGTCAAGAAAAAGGAATTGGAAAACAGAAAGAGAGGAAAAAGGAAGTGAGGCAAAAAGGCCAAGAAAAGGAGACAATTGGCCCAACGAAGTAAGAAAGTTAAGATACAGAATAATAAGGTTAGATGGAAAAAGTGCTGAACAAGTGAATGAAATAACAAGTCAGAAAGAGCAAGAAAAACAAGGTGGAAAACACTTGCAGAAAACAAAAAGAGTAAAGAAGGTAAATCCGAAGTATAGATCGCCTGAATGGTTGATTCTTGCTTTGACTGATTTCAAAGAAGAAAAGAACACTCACGAGAACCCAGAACACAGAAACCTAATGGGTGAAGGTGAGGTGCAACAAACTTGAAGAAGTTTAAACAACTTCTACCGGACTTGACAAAACACTGGATCTGACGAACTTCTACCGGATTTGACTAAAAAAAAGAATTCTGAAAAGAATTAAAAGAAAGTACCAAGCAAAGACAAAAACATTGGAGTGCAGAGTGGCAAATAAGTAATTTTCTGAGGTGTAGTGACACAATTTTCTGGAAAACAAATAAATAAGGTTATAAAACAAAATGGAGAATACTAGAGATAGAAAATGTAAATGTGAGTTTTTAAGTAGATGGTGTAAGATGTGCTGCTTTTGTACAGGATTATTAATGACAGTATGGGTGGTTTTAGCAATCACTATTCCAATTAGTTTAGCTGTAGTAGAAACGTCTAATAAAACAGAGAAAGAAAAAGGAGCTAACACTCAAGAACCAGTTATATTAAAGAGTAGTGCAGAATTACATAAGGACAAATCAATAACAGATTTTTCTAAGAATGTGTTTACTAAATTATTATATGAATATGTAGAAACAATGGATGTAAGAGATTGCTATGTTTGTATGCAATTGCCTGCATCTGTAGCAGAGGGTGTGACTTATCATCACCTTCCTTTGACGTATGGAATAACATGTAGTGTTTTAGCAAGTTTATTTTATAAAACAGGTAGATTAGAATATTATTACACTGACATAGATAAGATTTTTGCGAAAGTTTCTGTAGTTCCCGAGCTAAACAAAATAAAAGAGGGAAAAACGTTTGGTGAATATTTTTAGAAGATAAGATTTTAACATTAGATAATATAGTTAAATACAACCTTACCTGTGAGTTAAAGAAGGAAGAAAAAGTATTTTTAGAGATGGTTGAAGAAAGAAGAGTGAAATTTCAAAGAAAAGTGATAGAAGAAACAAAAACACCTCTTTGGGCATTTGAGGAAGACAATCATGACAAGAAAAAGACAAATGCAGCTATGACTCTGAATTGGCCCCAACAGGGAAGGTTGTGCATTAGAAGAAATAAGACAAGATATGACAATTATTTTGTGGGTTCCAGTATTTGCCATGACAATTATCAAATTTTAGGCAGATGGGGATTCAAAGGGGAAAAGATCCAATATTTCCAGGGATCTATTATGTTTGCGGTAATAGGGCTTATTATAGGTTACCGGACCATTGGTATGGGTCATGTTATTTAGGCCTGGTCTTGCCAAAGATTTTTCATATGGATAGAAAAGAAAAAGGAACACACAAAATGATAAATACCTTTACACGTAGAAAAAGGGAAAGTTTTTCAGAAATAGTAGGTGATATTTTTGGCGCATTGATACCAGCAGTGGGAGTATCTTTGAATGCATTTAGAATTCGGAAATTATCCACAGTGGTAGATCGTTTATCTACAGATACTGCTGGAGGGTTCTTGATGGTAAATACCGAGATGGTTGCCATGAGAGCTATGGTGATGCAAAATCGACTTGCCTTTGACATTCTTTTGGCAAAAGAGGGCGGAGTCTGTGGAATGCTGAAAGTCCAACATTGTTGCACTTACATTCCAGATAAAAGTGAAAATATACAAAAGTATATAACGAATATTACAAGTTTGCACAAAGAACTTGTTCCACTGGAGGTTGAAAGTGCTTTTGGAAAACTTGGTAAAGGGTTTTCTTCAGTAATAAATTGGTTAACAAGAATGAGTGGATTAATAATAGGGAAAGTTATAATAATAGCAACCATGATAATAATAATAATTTTAGTGCTGAAGCTTGTAATTACATGTATAAAGAGAAGAAGAAGACAGAATAAAATAGAAAAAGAAAATATGATAAACAAGGAGAGAGAGAGAGAAATGGGTGAAATAGAGTTAGAAGAAATAAAAGAGAACATGTACAAGAAGACGAAGAGACAAGTTGAAAGGGATACAGTTGTGTAAACTAACAAAAGCAAACGGATAAAAGATATATGCTGTCTGAAAGAATTGTATAACTTAGGTTTTGTGGTGATATTAAAAATCACCAAAGGGGGGAGTTGATGGAGCAGGGTAAATGAAAGAATTTTAACCTCCTAATAATTTTCGTAAAATAAGTAATAAACACGTTCGTTTAAGTAAATAACCAACAATGTATGTTACATGTAAAGGGTTAAAGGTAACACGCTATTTTGTGTGCAAATTAATCTACTTATAATTGTTTACGTGTCTAACATAACGTAATATTTGCGTACTAATAAAATAATAAACGCATGATTTGTGCTTTTAAATAAAACGTGTGGTTGCAAAATAAAGCAATGGTAAGTAAGGGACGGCTTTAAATGTTGCTTTTTGCTAGGTAATACCTAATTGGGGTACGTAGAAAAACGGGAGGGAAACGAAAGGGTTTATATTCTTTATTTTTAACAATATTTTGTTTATCTTTGAAAATAGTGCGCTTAGGCCTGTTGAGCAGCGATATAAAATAGCCGCCATAAGCTAGAATACGCATGTCCAAGAAGCCGTGTGGTAGAGGAGAGAGGCTGTGAAAAAGGATGACCACGTGTTCATGCTGAGAGGCTAAGACGGAAGTATGGTCAAGGCTATTGTGACCTTTCTGAGCAGATGTATGCCAAGATGATCAGCAAGAAGCGTGAGAAGTCAAACTGAATAAATGGACGGAACTGTTGAATCTAAAAAGTAGCAGAAAAAGATACAAATTGGACTGATCGAAACGGATGAGCAATGTCATGAACTGTGGGAAACGATGCAAGCATGGACATTCCACAAGGAACTGGTTAAGACAAGGAAGTTTGATTAAAATGTATATGGGCCTGAGTGAACCAATGAGAGAGAATCACGCCATGAAGATGCAACATTTTTATTCAGTAAGCTAGAATTAGGGTATAAGAAGACCTACTCTTGGTGGGAGGGGTTAGATGCTGGAGAGTGAGATGCTGGAGAGTTAGGTGCTGTAGATGGGTGAAGTTGCGGTTGCTGATGCTGACGAGCTGATGCTGCTGCTGCTATTTTTATTTCCAGTTGAGTATAAGATGCTGCTTTTGGAGAACCTTTTTATTCCTGATAGATTTTTCATTTAGAACTATTAGATTTTTCCAAGACAGATAGATTGATCTCTTAGAGTTCTTGCTATGACAACCTTATTTTTCCGTCTAATAGATATGCATTGCAATTTCAATTTATTCTTATATTGATGATAAATGTAATAATCTGAATAATAAGCTAAAACTTATTTCTTGCTTCAAACTTTATATAAACTCTATTATTCTTTAAACAAATGACTCAGTGATTCTTTTGCTTAATGATTAAGGTAAAATGTTAAAGAGTTTATTGTGATTGAGCTGGTCTTAATCACCACAAACTGATTCCTACTAGTTGGTCCATCGACCAATGAGCGGAATACCTTAAAGCAAATGAAAAACATTATGTCATGTTAAAAAGAGGTATCCCGTCTCCTTCCAGCGAATCGTTTTCTCCTAGGTTAAGGACGGAGGAAATCCAGGGAATAAATGAGTAAGTGAATGTATATGCGGTGTTATGGGCCCCACCGTCATATGGATATAGTTTGTGTGTTGGAGGAATAGCTGCACCTGGATGACCGAAGCATATAGGAGAATAATTTTTATTGTTAGCGCTGGATCAGCGTCGAGCCAAGAGGTGCGCTCGAAACCGAAAGGGCTGCCCCGCTCCTTCTCCGTGCAGCTTCACCAGGAGCCTAGTGTCCCGAAGACCGGAGGAGTCCCAGGCCGGTGCCAGCCTCGCCTCTTCAACCCCAGGTAACGCTCTCGGCTGTGTATGCGCTGGGGAACTGCTTTCCTGTTCACGGACCGGCTCTCTATTCCGGCGTGGAAACCTTGCACGGGGCATAAAAGCACACAACAAGAGGCACAGAATACTTTACAGCTATTTTTTTTATTGTATTCACGTTGCACAAAGAATCTACCAGAACCGTATAATGCACACGAGCTTCGCCGCAACTTTTACACTGTTAACCCTACCCTTCCATGTGCAGTGCACGGTAAGGATTCAACCCGTAACGGCCGAATGCGCCCCCGCTCGCCGGTCATGTTACACTTTAGCGCGTCCTTAGTGAAGGGTCTTAATGCCTCTGAGTAGAGCTTTCTCCTCTCACTGCCCTGCCCTGGAGGACACTGCTGAATGACCCGAAAAGCAGCACAATTGTGGAGGCCCCCTGTTTCCCCTCCCGCACTGCCCGTGCCTCCATGGGTGCCGCAGGGCCTCCTGGCATTGCTGCACGCTGGTGGGGTGAGAGGCGAACTCCGCAGAGACTGCTCAGGGCCCCAGCAGCAGAAGGTGAGGGGAGCCAGCCCGGGGTTGTGCTCACGCTGAGCGACCGCCTTGTTTTAACGGTTGCTTTCTGCCCGTCGCAGCAAACCAGCTCACATCTCGCGCTGCCCACCCCACACCACCACTTTCTGCGGCTTTCTGCCCATCACAGCAGACCAGCTCACGTCTCGCGCTGCCCTCTCCACACCACCACTTCCTGTTTCTGCTTGCTTTACTTCTCCAGTCACTGCTCACTACAGCCGCCTCTTATGCAAAACAGGTAACCGGAGGCTGCTTCTCCATACATCCTAATTGCTGGAGCACATCGCGCCTCAGGTGCCTGCCTTTGCCCGTGAAGCAGCCCCGTTACCGGCATCACTGCCCCAGTTTATCCCACAGATGGCTGAGTCTCCGCGCCTGTCACACAGGTAACTGGAAGCTGCTTCTCTGTGCTTCCCGGACCAACACAAGCTCCAAATGTTAACACATGTACAGCCCATAAATAGTGCATTCCGTGACTCGCAGTGCTAATAACCTTAAGCTTCCAGCGAAGCCACTTGAAGGAATGCAAACAGTAGAAAATATTTTCATTTCAGTAGAAAATATTTTCATTTCGGGTCACTATGTTAAAAGTATGTGCCGCGCAGCTCATTAAAGCAGTTGCTCAAAAGTGTTTGCCAAAGTATTCAACAACCACAGAGCTGGTTATTACTTAGCTCTCGCTGTCTTGCTGAATAAAAGCCACATTTCTTTTTTAGTGAAGTCTCAGTCTATTTCTGTCTCTTTTAAGAGCAAATTCGGTTTTCCTATTGTAATGTTTGTATACTGTTTTTTCATGACCTTTTATGTTATTTAATGAAGTACATTGCATACGATGTTGTGTGCTCTCTGTTGACGTGGGTCCCTTGCTCACTTTGCCACTGGATTCAAGCAAGCCTGGCTGATGACGGCTGAAATGCCAGAAACCGGTCCTAGGATGCTTGTTTCCGGTCCAGGGAAGACATGGCTTGACAGTTCGGGCTGGACTGTTCCCATGAGGCACAGGGTCAGACTGATTTGCATATGGCCATGTCTGAACTGGGGTGGTGGAGTGAGCTAAAGAATGATGATGGATTAAACCCAGATCAGTTGACTGGGGGTGAGTGTTTGATTGGCTCAAACGTTCCGTCCATCATCCCCTTTTGTATCGCTTTGGTCGCCCTAAGTTGGCGGGGGTATGCCCAGACGTGGGTCCCTTGCTCACTTTGCCACTGGATTCAAGCAAGCCTGGCTGATGACAGCTGAAATGCCAGAAACCGGTCCTAGGATGCTTGTTTCCGGTCCAGGGAAGACATGGCTTGGCAGTTCGGGCTGGACTGTTCCCATGAGGCACAGGGTCAGACTGATTTGCATATGGCCATGTCTGAACTGGGGTGGTGGAGTGAGCTAAAGAATGATGATGGATTAAACCCAGATCAGTTGACTGGGGGTGAGTGTTTGATTGGCTCAAACGTTCCGTCCATCATCCCCTTTTGTATCGCTCTGTTGAAGCAGGCACGATGTGCTGTCCACTTTCTGCAACCCTTTCTCGTTTTACTTCATGTACGAGGCAGAATAGGGGATATTTAACTGCTTATGAAGTCCAACGCACACGATGTCTTGCCGCTATATTTTTTTGTGAGAAGAAAGGGTAAGGTCACCTTTAATTGCATCGTGATATTTGACCGGCACACGGATACAATAACTTATTTTTTGAAATTCACCAACTTCGATGTACTTCTTTATCCCCAGTATCAAGCTAAATGTTATTTAAGCCATCTTTTGTTTACAATAATTTCTATTTTCTACAAAAATTTAACTACAATGGCCTTTCGTTCCTTACATTTTGATTGCACGCCGTTTTTTTTTCACTGTCCCATGAAAATTAGCTTGCCTGATTAATGTGGTGTGCAAATTAAGTTTTCCTATTATACTGTTTGTATACTGTTTTTCGTGAATTTATGTTATTTTAAGAAGTACATTGTATTCAAGTAGGCTCGATATGCTGTCCGCTTTCTGTAGTTTTAGCCATATTTTCTATATATACACATCTATACAAAACTATATATTATTGACTACTATAATTACACTATGTTTGCCTCCTACATAAGCCTGGTCAGGTGGCTTACTAGACTGATGCACACATTGTAGCAGCCTGTGTTCCAATTCATGGTCACAGGTTCAAATCCTGATGTGCCCACTTAGCCTTTCATCCTTATAAAGTCGATAAAATCAGTAACTGCTTTTTTGAGGTTTCTTTTTTAAACTGATTTATAATATACTTATTATTTATCAGCCCCATTGTTGTTGATGTCTGCAGTGTTTAATATGCTGTTAGTATTTTGTAATTGCCACTGCTTAATATGAGGCGATGGCTCCCATTACTCAGCACGGCATTTAATTATAAACACCGGCGCTTTTCGTCAAACTCCTCCTACAGGTATTAGACTGCTTTTTATAAGCTCCACTTAAGGAAATATTAAAATTTGGGTACAAACGTGCAAATGACGTTCTTTGTCCAAGCTCACAGGATGTTACACCGATTACCAAGACTCAAACTTTCTTGCTCAACTCTAAATATGGTCCCCTTCACTGGTATGCCACAGCTTTTCCATTATGGCATTTGCCTCAGCTAATTTATTGACCATGTTGTTGGTGTACGCAGTGTAATGCCTATGCATGTTGCGCCATATCCTTTAACTAAGTGCATTTACCTCTCCTATTCTGTTTGTTTCTCCTCACCATTCACTTATCTCCTCCGCTCCCTTTCTCTTCTTTTAAACCCTCTTACATATTTTCTTTTACCATTTTCTCCTTATCTTTCCTCTTCTCTACTAATTTCTCTCCACTATCTCCCTCACTTCCTCCATCAATTGCTTCTGCCTCTTAGCCACTCTCTCCTCTTTTCCTCCTGTGGTAAGAGCCAGGACGCATTTGCAGGCCCCGATAGCGAGCTTTACTGCTATGCATTGCCATTTACAACACTAGTAGAAATTCCGGAGCCATTTTTCACACCTCCTTCCTTCTCCAACCCTTCTTGCATAAACTACAAAAAGGTGTGAATGGTAAATCAGACTGCATAATCTAGTGTGTAGCAATGGTATAGCTCGTCAATCCCTAGTGGCACAGCAGCCAAAATTCAACACACCACATAACTGAATTACACTACATAACACTCCACAACACAAAAAACCATTTCACATAGTTCCACTCCACAACACACAATTCCACTACACACACCTCCGATACACTAAACACCACATTACTAGCCACATAATTCCACTGCACACCATACCACATATTTCCACTACACAAATCCACTCCACAACACACAATTCCACTCCACACAATTCCACAACTCATTCAAATTCAACCCACATAATTCCACCACACATCACATACATACATGGGTAAAACACATTGCCATTTACAATGCCAGTAGCTCTAACTCAAACAAATGCGAGACCTATTGCATTTCCAATGCTTGTTTAATCATATCAGCCAGAGGAGCGAATACAATTATTTTTCTTCCACTAGCTTGGTATTTTTAAAGTTTTCTCTTTGTGTGTACTACTTAACCCACTCCATTAATCAGCATTAATCAGCATAGGTGTATAGGAACATTACTAACTCAGTGCTCCTGTGCAGTCACATGTCGCAGCACGCCCCTCTCCTTAGCAGGTCAGGGATGGACCCTATGAGGAAGCATGCCACCAAGGGGTAACCCTGGTGGGTGAGGGTTACTTTAAAAAGAAAAACTTTTTTCCTTTTACGACGAGGTTGGAGTTTTTTTCGCTAATATTGTTTATTTTTTAGCCTGTGGAGGGACTCCTTTTGGTAACTTTTACATAGTCTGGAGGACGAGTCCTCTCTTTTCACCTCTACCTACCCCCTTTGTTTATGATATGGTCTGGTACTTATTCACAGGTCTCCAGAGTAGTGGTTGTGCATGTCCACAATACCCTTACACCTCTTACCAAAGATGTCCGTAGTGTCCGGGATTAATCCTCCACAGTGATTAGGAAGCACATAATTTTGTGGGTTTTTCAAACTCGAATGTTTCAAAAGCCTAAACACATTATTGTGTTGAACTTTGTTTCCCATGCTGCTATATGATGGCAGTGCCGCCACCTATTGCTATTCCTGTAAATTGCAGACCTGCTGTCCATGCACACGTAACGCAACATGGACTTACTAATGCGAGTGGTGCTTTCATCTTTGTAGTTGAAGTGGATTCCGCTCATCGCTTTGAAGTCTTTTACTCTTAGGTCGATTTTCCAGCTGTGGTTGGTTATACAAACACATTTCATACATACACTACACCTCAACAGGAGTATACAGACCGTATGCGCTCATGGAAATACCTTTGTCTCATTGGGAACATCGTACCTGGTTCCTAGGCGCCTTCACATGTCGCTTCACCTGCACGCATAGGTCCCCTCAGTAACTAGGGGGCAACTTGGCCAGCCTTAACTGGATACACAACTTATTCTGATACGCCTAATCAGAATCTTATAAAAACACAAGGCTTATACCTTGGTCTAGTGGCTCTATATAGATGCTTAACTCAATACATTTCGTGCATCTTGATGGTTCAGCCAGTAACAATTGCACTGCCACGGCAAGCCCAGATGGCCATGGTGTCAACAACTAGTCCTGTAATTGTTCATTCAGTTATGGGCAAAACACCCACTAATTGTGAGAAAATTCCATTTTGGATCACCCAAAAAGTAGACCAAATTGAAGCTGTGTTTCCCCTTCCGTGCTTACCCCACAGGATGGTTCCTGCTTTAGGAGACTGCATCACTTGGGGGACAGTGTTCGCCGCTGTCTATATGATCAGTTACAGCACTCCCTTGATGTCAGTCTTGACAGATGTATTATATCAAATACAGAATGAACACAGGGCAGCTGCTGCCCTGGATTTGGGGGATGAAACTAATGGTTAACTTTCCCGTAGTATCCGTAATAATTCTGTCTAACATTAAAGGTGAAGCAGAATCTCTGGCTATACACCAGCGTCTCAAAGCGGTTACACAAGCCGATCTGGAACATGACCTGCCTATCATTATTGCTGATATTTACACATCCTTTGGACGCAATAAGGAACCAGGCCAACTAAATCACCACTTGGCAAGTCTAGTCCAGACAAGGAAGCCAAGCAGACCTGTGAGTTTGCTAAAAAAAACATGGGATACATCTAAACAACCTCAGAAAGGTAAATCTCGTGGAGGGTCTCCACCCCCGGACTTCTCTGAGAGGCAATACGATTTTCGTGATCACACTAAACATAAGACTCCAGATAGGTACGACAGGGGAGAGCGATCTGAATGCATACAAGAAGAGTACGTGAGACTGAAAAAGGACGCACAGCGCTCTTCTGATGTGAAGCTAAAGAAGGAGGAAATACCTCCTCTATAAAAAGCCCCTTTCAAAAAAAGAGGCTATAACCGCTAAATATGCCACAGACACTGAGAACCCTTCTCCTGAACAGGAGTTGGGTAGTGACTCTCCTCCACAGTGGGGCAGAATTCACCATAGTGCGTCAAAATCTTCAGGAGTTTCTGGCAGTGAGAGGAACTGATACCTTTATTACAGTTGAGACTCCTGACAGGCTGGTAGCCCCTCTGGATAGAATATATGATCTACACATCCACATTGAGGGTGACATACAAAGTACCATTAAAGTAATAATCTGGGAAAATGTAACCTTGTCTTATGATATCCTTTTGGCAGAGGTCAACTGCCCCCGCAGTTTGTACAGAAATCCCAACACGGTGAGGATGTAATATTTCCTTCTTTTTCAGCACTTGTCCCTGATCAAGTTCAGCAAGCTTATGCAGCTGAATGGGCCCTTGCACTGGCCCCTGTATTCTATCTCAACCATGTCGGCTGGGATAAGGATTCTCCTTATCATATTATACCCATAAGGTCCCGCCCACAAGTGCAAACCCTGTGTCTCTCAAATGAATAATTCCCTTTTTTCTGCTCTGAAACCGGATCATACATATTGTATAGTCTTAGACTACCGACATTTAAACAGTCATACACGCAGTTTTGTAATACAGAATACACATAGTAAGGCACTTATAAACAATATAGCTCATAGAAAATACAAAACAACCTTAGATATTTAAAATAGTTTTTTCAGTCAACATCGAGCAAGGCACTTCGTCAAGACAGATTCAGTGCGGGTTCGCCGGCTTGACTTTCTGCAAGGCCCTGGTCAAAATCTGCAAGTCTGGAGTTCTGGAGCTTTCAGCGGGACAAACCTGAAATCCAGGCCGGGTCGCGGTTGAAGGTAGCCGGCTTGGCTCAACTTATGGGTCTTTTTCCAAAAGTTGCTCCACACTTCTCCAAACTTCTGGAACTTCTTCCTGAAGTTCCTCTTGAGGGTTAAAAGTGTCCAAAAGACAAACCAAAGGTCTGGGATCTCCTAGATGGTCCTTGTGATGTCTGGACTGCAATTCCCACAATGCACCTAGCCAAATCCTTAACAGTTCACTGGACGCACTCCAGGATGGGGACTCGAGGTGGAGATGATGCAGGTGGGCTCTGTTGACCTGTAGCTTACAGGAGCTCCACTCCTTAGACTTTCAGAGTTAGGCAAAGTCCTTGTATTGCTGAGTCCCACAGTGGGCAGCAGGTGCTGTCCTGGTGAGTGCAGTCCTCTTGGTGCAAGCCAAGTAGTCAGCAGGGCAGTCCTTCTTCTTGTCTCTTTAGGCAGCAGATCTGAGGAGCTATGCAGCTCTTCCATATTTATCCAGTGTTCTTGGGTGTCAAGCAGGGGGGGCACCCATGAACAATGGGATGCAGGTTGCCACCCAGGTGTATGGCCACTTCCTCCAAAGTGTGGCATATTCTTGTCCCAGAGAGCACCATTCTCTCAAAATCCAGCATGGGGAAAGTGTCTCCAGAGGAGCTGGATCAGGCTAACTTTCCTAAACACTCCCCTTCCAACCCTCTCCCTAATCTACTTACAGGGGCTCTGGTGTAGCTGGGGGTAGCAGGATATGGGGATCAGACTGTGCTGTTCTAAAGTGCCATTCTCTCTTTGAAGACCAGTTTGGCTACCCCTCAGCCCTTTCCTTCCAGATGCTCTGCAGCCTATACTTCTCCGCCCACAGGAAACCCATTGTCTCCCTAGCAGGGCTTTTAACACCTCATTAGAGCAGCTCTGGCTCAGCGTGGGAAAGGCTGGCCAATCAGGAGAGAGCAGCTGAAAGGCTGGATTTTGGCTCAAAGATAAGAAAGTTTAATAACCTCTTTTCTGTCATATATTATTAAAAATCTAATAGTAGTAAGTTGTTGGATTTATCTTAACTATTAATTTGATACTTTGAAGTATATTTATGAGGCTCCTACCAATATTTATGCCCCCCAAACATCCATGCAATGTGTGACAGGCACCACATGGTGCCTGGCACATGGTGTGTGGATGTTTAAAAACATCCCTTTTCTCCTGCGGCTTGTGCTGCAGCCCTTTTCCAGGCGGCAGCACAAGCCTCAATATAAAAAGGGATGTTTCCGACCGCCTACATGGCAATCACATCATAATCTGGCAGGTGGGACCACTGACTACTTGTCGGGCGGGCGCAATCCTGTGGGGATGGTGGTTGGATGCTCGTCTGACCGCCATCGTAATGAGGCCCTACATGCCTGGGAGTGGCTAAATTTGAAGACTTTAATGCCCCAAATGTTCCCTCTATTGCCCGCTTTGAACATTGGCAAAATATGACAAATTACACAGAAGAACAACTGAACAGTATGTTGCAGAATGGTACATTTCATTCCACACTTTCAAATCCTCACGCGTTGTTATTGTGGCCAGTAGATGCAAATGGTTGTCATGCTCGTTTTCTGAATTCCACACTGAGGTTTAAGGCAAGAAGGCCCAACCCCTGCTACTCCCACTCATAGCATTCGGAAATTGTCACCACCTATTCGGTGGAGAACATGTGTCAACAATGGTTGGAGTATTCCACGCTATCTGCAGATAAACAACATCTTTGTCTCCTGTTCAAAGATATGGATTTATCTAATTTTGTATTAAGCCGTAAGTCCCCACGTAATAAAAGATTAATTTATGCTACATATAACGAAATTTGAAAATTGTCACAAATGAAAGCTTCTGCACATTTAAGACTAATTGATCAAGATAATTTGGATACAGTCCTTGCTGTTGTTGAAAATAGTATTAATACGCTGTCTTCTTGTATTTATAATTTGAATAACATTAGGTCATCTGTTATTGATATCATACAAAGTGACATGCTGACACTGTATCATGTTAGATCAATTATGCAGTTCAGCTGGACACTCCAAACCCTCAAAATGGGCGTGTACTCTGGAGTTACTTAAATTCTAGTCACCTGTTTTTGCCCTTTAATTTGAGACGCAAACAACAATTATGGTGAAAAAGGATGCCACGTCCACAATGTTGCACTTCGACAAGTTAGAACAGCTCCCATTTGCAATAGCCAAAGCACCTTCTGCTGTTAATACACAGCCTAATATCATTGCCAATATCAACATTTCAATTCACAGCTTGCAAGAAACATTTCCCAGTCTGTAGATGTTAACCCTAGGAGGCAGCTTCATTCATGAATTATGGCCACTCCCATTTTCGTATTGCTGTGAACCTTACAACAAGTAGTTCTTCCTTACTGGGAAAGGAATGTGACTCTTCTGTGGGACATTCACTAGTTTGCAAACGTGTGACCATTCACGGCGCATTTAATGCATCAGTAGCGAATTTGGCCTCCTATCTAAAAGGAATACCAGCCCCCCCCAATACTGCCACTTCTCACAGTCCTCTCAAATGGAAGGTATTTAATGCGAAGCAATCAGGACTGTTGCAAAATGCGAACTGGGATACATTTTATCAGTTTCCTAGCTCGTCACCTGTTGTAATAATGTCCTATTCCCCCCCACCGCAAGGGGTCATGGATAGCTCATTGTGGCCTTCCATTCCAATTTTGAAGGCAAATTTCAACAAGCTAAGCAAACTCAAAGCACTATTGGTTCAGAAAGAAGTAGCACTAACATCTGCTCAAGAAACTTTTGAATTAGAAGTTGCAAGGACATCCTGTGAGATACAGTCCTTGTTGAACACAAACCTCCCATTACACTTCGGCAAATTAGTTCATTGTATTTTTAATGCATCTAAAACTGTCGGACTGGCCCATTTTTTTTAAATTGTCGCCTCTGGCTTGGTCAGTTAATTGCAAACCATCTTTGGAGTAATACTGACTTTTACTCGTTCCCTTTTCTCCAGTGTGTTCAGGGGTTTCCCCGCTGCTGTTATTCCTCATTTGGGGCATTTTATTTTTATTTTTTTTCTCCGCAATGAATGTGTTTGCTTGGTACTGGACCTACCACCACTCCACCTGTGCCGTGAGTGCAATCTTCGATTCTTAGGAATCCATATGCTCCAGGAACTGGAGCTTGATTGGTCATTGTCATTCCAACCTGACTGGTTTACCTGCATGCAAGTGGTGTTTCACTGCCTCTGGTGCCCTTTTGAAAGGGCACTGAATATTTGCGTGCCTCTATCGATGCCGACTCCCATGGACATAGAGTACATTAGCGACCCATTTTCAAAGTTGCACCTTGGGCCTACGGCTCCGTCAGAATACGAGCTATGAGACATTCCTTCTGTGGGAGACGAGTGCAATGGCACATGGAATACTAAATACTGGCTCTAATAACACAGGTGCAGTTTACCTGGCTAAGTTCTCAGCATCGGCTGAGACTGAGGATCATGTCTGTTCTCTGGAACTTGTTAACTGGGCTGTAGACCAATCATTGTCTGTGGAGATGGAATCCGTTCTGGATTCACTCGCCTTTGAATTTGCGAGTAACATCATGGATACCTCCAACACATCATAAATTCGGCAAATTTTCAAAATTGACATTACACTTTTTCCTCAATTACTTGCAATGCTATGCTTCTTAGCTGAGCTTTGAATTTGCTTATCTTGAGCCTTACACCTTTTATTATTTAGTTTGTCATTGTATCACTGCCCTGACCAAAGGGGAGGTGTCATGAGTCCCCTATAAGGCGCACTGTAGTTTTCCTTAGGTTAGCATAGCTACACACGTAATAGGCTGCTTTTGCTTTGCACACATTAAGCAGTAACACACTTGTGTTTGTGCCACACTGTTATTTTCAAAATACGCTGCACATGTTTTGTTATTTAGCATTTATGCTGTAACGCTGTCTGTACATCATGCAAGGTCAAACAACATTGTACCCTGCTTTCCTCTGTGGTCAGACACTAACACCTAGACCTAATAGAGAGATCCTGCTGCTGTTTTTCGAATTGTACAAGTCTTATCATATAAGCTGAGGCTTGCCGTTCTAAAAACAGAGCATAATGAGGCTTGCAGAGAAAAGGTCCTGTGACGAATGAGCTGCGTGCCTGGGATGCAGACCCACTGTTTATGACTCTCAAGTATGGGGTCCGGCACTCATCCCAGAGATCTTTAGTATAACATTGTGCTTTCATAGTAAGTGTAGGCCTAGGCTATTTTGTCATTCGCTATGACAGGGCTTTTCATTGTGTACAGTTTATTAATTGTGTAAATCACATTATTGACATGTATATGTCTCCTAATTGCAGCACATTTTCTTCATGATATAGCACGCTAGTTCAAATAAATATTGTAAGCTTTTTTCGTGACTCTTTCCTTTTATTGTTGACATGTGAGACTGAGAGAATGAAAGGTGATAACCTGTTACCGCGACTCCTGAGAGAGTTCAGAGTGTTGTGTTCTGGGGTGATAATGTATATGTCTCTGAAAGGTTAGCAGGGCAGATAAAGCACTATGAGTTCATCTGGATTTGGGCCCATAGGTACTGATGTGGTATGGCAACTGAGTCCCTACATGCTGACGTTCCATGATCCAGGCATAGTTCTGTTTCTAAGCAGAATCCCTGCAACAGTGTAAAAGGTCAATCAATCTCCATTAAACAGGTCTTTAACTTTCGCATGAGGAGTCTATGTGTGGAAGCTAAAACTAAAGCTTCTATATATCATAACCATTTTTTTCACTCATAATGGATACCCATAGACCAAGCCAGCAAGGGTTACGTTTAGAATATACTGGAAAGATAGCTTGGTTGTTTGGCCTCATACCCCTATTTCTCAGGAGACCTGCAGTTCACTGGATGATTCTAACCAGTTGAGTCAGTGTGTACATTTTGTGTATAAACTGACAGACAATGTAGAAAAGCAACAATGTGGAAAAACATATTTTTAACATACTATTTCCTTGGGGCAATCAGAAGAAATATTTGACAATTCTTTTCACATGTATCCCTCATTCACTTCCCTTTCGGTGAAGCAGTTCAATACACTGTCACCATTTATTCATGGGTGTCTTAGACTGTAAAATTCACCTTCATATCACTGCAGAACACACTTTGTTTTTACACCTGGTCACAAGATATAAAGTCAACAAAGGCGTATTGTCATTAGATGATTGGGCCCCCTCTGACACAGGACTGGTGTTGGAAACTACTGGAATTGGCGGGAGCAGAGGAAGTGCATATGAGAAAGATATGGAAGGACAAGAGGCTGGCAGATTACTTGATCTCGTGGGGAGCTATGATACAGGCCCAACTGACCCTACTGATACCAGACCTCAATGAGGGACTCACCAGACAATAATAGATAGTTAGTGACACAAGGAAGGCAATCTGCCCATGTGATCTGAGGGCCTGGAGCCTGATACAGGTGGGGGACTGATGGAGTGTGTCAGCCCGAGGAAGAAATGAAGGAAGACGTAGGTAGCCCAAGGGCTACACTGACTGGACTGATAGATGGAAGCACAGGGGTGGGGAGGATTAGGTATAAAGAACTGTTGGTATGTTTTAACAAGGTCTGAACTCGGCGGACACAGTTTATCTTAAAAGGTGTGCTATACTGCGCTGAACTTTCTTTTATTGTAAATGTAATCCTGAGACTATACCAGTCGCTTTATGATCCTGAATGTCATACTTCTACTGTATTTGGAGAAATGCTGATGATGCCATCGCTATTCGCCCACTATGGAAACCCATAGGTCAGGTCAAAAATCCATCTTTGATGTTATTGTAGTTTCCTGCACAAGTAGAGAGTAAACTGAAAATGGCAAGGACTCCATGTTCAATAGTTAATGACTCAAACCGTGGAATTAGTGTGCTATTGATGTTTGCTTAATTAGACAAACTATATAGAAATCTGCTTATTTATAAATATGTTTTTTTTCTTTTGCAAAACATAGGAGCTCTTTGAGTGATACATTTCTGCACTTGTTTCCTATAAGCACAGATGGTGCCCCTCTGCTCCCACTTTTGCTCCTACGGCCAATGTAGGTGCAAACATTGTCTTCATTTAGTTACTTATAAATTGATTGTTTTGTAGAGTACAAGTGTGGTGTATGGGGTTACATGTCCGGTTTGCTAGGCATGAAGGTTGACTCTCAATTGTCTCTGCTATACAAATTTTGGGAGTGCTCAAGAGAGTGCAAAACAGCACTTATCAAGCAAAATCAGATTGTTCAATCTCTATCTTTTTAGAGGAAAACATTAGCAATGCAAGGTCTCTGCTTCTCTGTTCCCGCATCAATCCCCTGCATCATGCAGGGCAACAAAATCCTGGCCAACTCCACCAACTCCAAGGAACTTTTCAATGTCATTCAAGAATTCACCAACCCACGCAGCGAAGCCACAGACATCACCCCATCCCAAGATCTCTGCGACAAGCTTGGAACCTATTTCCACCTCAAGATCAAAAACCTCTACGACAACTTCATCGACCATCCAACAGGCACCACAGACGGCCCCCTGCCCCCCAGAAACACCAGCCAGCCCACCATCTCCAACTGGATACCGATCACGGCCGAAGACACCGCCTCGACCATGAAAAGCATCCACTCGGAGGCCCCCACTGACCCCTGCCCCCCTCACATCTCCACAGAGCCGTGGCCACCATTGCACCCAAACTACAACGCACCATCAACACCACCTTCAAAACAGGCACCTTCCCAGACGACTGGAAGCGCGCAGAAGTCAGACCCCTGCTCAAGAAGCCCACAGCTGACCCCACCGACCTCAAGAACTATCGGCCCATCTCGCTCCTCCCCTTCGCAGCCAAAGTTGCAGAGAAAACAGTCAACAGGAAACTGAAACGATTCATTGAAGAGAACGCCGTCCTCGACCCGTCCCAATCCGGATTCCGAAGCAACCACAGCACAGAGACCGCCCTACTCGCCGCCACAGAAGACATCCGCACCCTCCTGGACCAAGGCCACTCCGCAGCCCTCATCCTACTCGACCTATCAGTGGCCTTCGACACCGTCTCCCATCGCACACTAGTCGTCAGACTACACGACGCAGGCATACAAGGAACAGCCCATGACTGGATCCGATCATTCCTCACCGGAAGAAGCCAAAGGATCAGACTCCCACCCTTCCTCTCCGACCCCACGAGAATCACCTGCGGAGTCCCACAGGGTTCATCACTGAGCCCCACCCTCTTCAACATTTACATGGCCCCCCTCGCAGCCATCGTCCGACAACACGGCCTCAATATCGTATCCTACGCCGACGACACCCAGCTCATCCTCTCCCTCACCAAAGACCCCACCACTGCCAAACTCAACTTCCAGAAAGGAATGCAAGACGTCGCAGTCTGGATGACCAACAGCTGCCTGAAGCTCAACACCGAGAAGACAGAAGTCCTTGGTACCACCCCTTCTGCATGGGACAGCACCTGGTGGCCGACCGCCCTCGGAAGCCCACCTACCCCCTCAGACCACGCCAAGAACCTCGGCATCGTACTCGACTCATCACTCTCCATGTACCGACAGGTCAACGCCGTCACCTCCAGCTGCTTCAACACCCTCCGCATCCTCCGCAAGACCTTCAAGTGGATCCCCCCTGAGTCAAGGAAGACAGTCACCCACGCACTCATCATCAGCAGACTGGACTATGGAAACGCACTCTACGCCGGCATCAACAAGTCCCTACTCTGCAAACTCCAGACAGTACAAAACACCGCCGCCAGACTCGTCCTCGGCATCCCCCGACACGAACACATCAGCCAACACCTACGAAGTCTCCACTGGCTCCCCGTGGAGAAAAGAGTCACTTTCAAAATCCTCACTCACGCCTACAAATGCCTACACAACAACGGACCCAAATACCTCAACGACAGAATCAACTTCCACGTACCCAAAAGAAACCTCCGATCTTCCAACCTCGCACTGGCCGAAACCCCGCGCATCCACAGAGCCAGAGCAGGCGGAAGATCCTTCTCTCACATTGCAGCCGAGACCTGGAACGAGCTACCAGCAGACATCAGACGCGCCCCCTCCCTGAACACCTTCAGGAAGACCCTCAAGACCCGGCTCTTCAACTAAACAGTTCTGCGGACCCCCCCCCTCAGTGCCTTGAGACCCTCACGGGTGAGTAGCGCGCTTACAATTCCCTGATTGATTGATTGATTGATTGATGCATTCATATTGAATAATTATTCACCCAACATAGACTGACCAGTCTTCTATTAGGTGCATGATAGATGTTACGTTCTACTGCATTACAATCTTATCTGAGCAGGAGATTTCAGCCATATACTAAAAGTGGAAAAGAACACATGGATTAGCAAAATGAGGTCCGATTTTAACTCCTTTAAAAGTTTGAGCAGCTTATTGATTATTATGGTTTAGTAGACATCAAAAGGTATGGACAAGCAGGTCCTAGAGATTTTGGGTGCTACTTTTAAAATGCACTGATTTGTTTAAATGCTTACTGGCATGGGTGAAGAACTAACAGTGAATGGCCCCATACATAACATTTCCACTTACCACTTTAAACTTGGTTAAAGTACACCTCCCTAGAGATTAGGGAACGTGTATTCTAGATTCAATTGCTGCAGCAAACATTAACCCTTGACAAGGAGGAGAAATAAATGGTAGGATCTTAATGAGGCTGATCAATTTAAAAAGCAGAGTCGACTTACTCTGTCCAATTAAGCTGGAGAAGGGTGTCAGTGTCAACAGAGAAGTAGAACATAAGGTCAAGCAAGAGGCCAAACTTCACTAAAAGCCTAATGTAGAGATATAGGGATAATTTGCGACAGTTAGGAACCATGGTGTTGCTTCTAGGGAGATGGGAAGGAAAATGAAAGCGGAGTAAGACACGTCAAGAGTGATTTTTTAGAAAGGAACCAATCCATGCTAGTGCCAAGTCACTGCAAGGTAGTCCAATGGAATTACCTGATGGCAGTGTAAAACCCTACAGAGAGATCAGGCAGAATAATCGAAATAATGTCATCATGGACCACCCAGCAGAGATTAATGAAAAGAGACACCAGACAAAATTTGATCCCCAGAAGGATAAAAACTAGCCAGTTTAAGATTGAAGAAACCAGGTAGTCCAACAAAATACCAACTCTTTGAAATCATATCCTTCTCAAAGAGTTTAGACACCACTGGGAGAAGTAGTTTAAAACTTGCTAAATACAAAGAGTATTCCGATACAAATATACCTTTATACTTGTTTTCTTTGTATTATAATTGCATTCATTATTTGTTGGAATTTGCTTACTGACTTTTTCTTTTTTACATTACAAGGATAACGCAAATAACGGATAGTATAGCAGACACTGATAAGCATAGTGTCATACAATCATTGGAGGGTATGCACTTGCATCAATGACATAACTGGGCAGCAATAGTAGATAGGTTCAAAGAAGCCAGTAAAAGGAAGGCGGACAATAAATGCTAGCCCTACATTATGATACATGTCTAGTAGGTACGTCCCTGCATATATGGTAGAATAACAGTACTTAAATCCTGTAAGTAAGTGGAAGAGGCGGGACTACATGGGAGAAGCTGACAATCTTTTTTTTTCTCTTTTTAAAAAAAATATTTTTATTGATGACATTATGAATAAAATACAAACAAAGTAACACAGTATGGTACAGAGCATTACACTGATTCGGATCTTGTCTTTTCTCACACTAATCTGTCTACTTCTAATCCACAAGTATGACTATTATAAGGTGTTCTGTTCATTCTATGGCTGAGGATGGATTTGGAGTTGCCTGCGGGGGTTCACAGATATTTCCCCTATACTAATTCCACTGTCCCCATATTTGTGACCATTTTCTAGGACATCCCCTTGATTCCTATATTGTTCGCTCCATCAACATACACCAATCTAGATCCCTTTTCCATGCTGTGAGTGTTGGCGCCTCTTGTGCCCCCCATAGCTTAGCGATGTTGCATTTCGCTATCATCAATCCCAATGTCACCCATGTCATTGCTTTACTACCAAGGTCAGTAGGTTCCCAGATATTTAGGAGGCACAATCCCGCTTGTGTTCTATTTGGGTTTGTAAAATTTCTCCCATGCATCGAGTCACTTCGGACCAGTACCGCTGAATATGTACACACTCCCAAATGATATGTATGAATGTGCCCTCCTTGCCACACCCTCGGCCACAGTCAGGGCCCTCTCTGTAGCCCATTTTTATGAGAGCCGGACACGACAGGTATGCCCTATGTAGGACTTTGAGTTGTACAAGTCCTAGCCTTGAGGAGATCGCAGTTTCCCGGGGGGACGCTAGGGCTTCCTGTCAGTCTTCTTCTTCCATGCCCGCTACATCCCGCTCCCAGTATTTGCGCAACCGCCGTAGGGGATCAGTCATATTAATAATTAATTTTTGATACGTCAGCGAGATAGCTTTTTGGGGCATATGCCCGTCGAGGATTCGGTCCTCGAGCGGAAGATGACAATCTTGATAACAGATTAATTCAATATAAGTAGTAATATAGCAATAACAACTCTGAAACCAATAACATAAGAAACCATATGACTTGGAGCATGCCCCCCTCCAGTTCCCTTACCCATCACAGTCAACAGAAATGCTCATGCCACTGCCGCTAGGTATCCACAACTCCACAACCACGGCTTACTGGGGACGTGTGTGAGTACAGGGCTTTCATATTTGACGAGATGGACAAACAACAGAGAGCAACAGCGGGCTCTACGCCCAGCGCTTACTACAAGGTGTACCTTTATACTTTTTGATGGCTCCTCCTGTTCAGTTTTTTGTAAAGTTGACAAGTCTTTGCTGGCATATTCACCTCTGTCACTTTTGATTGTCTTTATACGCTCTTTAGAGAAATGCTCTGGTTTTCTCAATTTGTGTTTCTGGGAAAAAACGAAACATTTACCCATTTACAAATGTAAACATTTATACATGATACCCCCTGGAAATACGTTTGACTCAATTGCACACACACAAGCTAACTCCACGCTCTGTTACAGCCAAAATGTCTTTCCACCATGCATCATATCTTGAAACGGAAGCTGCTATAAGGATTTATGGGGATGGTACTACCATTTCTAATGATGTATACCACACCTTTTCAAGTTATGACTCTGCACTAAAAAAATCATAGATTATAATGCTCATCAAAAATAAGAATGCTATGTAGGTAGGATGGTCTTTTCAATGAAAGAATATTTTCTATGAACATTGCATTTTTGAACAATGTGTGAGCCGTGGTCAAGCAACAGCCACAACCCCTTACAGGGTCAACCACAAAAGTCACTAAATTAACTTGTGCTTAACCCTGGATAGCTTGGCACAAAAAGCAGTTAGGCCTAACTTAGAGGCAATGTGTAAAGTATTTATGCATCACAAACAGTAAAAAGGAAAACACAAAACAAGAAAGATCTCAAACCAATTTAGAAAAATTGAGTAAAAGTTATTTGTAGGGGTGGGTGGAACTTTGCAGAGTTACATAAAAACTCAGCGAGACTACACGGAGTTCTGCTAGCAGGCGGAAATCGGTAGGTTTCACTGCTCACACTGATTTTTAACACCTGGAGCTTCTTCCATTCCACACTATATAATCCACGCGGACAGCACCACATGGCATGCCAGAGTGTGCTGCTTTTTTGCTGCCACTTAAGTAGATTTTCTACTCAAGTGGCATCTTTCTCACCGTGAACGGTTGTGATCATGCACATTAGGAAAATCTCGCTGAGTATTGTTCTAGGGCTCAAAGATAATGCTAGGGGTTGCCAATTCTTGCTTGTGCTCAGCAACTTAATGTTGGTGACCCATGTATGAGAAAAACCTCCACCAGGAGACGGTTGGTGGAGTTTTGCCAGAACTCCACATTACAAGCATAACGTGAAGTGGGCAAAGCTCTGCTAACTCTGCTGGTGGAGCGGAATTTATCGCCCACCCCAAGTTGACACCAAAATGGCAAAAATCGAATCAGTAGGCCTAATAGATCAAAGCATCAACCACAGACATTTAGTCGCGTGCGATCAGCCAAAATTGAAAGTTAAGGCTGACCGCAAGGGAGCCCGGTTCGGATACAAGAAGTAGATTGGGCCCAGTCAGTGCTTACCTTCGGACTTTGAAAAAGTCCTGAGGAAAAATGCCTGAAAAGGTAAAGTTCAGCGAGGCAAGGCTGCAGGAGGTGTCCAAGGAGGGAGCACCGTCATCGGATGGCCTTGGGTGGAAGCTGCGTTAAAGATTTCTGCATTTGGACTTAGTCACCGAAATGGAAGTCGAAAATCTCTAGTGGGATGAGGCATAGGGCTGTAGCCGAAGGCAGTTCCACAAGGTCAGATACCCTTTTGGTTATGGGCAGCTGAAATGGATTTGTTGCTGCAGAGAAGAACATAGTGGGAGAGGCCGCAAAGTCAAACTGACCAGCAATGAACCTTGGGCGAATAGGCAAGCAGGTTGGTCCCGGTCTCCTCCTGGTTCTCAGAGCACTTTTTGGCGAAACTTCTGTCAAAGTCCTCAGCTTTGGAAATTGGTCATCTGGGCACCTTTAGCACTGCAACCAATTGTCCAGGACTAGTGGGACACCTCTTGGGGGTTCAGGACTCAGTCAGGCTGGGTCCAGGTGCAGGTACAAGATGGTGGGAGCCTGCTATGCCCCTGTGGCTCTGAGCAGAAGGCTAGCAAACTAGCCCTTGGAATCACTTCTGGCAGTCCTGGGTTCAGGTGTAGATGTAAGGCTGAACAGCAGGGCTGGCCTCTGAGAGTTCAAAGCAGACTCCAGGTGGCAAAGCAGTCCTTCCAGGTATAGCTGCAGTCTGGCAGAGTGCACATCAGGTCACAGCAGCAGCAGGTTCTCTGAGAGTCCTTACACAGGTCCTGTGGTGAACTGAAGAGTGGGTCTGAAGGTCCCACTCTGCTGCCCCTTTTCTGGAAGGTGGGAAAAGCTCTAGAAAGGTTCTTTGGAGTGCATGGAGTTTCCTGACTCCCCTGGGCCCAAGCTGGCTACAGTGGCGATACAGGGTAGTTAGGCCCTTTGTGTGAAGGCAGATTACAGGCTATTCAGGTCTAAGTGGGGCTGCGCTCAGCCCCACCCCCATCCTGCCAGCATGTGGCCCATTCAGGCACACCTAATCCCTCTATTGTGTGACTTTCTGGGAGGAATTCATAAAATCTAACTGTCAGCTAGAACCAGTCATGTGATCCAAGACAGGCTGCAGACACAAAGGGCTAAGGGCAGGAAAATGTCAACTTTTAAAAAGTGGTATTTTCAAAATTGTAATAAAAAAATCTACTTTACCATTAAAGAGGGTTTATCTGTACAATTTCTTAGGTACCAAACATGATATATCTCCCTTCTCCCAATTAGGAATCACAGTGTATTAAATGTAATAAGGAATCCCCAATGTTATCCTATGGAGGGGGTAGGCCTCACAGTAGTGAAAAACAAATTTAGACATTTTTCACTACCAGGACATGTCAAACTTAAAAGTACATGTTCAACCTTTTAATTATGCACACCCTGCCCTATGGGCTTCCTAGGGCCTACCTTAGAGGTGACTAATATGTAATAAAAGGCTTGGCATGGGGTGTAAATGCCAAGTCGGCATGGCAGTGTAACACTGCATTCAGGCTGCAATGGCAGACCTGCGACATGTTTTAGAGTGCTACTTAAGTGGGTGGCACAATAAGTGCATTTCATTTAAAGGCCCTGGGTATATGGTATAGCACTCTACGGGGTCGATTATGATGGCGTTTGGAAAGGCTCCAAAGGGGATTCGGATTCGGCGAATCCGATTCAGAACCTATGTTTCCGACCGATTCAGAGACATGTTTGAACGACTGATTACGATGCAAGGAAACCGTTCGGGCTGTCTGAATCCGTTCTGATAAGCATTCGGACAGACCGAGTCATTCTGAGCCAAATCGTACAGCTCTATAGACACTGTTTCTGACAGAGCAATTACGAAGCCCAATTTTGACAGCCGTTCTGAATCGGTTTGTCTGACACGAAATGGCTGCCGGAATCTGACTTTGGGGGCCTGTAGCAGGCCCCCCTTCACCCGTAGGCCTCCGGTTGGGGCCCATGGGACCCCTCTTTAAACCATGCACAGTGTGAAAGGCACTATGGGGTGCCCACCACAGGGTGCAAGGTTTTCCCCAACCACCCCTTTTTGTAATGGGAGCCTGTGTTCTCGTTCAGAACACAGGCTCCCATTGAAGTCAATGCGAGTCCGACCGAACGATGTTCAGAAGCATCGTAATCGGGCGGACGGTCTCGCAGAACTCGATTTGGTCAGAAACGATTCCGAAACCGATTCAGTCGGAAGAGTTTCCGAATGATATCGCAATCGGCCCCTACAAGGGACATATAAGTAAATTGGATAGGCCAATTAGGTGAATGCCAATCAAACCATGTTCTGGGGAGTAAGCACAAGCACTGGTTAGGAGTGATAAAGTGCACAGAGTCCTAAGGCCAACAAAAGCAAAACTCCAGCAAAAATTGAAGGTAAGTGGGCAGAAAGTTTGAGCAAGACCACCCTAAGGCTGTCAGTTCTAACAGACTGCATCTCTACAGGCTTTGTGGGTGCGCTTGATGATTCTTTATATAGTGAATGTGACCCACAATAAACATAGACTAGAGTGTAGGAAAAGCAGCTTCTTACTCTAAAGATGGCTGCCAAAGAAAACCTATACCAAACACAAATAAAGCACTGATGTTCACTGATTCAGTTACCATTTACAATGAGACTCGCAAATGGAGAGATAAAGTGCAACACTTAAATAAGTAATAAAAAAATTCCAGGCAAGAGATGTCAGCTAAAAAGGGCGAGGTATGTATTACAGAAAACAATTGCAGAATGTTAAAAGTGGTGACAAATTAAAAAAGAAGTAAGCCAAGCATAAATCATCCTAAAATCACCAATAAAGTAAAAAGCAGCAGAGTCAAGTGGGAGGGAGTCTTTAGAGTCTGCGCGGTCATGCTTGATGATTCTTTATATAGTGTATGGGGCACTTGATAACCAATGAGTGTAGGAACAGCGACATGATGGCCGACTAAGAAAACGTATTACAGGAAACCTATTTTCAGGTATTACTTCAGGAAGAGAAATAGACTACAGAGAAATGGGTAGCTGATATTCACACACACTGATAGGGGGTTGGCGTACAGTCTTCTAAACCAGAGGGGTGCCTAGTTTATAAAAATGCCCTTATTTTACATGGTGATTTTGTTTTTTGTGGGGGGGGCATTGTTTGGGTTTTCTCTATTGAGATGTCTTGTTGATGTGTAGTGTAGCGATAATTTGTACATTTTCACAGTAAGATGTTCCACTAAGCCTTGTACATAAACTCTGAACGTGATTCTCAGTGTTACTGAGAAAAGTGAATGGATAAAGATACTTTTGTGTCACTTGTTTGGTTAACTTAATTCACTGTTGGATAATATACACTGTATATACCTTGATGTACTTCAATGGCTTCCTCTTAATGATTTCAGGGAAAATTGCCTTTTCTTTTATTGCTTGTTCAATGCTGTTGCCTCTTTTTTTCTTTTCAAGCTCTCTAATGTAAAGTTCTGGCACATGCTGTCCATATACCTGGAAAAATAATGTAACATATGCTCAGGAACATATAATGAATAAATATGGCTGTAACTAGTTTACAGAAATAGTTGAAACATATATTAAAAGTTTCACAAACAGATTATCTCTAACCTAATTACCACCCAAGTTGGCATTTGAATTGATCAGATACAAATGGAAGTCCTGTATCGGCTGCTATGTAGGGGTTTTGGGACAATAAATGTTCAGAGAAAAAACAAGGGCAATTCTAATTCTCAAATAAAAATAAAAATATAAAGTGAGCTCAGTACATACCCCTAGACACCACTTAACTAGTCCAAAGATGCATCTTTGAACCAACTAGAATTCTCACTATTTAGAGATCCAAAACCAATATGTTAGTATATGGGTCCAGTGTAATACATTTGTAATCTAAGGGTTAAGGGTCACATTGTGCTGATGGGGTTCCACACAGGAGTCCTTTGTAATGTTGTATGATTAAACTGAAACACACTCTATGGTATTAAACTCTGAGGGGCAGATTTACAAGCCCCTTGTGCCTCCTTGCGCCGCCATTGCGTCACTTTTTTTGACGCAACGGCGGCGCAAACAATGCGCCCTATTTACAACGTGACGCATCTAGGGAGATGCGTCACGTTGTAAAGCTCTGCGTCACATTATACCTGCGTCAGGTATAATGTATGCAGGGGGGCGTTCCCACACAGGAAAGCCTCGTAAAAGTGACGCAGTGAAATCTACAAGATTTCACTGCGTCACTTTTAGGACGCCACTGCGTCAAAACCTTACGCCTGCTTGAAGCAGGCGTAAGGAGTGACGCAGTGTAGTGGGAATAGGCCACAAAATGCATTGCTGGAGTTGCGTTGTGCTTGCGACACGACTCCAGCAATGCGTGACTTTTGCCCCAACAGATGCGTCAGAATTTCTGACGCATCTGTCAATCCTTCCGCCATGGTGCGCCGTATTGTAAATACGGTGCATCCATGGTGGCGCAAGCGTTGTTCAGGGTGGCGCAAGGAAAGTGACGCATCTCTATAGATGCGTCACTTTCTTATAAATCTGCCCCTGAGAGTGCACTAAAAGGAGCAGGACAAAAAACAACTTTGAACGAGAGTAGAGGTATTCTTTGAGTAAAAGAACAGTCACAGGTTTCACTGAAGTTGTAGTAGATGCAGTACAATAACTAACCATCACTGAGACAAGGCTCTCCATGGAGACTTCCGCATGTCTTCATAATATTCTCCCTTCAAACTTTGGAGAATCTACAGTCTAGTCACGGTGTATTGAGCTTTTATGTATTCAAATCACCTCATATATAATGAATTACTTTATAAATACTTTAAATCTTTTGTAAATGCTAAAGGGCTCTGCACGAGCGGATTATTCTTGTTTAATCAATGTTTTCTATTGCCACAAAATGTAATGGCTTGGTTTTTCTGAATTGTAGCTACATAGGGCCCGATTACGTGTTTCTGTGGTGTGGGGGCGGCTGGTACTCCACTGCCGCACACCCACACCGCCGAGACTCGCCTCCGCCCGCCTGCCAGATTACAAGTTATTTGCAGTCTGGTGGGTGGGTGGGGTGGCGTTCCCTAGGGTGGTGCCTCTTTCAATGGGAACGCCTCACAAGGTTCCTGCGCGGCATGGACTAAAAAGTCCATGCCGTGCAGGAACTCTTGTGCATGCACACAGCGGGGCACATGTTATGTCCCTCTGTGTGCATGCACAAGCGGAGGAGGCACAGCGGCCCTCTAGGGCCCCCTTTGGTTCCTCTCTGCCAGGGTTGACATAGAGTTGAAACCTCCATGTCACCGCCAGTAGAGAGGAAACTTGTAATATGCTTGGCAGGACTGCGGTGGTCCCACCAAGCATATGGGGGGCTCTGACCGTTTCAGCACCTCCAGGGAACGTTGGTTCCCTGGCAGCGGCAGAGGTCCCAGGGCGGTCCGACCACCCAACTCATAATGGGGTGGTCGGACCGCTGGTGCGGCGGTGGCTGGACCGCCACCACAGGTATGGCGGTCCTCAGACCACTGGACTCATAATTTGGCCCTAAATGAAGTATTAGAAAAGTTAGGTGTGAGGAAGTCGCAAGTTGGGCGATTGGTTCACAGTCCAGGCTTCATAGGTGTTAATGAGAGTAATGCCTATTAGTAGTCTGGCCTGAGTGACAAGTCAAAGTTTAATAGCGTGTATAGTGCTTCACACGCCAACACCAGAATACTACAGTAAGATTTAAAAACTGATATACACAGCCAGTTTTATAAAAGTCATAAAATTCAATAAAATTCAATATTGACAATAAGATAAAATGAGAGAAACTGATAATGGGATCAAAGGTTAAGTGCAAAAGAAATATAACACAGATCAACATTTAATGGTCAGCAGGGCATGCCATTCAAAAACAGTAGAAATGCAAAGATAATTAAAAATATCACGAAATCAATACATGTTAAAAAGTGTTGCTTCAGAGAGAAATATAAGTAAAAATAGATAAGAAAGTCACGAATGAAAAATGTAACACTTGACTCAACAAGAACAAATCAAAATCAGAAATTCTTCAAATCAAAAAATAATAGTCACCACATTACTGTAAAAGTCACTGGTAAAACAACATATTCAAAATAGCTAAAACTGATTTCAAAGAAATTTAACAGCATGAATATCACTGAAAAAACTAATAATAAAAACAATACATGAGGAATTCAACAGCCAAAAACAAAGATATGAAAAATAAGGAAAAGTTAAAAATAATATTTCCATAAAGTTGACCGCATACCCTTCAGGTTTTGAGAAAAGTGTAGGAAGTTTGGCTTGCTGAAGAATAATGGGTTGGCCCAGGTGTAATTTGCAATAAGCTAGCATTAATATGAAAGTGTAGCATAATGCCAAAGTTTGTGTTATTACTCAACATTACATTAACAATATATCTGTTCAGGGAAAATTCTTATTGTGGAAAAACATGAATGCATGGAGGCTTTACCGAATGTGAGTGGTTGTTGTTTTTGATTTGGGGCACCGATAATCAATACAAAATTAATTTTGAGTTACATTTTTTTCTGAGTGGAACATTTGGAAAATTATTTAGTGTGAAATGCATCTTTTTTTGTTGTTTACATGGGGCAGTTCCACAGATATTGAGGCTAGCATACATACAATATCAACTTTTTTTTCTGTCCAAAAGAGTGCTCCCTATTCTTTGTCCAGCCCTTGGTCATTTTCTATTTGGATTCCTTGGAAAGCATTAGTCATCCTTTTTCTCTAAATTCTGCTACCTTTAAAGATTTTAGGCAGAGCTGATTGCTACTCGTATTGTGTTTAGGTAATTTTTTAATGTTTATATTAACCTTTTCTGGCTGTGTCCATGCTGCTGTGCTATTATTATATTTTTTAGCTTGGTTGTATTTTTTTAATATTGTTGCTGTTTTACTGATCATGTTCAAAGGCCCACAGATGCCCACTCACACTTTGGTTATATATGTGGCAATTGGAATGGCGAGAAAATCAATTGGACACTGGTCTAACGGAACACCAGAGCCACCCAATTGGCCCAGTATTAACCAATGGCAGAAGTGGACACAGTATAACTGTTCAATCCTACACTGTGTACCATGGTCAAGCTTCACAGCATTGAAAAGGCGATGAACGCCGAAACGCGTCTGCTGTTTACAAATTAAGCCAGTAATGATCCTGCGAGTGCTCCAACCGTGTCCGAGTTGCTGTGCAGCAAGAGTGAGGTCCCATCCTCACCATATGGAGACAGCACCCGCCCTGAGTTCGGAGTTTGAGGTGGGAGTTGTGTTGGTGATATATATATATATCAAAACACAAACCCCTCCGGTGCAGAGAAGTAAGAGGCCACTCGGGGAGATTCCTTTTGGAAGCCTTTATTCGGACATCAGGCATAATGCATTTCGGCGTTCCATCGCCTTCATCAGATGCCACTGTAATCACGGCGCTGCTCCACCCACACCTTTAGATCTCCTGCCTCGCTCTTATAGGTTAGAGCACTCCACCCCACGGTCACATGTGTGCACTCCCTCTGTAGTTTGGAATTTTGACTACAGTTCCCAGAGTTCATCAGGTTGGGATAGGTAGTGCGTGGGGGAGGAAAAGAATGTCCAGTCCGTGTGGGCAAACAATAACGAGGGCAAAGGTGCAAAATAATAAGATGGATGGCCCTGAGTTTGTTTAGTGTCCTAGGGCTTCCTCTGGTCCCCTTAACATTCCAGCCCCACATGCAGACGTCCGGCGGGCCGCGAGTCGAGATACAATGATTCCCGGCTCCTTGTGAAGTCACAAGCTGCTCCTGGCAGCAGCCCTGTCCTTTGTCTGCAATCCGAGGCGGGCCGAAGCAAACCAATCCCTTGGTGACCCAAAACAGCAACAGCTGAAGCAGAAAAGCTCCGGCCGCTTGGTGGAACGGGGCCTCTTTAACACGCTTCTTGGCATTGCATTGCTTCTTCTGCCCCATTTGGCCCATGGTAAATGGAGCGTGTCCCGGCGAAGCTTACCGGGCTAATTGTTTTTTCTTCTGTAAACCATGTAATCACGCTCTCTCAGGATACTCCAAAAGCTTAGATTTTATTCCAGTTACGCGTTTCACACTAGGTGTGAGCAAGGGGACGGCGTTCAGAAGAAAAAAAATAATATATATATATATATATATTTGTGCAATCCATTCCTCGCAATAATGCAAGTTTTTTTTTAAAAAACAGATTTTATTTGGTTATTCCGGTGAAATTTAGGCAGTAGCCCTACAAGTACCCGTAAGAAAGCATAAATAGACAGGAATACCATCAGTTCAAAACATTTACAATTCCTGCGAACATGCAGGGAAGCACAACAAAAACAATATGCAGACAGTTCCAGACTCAAGTAACCATACCCAGGATATGTTCACAGAATGACAGACAATGCATAATGTAGAATAAATAGGTCCAGAGGAATGCACCTATATAGTGATTTCAGTTAGGGGTCTGAAGATGGTAGAGGGGGGAGCTCGATCCCACGTTACGTTGCCCAGCGGGCCCAGATTTTCCGGTGTTTTTGGGGGCAGCCACATGCCAAAAATACTGTAATTTCAGCACCCATACATCTATCCAGCTCTGCCTTCCACTTGCCCAGAGTAGGGGGGGAAGTCCCTTTCCATAACTGTGCAATATCGCGTTTGGCGATAGTGAGGGCTAAAAAAAGTAAATGCTGCTTATATTTATTGCCCCCTATCCCATCTGTACAATGCAAAAGAAAGAGTCGTGGATCATGTGGGAGTTCCCATGATAATACATTACTGAGGCAAGAGGATACCCTGCGCCAGAAGGGTTGTAACGCGGAGCAGTCCCAGACTGTATGGAAAATCGTCCCTTCTTCCTTTTCACATCGCAAGCATGTAGCGGATTGGATAGCGCGCATCTTCCGGAGTCTGGTTCGGGTATAATATGTGCGATGTAGATATTTGAATTGTATAAGATGGTACCGTGTGGAAACTGCCGCACCTCGAGGGCTGGCAATGGAATAATGCAAGTTTTTGATGGGCATTGCAGGGGCTGCCAACAGGATAGGGCAGCACTGTTCTCTTTGTTTTCCTGCGTCCTTCTTTGCTTGACATGTGGGTGACCACTATTTTGTGGAGTGTGTGTTTGATTATTAATCACTGTATGTCACTTGTAAAAGTCTTTGCTAGTAGCATTGATCTTTTTAACCCTTTGTGTTATTTTTGTTAATTTTTTTCCATATATTTCTGCTGTTATATTTATTTTTGCTTGTGGCTGATAGTATTACTCTGTAGCACAATTGTTGTTTTTAATTAATGTAAGCAATTTTTGTCTGCCTCAAGTGTCCCCTGTGCGCTCGAGTGACACCAGTTATTTTGTATTAATTTGATCAATTTATTACTGCTCCCCCACCTCCCATAGATCTCCCGTGGGCCCTGGCGGGACAGCAGGTATTTTTCTTATTTTAATTTATTTATGTCCTATGTTTATGATGATGATAATGATCACTTGTATTGCATTGACTAGAATTTTCAAGTCACACTCTGTTCTGTCTTATTTTTTATTGCCTACAGGTGCACAAGAAGACATTGAGATGGAGAGTAGTGCTACTGACCAACAATAGAAGACGTAACGAAGAGGAGAAGCTTGTTGTCACCACTGGCAAAAAGCCCTCATCCTTTTTCTGGCAACACTGCATACATGCTGCATCCTCTTCTGGGCTGGAAGACAATGGGAGGAGGATCGTTCCTTGATCAACAGCAAAACCAAAGCAGATGTCTCTCAGCGCTGATGTGCTGCTGTGATGAACAGATTGCACAATTTGCTGCAAAGAAATGCATCGAGAGAAGCCACGTCTATATTATGGCACCAAGAGCCAACTGCCCCTTCTGAAAAACCCCACAAGCTATCCTATGGGAACACTATCTGAAAACTATAAATGATGCTAAGAGACAAAAGGTGGAGGTGATTAGGAAGAAGATGATATTGCTGCCATGCGAAGAAGCCAGGTTACTCTCAGTGTGAAGTCATCACCTGCAACCGCCGAATGGCACAAGGAAAAGAGGGATACAGTCACAAACACAACAATCCTCTATCAAATCTATGTTCAGTAAGGAGCTGCCATACCACCTAACACAAGGCATAGTCCATTTATACAATAGAAGCTATACAAAATGTTAGCACTTGACCCCCTCCCTTTTTCTGAAATTTATGAAGAACCTCTGCCAAAATAGAAGTTCTACACCAGACATATTGTTCAACTGTTTTCACCTGTTGCTGTGCCAGCAGTGCACCATCACGGTCTGGAATTGGTTGGTGAAGAAATGAACAAGAGCACTGTTCCATCTACCTAAGATAGATCTGTCAAGCCAAACTTAACACGAACATAACATTCCACTGGGTCTCCTTCAAGGGGGTTAACCAAAGGCTAGCTGCTGGCCTCATCATTGCTGATGCTTTTCAATATATTCAAAGGGATGCAACAGTTGCAATGCTCTCATATATCACAGAAGGCTGCCAACATCCTGGAAGAATTTAACACCAAGGTCTACAAATTGCTTCACCCAGAGGTCACAGCATTGGATTTGTTACCTGCTACATTCAGAATAAGAAGAACCTTTTTCTTCTTGTGACATCCTCCCTTTTTGGGCCTGTTAGGGGCCCCAACAGTAAGACTGTTTGGCAAAACCCCTGGCAGACAATACAAGAGTTGTTAGGTTCAGTTGGCACTATACATAATATTACATATATGAGTTGTATATTGTATTACTTAGTGATGGGTGACTGCAGAGGACAGTACACAGCTATTACAGATGGGAAAGTGGATGCTCATAGTTCAAGCAACTTCGGATCATGAAGAATGGGACAAAAGCTGAGCATGGTCAGTTTTCCATTGATAATTGCAAGAGGGCAGACTGGAAGGGTAGCTCAGGTAGAGATAGACTCGAGAAAGAGGATGATGTGGATGGAAAATTAGACAATATCTTTGTGATGGGCCAGTAACTGGGTTCAGCTTCTGTTGATAGGTAGGTGGGGCCTCCTGGTTTTAGTTAACAGAGGTATTACAGTAAAACAAATCACTAGTAATAAAACATGAGTTTAACAAAAATGTAATTATTTTATAAATAAAAATAGCCACCTACTCCATCTGCAACATACCCTCCCTCTCCCTGAAACCAAAGCAAAGATAAACTAAGCATTTACTTCTTCCCAGGTGTTCCTACCCACACCACCCGCAACACATCCACCCCACCCTATGGTAAAAAAGACTCTCCAAATGAGCCAGGGGCAGATTTACAAAGTTGCTAAGCTGTATTTTGCTAGAGGGAGAGATCAGGACAGCGCCCTATCGATCAAGATATGGCACTGTGCTGTTCTCTTCCCTAGCATAATTAGGCTGCCAAGCACTTTGCACACACCTTTTCACCTTAGTGCAAAGGTGTCTGCATGATGTCTATCATAGGTTCAGTACTGGAAGTCCAAACCTCCAGTAAAAAATACTATGCTTAGAGAAACTTAACTCTACCCACTTTAAATGTGTGCTGCATGGTGCAGCACAAATTGAAAGTCAGAAAAGTTTGGAGAAATAAAAACATATCTCCATTCTGACACCAACCTTCAAGAGGCATTATTTGTTTTTATAAAGCCTTGCCTACAGATGCTAGTAGATATGGCTTTTGTGTCAAAAGCCATGGGTGGTTGCATGGAAATGCCCATGTACCTCCCATGGTATGCCCTTTTGATGCAAAGCAGATGTGGTGCTTCATTGCATTTCTTTATGGCTAATTTCTAGTGCAAATAAAGTTTTGCTCTAGAAATTAAATTCCAAATGAATATTTTGTGGCGCTTTCCTGTTTAAAATGTTAGTAAATCTTTCCCCAAATCTTAATTTCTTTTTGGTCCCTTCTCAATTTGTCCTGCCATTTCTTTAAGTTCTTAAGGCACTGAAGAACCTTGTGGAGGAGGATGTCCATGGATTTTATGGGAAGATGCAGGATTTTGTGGAACTGGCTACTAGGGTAGCGACTGGGTGGTGTGGGCCCACTGCCCGAAGTAACAGCAGTGGATAAGAAGCAGATGACCCTTCTCCCCCTCCTCATTTTCCAGAACCCCCAATCAGCAGAAAGCCGTAATCTTAGTGTGGCACAGCTAGGCAGTGGCATTTTCATGAGGTCCTCCTATGTCTGGGCTCCGGCGGGAGCAGTAGAAGGCTCTGAAAAAAATAAGCAAAAAGACATAAAAATTGAAGCACATTCATTTATATTCTCAGCCAGTTCTTGCGCTAGTTTTAGTAAGGTTGACTAGGTTAGTTAAAGTTGTCAATCAGGCCAAGCTTGGGTTAGTATTAGGTTTTGCTATGGATGGGGTAGGTCAATAATAGAAGAGAGACCACCAATAGGGATGGCATAAGAAGAAACTCAGGAAGAAGGCATACAACAAATGTGGCACAAGACAGGATTCAGGTAGTGGTGGTTAAGTATGGGTAAGTAGCTAGGCACTGATCAGCAGACCACTCCTACCCATTAAATTAGACAGTAAAAGACGGTTAAGAGGAAAAGCCAGAAACATAGTAAGGCTGATAACTTAACAAAAGGATAATGGAGCGGGATTATATGGTGCAAACATGGAATACTTTAACAAATGCAGCAGTCGTCTTTAAGAATCAAGAACCCAGCAGCCACTTGCTCCTGTCCCTCTGACCGTGGCCCTCCTGCTAATTTTCCTACACAATGTTTTCTTGGGCAGGCTCTAAAAAAAGTATTTCTTTAGTAATATAACTACCAACCATGGAACATTTGCAGAAATAAAAAAGAAATACATATACAATTTGACATTATTGCTAACCAGATGACTACTATGAAATGTTTACTTCTTCATTTTAAAAATCAAATAATCAAAAGTTTAATGAAAGTTCAAAAAATGGAGGAAATGGCTACAAAAGGATCACAGAAATGTAAGAAAAAGGGAAGGAAAATCAAATAACCTAAAGCTTAATGAAAGTTAAAAAATATCAATCAATCAATCATTCAATCAGTGCTTGTTAAGTGCGACTACTCACCCGTGAGGGTCTCAGGCCGCTGGGGGAAAGGGCTGCAGATCCTGAGGGGCGCTGAGGTTCAGTCGAAGAGCCAGGTCTTGGGATCCTTCCTGAAATGGGTCAGCGACAGGGATAGCCTGCAGTGGAGAGGCAGGGTGTTCCAGGTTTTGGTGGCATAGTAGGAGAAGGATTTTTCTCCGGTCTTGCGGATCCGAGGGATGGTAGCAAGGGCCAGTTCAGCGGAGCAGTGTGTCTGGTGGGTACATGGAATGAGAGGCGGTGGTTCAGGTATACTGGTCCTGCGTCATGGAGGGCTTTGTAGGCATGTGTGAGGAGCTTGAACATGACTCTTTTGTTGACTGGGAGCCAGTGGAGTTCTCGCAGATGTTCGGAGATGTGGCGGAGGCAGGGGATTTTGAGGATCAGTCTGGCTGCGGCATTCTGAATTTTCTGTAGTTTCCTGAGGAGTTTCTGGGTGATGCCTGCGTAGAGTGAGTTGCCGTAGTCGAGTCTGCTGCTGATGAGTGCGTGGGTGACCATCTTTCTGGCCTCAGTGGGGATCCATCTGAAGGTCTATCAAAGCAGGCAAAGAGTGTGGAAGCAAGGTGAGGAGAAGGCGTTGATCTGGTGGCTCATAATGAGCAAGGAGTCCATTATAATGCAGAGGTTTTGGGCATGGTCTTTGGGTGTGGGGGGGCCCAATCGCGGTGGGCCACCAGGAATCTTCACCAAACGAAGGTGTTAGGCCATAGGATGAGGACTTCGGTCTTGTCCGCCTTGAGCTTGAGGTAGCAAAGGACTTCATTCCGCTGTGGAAGTAGATTCTGGTGATTGTGGGCTCGTTCTGAATGTTCTGTAGTTTCCTGAGGAGTTTCTGGGTGACGCCTGCGTAGAGTGCGTTGCCGTAGTCGAGTCTGCTGCTGATGAGTGCATGGGTGACCATCTTTTTAGCCTCAGTGGAGATCCATCTGAAGGTCTATTGAAGCAGGTGAAGAGTGTGGGAGCATGATGAGGAGACAGCGTTGATCTGGTGGCTCATCATGTGCGAGGAGTCCAGTATAATGCAGAGGTTTTGGGCATGTTCTGTGGGCGGAGGTGTTAGCCCCCAGGATGGTGGTCTTGTCCAAGTTTAGTTTGAGGCAGCTGTCTCTCATCCAGTTAGCAATGGGCTTCATTCCGCCATGGAAGTTGATTCTGGTGATTGTGGGCTGGTTGGTGGGGGAGAGGATCAGTTGGGTGCCATCGGCATAGGAGATGATGTTGAGTCCGTGGTTCCTGACTATAGCTGTGAGCATTGCCATGTAGACATTGAAGAGGGTGGGGCTCAGGAGGAGCCCTGGGGGACTTCACAGCTGATCTCCATGGTTTCTGAGAGGAAAGTTGTCTGAATCACTGTGTTCTACAGGTGAGGAAGGAACGGATCCAGTCCAGCGCTTTGTCGCGGATGCCAGCATTGTGGAGTCTCATGCTTAGGGTGCGGTGGGAGATGGTGTTGAAGGCGGCCGAGAGGTCCAGGAGGAAGTGGCTGCTGTTTCTCCCCAGTCGTGGAGGGAGCAGATGTCATCGCTGGCGGCGAGAATGGTGGTCTCGGTGCTGTGGTTGCTTCGGAAGCCAGAGTGAGAGGAGTCCAGGACGTGGTTGGCTTCGATGAACTCGGAAAGTTGGGCGTTGATGGCCTTCTCAATGACCGTGGCTGGGAAGGGGAGCAGGGAGATGGGTCCGAAATTCTTGAGGTCTGTCAGGTTGTCGAACGGTTTCTTCAGCAGGGGGTTGATCTCCGAGTGGTGCGGCGTAATTCGGGAGCAATGGAGGTGGCAGCTCTGTGGAAGATGTGGTGCAGGGAGGGGTCCCAGTGTGCGCCGGAGTGAATGCTCTTCATGGTCCTGGGAGTGTCATCCGTGGTGAGCAGGGTCCAGTTGAGCAGGATCGGTTGGGGGTGGCATAGTTGCATGTGGTGGTGTGAGCGACGGGTGGGTCTTTGGTGTCGAAGCTGTTGTAGATCTGCTTGATCTTGTGTTGGAAGTAGGTGCAGAGTTTGTTGCAGAGGACTTGGGAAGGTGGGACCCCTTTGGTCTCGCTGTTGGGTTTGGCGAACTCTTTGACAATGGTGAAGAGTTCTTTGCTGTTGTGTGCATTGGCGTTGATTCTGTCTTGGAGGGCTGTTTTCTTTGTAGTTTTGAGCAGGAGGTGGTGTGCGGTGATGGCTGCTTTGAAGTCAATGTTGGCTTCCAGGGTTTTGTTGTTCCTCCATAACTTCTCGAGCCATCTACAGGTGGGTCTGGACTCGCGGAGGGTGGCAGTGAGCCTACTGGCTTTCTTGAAGTGTTATTTGCCGGGTGCTTTCTTGAGCGGCACCAGCGCGTCGGAGCAGTTGGAGATCCATTGGTGGAAAAAATGTGGACAATGGCTACGAAAGCATCACAGAAATGTAAGAAAAAGAAAGGATGGAGAACGAAATAAAAGGGTAAAAGGGTGGTTAAACAGGGTGTTTGCTTGCTAGCTGCTAGTGCTCCAACAGTAAGAAAAAAGTGGGAAATGAAAAGGGAAATTGTACTTAAATGTAATTATTAACAAAGAAGACAGTAATAAATAGGCTGGGGAAGTATAATGGAAGGTTAATGTTAAGGTAAACACAGGAGGTTTTCTAGCTAACATAACGCATTCTGAAATAGATCAAGGAAGAAGTTAGGAAAAAGTTAGAAAAATACAAGATAAGGAAAATACACACAGCAACACTGTATAAGAAAAGACTTGATGTCAATTATTATTAAATCACAGAAGAGTACCTAACAAGTCGTAAGAGAAGTGGACTCACTTTCCAGTATGGTGGCTGTGGCCTGTGACTGGCTCTGATTACTGACCTTGGACTTTGGTTGCCCTAAAAGGAGGAAAGAAGAAAAAGGAGGCATCTATTTGCAGCACTATCTACAATACTAAAAAATAAGCACATATAATAATGTACAGGTAAATAAATCAACTGTTTGTGTAACCAATGTAATAATTTCCCTCTTTAATGAAAACAGAAATATTTTAAGATTTAACATGTTATAGGACATTGCACTTATTGCAAACTGGACATTTAAATCTTTTTATGATGAACTACTCACATAGTCTGGACATGAGTTATTTGGATTGTATTATTACAACATAGTGTATGTGTTTTGAACAACAATACCAATGGTAGCCCACTAGGTCATGATGTGTTTACATACTGTCACTTATAATGGCAAATAAAATATATACAGACCACCATATACATCCGGGATAACAATGGTAAAGAAGTAATCAGCATTGTTGTATGATCACATTTTGAACATGCCATTTTATGGGGTATAATTAAGTGATCTTTTCCGGAAAAAGTATTTTGATGATAACTATTAGATATTAGAAGATGGTAACCAAATTCCTCTATTTTGTCAATGAATATTACTTATCACATCAAGTGTATATATGTGGTAGCTAACATGGTGGGTGTTTTCATGACCAAGACATACAAAACATGAATTGTATCTGTGAAATCACCACCTTTAGTAGATATTATGTTTTTTTTACTGTTACTCTGGTGTGTAAGAAACGTAATGTCTTTGACCAGCAATTGTGATATATATATATATATATATATATATATATATATATACATGTATATATATTTTTTTTTTCTCAAAGAAATCAAAACAAAATTGAACAATGTTAAATATTACTAACTGTATTTGTCACCTCGATTTCCAACAGGTAATGCAGCTCCTGGTTCCTGTCGATGACATCCGCTCAGCGGTACACAGCCTGCCACTGGGTGTGGGTGATGTCAATGCGGCAGCACCTGCTATTTCGCACTCACCCCCCAGCGGACGTGCACGCTTCTAGGGAGTACCTCTGGTTGGCCCAGGACACTATTCCTGCCTCTGGCATGACTGGGTGGGGTCAGTGGATAGACAATACAAAAAAGCACACAGGCATGGAAAATCGTTGAAAAATTAAAGCACGGGGACAAAGAAATGAGAAAGAAAGAGAAAACAATTTAAAAAAGGGACAGGTTTGTGGAAATGGGTATGCAATGAACTGGCTGAGGAGCGAAACAAGTAGGCAGACAGGAGCAGGGTGCATGTGTGAAGTGCCACACGCAAAATGGTATCTTGCATCTGTTGTGGCATGAGAAATCCATGCTTGTGTCCACTTTAGACACATGGTGCAAAAACTGCATTTCAGGTAAATATAGAAGTAAAAATTATTCCCTGATACCATTGTACAAGATGTATCCAATTTTGGATCCATATTGTTGGTGTGAGTGAGTGAGGGAGTGAGGAACAAGCAGTCCAAATTACAGAAAAAGTATTGACCTAGGTCACATTATTATGGATAAGATACAGTTGTCACAGCTACTATGAAATCACAAAAGATGATGAGTCTAATTTAGAGTTCTAGACAATGAAAAAAATGTGATTTCCAGAGGAAATCCTAAATATGTAGAAGAATGTCCTCCAATGTACTCTCTTTGAGGGTCATTACGATGGCGTGCAACGGCAAACGGGACCGCCCGCAAGAGGTGCGGCGGTCCCGCCATGGGCATTAGGATGCCACCGCCACGGTGGCGGTGGCATCCCGTATTGTTCACATTGCGGCGGGCGGTGCTGTCAGCAGCACCCGCCGCAATGCGAAAAACGCATGTTGGGCATTTGAATGCACAACGTGACAGGCACCGCGCGGTGCCTGCCACCTTGTGCATTCAAATGTAGGGGGGTACCATAGGTACCCCCCATGTGCACCCCCACCCCCCCAAGACACTGGGGGCCTGCAACGGGCCCCCAGAAGCAAAGACCACATGCCTTTCCATGGCGGCAACACCGCCATGGAAAAGCTGCTTTCCGCCACCATCCTAATATGGATGGCGGTGTCTTGCAGACACCGCCACCATGTTAGAGCCCCTTTCCGCCCGGTCGACGAGTCGACTGGCGGAAAAGCGGCAGACGGCCTTTCCGTCCGCCTGGGTCCCCACCCCCATCGTAATATGGCGGGGGGGAAATGTTAGGCGGGCGGACGAGTATGGCGGGCGGATCGCCACCGCCATACGGGCGGCGGTGATCCGCCAGACATCATAATGACCCCCTTTGTTTGAGAGGACATTCTGACACTGGAATTTTCTCCCGGTTTAGAACACCCTTTTAAAATCATAGGGTTTTTTCTATTACAATCCAAGTCTAAATCAGGCCCTACCTCTCCAACCAATGCAAAGGCAATAAAGGTAACGTCCAGTGAGCACTTCTATTCAGCAGCTCCACAGTGTAAGGACATTGGTGAGAGTAAGTGACAACTGCAATATAATGCCCATTGTATGTTTCAACCTATTGCCAAAAGCAATCGAAAAAGCCACAGCGCTGACATCTCCATTCAACAGCTAGCTAATAGTTTAAAGCTAGTATGGGCTGAGGTTATGAAAAGGTAGGTGCTCAACCTCTACATAAGAGGGCAGGAGAGAGTAGTAAGTGGAGTGTGATGAATATTCAAAGACAATAAATAAACCACAGCAGCTACAAACTACTTCGATTGACCATACAGTTCCACAATAGTGAAACAGCAGCATGGAAAACTGTCATTTGACATTACCAGCAGTATATGTGAAAACGTCTACAGGTGCAACTTTGCATACTTGATATGTATCTGAATTCCCAATACTTGCGATTCTACATCTATGTGTAGGAATTTGTGTACAATGGTAGACTTAAATATTTTCTTTATGAACCCATGGTACACTATTAGCATAGTCTTCATTTTTCAAAGTAGGAAACGTAAAGTTGTGAAATGCTAATGATGGTTCCATTCCAAGGATTACACTAATCAAATATTATTTGAACTTGGAATTCAAACTTTAGTAAGACATTATTTATGTGGAGCACATTGGGAACTTGAAAAGGTTACAGATGGACATTTGCAACATAGGTTTAATGCTTACAAAAGTTAATAGCTTAGTAGCTATGCAACATATGTACCTGAGCATATTTTGATGGCTTCTCTACTTTAAGTTTTGGGAAAGTTGATTTATCTTTGCAGACTTGTTCAAGACTATAACCTGTGACCGGCTCGTATATATCTATATGGACAAGATCTAGGTTTCTTGATCCTTGCATCTGGAAAACAAGAAAAGCATACATTTTTATTAACAAGAGGGTAGAATTAGGTCTCTAGTTGACACAAATATTCAAACTATGTCTTGAAAGATGGATTGGCTTTTCCTGAAATAGCTTGCTTTAATACTGTAAGAAATTGGGTTACTGGTTGAGGGGGCTGAAACCCTTTTAAAACAGCAACCACAATTCTTCTCAGGGTGAAGTCACAAGTAAGCCCTAAATTAACCTGTGCTCAACCCTTGGGTAGCCTGGCACAGAGCAGTCAGGCTTTATTCAGAGGCAAAGTGTATTTGTGCAACGCTTCAAACAGCAACACAGTGAAAACACACCACAGAAGGATCCCACATCAGTTTCAGAAAGTAAAGCAGTTCTTAATAAATAAAACAAGACCAATATGAAAACAATCTAATCAGTAGAGCCGGAGACATGCAATTTTCAAGAATTCAGTGAAAATAGCGGCAAAAAGCACAAAGCGCCAACTGTAGGTATCTGGTTGCGCTGGACCGGGACAAAGTCAAAAGATCAGGCTAACCGCGATGGAACGCGAGCCAGCTCCAGGGACCCATTTAGGCCCACTGAACAAAGTACTTAAAATCCTGGTTTGCGGAGTGGTGTGAGGATACGTGTCGAAGATATGTTGCGCAGCAAAAGCGATGTGTCATCTCTGAGGCGCAGCAAGGCTGCGGTGCGAGATCCTGCATCGTCATCGAAGATCCCATCAAAGAGGACTTGCTATGTGAAGTCTGGTGTCAAGGACGCGTCACACAGTTAGGGTGATGCGTTGGTTCTGAGGAGCTGTGATGCTGTAATGCGGAGTCTAGCATCATTGATCAGGCTGCTGTTGACGAGGGATGCAAAGATGCATCGCGCAGCAGGGGTTTCGATGGGGCAATGGGCTGTGATGTTCTGCAGATCTTTGTGGAGGTGCCGTTCTACACAGCAGTAGTGATGCGTCGATTGCTTGGGGTGCACCGTACAGCAGAGGCAATGAGTTGGTTCCGCTAGATTCACAGAGGCTGGAAGAGCATCTTAGGCCCACTTCCAAGGGTCCAGGACAGGGGTGGCACCACTTGGCAGGGTACACTCACAGATGGCAGATTCCATGTGCTTGTTCAAGGTTGTTGGATCCTTCTGTTTATGAGGCTCAAGTCAGGTGGTCAGCCAACCAGCACTTGAAGTCACTTTGGCATCCTGGGTTCAACAGATCCAGGTCCAGTCCTTCTCACCTAGGCAAGAGGACAGCAGGCCAGCACAGCAGGGCAGCTGTTCTTCAGAGCAGCATTCCAGTAAAGTGGCAATCCTTTCAGAAGCACAGCAGTCCTTCTTCTTGGCAGAGTATCTACAGATCCAGAATTGTATTGAAGAGTTGGTGTCTGATGTCCAGAATTTATACCTGGTACCCGTCCTCTAGAAGGTGGGTGAAGCTTCTAGAAATTGTCTTTCAGTCCCCAGGCCTCCTACCTTCCCTGTCCTGGCTCCAGACTAACTAAAAGGGGTATGCAGCTCTTTGTGTGGAGGTAGGACATAGCCTACTCAAGTGTAAGTAGGGCTGGGTCCAGCTCCACCCTCCCATCCTGCCAGTGATGGCCAATCCAGGCACATCCAAGCTCTCTATTGTGTGTGGCTGTCAGGGAGGAATACAAAAAGCCCAACTGTCAGCTACACTCAGGCTACAGGCACTAAATTGCTAAGGCAGGAAAATGACAACTTTCTAAAAGTGGCATTTTCAAAATTGTAACGTAAAATCTGACTTCACCATAAGTTAGGACTTTTCAATGCAATTGCAAAGAAGCCAAACACGAACTGGTTACATACTCGCATTTGGAAATTACAGCTTATTAAATGTAACAAGGTATCGCTAAAGTTATCCTATGGGAGAGGTAGACCTTGTAGTAGTAAAAAACAAATTTAGCAGTTTTTCGCTACAGGACATGTAAATGCACAAATTCATGTAAATGCACAAATTCACTGCACCCTGTCCTCTGGGCGGTTCAGTGCATACCCTAGGAGTGTCTTATATGTATTAAAAAGGAAGGTTTGGGACTAGCAAAAGGTTATTTTGGCAAATAGCTGCTCACCAACGGAGAACCCGACCCAAAGTGCACAACTTTCTAGCCCGTGGGCTACATATATACACCATTCTACAAGGATTTAACAAATTCTTGAAATGAAGTTGCCACTCTTCAGAACTGCAATTGCTTTATCGAAGATGGAAGAAATCAGTGTTCATGATCTGGATTTGATCATGCAAAAATCTTCTTATTCAAGTAATCGTGCCCAAAACCCAATGTATTTCGGGAAAACCCTTCATCAGGGGTTACTATAAGTAGAAGTAAGAAACAAAAAGGTCCACTTAGGACAGTTCGATGGGAACAGAGTACGTAATGTAATTATGACTCTGTATCACATGCAACACATCAGTGCAGTTAATGATTCTTAGTACTCTATCTCATACTTCCCTGGGACCCCTTTATCGAAAATCTTAGTAGTGAAACACCCTGTAACCAATGACCAGGGTGACTAGCCAAACATCCAACCACGTAATGTCATGAAACTTCAACCAGAAATAGCGTTGGTAAATAAAAAAAATTAGAGTGAACAAATTATCAGGTGAAATGAAGATAAAGTACACCAAAATGTGCTGCATGCCTAAAATATGCCCAAAGAAACTGAGTCCAATCTAGATATGCATTTATAACATGCATAGCATGCGTGAAGTAACCCACCAATGCTAAATATTGGCCCCTCTGTACTGTTTTACTTACTAACATGCAAAGTCCTGCCCAATCTTGAAAATGACAATATCTTGATAAGTACGTAGTGCTCATGCAATCAAAGAGGCAATTGTAAGATGGTCCCTGAGATGGTAATGCTGCTCGGGACGATACACGAACGCTAAAAACAAAATGTCAAAGTATCGTCGGTCTCATATCATTAAACATGAGTCAATACAAATACTGGGAAACAAACAAACACAGAAACTCCAGATACCTCAAGAAACCTGCGTACGCTAACTAGCCAGAACCAGTAACACGCCAAATGCACCAGTGTGCTAAATGTAGCCAGAACGTTTAGCATTCTGACAATTACAATGCTGCTGTGTCCAGCAATTAAATCTAAAAACAAAGTGGAACAGTCCTTAAGTAAAAGGTTAATTACAACCTGCTAACCAGGGCAACGTGCGATATCCAGTGTACAGTGTTTACCTACAAAAACGTACCTCTATCCTTTCTCGGGAATGCCACCATCACTATGCTCTGTTACCAAGTACTTCAACACTATTTTTTGCAACCGTTTGTCCAGAATTGGAAATCATACATACAGAACACTACAGATGTTTTGAAGTGTTTGGTACAAATACCTACATGTGACTTAAGTACCTGGTGGTTTTGCACTATTGATGTAACAGCATTGTATACTTCCATCCCTCAGATAGAGGCAGTGAAATGGGCATTACTGCAACAAGAAAACAGTAATGCCAATACAATATTTATACTGGAACTTCCTAATTTTTTGCTTGTACCACGGCTATTTTTGCTGGGGTATTCAGTACTACCTGCCGAAGAATGGTAGCCCCCATCTAATTCCACTATATTTTGAATTGGGATTGAAGAGAATTAACGACCGGGCAGCCCTTAAACCCCTAATGTACTGGGTTTGCCTCTGGTCTAATCCTGAATTAAGTGATTACAGAGATGTGCTCAAAGACTTGCTAAATATGATGGGTGCAAAGGCATCCCTCAGATAGAGGCAGTGAAATGGGCATTACTGCAACATGAACACATTAATGCCAATAATGTATTTATACTGGAACATTTATATTTTTGCTTGTGCCACGGCTATTTTTGCTGGGGTATTCAGTACTACCTGCCCAAGAATGGTAGCCCCCCTCTAATTCCACTATATTTTGAATTGGGATGGAAGAGAATTAACGACCGGGCAGCCCTTAAACCCCTAATGTACTGTGTTTGCCTCTGGTCTCCACCTCAATTAAGTGGTTACAAAGTCTTACTGAATATAATGGGTGCAAAGGCTGTTCCCTGGCTCAAATTTGTTTCAAATTGGTTCAAGAGCTGGGTCTTAACAGGTTATGGGATGCACCAAATGCTATATCTCGAGCTGACATCACTAACCTGAAAATGTGCTACTGGGCACATATACATAAATGTTACATAAGAAATGAATCAAACAGATCGCTGACTAATATGTACCTTGATTTTAAACCGGTCCCGTGTTTTGAAACATTTTTAGACTCAATATCTCCGCCCGTAGCCAAAAGCCTGTATGTCCGTTTTTGCTTAGGTATCTCCCGCTGAGATCCTTTACTGACAAATGGAAAATCTTGCTGTGAGCAAATTCTTACAGGCTGTTTGGCATAGGCGCAATAACATTCTAAAAGAAACAGTATGTTGATATATGTTCTGTAAAAACGATATATATAACTTTTGGACTATACATTAGTGCACAATTATAATGTTTCTAAAATTCCCTGAGGTTTTAATCTTTTGATTAATTGTTCATTTGCACTCAGTTTTAAGCTGTTTTTGTATTGATTGCTTACTCATAGGATTGAAATGTGTATTTATTGAGATTTTATAGATGCACAGACAGGGAAAAAATTCAAACCGATTTGGGCACATGCCATTTTATCTACTAATTTACTTATTTTTTAAGATGTCTATTATTATATGTACACTTTGAAGGTTCATGGTAACTGAAATAACGTATTTTACTACTACCTGCAGAAGAATGGTACCTCTATGAGTTTGTCGGGGGCACCCACATATGCAAAAACATTTATGGCAAAGCACGAAAACCAGTTTATTTTTCCCATACAGGCATGGCAGGAAACTCTTGTTGTATACTTCTGCTATATTGATGATATCTTTCTTATTTGGAAGTGCTCAAAAGAAGGGTTAAAAACCAGCATTGCCACCCTCAATCAAATAAATCTGAAGATTCAATTTACTCACACACAATGAGTAATCAAATCCTTGATGTACTGCTATATTTGTCCCCAGGTGGGATCAAGACAAGAGTATGTAGAAACCAACTGATTGAACCAACTCTTTCCCAGTTTTCATCCACAATCTCTCAAAAATCATTTACCTTTTTCTCAGTTCCTTCACATCAAAAGTAAGCCTGGGCGGTTAACTCCGTTCCACCAGCGGAGTTTGCGGAGTGAGTTTTGTAAAAACTCCGGCACCCGCCAAGGAGCAGGGTTTAGCGGCACCGTCCCCAATAAAATGCAATTTGCCTGACCCTATTATGGCATCTCCTCGGGACAGGCTCTTCCTGTGCGCAGTTTGACATGCGCACTAGTTCCCCTCACAGTTTTTGCCATCAGCTGACTTCCTCCAGAGTGAATCAGAGGAGCGGGAGCGGACAGCGGAGGCTTCCTCTCAGCGTTAGCATGCAGCAGCCAGGTTAATGACAGAGGAGGCTAGAGTCTGGCTGGTTGCACCGCCGTAGATAACCCTAACCCCCACGTGAAGGTAAGGCGACCTTCCTGCTGGGATTGGGAGGGAATGTAATGCATTAACTCAGGAGTGGGGGGATTGCCCTTGTTCTGAGCGGCGTGCACTATTTTAATCATTAGTTGCACTCATATCTGGGTCCAGGGTTTCTCAAATGCAGGAATGTGCATGAAGGTGTGCCACCATAACATTGAATCATGTAAAAAATGAAATGAGCTTCAAGTTCTCATGGGCATCTGTGACCTACGCTACGGCTGAGCAAACCGGTGCTGAGTTTCAAAAGTGTAGTATTCAATTTGTATTGTTTTTTTTTATTCTTTACTGTGAGTCACTCAACAGTTACACGGGACATTAAAGCTATGTGTGTTGTGCAGCTGCTGGTTATCTTACTTTCAGTTCCATCAGATGCAATGAAAGGCGTGTGGTGTGGTTGTGTGGGAATGTTTCTAGTTCCAGAAAGTAGTGATTCATAGCTCAGAGTGTCTAATTTAATGAAATTTTCATTTAATTTATAAAGTTTTATATAGCGCAAACTTGACCCTAGAAGGGTATCAGAGCGCTTTACAGATAGTTTAATTAGTAGAAAATAGATAACCAAGAAACATAAACGCTGACAATGTCCATTGCAAATCAGGAGTGGGACAGTGAGTTATAAACAAGTACTCAGACGGCGTGCAAGCCCTGGTTGGAGAGCAGAGTCAGATCAGTATCCAGAGAATGAGTTTGTGGGTTCAGGGTTGAGATTTGTTCATTAAAAGCAGTTTGACTTCTTTTTTGAATGAAGTGATTGAAGGGATCAGTCTGATTTCAGGGGGCAGGGAGTTCCAGATTCCAGGGGCCAATCCGGAGAAGGCTCGGTTGTGGGTTTTCTTTTTTTGAAATTTATGAGGTTTCAACAGTAAGGTGCTGGTGCTTCTAGATGATCTGCCACCACCAGACAGTTCCAGTTTGTCAGCTAGGTACCTCGGTGTATTGAAGTGTACAGCTTTGTGGGTCATGCAAGCAATTTTCATCTGAATCCTTGCCTCATAAGGGAGCCAGTTTAGTGCCTTCAGATCTGGAGTGATGTGGCTGTACCTTTTCAATCCAGTGATGAGCCTTGCAGCAGAGTTAAGGGATGCCCTTAGTGGAGCCAACGTGGATCTCGGCAGACCACACAGGGTAGCACTCCCATAGTCTAATCTGGGGATAACAAGCACTTGCACCGCTGATTTAAGGTCGTCGAAGGGGAGGAAGGGTTTTATTTTTCTTAGGATGCTCATTTGAAAGTTTGCTCCTCTGGTTGCTGAGCTGATGTGTTCTTGCATGTTGAGATTCTTGTCAAGTGTAATGCCTAGTGATCTTGTGGAATCTATAATGTGTGGAAGGCAGTTGAAGACTGTTAAGTGTTTCATCCAATCTTCGATGACGAGGGATATTTTTGGTGGGGCAATTAAGAGGAATTCGGTTTTGAGCGAGTTGAGTTTAAGGTGGTTTCTGGTTAGCCAGTTTTGGGGTTTTTGCAGAGTTGTGTTGAGTAGACGGATATCCTCAGGGGAGGAGATTTTAAGGTATAGTTGGGTGTTGTCTGCATACATGTGGTATTGTACATTGTAAAATTTCAGAATTTCGGTTAGAGGCTCCATGAACAGGTTAAAGAGAGTAGGTGATAAGGTGGACCCCTGAAGGACCCCTAAAGTGACAGGAGTGGTAGTGGACAAGGATTGGTTAACCTTAATTCTTTGAGTTCTGTTGTGTAGAAATGAGGCAAACCAATTTAGGACAACCTCTAATAATCCCATTCTGTGTTCAAGTAATTCAAGGAGGCTGTCATGTTTGACCGTGTCGAAGGCTGAGGATAGGTCTAGGAGGATTAGGAGGCAAGATTTGTTCTGATCTAGCATTTTAGGCGCTTCATCAACTATGTGGGTAAGGACTGTTTCTGTGCTGTGACCCTGATGGAAACCGGATTGGAATTGGTCAATAAGGTGGAACTGATCGATGTGATTGCATAGCTGGGTATGTACACATTTCTGAAGGAGCTTTGCCAAAGAGGGAATGATGGAGATGGGACGGAAGTTATCGGGATTCGTATGATCCGCTATGGTTTTTTTTAGAATGGGGGTTACCTGCCCTGATTTTAGGCAGTCTGGTAAGGCCCCTGGCAGTAGTGAAGCATTCACTATTTTAGTCCAGAGAGGTAGTAAAGAAGTTTTAATCTCATTGAAGATGTTAGCTGGTAGAGGGTTGCAGAAGTGGTTTGACGGTTTAAGTGTTGTTAAGATATTAAGAATGGCATTTTCATCACAGGCACTCCAACTTTGCTACCTGGGTGCCATGAGGGAAACGGCCAACATCCCGTTCTAAAGCTGTGAGGGGAACGGCCACTAACCAACTACAACTTCCAGCGCCCTTTGCAACCTCGGCGCTTGCTGACGCTGCCACCGCGACGAGCGGTACTTCAAAACCTGCGCAGGCTTCTCGCAGCGCGGGACGCGCTCCAACTTTGCTACCTGGGTGCCGTGAGGGAAACGGCCAACATCCCGTTCTAAAGCCGTGAGGGGAACAGCCACTAACCAACTACAACTTCCAGCACCCTTTGCAACCTCGGCGCTTGCTGACGCTGCCACCGCGACGAGCGGTACTTCAAAACCTGCTTCCCGCAGCGCGGGACGCGCTCCAACTTTGCTACCTGGGTGCCGTGAGGGAAACGGCCAACATCCCGTTCTAAAGCCGTGAGGGGAACGGCCACTAACCAACTACAACTTCCAGCGCCCTTTGCAACCTCGGCGCTTGCTGAAGCTGCCACCGCGACGAGCGGTACTTCAAAACCTGCGCAAGCTCCCCGCAGCGCGGGACGCGCGCGGGCGTGCCCGGGCCGAGGGCGGGCCCGTCTGCGAATGTCAGCGCCAGGAGGTGGCAGGGTAGGGCCATTCCCTTAGGCCAGCCGTCGGGAAAATGTTCCTGGACTTCAGAGATATGCAGGTAGCAGGCTCATAAGGTGGGTGCCTCTGCTGTTCAAATTGACAAGCTGAAAGACTAAAATTGACTATTTGCCTCCTCTACTTGGGCGTATCCTCTCCTACTTGGGAGCCTTGTGTTCCATACAGCAGCCCTGGTTGGATTCTGCCCATTCCACATATTGTACTCCCATCTGATACAAAGGATTCTGACAAAAAAAAAAACAAGTACATCTTTGTCTGGCAGCCAAAATGGGGAGACGTACCCGTGTAGGAAAAAAATCAACACTAACTGCCCAATCCCCAACAAGCCACCAGCCAACCTCGATAGATAGGATGCTGCAGAGGGCAATAGGGGCAGTTACAAATTAAATTGAACAAACTGAAAGACGGTTATCAATAACACCGGACCTAGTTCCTCCCCTGACTAGCCCAGAACTATCACCGGTCCAGCAACCTGCGGAATCCGCCTCCTTAAGGACCCATTCTAGGACTCCAGCCCTGGTACATGAAGCACCGCCCCTGAACTTACACATCGTGGACCCCGCTCCAGGTCCACGTAAGAGAGGGAACACAAAAACTGCCACGAAACCTGGGAAGGCTCAGAAGAGGGGCACTAAAGACCCTGTAAAAAATGGGGGTTTGGAGAGGGAAGCGTTAGGCGGGGATGTGAACGAAGGCACAGAAAAACCAGTGTGGGTGTCTAATTTGGTTAGGGATCTACATTCGGAAATTAGAAACATAGTTAAGGAGGAATTGACTACCCTGACCTCTCGGGTTGATAAATTGACATCCCTACTAGAAGCTTATATGGGGAAAATAGACTCTAGGGTGGATGTCCCGCATTATCAATGCATGCCTTTAGCCTGCCGAGCCCACCAGGAAAAAGACCATGCCCCGGATCCTATTTCTAGCCTGCCCCTACAAATACAGAAGAACAGGGAGGATGGGGCCTGTTAGAAATGGGATCTCTGGTTGGCTAAGGCTTGCGCCAAAGCCAGGCAGAGACCACCACTCTAGTCAGGGCGAGGGAGTTACACACCCAAGATAACCCCTGCTCACCCCCTTGGTAGCTTGGCACGAGCAGTCAGGCCTATCCCGGAGGCAATGTGTAAAGCGTTTGCGCAACACACTCACACAGCAGCAACACACTAGGCACACCACAAAAGGAACTCCACACAAGGTTATATAAAAAATAGCCTTTGTATTATCATAAATACCTTAGAAACATAATCACATAATATACAGTGTGCCAACTGGCTCTAGGCAATATTCACAGGGGACTATTTACACACGACAGGGCCAATGGGGCCACTGTCATAACCATCACAAATCACCAATTGTAAATGTAGCACAAATAATAAATGTAGCGCACAACCAGTAATTACTGGTACAGTTAGGAACTAAGCCTGAGAACCTGCAATGTAAAACATAGGATGCATAAATCACCTTGCGCATAAAACTACATTAGGCCCAAACCTCATTAGCATCATACATTACGCAATAGGCATTACAGTAGGCATCACAAGCATGAACACCTTAGGAAATAATTGGCATACAAACAGCGTGCCCCAATCGGGGGCACAACGCACTAAAACTGTCCCCAGGCCAACTGGCCTCTCACAGGGGCTCAAATGCCCAACGTCCAGAATGTCAGGCCGGGCTGCAACAGCAGCAAAGCCAAGTGCGCAGTTGCACAACCTAAACGTGGCAGCTGCCCACTAATTGTTGGGCAGCTGTGAAAATGAACACGATCTGGGACTCGCAATTTAAAATGAAACTGAAACTGTCCCCCAAGGTTGCAGCTGCCTGCGCTCTCGCAGGGCAGCTGGCAAAATGCGCAGACAAAGTCTGGCACTCCTCATGCCTCTCGGGCCCCCACTGGGGCTTCTCAACAAAATCTGCCCCCACGTTCAGTTGCCCGCTACGGCGGCGCAACTGTGAACAATGAATTAGCCCTGTTACTCACGGTACCCTCGGGGCCCCCACTGGGGCTCTGAAAAATAATTTGACCCCCGTCGCAGCTGCCCGCGCTTCTGTGGTGCAGCTGTGGAGCACAAACAGGTCCGGGCACTACCGTGCCTCTGGAATCCAACCCGGGGACTCCTAGAACAATGCCCCTTCAGAACGGGGCGTCTGCACTGGGCCTCAACTTGGCCCAAAAAGAACTCAGCCCTGGCACTAACTGTGCAAAGTAAAGCCCCACTGGGACTCCTAACCAAAGTGCCCCCTTGTGCACGAGACCTCTCCCGGTCTCGGTCGTCAATCCGGGGGGAAAGCCGACACCCTGCTCTCCCCGCCTCACAGCAACCAGAGCCCAGCCCCACTCACCGCTCTTTGGGGGCTGGGCAGGGGAAGTCGCAGCCGTCCGCTGCAACAGGTGGCCTGGCGGTTCCTCTGCAAACAGTGCTCCGCAGGCCCTACTCACCGGGGCTTCTGGTCTCCTCCGGTGTCCTTGGGGATGCCTTCGCGAGGCCCGTGAGGCACTTGGCTCACCCCACGCCTCCGGTAGTTCTCCACTGTCTCGCTGTGCGGAGCGGGGTCCGGCGTAGCTCCGCCCACCACCAGGCAATCTCGGCCTGACTTCCTCTGTCTCTCTCTGCTTCTTTTCCCGGCTCCGCCCACAGTCAGGCACGAAGCCTGACTTCCGGGCCGGCGGCACAGCTTCTCCTTTCTTCCCGGTAAATGCGGGGTGGGCTCCCGCTCGTAACAGGCACCAAAAGCGGGGTAGGCTCCCGCCACTACCAGACACCAGTGCAGGGTGGGCTCCCGCGGATCCGCAGCACAAACACGGGGTGGGCTCCCGCTCAAAGCCAACAATGCGGGGGAATCCCTACGCTCGGGATTCCCTTGGCAGGCACTTCGCAGCACAGGGCTGCACGACCCCACGTTCCTCCTTTCCTGGGATCAGGATACAGCGCTTCACAAGGCGCTAGGGCCCACAGCTCCAAAAGAACAAAGTTTTAGGGGCACAAGGCTGGGCCCAGGCAGGCCAGCTCACAGGGCCCTCCAGCAGGGAGGTAGCTCCTCGTGGCGGTCTCCTCCTGGAGCCCAGCAGCAGCAACAGACCCCCCCCAAGTCACAGGAACAACAACAATCATGGGGTCACAGCCCCTTCATTTATAGGACATTTTCCTCTGTGACACAGCACAGGGCTGGGGATACCAGTTAGAACTGGTTTGGGGGAGCTTTGGAGCACTTTGTTTTGCTCAGCTCCTCTCTCCTTTCACAGGACAGGCTAGGGACATCAGACGCACCACAGGGGGTGGAGCCAGCATTGTGGAGGGAAGGCACAGTCCTATTCAGGTCCCAGGTGCAACTCCTCCCTCCCATCTGGATGCAGATCTCTCTATTCAGCCCTGCGCTGACTCACCCTGCCCCTCCTGGAGCCACACACACCTCCCAGCCCCTGTCACTCACAAGCCAGACATGCAATTCACATCAGGCAGGCAGACACAGAGCACACATAAATGCCAACTTCTAAAAGTGGCATTTCTACACCAGTCATAATAAATCTGCACACACCATTGCGCAGCATTTATTCTCACGAGTTCGCACATACTAAACTCGCCCCTGCCCTCCTCTCACACCAGGAATTACCATGGACACACATATCCCCCATGCATTCCTATGGGAGGGCAGGCCAATCTCACCACACGCACTCAGAGTGCGCACGCACTTTACACGGGACCCAGTGCTAAAGTGCGCAGAGGCCTAAAACCACCAACACTACACAGAAAAAAGGCTAGGAGACAGGCAAAATGTTTAGGGGTGAACCTGCCAAAAGGGCCAAGTCCAACACAACCCCCTTCCAGCCAAAACGCAGGGCAGACCAATCACCACCGTGATGGGCTTCCCTGCTTGGGGCGATAGAACACGGACGCGGGCCCGCAACTGCAGGGACACCCTCCGGTTCTACGCCACGGTGAACCCATGTGGTTCCTTCTGAAAAAGCTGTCCGGAGCAACTGGGCTACCCCACTGGTACTCCCTAGCTGTCCGCGGCCAGGACCAGGCCCTAGGCCACCCAGATGCCACTGGTCCTTGCCCATTCACAGAGTGGGGGTAGTAACCCCTGGCACATAGTAGCCATTCTCCACTCTTCCCCTCATCAGGGCAGGTCTAGACTGCCACTGATCCTCCAGCCTAGGGTCTGCACCCTCAGGCGGACCAGAAGTCACGGGTGAGGCTCTCCTCCCCCTACCTCTCCTTCTAGGGTTCCGCCCTCTCCTCCTGGGAGAAGCACCCTCAGAACACAACTCTCCCACTAGTTCAGGACCTCTCTCCAAAAACTGGTCTCCCAACCTAGGGTCTAAACCCTCAGGTTGCACCGGGGTCAGAGGCGAGGACTCCCTCCCTCTGCACCCCCTTCCAGAGTTCTGCACCCTCCCAACTGGAGCGGTACCCCTGGAAGATGAACCGGTCAGGACACTGATTACAGATGTCCTTTCCTCCAGATCAGGCGGATCCTGAACCTGGCCTCCCAACCTTGGGGCTGACCCCCACGGCTGAGCATTTGCCTGGCACACCAGGACTTCCGGGGCGCACACAGCAGCCCCCGAGGGTAACACATGACTCATGTGTTGCGTGACAGTCTGCGTGGCGCAGACCTCCCGACCCCTGTCCATCTGACAGTGCGCAGAGATCCCCACGACAGAAGTGGTGTCACCATGGTCACTTCTAGGAGACTCAGCCCTTCTGGCTGGCCCCTGACCCACTGGTTCTTCCACTGGGGAACACATCCCCCTCTCACCCCTCAATCCGGACTTCTGTACCCTCCCAACTGGAGCGGCACTGCCAGACACCAGAACCACTGGAGCTCTATTTACAGACGCTCCAGGTTCTCCAGACACTCGGAGATCCTCCTCAAATGGACTAACAGGACAGCCTAGGCTCCCAACCTGGTGTTCCCTGAAGAAACCATCCAGGTTCTGAGACTGGGTTTCGGGCACCTGGGGACACTCAGTCCCACTCTCACTCCTACTCCACTGAGACAGGACGTGAGCCCCTACACCCCTCCCACTACACTGGGACCTAGCTGGGCTAAACTGAACCTCTTCCCCAATACAGGACTGGAAGATACCTGAACCATTACTTTCGGAATCACTCCCCAATGCCTCATCAGAACCTTGGGCCTCCACCCAGAGGTCTGCCTCTCGTGTAAACTCCCATAGATCAGAAAACCCACCCTCCAACAGGTGTTGGCGCAACCCCGGCAAACAACAACTGAGCAGGTGCTCTCTGATAACCAGATCGAACAGTCCTTCAAAATCCTGTTCCGTGTTAACCGTTACCCAATCAGCCAGTGCATCATTACATTCATCCGAAAAATCCGCCCAAGACTGGTGAGACAGTTTCCTACTGCCCCTGAACTTCAACCTGTACTCCTCTTCTCGGGAACAAGGTACCATACTTTGGGAACTGGGAATGGGACTTCCTGCACTGGACTCCATATTGCTGCCACCACTGGATCCCACCCTCACTGGTGAATCCAGACAACTAAAACTACACTCAGAGGACGTACCAAGAGCTAATTTCTCCTTGGTGAAGGCCCTCTCAGCCTCCGCCATCCTCTCCTGTGCTAGGACCCTCTCGGTCTCTAGCTTTTTCTCCTCCACACTCAGCTGCGCTATCTCCTTGGTATGCTCTAACCTGAGCTTCTCCAAAGCCAGCTGATGCTCCCTTTCTTCCCTCCTATCCACCCACTCCTCTGGGGACAGGGAAAGGGATGGGGCACTGCCCCCGACACTGGACCCAGCAAGGGACTCCCTATCCATGGGGTCCTCACTATCTACTGGCGTCCCGGTCCTGTCACTTTCTTCCTCCTCTTCAGACTCCTCAGGGCCCCCTCAGACCCACCACCCTCTTGGCGTGCGGCCAGGGCCCTCTTCTCCTCATTGCGCTCACAGTCCCATTCATCCTTTTGCCATTGGATCAGGTTGTCCCTCAGTTTTGACTGGGTGTCTGACCCACTCACTGCTATGTCTCTCTCCTTACAGAAGTCCACCAACTCCCACATGCTGTATCTAAACCAGAGGTCTTCAAACTTTTTTGCTCTGAGCCCCCCTTACACAAAATATTTTGAAGTCGGGCCCCCCTCCAAAACGGTATGGAAGTCTTGTGTAATTGTGAGTGTTAGGGCTGAGCGCAGTGAGTGGAGCTTATGAGATAATATCAGGGCACTTTTTCAGTAGCTCATACTTCACACTAAATGTGAGATGTATATGTGAGATGTATAAAAGAGCAAACCCATACAAACTGAACTAAACAAAAAACACTACTCCCATTAATTGAGGTCCTCATGCCCTTGGGTCCCAATGCAATTGCGCCTTCTGCACTAATGGTAGCTGCAGCCATGAATAGTAGGTGATCCCCTCTGTCTCTTTCACCCCTTCCCCACCACATCTGCCCATCACTCCATTCTTGAAACAGTTTCTCTGTCCCTTACAGAAGAAAGGAGCGCCTATGTGTGAACCACCTCATCCCTAATGCTCTCCTCATGTCTTATTGTAAAGTATAAGACAGTCTTAATTGTGATGCAGTGGGCCCTTCACACTCCTGGGCCCCAGTGCCACTTTGCTTGCTTCACTAACGCGACCTACTGCCTTGCAAAGCGGCAAGTCTTCTCAGCCCCTTGTTAAAGTCCTCCTCCCATCCTCCTTTCTGCCATCTCCCTGAAGCCGAAAGCTAAAGTGTGTCATCTGCATCAATTATTTTCTCTCTTGGGCCATTGGTCTGATGCCGGAAACAACACTGGCACAGCAAGGGTGGACTGAGCCCTAATGCAAGAAAGGAATAGGTAAAGCAGCAATAATAGGGGTTTAGTTGGGCCCTCACACCCCTGGGTCCTGGTGCCACTGCAGCACCAATGATGCCTACTCTTCTGCCCATTCCACTGGCTGTTATTTCTAGGCCTGACACCCAAAGCAGACTGTTTGCCCCTTTGTTTCGAAAAAGGGGGAAAATATCCACATTCTCCCCCCATTGCTTGTAATCTGGACCTTAAAGCTAACAAGGAAAATGGCTTCCCACCCTTTGTGCTAGCACCACGCTCATTATTGGTGTGCATTGGTCCCTCGCACCATTGTCCCTGTGCCAATGCAGCTGCTGTACTAATGGTAGTGGTGGCCAAAAAAAGAAAAATTAACCCGCATTTCTGAACACCTTCTTCAGGCATCTCTCTGAGGATGGGGGGAAGCTGCCTCATTTATAAATGAAAAAATTCAGTTCCACATAGCGCGTCCTCCTCGGGGCTATCTCTTTTGATGCTATCCATGGATTTAACTCCTTTACTCTTTCTCCTGGGCCATTGCCCAGAAACCCCAGGGGTCCGGGCGATTGGGCCTCTGAATATGACCCTTTTGGTCTCTTCCCTTGTACCCTCTCAACTCACCTGAAAGGACATCTGCATGTAAACAGAGGCCAAAGTTGGCAGGGGGTATGAGGACTAAGGTGCACATGTGTTTTTAATTTTGCAAAGACTTCCCATACCCTTTGTTAAAAACAACCATCCCAGATGTGTTAATGGGGACTTGGAGGTACCTCTGTGTGAGAGTTCAAGGAGGGGGTCTAATGTGATTTAATTTATGGAATAACTTGAAGTATCATGATGACAAAAAAATATATCTTTTTTAGAGGCAATGTAAGGATGTTGAGTTTTGAAAAGTGTACTTTTAATGGTCTTATAAAAAAAATTCCTGCAATAGGTACAGTCTGGTTAGCTATTACTAATATGTATTCTTTGAAAGCCCTTGTTTTATCTTATACAGGGCCGCTGGAATTATGCGATTCTGCAGGCGTGACATTTTTCACATATTTATGGATTTGCCACATAATCCACCACATGTAGATTTTTAAAAAAATTGTTTGAAGCTGAAATGGATCAAAAGTTACTAAAAACATCGTGATGTGTTTGCGTGCTTTGGAAGCCCTTCGCAAAGGGTAACTGGCCAACTTTCAGTGGCTTATTTCTGTATTTGGCTGTTAAATTGGTACTAATGAGGTGAAATCTTTGCCCAGACAGTGCAACCATGTGAAAAAAATGTCAAAATAATTAAGTATTGCTAGTAAAAATGTGCCGCATTATACTGCATAATTTGTCTATGGTGCTCCCCTGCCACATAATTCCATTGGCCCTGATTACATACACAAAATCATTGTGTGGCATCTTATCTTATACAGTGTTTAATACAATTTTAGAAAAATGCCCTACATACCCTACATATTCACATTGCTTTCTGTTACATGCTGGGACCTTAAAACATTATAAATACACGTCACTGTTATGCACTGCACCATCCTGGATTCAGTTTTGTGACTCTCTGTTCTCATACAGACATCTTCGGGGATCACATTAACCAAGTTTCATAATGTGAAGATGTGCGTGTCCCATCAATTAGTTTAATGTGCATTTATTTAACACCTCATTTCTCACTTGAAGGCGTAAGGATTATTTTAAATGCAGTTGCTGAACGTGTAAATACAACAAAATACTTATAAAATATTTTGTTGTTTTTAGCCAAGCTATTGACTTTGCGACCCCAAGGTTCAGGATCACAGCTGCCTTACTTGTCTCGACACTTCAACTGTCATGTAAATGAAGACGGCCTGGAAATGAGAAAAATAAACAAAGTTGCTCTTCCAGGCCATCTTTATTCTTAAGTACTTAATGAGGCATCTGCAACCCCCTTCGGTCTGCCGCCACGGACCCCCAGGGGGGCGCGCCCCACAGTTTGAAGACCTCTGATCTAAACAGACCACAAAAATTAAAAGCAGACTCCATTTTGGCAGGACGCTCAGGGACACGTGCAACACAGGAGACCTCGGTGTCTGATCTGAAGCAAGAGTATACAATTTACCAATGACACTTTTAGGAGAAGAATTAAATAACTAAAACTCAGAAACAATAATCCCCACACACGTGATTATCTAAATGTAGAGTTTGTAGTGCAACCAGTTATCGCTGTGGTACTGCGCAAACGCAAGTCCTATCCTCACCGCTGACAACCAATGTTAGAAATGGGATCTCTGGTTGGCTAAGGCTTGCGCCAAAGCCAGGCAGAGACCACCACTCTAGTCAGGGCGAGGGAGTTACACACCCAAGATAACCCCTGCTCACCCCCTTGGTAGCTTGGCACGAGCAGTCAGGCCTATCCCGGAGGCAATGTGTAAAGCGTTTGCGCAACACACTCACACAGCAGCAACACACTAGGCACACCACAAAAGGAACTCCACACAAGGTTATATAAAAAATAGCCTTTGTATTATCATAAATACCTTAGAAACATAATCACATAATATACAGTGTGCCAACTGGCACTAGGCAATATTCACAGGGGACTATTTACACACGACAGGGCCAATGGGGCCACTGTCATAACCATCACAAATCACCAATTGTAAATGTAGCACAAATAATAAATGTAGCGCACAACCAGTAATTACTGGTACAGTTAGGAACTAAGCCTGAGAACCTGCAATGTAAAACATAGGATGCATAAATCACCTTGCGCATAAAACTACATTAGGCCCAAACCTCATTAGCATCATACATTACGCAAAAGGCATTACAGTAGGCATCACAAGCATGAACACCTTAGGAAATAATTGGCATACAAACAGCGTGCCCCAATCGGGGGCACAACGCACTAAAACTGGCCCCAGGCCAACTGGCCTCTCACAGGGGCTCAAATGCCCAACGTCCAGAATGTCAGGCCGGGCTGCAACAGCAGCAAAGCCAAGTGCGCAGTTGCACAACCTAAACGTGGCAGCTGCCCACTAATTGTTGGGCAGCTGTGAAAATGAACACGATCTGGGACTCTCAATTTAAAATGAAACTGAAACTGTCGCCCAAGGTTGCAGCTGCCTGCGCTCTCGCAGGGCAGCTGGCAAAATGCGCAGACAAAGTCTGGCACTCCTCGTGCCTCTCGGGCCCCCACTGGGGCTTCTCAACAAAATCTGCCCCCACGTTGCAGTTGCCCACTACGGCGGCGCAACTGTGAACAATGAATTAGCCCTGGTACTCACGGTACCCTCGGGGCCCCCACTGGGGCTCTGAAAAAGAATTTGACCCCCGTCGCAGCTGCCCGCGCTTCTGTGGTGCAGATGTGGAGCACAAACAGGTCCGGGCACTACCGTGCCTCTGGAATCCAACCCGGGGACTCCTAGAACAATGCCCCTTCAGAACGGGGCGTCTGCACTGGGCCTCAACTTGGCCCAAAAAGAACTCAGCCCTGGCACTAACTGTGCAAAGTAGAGCCCCACTGGGACTCCTAACCAAAGTGCCCCCTTGTGCACGAGACCTCTCCCGGTCTCGGTCGTCAATCTGGGGGGAAAGCCGACACCCTGCTCTCCCCGCCTCACAGCAACCAGAGCCCAGCCCCACTCACCGCTCTTTGGGGGCTGGGCAGGGGAAGTCGCAGCCGTCCGCTGCAACAGGTGGCCTGGCGGTTCCTCTGCAAACAGTGCTCCGCAGGCCCTACTCACCGGGGCTTCTGGTCTCCTCCGGTGTCCTTGGGGATGCCTTCCCGAGGCCCGTGAGGCTCTTGGCTCACCCCACGCCTCCGGTAGTTCTCCACTGTCTCGCTGTGCAGAGCGGGGTCCGGCGTAGCTCCGCCCACCACCAGGCAATCTCGGCCTGACTTCCTCTGTCTCTCTCTGCTTCTTTTCCCGGCTCCGCCCACAGTCAGGCACGATGCCTGACTTCCGGGCCGGCGGCACAGCTTCTCCTTTCTTCCCGGTAAATGCGGGGTGGGCTCCCGCTCGTAACAGGCACCAAAAGCGGGGTAGGCTCCCGCCACTACCAGACACCAGTGCGGGGTGGGCTCCCGCGGATCCGCAGCACAAACACGGGGTGGGCTCCCGCTCAAAGCCAACAATGCGGGGGAATCCCTACGCTCGGGATTCCCTTGGCAGGCACTTCGCAGCACAGGGCTGCACGACCCCACGTTCCTCCTTTCCTGGGATCAGGATACAGCGCTTCACAAGGCGCTAGGGCCCACAGCTCCAAAAGAACAAAGTTTTAGGGGCACAAGGCTGGGCCCAGGCAGGCCAGCTCACAGGGCCCTCCAGCAGGGAGGTAGCTCCTCATGGCGGTCTCCTCCAGGAGCCCAGCAGCAGCAACAGACCCCCCCCAAGTCACAGGAACAACAACAATCATGGGGTCACAGCCCCTTCATTTATAGGACATTTTCCTCTGTGACACAGCACAGGGCTGGGGATACCAGTTAGAACTGGTTTGGGGGAGCTTTGGAGCACTTTGTTTTGCTCAGCTCCTCTCTCCTTTCACAGGACAGGCTAGGGACATCAGACGCACCACAGGGGGTGGAGCCAGCATTGTGGAGGGAAGGCACAGTCCTATTCAGGTCCCAGGTGCAACTCCTCCCTCCCATCTAGATGCAGATCTCTCTATTCAGCCCTGCGCTGACTCACCCTGCCCCTCCTGGAGCCACACACACCTCCCAGCCCCTGTCACTCACAAGCCAGACATGCAATTCACATCAGGCAGGCAGACACAGAGCACACATAAATGCCAACTTCTAAAAGTGGCATTTCTACACCAGTCATAATAAATCTGCACACACCATTGCGCAGCATTTATTCTCACAAGTTCGCACATTCTAAACTCGCCCCTGCCCTCCTCTCACACCAGGAATTACCATGGACACACATATCCCCCATGCATTCCTATGGGAGGGCAGGCCAATCTCACCACACGCACTCAGAGTGCGCACGCACTTTACACGGGGACCCAGTGCTAAAGTGCGCAGAGGCCTAAAACCACCAACACTACACAGAAAAAAGGCTAGGAGACAGGCAAAAAGTTTAGGGGTGAACCTGCCAAAAGGGCCAAGTCCAACAGGGCCTCTGACACAAATGTATTGAGTAAGCTAAGTGAGGCTACTAGCCTACAAAACCAAGAGCCTAGAAAGGGCAGGGAGGATGGTAGGAAACTAAGACCCATTGTAGGGTCAACCCTAGCTGAATCTAAGGTGCAGAACCCGGGCCCAGAGCACAGAGCAATTGGGGGGCTGGATCTAAGAACAGAGGCAGTAGAGGGTAGCCCAGCCTTAACATGTATTAATCTCCCCCCAGATTCCACGCCATATGTTCTGATCCTAGCTAAAGTTCCAGAACTCAAAATAGGACAAAGGGAATCACATTATGACTTAAAAAACAAATGTATTTTTTGGCTGTTAAATCAACTCCAATTCTCTTATAGAGATGCAAACGAGATTCTACTTACGCGTAGGGTGGGATGGGTGGGCCAAAAAACAAAAGACATACCTGGTGACATTATTGTAATCAATTTCAGAAATCCCCAGGCTGTAAGGTCACTCTTAATGCGAAACAGTCAAAGACACGAAGGGGGGATCAGACCCCTTCCATTGGGGTATTTCTACCCACCGAGACCCATCCCAGAAAGCACCCCATGGATAGTCCGTGGTGCAGGTCTTAGACACTGGCCCGAGCAAAATTCCAGGGTGGGGCAGGACCATCCGAATTCATTGCTTTTTAACCTCCCACTTGTAAATAGATTTGCACCCCTAGAACAAGTTGATTGACTAAAATCATTTCAGCCACTCAAACCAGAGCCAAGTTTGCAGAGGGATCATTGGGGAAACCACCTGAATGGGAGGATACTGCATAAGATTTCCATTGGCCCTGGACAGAAACTAATTCAGGGATTAAGGAAGGCTGTCGGGGAGGAAGGTGCCCAAAATGAGGGGGTGGAGGGGCACTCTCATACTAACATCTATACTACACCAGACATATTACTGAACTCTGTGCTAACACCCATAGCCCAGTGGCAGCCAACCACAGCAATCATACCCACTAAGTCTGATGGGAACGGGAATGGCCTTAAGCCGGCTGTAGTAGCTATTGATAGCTCAAACCAGCCACCCAGAAATCTATCCAAATTTCATGTCCTATCGTGGAATATTGCGGGTCTTGCATCTAAACTAGAAAATCCAGAGTGGGGAGCCCTCATACATGCAAATGACATCTGCATGTTCCAAGAAACCTGGGCAAGGGAGGGCACCCATAGACTAGGCTATGCGACCTTTTGCCTAGCAGCCACCAGCGGAGGCAGGGGTAGACCTGCGGGAGGACTCTGTACATGGATTGCCGTGCATCTGGGTTGCACTGCAAAACAGGTTGAGACATCTTCACGGGATATACTTTGTGTCATTCTGACCTTTTCCGTTAAGATCAGAGTAGCCATAATTAATGTCTATTCCCGCGCAGTCAGCTACGGCCAGGAGTCGTCAACACTCGAACAATTGTCCAGTTTTTTGCACACTATTCCAGATAATACCCCGTTAGTTCTTGCTGGAGATTTCAATTGCCAATATGAACCCCTGAAAGATTTAATCAGAGGTGAGCCCAATGAGGAAGATCAACATTGGGCTATACCAGAACTGAATGCATCAGCCACCCGGGCTTAGACCCCATTGGTACTCCAAATGAATACCCTCACACTGACCCATTCTATTAGGGCTTGTAATGGGCGCACTAAATCTGACTCCCCGGCTAACCATACCTACAACAGACCAGTTTGTTCCTCCATTTTGGATTATATTCTGTTGGACACCAAAACCTGGCACCGGGTGATTGATTTTAAGGTCATCCCCCGTCATGACAGCGACCATAATGCCTTAACTTTAGAGATGGTATCATTCTGTCCTATGGTTATTCATGCAAAGCAATATCCAATTAGATCTAGGCCACTCTTATCCAACTGTAGGAGGAGAGTAAAATGGGGGGCCCTCTGTAACTCGCAGGAAAAGATATCATCTCTTTACGAAACCATCATCCCTTATTTAGAGGCTGCTGATCAATTCAGTCATAATGTTGCCTGCGATATAGCCCGAACAGAAATTGGGAAGAACCATCAAGGTTTAGTGGGTGACTTGGCAAACTTTTTTTTCCCTCTAGTAAAAACTAAGAAAAAAGATTCCACGGGCCATCCTTGGTATAATGGTGCCCGCCGAAGGGCTAAGAAAGCACTAATCTCAGCTATTAAAAACAAAGATCGTCCCACAATAAAAGACAAACGGATAGCTCATAAAAATATAATTAATATGGCAAAAAAACGGTGGGAGGTAGACAAATGGGAAAGCTTGAGATCTGCCCTATGTTCCAGGGACATGCGGTCCTTTTGGAATCTAGTTAACACTGGCTCCACCGAGGGCAAGTCGGCAATAGAACCAAATTTGGGGGCAGAAATCTGGAAGATCCATTTTGAAGCCCTCTATACAAGGGTAGAGGAAGATGAGCATCAAGCCATTAATGAGTGTGTCTCCCAGCAGCCCCATAATTTCGCCGTCATTGAAATTTCCCTGCTAGAGATAATGGGAGCATTGAGAAGGGTATCCCCCTCAAAGGTGCCAGGTCTAGATAAGATTCCGGGTGACCTACTATGCAGTGAACCTAATATTTGGGCCCCCTATCTATGGACCCTGTTCAATGCCATCTTACATGGAATGTGGATTCCCCCGTCATGGCTGGGGGCGGAGATTATTCCAATTTATAAAAAGGGCTCACCACTGCTCCCCGCCAACTATCGTCCAATAAGCCTCATAGATGTTACTCAAAAAATATACGCAAGAGTGCTATTGGATCGAATGGAAAGCTGGATGGAGGAGCATTCTATACTCAGTCCCTACCAAGCAGGTTTCAGAGCTAAGATGTCCACAATAGATCAGATACTCAGGCTGCAACTTCTGTATTGGAAGACAGTGCTTTTGGAGGGAGGCAGCCTCTATCTGATCTTTGTGGACCTAAAATCCGCCTTCGACCTGGTCCCTAGGGATAAATTGTGGTCCATTTTACTAGACTTGGGGATTCCCCCTTATCTCTGTTATCAGATGAAACGGCTCCACGAAAATAACTACGCCCAAGTTAGGTACGGTAAAACTGGTGAGCTTACTGACCCCATTCCAATAGACAGAGGGGTAAGACAAGGATGTGTCTTGGCCCCGACCCTCTTTTGCTTATTTATTAATGGTCTGGTGGAGGCTCTGAATGATGGGAGGGACATAGATGCCCCTAGGTTGGTGAACAACAGGGTTCCGGCCCTGATGTTCGCCGATGATATCCTCTTACTATCCAAGTCCCCAATGGGAATACAGAGGGCCTTGGATATCTTCCATCTATTTTGTAAAAACAGGGGTTTGGAAATCAATTCACTAAAGACAAAATATATGGTTTTTAACGGAGGTAACACCACGCGACCAAACCCTCTTTTAGATGGGAAACCATTAGAGAAAGTGTCTGTTTTTGACTACTTAGGCCTAACACTCACCGACACAATGGAGTGGACCGCACAAATCAAGAAGGCCAGCTTAAAGTTGGCACAGACAGCTGGAGGATAGCAAAGATGTCTAGGAAGTGCACACACAAAATGGTTGGTCCAGCAATGGAAATTTACAAGGCCCAGGGTAGGGGAGCGGCCTTATATGGGGCAGAAATCTGGGGCCATCGACCATGTGATCACTTATGTAAGAATGAGAACTCTTTTATTAGGCAGCTTTTAGGTCTCCCTAAAAGTACACCATTGATCCCGCTCCGCATGGACCTTGGGGTTAACCTAATTGCGGAGGAAGTTGCCCTTAGGCCTCTTCTCTATTGGAGACGTATCTGGAGTACTCCAGAACTTGAGTTCTTTAGACAAGAGCTAAAAGAGGTCGTAAATCTGCAGAGAGTTGACAAAATCCCATGGCTGTCCTATATTAAAAACATCTTGGCTGCTATGAGGATGCGAGACCTATGGGTTAATGCTGAAGCAACTTGCATGACAACTCCCAAGAAGGCCTTGTCAAAGATCTTTAGAGAATTTAAACTTATTCAGATAACGGCCAATTCTGGCACAGGCGCACTGACCCTATCTTTTTTAGAGGCAAAAGACCATTACAAGCTAGAACCTGTTCTTGATGTCATACAGCCCCCCCTTGCAAAAAAACTGTACCTACAATTTAGGCACGGCGTATTACCACTGCGCGCATTTACAAGTAAATGGGGAAATACGCTGACCCAGGGCTGTCCAGTCTGTGCAGATAATCCAGAGACGGACCAACATGTTCTATTTGTCTGCCCGGCATACAAGAAGGTTAGATACCGATGGTTACAACAGGTGTGCCAGAATCTTGGCACAAAGTATTGCGCGGAGGCCTATAGGATCCTAAAATATGATACTAGTCTGCCCATAGTGTACTCAGTTACTCGTTATTTATTTTCTATGTGTGTGTACGGTCATCTATATTAAAAGCTGGGTCTATTGGATAATTTTAGTTTTTTTACGCAAACTAAATGTATCAATACTTTTTAATTACCTTTTTAATTGTTTTAAAAATATTAATTCCGAATCAGCACCTTTTATATTTATATTCAGAACTCCTTTTTTAAATATTGCAATGCACGCGCACTTTATCTCTGCAAGAATCATATGTACAAATTGTGCTGTATTTTTTTTTTCTTTGTGCTTTTATGGCCACAATGGCCGAAATAAAGAATTTTTGAATTGAATTGAATTGAAAGTTTCCCACGACGCGTTGTTTTTGAGGGGGAGTCGATGTAGGTCTGGGTGCTGAACGATCATATGCTGGCCTGGGCTATTCGTGTGTATCACCGGGAGGAGCTCAATTGATGTTTGGAGATCACTTTCAATCGTTTTAGACTTTTCAAGAAAGAAGGAGGCAAATATGTTGCAGTTTGACAGTGGAAGGGATCCCATTGTGCAGGGGTTGGGTTTTTGAGTAGATTGATGTTTGATCATTTCGAACAGTTTTCTTGGACGATTTTTGGCTTTGTCTAGTTGAACTCTGAAGAAATTTGCTTTGGAGTTTCTGATGTGATTATTGTAGGTGTTCCTCAGTGATTGCAGGTGCTTGAGGTGTTCTAGGGACGGAGAAGATCTCCACACTCGTTCGGCTAGTCTCAAATAGCATCTTTCTTCATTTAGGCTCCATTGTACCATGGTTTGGAGTCTCTAGTGGACAGTCTTTTTAGCTGTAAGGGCGCAACTGTACCAAGAATGGTCATCATGGAGTTGTTGTGGTGGTTTGTAAGGTCATGGACATCTGACATGTCTGCTGAAGGAGGCAAGGCATTATTGCTGATCGATGTCAAGTCATTAAGGTCTATGTCACAAGTGATCCTTTTCCATTGTCTGGGTTTCTTAAGTTGTGGTTTATGTGTCCTCACTGATTTGGTGATGAGAAAGGTGATGCAGTGGCGATCTGTCCAGTCACATGGGACGCTAGATTCGAGTTGAATGGAGTTTGCTTTAGCAATGATTAGGTCCAGGGTCGCGCCCAGGTTGTGCATAGGGCTGTCACAGATTTGGTTCAGGTTAAGGTCCACTAGAAAGAATTTTAGGCTGTTAACTGAGGGGTCATTGAAGTCTCCTTGGAAAATCTGGGAGCAGTGTTGTCCTACGTTGGTAGTGATGATTTCCATGATTTATTCGATGATTCGAGAGGTTGTCGCGTGGAAGGTGGTAGATCACGTGTAGTGTACATAGGGGTTTGTTATTACTTGCAATGCTTATGCAAAGGTATTCACAAGCAGATAACTCGATGGTTTGTAACTGATTCACCGTGAGGTCACTGTGGTGTATACAGGCAATGCCTCCACCCAGTCCATTCAGTCTGTCTGAACTTATAATGTCATAGCTAGGCGGGACTAATATGTCTAGGATTGGTGCAGAGGAGTCCTTTAGCCATGTTTCTGTTAGGAGTAAGAGGTCAAGCTTGTAGGCAAGGATGAGGTCAGCAATGTCCACTGCATGTTTCATGGCCAATCTGCAATCTAGAAGCATGCATTTCAGGTGTGGTTTGGTGTCTACTGAGGTTGTCGGTACAATGGGGACCTGCGTAAGGTTGGACTTGTTTACTTCTCTGGAGATAGGCCAAGGCGCTCTGTGTGGGTTCGAGGCAATTGTTAGTATGGGAGTCAGGTTGTCTGTATTTTCGTGGTGTGCAGGATTATATGTGAGGAGAAGGGAGTGTATGTCATTTTCCGATAGCGGATCCTTAAGCCTGACCTGCCTCGTGGAGGCGTTGTGATAGGGTATAGATTGCCATCTTGTGAGAGGGGGTGGCGAGATGGTTGCCAACCTGTTGTAAGGAGTGCCTGTTTGTGATAGTTGTGAGTGGGATGTGTTGGGTTGTGGATGGATGTGCCTATTTCTTTCTGGAGTCCTTTTTGGCCATCCATTATAGGCCAGCTCCGACGTGATATTTATTAGTCTCTGTAGGTCAGACTTGAGTTGGTATAGGTCTTATGTAATTTTGTCAAGTCAAGATTCTATTGAGGCGTGGGAGCATGTGGTCGTGGTTTGGGGCACAGGGCCGGGATGTAGGGGGATGCTCTGGATTGTGTAGTTGGGTTGTTGCCGGTCTGAGAGTGATGGTGAGGGGGAGGTCTGGCTGGAGATGGTTTTAGGCTTGTATTCTATAATCGGGGGTGGGGTCGGGGTGGAGGAGATATTTTCGTGGCTGTGTAACTTGGTGGCCCTTGTTGTAGCAGTGATCTGTGGGCGCCTATTGGTTTGGTGATTCGATGGGAATGACTCTGGTCCATCAGGAGGTAAGGAAGAGTTGGTATTGTGTGGGCTGATTGCTCTGGTGGGGTGTGTAGGGGATAAAAGTGGACTGTTTAATGTGGCTAGTCTGGGCGAGGACAATATTTGGGGCAGCTGCGGGTCGTGTATAGATCTAGGATGATCTAGAGAGGGGGCTGAGTCCTTATTAGACTCTGCATGTTTGATGATGGGGAAGAATTCATTGAATAGATCTAGGTTGCGGTCTGATGACTGGATGAGGATTATCCCATTGTTATAAATGGAGATGGTTATTTTTGCATTGAAGGTGGGTGAGGGAGCAACGTATAGTCTTAGGCTGTGCAAGGTTTTCCTGGATGTATAGATCAAGAGCGTCAAGTAGAGGGCTTTCCTCCATTGGGCTCTTTTTTTGTGTAGAAGATGAGATCATTTATTATGGTTCCTTTAGATGCGCAGTAGTACGGGTCAGAGATTAGGGTTTCTGGGTCCATTTGTAAGCGTGCTCTTCCAGGGCTATTTTGATGACTTTATCATTCAGGTGATATTTTTGATGAGGGAATAAATATATGCAGATGATCGCTTTTCAGAATAATTTCTAAATTCCTTTTTATCTCAATTGCACCATCTACTGGCAACAGGTGGTACAGATCAGCTCTTATTGACTATGTGAAATATTTTACGAGCAAGGACTGCATTCAAATTAAGGTCGGAATCTCGGTTCAAGTTACTCTGCCAGGTTGCGGTACTCCGTTGGATCTCACGGAGTTTTTTGGTAACTCCGCACTTCGCCCAGGCTTAATCAAAAGGATCACTTCGGATAACATGGAATGCACAATGATTATGGAAGAATATAAATCACAGTTCAACAACAGAGGTATTCACTCTGATTTACTTAACTCAGCAGTACAACGTGTAACATCCATACATCGTATGAGGTTGTTTCGTAAGGACAACACTGAGAAACCTGCATGGTCAGTCTTTGTTTCTAAATTTTCCACGAAGTTTAAGGTCATCAAGCGTATTATAACTCAACGTTGGGAGTTGTTGCAATCTAAGCCAGACTTTAAGGGGTTGTTCCAACATAAACCTATTTTCGCTCAACAATGTACACAAAACCTAAAGGAGATATTGCCTTCCAAGAAATTCCCAATGAAAGTAATACATGTTAGTACAAGAAAATATCAGAATTGTATACATTGTAATAATGTGATAGTTGGAGATAGCTTGGCCCACCTAAACACAGGACAACTATTCAAACTGCGGCACCCATCTTAATGTAATTCACAGAACGTCATCTAAAGTATCAAATGCCCATGCATGTTGGAAAAACTGAAAGGAAGATCAAAATATGCATAACCAAACACAAAAACTTGATACGTAACAAGAATAAAAATTGAAGTCTTGCCACACATTGGCTTGAACACAAACACAACATAGTACAAATGCATTTCCAAATTTTGGATGTGATCAAACTAAACCCTGAATTCAATACACACAAAATGTTATCACAACGAGAAACTTATACCTCAGTGTTTAAATGATAAATTGGAAATGTCCTGTTTCTGATAAAGAGGAACCAAATCAAAGCAACAATTTCCCTTTGGACTTTTAATAACTCATACCGCATCCGTACACAAGCATACCACTATCACCAGGGAGTGTCACAAAATCTCCAAAGCTAATATATAAATGTTTTATTCAATAAATCCTTTTTTTTTAAACCCATAAAAGTACATTAAAAAAAGCAAAACAATTATTGTACCGTAGATCAACAACCGACTCTGGGAAATCACAAACACAAAATTATACATATCAAATTCAATACGGGAGAATGTAATAGACATTAAAATTTTGTCATTTAGGGCACTAATCCAACAGTAATTTCATGATCACTACATCATTGTGTACAGTTCTTTTTTTCCGACCAAAACCAATTCGATTTAGTGCTTTTTTGTAGCAGCCCAACGCGTTTCGGTGGTATATTCTGATCCAACCACCTTCTTCAGGCAGAAATACTTGATATCTCCCAGAACTTCATCAGAAATAGTGATGAAATGGTGATAAGTTCTTAGGGGATCTAGCTCCTCCAGATGAACGGCCGTTCAGCAAAACGAACTTCGACCGGAGCACGTCAGGAGGCTGTTTAGTCCCAGGAACTGGTTTTAACTGTAAGGAGAAGTGGTCGCAGCAAGGAGGTTCGAAAACCTGGAGACTATCTTGGTCCATAATTACAGATTAGTCATATTGTATCTTTCCCTTGCACCTCTATACTGCAGGCTCATAGAGAGTCCTTCTTTTTTCTTAAATAATCACAGGACATATGCTAGAAATGGCCTATTTATCTGGAGGAGCTAGATCCCCTAAGAATTTATCACCATTTCATCACCATTTCTGATGAAGTTCTGGGAGATATCAAGTATTTCTGCCCAAAGAAGGTGGTTGGATCAGTATATACCTCCGAAACACGTCGCGCTGCTACAAAAAAGCACTAAATCGAATTGGTTTTGGTCGGAAAAAAAAGAACTGTACACAATGATGTTGTGATCATGAAATTATTGTTGGATTAGTGCCCTAAATTACAAAATGTTAATGTATATTACATTCTCCCGTATTGAATTTGATATGTATAATTTTGAGTATGTGATTTCCCAGAGTCGGTAGTTGATCTACAGTACAATAATTGTTTTGCTTTTTTTAATGTACCTTTATGGTTTTAAAAAAAAGGATTTATTGAATAAAACATTTATATATTAGCTTTGGAGATTTTGTGACACTCCCTGGTGATAGTGGTATGCTTGTGTACGGATGCGGTATGAGTTACGTTTTATCACAGTCCAAAGGGAAATTGTTGCTTTGATTTGGTGTCAATTTGGTGTCCTGTCCCTTTGGTGAAGGAGGACCCCTCTCTCACTTTGGTGGTCTGATAAAGAGGAATACATGTTCTGACTTTAAATATCACATGTTGAGCTAGCTTATCTGTGGAACCATCCATACTCTGTGGTTGAAAATACATTGCTCTCATACTTGAGATAGCATATAATTTTCACACAAAATGGTTGACGCAATAGGTGTAGGGCACTGGTACCACGTTTAAACTCATTCCATTGGAGTCACTTTGATGTAATATTTGGTCATAAGGCATTATTTTTTCATTATTTTAACTTTTTTTTGTCAATTATTGAATTGATCAATATGCTATGGATTTAGAAGGTCACAATGATTCATTACCACCCTGGACACATTGTGTGTGCAGACTCTAGATGCACATCACGTCTTAAACCATGGGTTGTCAAACATATTGGTTTTGGAATACGTACTTATGTCATAACGGCACTTTGAAGCAATATCATATATGTATTTAACCTCAGTAAAAATATCTAGATGTGGTTGAATGGTACTGTCATTTGCATTAGCATATTGTTATAATTGTATCCTGAGCTGGGGTGAACTTTGCGGTTATTAATGGTAGTGTGTTTGTAGAGTCACATTGTGTAGTATCATGGATAGAGTCCATTGAAACACAAACGTTTGATATATGAAAACAACAGAAATGCTCCCTTTTCGTAAATGTTTATTTTATGATTGGGTCTGTTTCATAATTAATGGCCACAGCGAGCTATTTGATATAAACGACCATTGTAACTTTGTTAAATTGCTACGTTTTGCAAACCGTGCTTTTCATATTTCTGATTTTTCATTTCATTTCTTTGCCTTTTCTTTTTTTGTTTACTAATTTGCACCATGTGCACTATACATTGTCTGTTGTCCACATCTATTTTTAACTCGTGTCGACGCTCGGGTCACATGACTTTTTGACAAACGCAGCGGTCTGTTTAAAAGGAGTGCAAATTTCTCACTTGTTTAATGGAGGTATAGTAATGGCGGCATTCCCAAGAAAGAATAGAGGCACGTTTTTTAAGATAAGCAACGCACACTGGTTATCGCACGTTGCACTGGTTAGCAGGTTGTAATTAACCTTTTGCTTAAAGACTATTCCACTTTGTTGTTAGATTTTGTTACTGGACATGGCAGTGTTGTAATTGTCATTACGCCAAACGTATGTTGATGTTTGTATGATTATTGTTTGTTGAAACTTAGAGTGCATTCTAACACATTAGAAAAGGTTTATTTGCCAGGTTGAAATGGCAGTTTAAAACTGCACATAGAGGCTGCAATGGCAGTCCTGAGACATGTTTAAAGGGCTACTTAAGCAGTTGGCACAATAAGTGCTGCACACCCATGCGTAGAATTTAATTGACAGAACCTTGGGCACACATAAACCACTGTACTATGGACTTATAAGTAAATTCAATATGCCAATTGGGGATAAGTCAATATTGCCATGTTTTAAGGAGGGAGCACAGGCACTTTAGCACTGGTTAGCAAGTTTTATTAGACCCATTTGATTTAAATGAACACTTTACAAAAGTCTGGCATTTAAAGTGGAAGTTTCGTCCTACAATTGGAAAACCTGTGATGACTTTGGAGGGTGAGTGACTACCTGGACAGAACAAGGGCGATGACAAAAAAGTAAACAATTCTGATAATCCTAGAACCAAACCAGGAAAGATAAGCACAGTGCTGATTTTATGTTGATGTCTGCCGATAGTCATCCCCACCAGCTATTTCAGGGGGCCAGAGCTCTTTGCCTCCTCATACACTGTCCCTTCCGGTGTGCTGCTCCCTTAATTTACAGCATGGTGGAGGATAGCAGAGTAGTTCTTCTTTAGTTTCCACAGTGGTGGCAGCTTTTCTGCTATTTTCACAAGGATGTAAATGAAAGAAGGACAACCTCTCTTCTCCTGAATAGTGTGCATGTTAATAACTGGCTGGATGACTGGTCAGTCACAGGTAGCCAGCTGGCCGACAGCGCCAGGCAGAAGTGATGCTATAGCTTCTGCCAGGATTTAGGGTTCAAAAACTGAGGCAGGTAATGCCTGACTCCTCGGCTCACTCCACCTTCTCATGGAGCCTCCTCAGAAAAAATGTGGTGCAGGCACTTTTATTTTCAAATTACAAGTTAAGTACTGGAATACAAAACAGAAATAAAGATAAAGAGAATGATGTTGGGAGAAGAGTGGTATCTGGCACTAGATGAACCCTGTTTCCAAATGTATCAAGGAGTATTTACGTATTAAGAAACCACATAATTACAATTGTAAAGATGTAGTCAAATACGAAAGTTTTCTCATGGTCCTATATCGTATGGGTGGGTTGCACCCATTTCATTGAGCAAAAAAGAAAAAAAGTTAATTCTCTATGAAAGTCTTTTATAATCTTCCAGATTGTGGGGGCTGTTCACAATGCTAACGATACATGTGAATAAATCTACATATGCAAGTTTGCTCTTACAGTTTGTAGTAATTAGGTTACTTTGTGCTACTCACCATGTATGAGTGTAAATTTACCACAAAGTGCACGCTTACATGCCATTCACACCCTGTAACCAGAGAGTACAACCTAATTTATGAGGGTTAATTTACTGCTTATAACTTTTCACATGGAGGTATAGATCTCTTCATTCGGGGCAGACATCTCCCAATGATAAAGTAGTGGGGAAAGTTCAAAAGTTTAATACACAATTTATTTGTTAAATATTAATGTATTTTTTTTATTTAGAACAAAATATAAAATGGTACTGCAAAAGTAAATTAAGGTTAAATACATCATTTAATTAAATATAATCATTTAAATTAAAAATATTTTTAAAGCTTTATTGAAAAAAATTAAATAAAATGTATATTACAGAGTGGCGATTTAGGTTTACTAATAACTTTGGCACAGTTTGATGAATCTTCACAAAACGTTCCCCAAAAAATCTCCATCCACCTCAGATCTTTTCTGGAAAGGTTTGTGATGAGTTTTTAGTGTGATCTATCAAGCGGGGGCAAAGAAAAGGGTCTCCCAAAGCACATTTTCCCCATTCATTTTCCCATAGAAAATTAGACAGCTACCACCAAACCGGCTGAACAGGATTGCACCACATTTGGCAGAAAGCAAGATCTTGGTCCAGAAGGTGTACTTTTTGTGATTTGGTGCAATTCCTTTCAGGAGTTTCCAAGAAACTAAATTTAAAAAAAACATTTCACACTGCGGAGGATCCACACAGCCGACAGTTTTAGAAATATGATTGGCTGGCACTACATCCACAAAGATGTTGGGCATGTGACCCCCCAGGCCCATTTCCAGGCCCAGATGATCCCATCTCGCAGTGCAGAGTTTAAATTTAAGGGGGTAGGCATGTGACCCCTTGCCCAAGCCATTGAGGCCCAGGAAACCTCATCCCACCCGGCCATGTTTAAAGTTATGGGGAGGAGGATGTGCCCCCCCGAGCCATGCTATGGCCTGAGGGGCCCCATCCCTTGTAGCCGTCTCCAAGCCAGTGTCCCAAGGGACCCCATCCCCCTAGAAACAGTCCTTTCCCTGCTGGTAAGATCGCAGGCAGGGAAGTCTTCTGTGCTGCCATCCTGTGGGAGCAGAAAGCTGCTTTTGCCGGGTGTGACCACAAAGGTTTCTCCTTGCCCACGCTCTCGAGGGAAGAGATACCAAGGTCCTCATTACAAGTGGGTCGGTTAATTCTGGCCCGTGTACAAATCCCTGTTTACGCACGAGTCAGAACTACATGGTTGGCTGTATTTAACGCATTTAGGGCCTCATTAGTACGCAGTCGGAAAGCATTCCGACCGACTCCTTGTCGGAATGGTTTACGACAGACTCAGGTTCGGGGAGTCCGACCGACCGATTACGATGTCTCTGAACACCGTTCGGTCGGACTTCCATTGACTTCAATGGGAGCCTGTGTTCCGACCGACCACACAGGTTCCCATTGAAAAAAGGGGTGGTTCCGGAAAAACCTTGCTCCCTGTGGCAGGCATCACATGGTGCCTGACACACTGTGCATGGTTGGAAAGAGGGGACCCATGGGTAAACCCACGGGCCCCAACCGGAGGCCTCCGGGTGAAGGCGGGCCTGCTACGGGTTCCTGAAGTCAGTTCTGACAGCCAATCTATGTCGGACTGACCAAGTTGGAACAGCTGGCGGAATCTGACATCGTAATAGGTCAGGCGGAAATGTGGCCAGTAGAGCTCTACGATTTGGCTCCGACTGACTCAGACTCTCCGAATGCCGGTCAGAACCGATTCAAAATGACCGACCGACTACCTTGTATCGTAATCGGTCGGACAGAAATGTTTCCGAGTCAGTCAGAAACTTGGCTTCCGACACGGGTTCGGCCAAACCTGAATGTCATTCAGAGCCTTTCAGACTGACATCGTAATTAGGGCCTTAATGTGGAAAAGTCATACGGAATTTGCTGCAGCAAATAGGTGGTATTCATCACACCCCATAAATAACATACCCCGTGGTATCATTATTTATCAGGTGCGATAAATGACACCCCGAGTGCAGACATAAAGATAATACTTGTAAATGCCCTTTGTGAATTCCCAAAGCCGTAAACTTAGACGTTTGGTCTAAGTTTACCTTAGTGAATTGGGTCCACTGTTTTAAATGAACATAACCACTGAAATTGCCCACTCACAGTTATCTCAAGTAACTATAACTCGTGCCCTAAGGTAATTGTAAATCAGTCCCTCAACATGCACTGCTAATTACTTCTCCCATATATGGGAAACGACCTTTACAACGCGGTCATTACACTGCAATACCTTTACAACACGGTCGTTACAACGACCGCGTTGTTAGTACGCGATGTAATGACATCGCAAGTCTTTACAACGAATTCCACTAGGGGGCGCTGAGGTATTGGAAATACATTTCCAACACCTTCCCTACTGTTGCGCAAACTGGAGTAGGAATAGTAAATAATACTATTCCTAAATCCAGCACACCCCCTAGTGGAAGTCGTTGTAAAGACTTGCGATGTAATACATCGCGTACTAACAACGCGGTCATTGTAACGACCGCGTTGTAATGGCACGCGATGTATTACATCGCGATGTAATGTGCCATATTCATATATATATACTTACAAAAATTACTTTTTCACTCTTTCAGATGTAAGGAATAACACCGGTGTTGCTGTTAATAAATTAGGGATTGTATTTCATGGCCTCAGAAGTCTGTTTTCAGTTATTATTAACTTAAGATTGTATATATTATTGAAAGATGGAGGGGCACTTTGATTTTGAGATAGTGATAAGTCCGCCAAAATGTGTCATAATGATTAAAGGGTGTACATGGATCGGGTGGAGTGCTGTTGCAGTTCCTTTCATCGGAAAGAGTGAACATAGAGAGCGGGACTCATGACGGAGCAATGGAGGTGTAAGAGGGGAGTGGCAGTGGACAGAAAACGTTATGTATATATTCTCCACTCTACCCCTCCACGGACGAAGAAAACCCTGTGCGTCTGAATTTGGTGAAAAATCATGGTGTTTTGTTTTACATGTAACAGCAAATGGCAGGCTGCTACGGACCTATGCGTTTCGGCTCTGACAAAATTTGCCTTGTTCAGGGATGGCCGTTTCTCTCCTCATCCACCCTTTTAAATAATTAGCGTGAAAACGTGCAAGACAATATAAATAACAGACTCACTTGCAATCACAGAGTTTTTCTATACAAATAATTCCAATCGCCATATGCAATTGTTACCAGCATATGGAGTATACCACACTCATGGGGGAAAAAATGAATTTCAATGGTTAATTTCATTGAAATTGGCTAAGAAATACAACCAACAGCTTCTCATCATTAAAGATATATTCTGGCATCAAATCCCTTTTTCTGTGACATGCCCAGATTCTTCGGCATTTCGTCCAAGTAGGAAAATAAATACACCTTCTTTCGCCAGACATCACTACTCAACTTATCAATATCAATAACAGTTTACAAAGCAAAATCATTAACATCATGAGTGTCATCAATTGTCTGTTTCGTAGTATCCCAACAAACCCTTGCAAGGGATAAAATGGCAGCCGTCAGTTGTCCCACTGATGTCTTGGAGGGCAAGCATTCCAAAAAAGAAACAAGGAAACCCTAAAAGTCTGAAGGGACCAAGGGTGGACATATGCTAAGAAAAACAATGGTCCCATAGAAGGTGAATTAGTACAATACCACAATTTTGCAATCAAGATTGGGATTACGAGTGTAGCAATGAAAAGTTCAGAATTTTATTAACAATTAAGTTCAACGCAAAAATAATATACGAAAAGGTGAGTGAGCAGGACGTGACAGGGTAATGGGAAATCAGCCGATTTCCTTACCACAGGCAAGTGACTTAAAAAGTGACTTTTAAATTTGTAAAAATGTAGATAAGCAAAAAGTCACAATCAGAATTACATCTCATACTCCACAGTTAGATACAAATTACAGTATAGAGTTGAAGATGTGTGTGTCGACGACGTTTCGATCCCAGCTTGGTATTGGGATCTCATCAGGACTAAGTAATAGTTGGAGGGCATGCAGCCTACACACCAATCTCTAAGTCTCTTACATACAGGCACCTACATGTGCTCCTCCTTCTAAGCATATCAACAAGCATGAGGAAGCATCACAGGCTGATGAACAGGATATGTATCAGCTATGCCACAACAATTAATGCATTAGTGTGGATGGTCTGCTCCACAATCTCCTCAGTTCTATGTTTTTAATCGAGTCACCTTTTCTTTGCTCTAACAGTCTTCTTAAAATGTCTTAATACTCTGACTTTGTCAATGATTTTCAAAACAAGCATCTTAAATAATGGTATTTGTTGGACTTGCCCTTTTTGCAGGGTCATCCCAAACCTCTTGCCTTCACCCTCCTGTTTTCTGAACCAGTTTCTATTGGCTTTTAGAACTCTGCAAACTTTACCACTGGTAACTGGTGGGAAAGTGCTTGTGGTCTCTCATTCAAATATGGTAAAATTGGCTTGCACCCAATTAGTACATTTAAATTAATTGTTATCCCATAGTAAAGTGGCACTACACGTACCCAGGGCCATTAAATTAAACAGTACTAGTGGACCAGCACCACTGATTTTGCCAGCCACTTAAGTAGCCCTTTAAACATTTCTCAGGCCATTGCCCCCATTTGTGCAGATTTAAACTGCCTTTTCGACATGGCAGAATAAACCTTTAGCGAGGTCTAAACTTTCCTTTTTAATATATATGTCTCACCTAGGGTAGGCCCTAATTATCGCATAAGGCAGTGTACAGTGTATTTGAAAAGTTGGGCATGTACCTTTCACTTTTACATACCCTGGTAGTGGAAAAACTCTTAAATTCATGTTTTCACTACTGAAAGGCCTGCCTCTCCCATAGGATAACATTTGGTTAATTTATTACATTTAGTAAGTGATAACTTTCAATTGAGAGCAGGTAGGAATATCGAGTTTGGTGTCTAAAGAATTGTAATTTAAAACCCTGTTTAACTGTAATGCCTGATCTTTTGTCACAGTTCTGAAAATGCCACTTTTAACAAGTTGGAATTTTCTTGTCCTACCATTTGGTGCATGTAGCTTGTATCCCAGGTCACATAACTAGGCGCAGCTGGCAGTTGGTCTTTGTGTATTGGTCCCGGACAGTAAGACAAAGGGGTAATAGGTATTGGCAGGATGGCCCAACTGAGGGGGAGGAGATGTCACCTACCACATGTGCACATCACAAAGGCTATGCCTGAACACACTGATCTTTTGTGACCCCAGACAAGCAGGGGCTAGGGCAGGGAGGCACGACATTTCAGAAACCTCTGGGAGTTGAAACCTTCAGAACTTTCCTTTACTTCACAGACCCAACTCTTCAGAACACCTACAGACCTGTGGAAACTCAGACATACTGCTGTGCTGCTCAGCAAGAAGGACTGCTACTCTGCTGCCCTGCTGATTGAGTGAGAAGAAGTGGACCTGCATTTTGAACCCAGGACCACCAGAGTGACTCCAAAGGCTAGTTGGCTGGCCTCCTGATCAGAGCCTCAGGGCCCAAAAAGGCTCAAACCACCTTGAAACCAGCTCCTGGACTCTGTCTGTTATGAGTCTTGCCCCCTGAAGTGGTGTCACCCAAGTCCTGGACCCTTGGTAGTGGGCCTGAAGGTGCACAGCCAGCCCAGTTGTGATCCTGTGAGTGGAACCAATGCAGCGCAATACATCTTCTTGCAGCCACATCGAAACCGCCGCTGTGCGACGCATCCCTGACACAGGACCTCGCATCGTAGCCTGCAGCTTCCTCAGAACAGCCACTGCACAACGCATCTTCTATGCAGTCCTTCGCATTGCAGGCCCCTCGTCAACGGCATCCTTGATGATGATTCAGGACTTCATATCACAGCCTCGTAGGTACCCTGGAACTGCAGCTGTGCAGCGCATCCTCCACACAGGATCTCACAATGCTTTGCAACTTGGATTTAAGGTACTTTGTTCAATGGGCCTAACTTGGTCCCTGTATCTGGCTCGTGGTAAGGCTGAACTTGTGGCTTTCGTCCTGGTCTCGCAAGACCAGATAACCACCGTTGGCACTTGTTTTCACTCAAAGCTTTAAAGTTGCATATTTCCAGTTCTACTGATAAGATTTTTGTTGTTTTGGTCTCAAATCATTTTTTACATTTTACTGTATGGTTTTACATTGGTGTGGGATTTTTCTTGTGTTGTGTTTTCACTTTATTACTGTTTGAAGTGTTGCATAAATACTTTCCACATTGCCTCTAAGTTAAGCCTGACTGCTTTGTGTCAAGTTTCACCCTGACAGAGACTGTGGTTGCTGCTTGAGTAGGATTTCACCCTCCTCAACAAGTAACCCAATTTCCAACAGTATTTTATAAGTTAACTTTTAACTCATTAAAATAGTTTCTTTGAAAATCAGCATTCTACTTGGTAAACTTAAGATTCCACTTACCGTCCGTAAATGTGTAAAAAATGATCAAACGATCAAATCTGTTTATTAAAACAAAGCAATTTAACAACAAAGTTAGCCTGTATGGTTACTTGCTAATAAATACATTCACATTCTAAGTATGTTTATAGAAACAATAATCTATAAAGAAATCTTGAAATACATTAACATTAGCTTGTTGTTGCTATACACAGGCTCCCACGTGCATCATGTGTACAGGAAAAAGACTCTGCCTGTTCACGACCTGAACTTGAAAATTCTTTAAGATACATAATGATTTGAGCAGGGTGGATTACTGACAAAATATCATTATCATTAATATTGAGTGCCAAAAATATTGTGTCAAAAATATTATCAGCACAAATATCACGGTTATATACTTATAACGTGAATATAGTGTGTCAAAAGTATAGTTTATAAGAATATCGACCAAAAACAGATACAAATATTTTAAATAAATATTGAATTTAAATTGGTGTATTTAACACAGTTTATTCTTTGAATGTAATATATTTATTTATTTATTTTAAGTATATTTTTTAAGCTTTAATCTATATACACAAACAATCACACACAAAATAAACAGATACATTTCAAAATATTTTAATTTTAAAAATAAACAATAAATAAAATACAAATTAAAGCACATCTACTACCAATAAAAATATTAAACCTAAATAAAATATTAAAATAAACATATTAAAATACATTTAATTTATTTATAGTGTACACTAAATCTAGAAACAAAAAAATATTATGTAACATATATTAATAGTTTTCAATAAAATATATATAAATAAAGCAATACAACACAATACATCTAAAACATTTACGAAATATAGTAAAAAAAAATATTTTCAACAAAAATATTTTATAAAATAATATCAATAGACATCAATATAATAAATATTAAACATCCTCTTTAAGCAACTGTAGGGAAATAGTTGGACTTCAGAGAGGTTTGAGTTATTAATGCAACTCTAGTATAAGCAACAGTAGGAAATGGGCTGTACTTCAGGGGGGTTAGATTTTCTATACACACTCCAGTCTAAGGAACAGTAGGGTAAGCATTGGACATCAGAGAGGTTAGATTTACTATTTACACTCCAGTCCAAGCAACAGTAGGTAAAGCATTGGACTTTGAAGGGGATACATTTACTATTACCGCTCCAGTCTAAGAAACAATACGGAAGGCGTTGGACTTTGGAGGAATTCAATTTACTATTCTCACTCCACTGTAAGCAAAATTAGCAAAAGGTTTGGACTTAATAAGGGTTAGATTTACTATTTCCACTCCAGTGTAAGCAACATTAGGTAAAGTGTTGGTCTTTGGAGGGCTTAGATTTACTATTCCCACTCCAGTCATGGCAAGAGTAGGGAAAACATTGGACTTCGAAGAGGATATATCTGTTATTCCCATTCCAGTCTAACCACAGTAGAGAAAGCATTGGACTTTCCAGTGGTTAAGTTTACTATTCCCACTCCACTAGTCTAAGCAACAGTGGGAAAAGTGTTGAACTTCAGAAGAGTAAGATTAACTATTCCCACACTAGTTAGAGTAGAGAAAGTGTTGGATTATCAAAGAATTACAGAATTATATATAACAATAAAAGTTTAGATCATTGATTACAATTATTTAATATGTACAAAAACATAAATTTATATTACATATACATTACAGGGTTCCTATCTAACTCTGGCATATGCTCAGGAGATTGCGCGAAGGCAATTATGCCCAAATCAGGTATGGGAAGCACGGTGAGCTTACCTCACCCCTTGTAGTTAACAGAGGAGTCAGACAGGGCTGTGAGCTAGCCCCTACCTTGTTCTGTCTATACATAAATGCATTGGTTGACCTATTGAACATAGACGCTCCGAAGATAGCGCACAACAAAGTTTCGGCAATGATGGTTGCTGATGATACTCTCCTGCTCTCTAAGTCACCAATGGGCATTCAGAGGATCCGTGATAGATTTGAAGCCTTTTGTAAGGATTGGGGCCTGGAGATTAACAATCAAAAGTCAAAATATATAGTCTTTAACCCAGTTAACACAACGCGTTCCAATCCTTGTCTGAATGGCATTCCGCTCGAGAGGGTACCCACATTTGATAATTTAGGTGTTACCCTAACTGAAAAAATGGATTGGGGACCACAAATTGACAAAACAAGACTCAAGTTAGTCCAGACTACAGGGGTTTGGCGAAGTTATATAGGAACTCTTTCCATAAACCCGTTGGTCCAATAGTTGAGATCTATAAAGTACAAACCGGGGGTGCCGTAATGTATGGGGCAGAACTTTGGGGGCACAGTACCATAAGAAACATTATTAAGTATGAGAACAATTTCATTAGGCAGGTATTGGATCTCCCTTCCAGTACCCCGCTTATCCCTCTGCGTCTGGATTTAGGGGTGAGACCGATCGCAGAGGAAATAGGTCTCAGACTGCTAACATTTTGGCGTTGCCTCAGGGTGACCCCGGACCTGGCTGTATACAGGGCAGAGCCAAAAGAGGTAATGGGCTTTGCGGGTGCAGGGAAAATAGCGTGGTGTGCATGCATTAGGGACACACTATGCAATATTGGAAAATTGAGCTTATGGAGCAACCCAGAGGTAGCCTGCCCTGCAACTACAAGGAATGAACTAGTTAGGAGTTATAGGGAAAGCAAATATGTTTATCTACATGAGAGCCCAGCAATAGGCTCTCTAACAGTTACCTTTTTGAGAATCAAAGATGATTACATTCTTGAGCCTTTTTTGGACGATGTGCAACCCGCATTAGCAAGGAAACTATACATCCAATTTAGGCATGGGTCACTCACCCTGCACTCATTCTATAATAAATGGGCAGGTACTTCTGCTTCTCTAGGGTGTCCGGCCTGTAGAAACAAGGTAGAGTAAGAACATCATGTATTTTTTTTTTGCTCTGGCTACAAAAGAGCCAGGCATAGATGGCTGATACAATTATGCTGAAATTTGGGGACCAAGCACTGCGCAGATGCTTTTAGACTCCTGAAATACAATACTCAAATGCCAATTGTATTTGCTGTTTCGCGCTTCTTACTCTCTATGTGGTGTGCGTGTAAGTCATTTTTGGCCCTCAACTTTTAGTCTCGATCTGGAATGTTACCCATTTAGGTCATGTCCCATTTTATTGTATCTTAGCCATCTTTGCCTGAGAAAGATCTGTTTTATGGGTAGTAGAGGACATGATGTTTTATTCTTGGTGATGGGCAACTGTCTATGTAAACAAGGGTTTTACCCGGCTAATTGACTGTGTAACTAGGCAATGCCTATTATTTATATTGTATGGTTTTAGTATATTTTATTAGGGTTTATAGTATTCTGTGTGTCCCTTTTGGGTAATTTGCAGGGGAGTGGGTTTTTAAAATTTTCAATCAAGGACCTTGCCAGTGATCTGAATGTGTATATTTTAAATTATTATTTTAACTTAATGTATGGTTTTATTGCACTTGCACTTTTATGGTCTATTGACCGAAATAAAGTATTCAAATTGAATCGATATTACATAGAAAATAATAGAACTAAATTAAGTAAAATGAAAACAACTTTATAATGTAGTTTATTAAAGAAAAAAACAAAACAAAATTGCTTACAATCACATTGACTTACCTAAGTACAAAGAAACTATAATATTTTAAAATAAAAGCAAAAATATTTCATTTAAATAATACTGAAAAAAAAAAATACTATTCAACAAAAATTATTCCACAGACAAATGTAAAAATCATTTAAGAATGAAATAATAATTAAATCAAAAACTGCACAATAATTACCAAAAGATTATAGAAGTAGACTTATACATAATCAATTGTCAATTAATCAATCACATTTTAAAAACAATTCTTTAACCTAATAACATCTTCTCACCGTACACGCCTTATAAAAGATAAAAATATACATAATAAATATATTAAAATTAAAATACAGAGAATATATTGTAACAATTAAACAATAAACCTATTTATTAATCATTTAAATAATATCATTTACAATAAAAATACTTACCATAAAATATAAATGAATTATAATTTAGTTACCTTCACACCTTAATCTGATACAAATCTGACAATATGCTACTAAACTTTGAATTAGCAAATACATTTAAAAATAAAATACTAAAATTATCAACTACATTATTAAAAATGAATAATAAAGAAAAACTCCGGGGGACTTATGGGCGGTGTGCCAGTGTTGGAACCGGGTTAACATGAGAACCAAGCGGGGATCCCCTTACGCACCTGAGATTCCTCTGCTGGTTTGTGAGGCTCTTCCTCATGGGGGGGACTGGCAGGGGTTGAAGGCCTGGGAGGAGGTGGGGATTACCACGATTAGGGGCCTGTTCGAGGCTGACACCCTGCTCCCCTTTAATGACTTGATAGAGCGTTATGACCTTCCTAGATGGGACTTTCTTTTGCATGCAGCCCTGACTGCAGCAATCCGCAAGCACTGGAGGGCGGGATTGGCGGAGCCGCCGGTGTCCTTACCATGTCAGTATGTAGTGTCAGAGGCTGGGACGTTTAAGGCAGTCACCTGCCTCTACAGACGACTTACCCAGGAGACGAGACGACCTTTGAAGAGCCTGCGGCTTAGGTGGGAGACAGACCTTGGGGTGCCTCTTGAGGAGAAGCCTTGGGATGCAATAGTGGAGAGGGCATGGAAAAGCTCCAGAAATGCACGCTTCCAACTCATCCACTTTTTCGTTCTCCATAGGGCATACCTCACACCACACAAGATAAACGAGTATTTTGGAACTCGGTCGGCATGTCCGCGGTGTAACCTTGACAATGCCGAATTTTTACACATGTTATGGGACTGCCCGCTGCTGGGAGGGTACTGGCGGGAGGTAACGACTGCCCTAAAGGACATAACGGACAGGGACGTTATGCAGACACCGGGATATTGCCTGTTGCATTGGTTCCCCCATACTGCCCGAAATAAAGTCACTAGTAAATTCATTGACCTGGGTCTGGTGTTGGCTAAGCGGGAAATTACCAGCCATTGGAAGGGGATGGGCGCCCCTAGTGCCTCAAGGTGGCGGAGGGAGTTCATCAAATGGGCAGATTACGACGGGATCTAGAGGTTACAAATGGCCCAGAGACGGGACAATGACAAAATGCTAGAGGCGGCGAGAGCATGGGTGGCGCTCGTAGAATTGCTTAAGCGCTCGCTGGAAGTTGCTACGCCCCCCTTGAGTGAGTGCAGCTGTTGGGGTGAATGGGTAAGTGGCCTCATATTGACGCAGGACCTGAGAGCTCGAAGGAGGTTAGGGCGTGGTGGCTTCCCCTTACTGGATCACTTCTGTAGTTGTATAGTCTTTAATGTCTTCAGTGTCTGGTGACACTTCAGCTGAGCTGAGGAGGAGAGAGCGACATGCCTGCGAGGGTGGGGGTGGGGGGAGTTTTATTGGAGAGGGAGGGGGGCGGGGGTTATTCCTTGATTTCTAATTGGTTCATGGGGATGTTGTGCAATGACACTGGGCCGAGCTGTGAAGTTAGGAGTGCTCCTACTGACAGGACGCAATGAATGTCCTCTGTGAACCCACTCCACTGTATAGTGCATGTTAGGATCAACCGATTTATGGACCACATTTGTTGATCACTTACAGCTGATACTGGACAGTATTTGATTGCGATTACCTGGACTCAGGGACTGCTCCCTGATATATTCACTCAAGCCTTAATGTAATGTTTTTTCTACAATTGCTAATACTTGAATAAAATCTGTTTACAAATTTTTTTTAATTAAAAATGAATAATATTACCACCTAAAATTAATATATTAACTAAAACGTATCATATTAATTAAAAACAATATTTTTTTACTATATTATTGAAAATGATATTGAAAACAATATTTTAAAACAATATTTCTTACCAAAATAGTTATGTTCTTGACACAGATATTCTGTACCACAATATTTTTGTAGCAACAATATTTTTTGACGATATTTCTGTATTGCAATATTTAAAACGTATTATGTTGTCTGAATAAAAGCAGAGCTCTTCAAATGCTGACACATATAGGGCCTCATAACGATGTCGGTCGGAAAGGCTCCGAACGGCATTCGGATTTACCTAACCCGAGTCGGAAGCCATGTTTCCGACCGACTCGGAAACATTTACGACCGACCGATTATGATGGAAGGTAACAGTTCGGTCTGGCCGAATCGGTTCCGACCGGCATTTGACTCCAAGTCGGTCGGAGCTGAATAGTACAGCTCTATGAACCTCTTTTCTGACTGACGCATTACGATGTCGGATTCGGACAGCCTTTCTGACTCAGTTTGCCTGACACGGAACGGCTGACGGAAACTGACTTTGGGGGCCCGTAGCAGGCCCCCCTTCACCCAGAGGCCTCTAGTTGGGGCCCGTGGGGATACCCATGGGACCCATCTTTGCAACCATGCACAGTGTGGCAGGCACCATGGGGTGCCGCCACAGGTCGCAAGGTTTTCAGGAACCACCCCTTTCTTCAATAGGAGCCTGTGTTGTTGGTCGGAACACAGGCTTCCATTGAGGTCAATGGGAGTCCGACCGAACGGTGTTCGGAAACATCATAATCGGTCGGTTGGACTCCCCGAACCTGAGTCGGTCGGAATGCTTTCTGACCGACATCGTACTGAGGCCCGTAGTGTGTTGCAAGTAAGGAACCAGCACAGACTGTACTACAACTGACACATATATCCTTGGCTCCAAACATACTCATTTTTTTATGTGTGCATGACAGACACCTGAGGCTTGTTAGGTAGCTTCTTATGTGCATAGTCCTGCAAGGTTTTGTTTTTGAACAGGCATCCAATCCTCTAGGCACTTCAGTGCAGTTCCAAGTTTCTCATTATATTGTAATGATAGAATTTGTTGAATTTCCTATGTGAAGGTGAGCGTCAAAAAACACTCACACTTCTTATAAAGCAGTCGTCTAAATGCTAATCACAACAATGACTTGCTTTCAAATGCAAGATTTAAAACAATATCACAAGATGCGGTATTGATGTTGAAATAAAATAAATATAATTCTGACAGGAGAAATGTTTCCACTGATAGGAAATATATACATTGCGGGAGGTTGATTTTCATTCAATAACAATATGATTGTCTCACACACACTACAATGCATGGTGCCTTCTTGAACCTTTACTAAATGGGGAGTTGGATGTTTTAGGGCCAATTCATGAAGGCGTGTAAGAGTATTTAAACCTGCACTACTTCCGGTACTCACAAATGTATTTGCGAATCATCCATTAAGGGCCTGATTCCGATGTCGGACGGACCGGAGTCTGTCCGACATCGGTCAGGAACTGTAACCGACCGACCTCCTGTCGTCGGTTACAGACCTGCAAGTAGGATGCGACCGAACCCTGTTCAGTCGCAATCCAATACTTAACAATGGGAGCATACATTCCGAACGGAATGCATGCTCGCATCGTTAAGTGCAGAGGTGCAGTTCATCCCTGCACCCAGTGGCAGGCATCCCAAGGTGCCTGCCACAAGGTGCAGGGATCAACAGGGGGGCACCGTAGGTGCCCCCGAGGCCACTATTCAGCGGCCACCCACCCATGGGCCCCTGCAGGGGGCCCCCAAAGACAGTTTCCCAATGCCTTTTTGTGCCGGTAAGACCGGCACTAAAAGGCAGTGGGAAACTGCCATCGTACTCCCTCGGCCGGAAAGAGCCGGCTGGGGGAGTACTGAAGGCTTTCCGGATGGCGGACGAGCACTCCGAGTCTGTTGTAAGCCATCCGTAAAACCGAGTCGGATTCCTTTCCGACCGAGCCCATCAGAATGGCTTGGTCGGAAAGGAATCCGAACGGCACATTCCGATGCGGGTAGGAGGGCTCCGACCGACAGTCGGAGCCCCTCCTGCCCGCATCGGAATCGGGCCCTAAGTGTTGAAATTATACGTCAGCCTCAAAACATTGATGTTTCTATAAAATAAACAACAGGGATAGCATTTACTGTTGGTCTTTGTTGACATGCTTGTTACAGGCCTCAAGTTAACATAAGAAATTATGGAGTTTTACCTTTTCAAGAGAGAGGCCTAGTTCTCTAAGCTGATACTACAGATATTTTTAAATTCTCTTTTCAAATGAACAATGTAATTAGCTTTATAGAAAGAAATCGCTCCCTCTCTCTCTCTATGGGCCTTATTACGATGGCGGTTGGATGAGCGCCGGACCGCCATTGTTTGGGGATCGGGACCGGCGGACAGGTAGTCGTGGTCCCACCCGCCAAATTATGATCCGACCACCGTGTAGGCCATTGGAAACATGACTTTTGCCATTGAGGCTTGTGCTGCGGCCCGGATCAGGGCCGCAGCATAAACCCCAATGGCAAAAGGCATGTTTACAAACATCCCTGCAAAATGTGGCAGTCATAATGTGGTGCCTGGCACAGGGTGCATGAGTACTTCAGAGGGACCACATGTGCCCCCGGGGCCCATAGCAGAGGCTAAGGGAGGACAGGGGGCCCTGCTAGGGGCGCCCAAAGTCCCTTTCAGACAGCCTTTCTATGGTGGTCGGACCGCTGTGGAAAGTCTGTCGAAAAGGGACTTTGTAATCCCTACGGCAGTGCCTGAGCAGGCACCGCCCCTATTGTAGGAAATACGATCCGACCGACAGTCCAACGGGCTCCTTGAGTCAGTTGGAACCGCCGGTCATCCCCTCTGACCGATGCGGTCCGACCGATCACATCATAATGCGGCAGTTGGACCGCTCTGCTGGGATTAGGATACTAAAATTCTGTTGTTAAATTATATAACTATTCTGTAAATATTTGTCTCTAATTATAAATAGAACTATGCTCATTTCCTATCAATAAATTATATTACATATGTATTAAAATATATTTTTAGAAAATATAGTCTTATAATCCATACCATATTTAATATTACATTTAGAAATGTATATGTTAAAATGTATCAAACTAATTGTTATTTCTTATAAATGCAAGCCAGCATTAATACTTTTTTATAATTTTTATAAATATTTGCTTTTTCTTGAAATTACACAGTAATGAACTAGGTAATATAATCTTCCAACACAATATTGAATGTATAATTAATTGACTTAATTGTGTCAGGCTGAGTGAGATTTCTTATACAATATAAATTATCTAGGGCTTGTGCCACTGTGCATCAAGAAAGTCATGCAATGTGATGGAGGACATCAGATAAAAACCATGCAACAGCTTTAGTCTCCATTTTCTTTTCTGGGTTTAGTAGCAGAATAAAGTATGGGTGGTTAGAACTCATGGAGTTTCACTCTGCAGAATTCTTCAGAGTTACAGAAAAACTATGCGAGAATCCATGGAGTTCAGAGAGCGGGTGTATTTCAGCACATCAGGCTGCTCGCACTTATTTTTCGCACCAGGAGCTTGTTCCACACTGTAAAGACAGCACGAGTGGCACCATGTGGTGCGCCAGAGGGAGTTGCTTTTTCTGCCGCTCAAGTAGATTTTCTACTCGAGCTGCAGCTTTCTCATTGCGAATGGTAGTGACCTGACGCAACCGTCCTCGTTGAGAAATCTCATCGGGAGGCATTGAAACCCCTGAAATTTACACTAGGAGATGCATATTCTCGTTCAAGCTTGCCAACGCACGGTTGGCAGAATTTTGCTGGAACACCGCGCTATAAGAGGAACCCGGAGTTGGCAAAACTCAGTCTGGGTTCTTCGCATTTCGTCCAAGTGGGCAAATAAATACTCCTTCTTTGGCCAGATATCACTACTCAACTTATCAATATCAATAACAGTTTACAAAGCAAATTCATTAACATCATGAGTGTCATCAATTGTCTGTTTCCTAGTATCCCAATAAACCATTGCAAGGCATAAAATGGCAGCCGTCAGTTGTCCCACTGATGTCTTGGAGGGCATGCAGCCTACACACCAACCTCCAAGTCTCTTACATACAGGCACCTACACGTGCTCCTCCTTCTAAACATATCAACAAGCATGAGGAAGTATCACAGGCTGATGAACATGATATGTATCAGCTATGCCTCAACAATGAATGCATCAGTGTGGATGGTCTGCTCCACAATCTCCTTAGTTTAAGTTTTTAATCGAGTCACCTTTTCTTTGATCTAACACAGTCTTGTTAAAATGTCTTAATACTCTGACTTTGTCAATGATTTTCAAAACAAGCATCTTAAATAATGGTATTTGTTGGACTTTTTGCAGGGTCATCCCAAAACCTCTTACCTTCTCCCTCCTGTTTTCTGAACCAGTTTCTATTGGCTTTTAGAACTCTGCAAACTTTACCACTGGTAACTGGTGTGAAAGTGCTTGTGGTCTCTCGTTTAAATATGGTAAAATTGGCTTACACCCAATTAGTACATTTAAATTAGTTGTTATCCCATAGTAAAGTGGTACTACACGTACCCAGGGCCATTAAATTAAACAGTACTAGTGGACCAGCAGCACTGATTTTGCCGGCCACTTAAGTAGCCCTTTAAACATTTCTCTGGCCATTGCCCCCTATTTGTGCAGTTTTAAACTGCCTTTTCGACATGGCACAATAAAACTTTAGCCAGGTCTAAACTTTCCTTTTTAATAGATATGTCTCACCTAGGGTAGGCCCTAAGTATCGCATATGGCAGGGTACAGTGTATTTAAAAGGTTGGGCATGTACTTTTCAGTTTTACATACCCTGGTAGTGGAAAAACTCTTAAATTCATGTTTTCACTACTGCAAGGCCCCCCTCTCCCATAGGATAACATTTGGTTAATTAATTACATTTAGTAAGTGATAACTTTCAATTGAGAGCAGGTAGGAATGCCGAGTTTGGTGTCTAAAGAACTGTAATTTAAAACCCTGTTTAACTGTAATGCCTGATCTTTTGTCACAGTTCTAAAAATGCCACTTTTAGCAAGTTGGAATTTTCTTGTCCTACCATTTGGTGCCTTTAGCGTGTATCCTAGGTCACATAACTAGGCATAGCTGGCAGTTGGTCTTTGTGTATTGGTCCCGGAAAGTAAGACAAAGCGGTAAAGGGAACTGGCAGGATGGCCCAACTGAGGGGGAGGAGATGTCACCTACCAGACGTGCACATCACAAAGGCTATGCCTGAGCACATTGATCTTTTGTGACCCCATACAAGCAGGGGCAAGGGCAGGGAGGCACGCTATTTCAGAAACCTCTGGGGGTTAAAACCTCCAGAACTTTCTTCTACTTCAAAGTGGGCATCAGGTATAAATAGTGGACCCACAGACCCAACTCTTCAGAACACCTCCAGACCTGTGGAAACTCAGAAGTACTGCTGTGCTGCTCAGCAAGAAGGACTGCTACTCTGCTGCCCTGCTGATTGAGTGAGAAGAAGTGGACCTGCATTTTGAACCCAGGACCACCAGAGTGACTCTAAAGGCTAGTTGGCTGGCCTCCTGATCAGAGCCTCAGGGCCCAAAAAGGCTCAAACCACCTTGAAACCAGCACCTGGACTCTGCCTGTTATGAGTCTTGCCCCCTGAAGTGGTGTCACCCACGTCCTGGACCCTTGGTAGTGGGCCTGAAGGTGCACAGCCAGCCCAGTTGTGATCCTGTGAGCAGAACCAATGCACCACAATGCATCTCCTTGCAGCCACATCAGAACCGCCGCTGTGCGACGTATCCCTGACTCAGGGGGGTTAGATTTTCAATACACACTCCAAACTAAGGGGTCTATTACGATGGCGGTCGGATGTCCACCGCAGGGCCGGACATCTGCCCGCGATCGCAAGCAAGAAAACCGCTGGTCACATTAGGATGGCGGTGGTGACCGCGGCGGTGGGAAATTCCGACCGCTACTTTTCCGCCGGTTGCCATCCACACTTCTGCCTGGCAGACAGAGCAGGACCGGGATAATGGTGGCAGTGCAGAGCAGGCTCCACCGGCAGGATTATGATGCCAGCCTTTCCTCAGCGGTCAGACTGCCATGGAAAGGCATGCAGAGATTGTCTTCCGGGGGCCCGTTGCGGGCCCCCAATGTGTCGGGAGGGGGATTGGGGGGGTACCCATGGTCCCCCCTACATTTCCCTGTACCAGGTGGCAGGCACTGTGCAGTGCCTGCCACGCAGTGCAGGGAAATGCGGGACATGCTCCTTTCGGCATCACGACGGTGCTGCGAGCAGCAGCAACCGCCGCAATGTTAAGGCCCCGATCAGACCGCCGCGGTCGGATTTCGACCGCGGGTCATCGTAATTCGACCGGCGGTGATGTCGCGGTCCATGCGGGCGGTCTTTTCCCGCTACCATGGCGGTCGGGGAGGTTTTCCGACCGCCATCGTAATGACCCCCTAAGGAACAGTAGGGAAAGCATTGGACATCACGGAGGTTAGATTTACTATTTACACTCCAGTCCAAGCAACAGTAGGGAAAGCATTGGATTTTGAAGGGGATGCATTTATTATTACCGCTCCAGTCTAAGAAACAATATGGAAAGCGTTGGACATTGGAGGAATTCAATTTACTATTCTCACTCCACTGTAAGCAATATTAGCAAAAGGTTTGAACTTAATAAAGGTTAGATTGACTATTTCCACTCCAGTGTAAGCAACATAAGGTAAAGTGTTGGTCTTTGGAGGGCTTAGATTTACTATTCCCACACCAGTCATAGCAACAGTGGGGAAAATATTGGACTTCTAAGAGGATATATCTGTTATTCCCATTCCAGTCTAACCACAGTAGGAAAAGCATTGGACTTTCCAGTGGTTAAGTTTACTATTCCCACTCCACTAGTCTAAGCAACAGTGGGAAAAGTGTTAAACTTCAGAAGAGTAAGATTAACTATTCCCACTCTAGTTTAAGTTACAGCAGAGACAGTGTTGGATTATCAAAGAATTACATATAACAATAAAAGTTCAGATAATTGATTACAATTATTTAATACGTACAAAAAACATAAATTATATTACATATACATTACGGGGTTCCTATCCAACTCTGGCATATGCTCAGGAGATTGCGCGAAGGCGATTATGCCCAAATCAGGTATGGGAAGCACGGTGAGCTTACCTGTTGACATGCTTGTTACAGGCCTCAAGTTAACATAAGAAATTATGGAGTTTTACCTTGTCAAGAGACAGGCCTAGTTCTCTAAGCTGATACTACAGATATTTTTAAATTCTCTTGTCAAATGAACAATGTAATTAGTTTTATAGAAAGAAATCTCTCCCTGGGCCTTATTACGATGGCGGTTGGATGAGCGCCGGACCGCCATCGTTTGGGGATCTGGACAGGCGGACAGGTAGTCGGCGGTCCCGCCCGCCAAATTATGATCCAACCACTGTGTAGGCCATTGGAAACATGACTTTTGCCATTGAGGCTTGTGTTGCGGCCCAGAAAAGGGCCGCAGCATAAGCCCCAATGGCAAAAGGCATGTTTACAAACATCCCTGCACCATGTGGCAGGCATAATGAGGTGCCTGGCACAGGGTGCATGGGTACTTGGGGGGACCACGTGTGCCACCAGGCCCCATAGCGGAGGCTAAGGGGGACAGGGAGCCCTGCTAAGGCCCCCAAAGTCCCTTTCAAACAGCCTTTCTATGGTGGTTGGACCGCCGTGGAAAGGCTGTCGGAAAGGGACTTCGCAATCCCTACGGCAGTGCCTGAGCAGGCACCGCCCCTATTGTAGGAAATACGATCTGACCGACAGTCCAACGGCCTCCTTGAGCCAGTCGGAAACGCCGGTCAGTCCCTCTGACCGGTGTGGTCCGACCGACCACATCATAATGCAGCAGTCGGACCGCTCTGCTGGGATTAGGATACTAAAATTCTGTCTTTGAATTATATAACTAATCTGTAAATATTTGTCTCTAATTATAAATATAACTATGCTCATTTCCTATCAATAAATTCTATTACTTATGCATTAAAATATATTTACTGAAAATATAGTCTTATAATCAATACCATATTTAATATTACATTTAGAAATGTATATGTTAAAATGTATCAAACTAATTGCTATTTCTTTTAAATGCAAGCCAGCATTAATACTTTTTTATAATTTTTATAAATATTAGCTTTTTCTTGTAATTACACAGTAATGAACTAGGTAATATAATCTTCCATCATGATATTGAATGTATAATTAATTGACTTAATTGTGTCAGGCTGAGTGAGATTTCTTATACAATATAAAGTATCTAGGGCTTGTGCCACTTTGCATCAAGAAAGTCATGCAATGTGATGGAGGACATCAGATAAAAACCATGCAACAGCTGCAGTCTCCATTTTCTTTTCTGGGTTTAGTAGCAGAATAAAGTATGGGTGGTTGGAACTCACGGAGTTTCACTCTGCGGAATTCTGCTGAGTTACAGAAAAACTATGCGAGAATCCGTGGAGTTCCGCAAGCGAGCGTATTTCAGCACTTCAGGCTGCTCGCACTGGTTTTTAGCGCCAGGAGCTTGTTCCACACTGTAAAGACAGCTCGAGTGGCACCATGCGGTGCGCCAGAGGGAGCTGCTTTTTTCTGCCGCTCAAGTAGATTTTCTATTCGAGCTGCAGCTGTCTCATTGCGAATGGTAGTGACCTGACGCAACAGCCCTCGTAGAGAAATCTCAACGGGAGGCATTGAAATGCCCGAAATTCACACTAGGAGATGCAAATTCTTGTTCAAGCTTGCAAACGCATGGTTGCCAGAGTTTTGCTGGAACACCGCGCTCTAAGAGGAACCCGGAGTGGGCAAAACTCAGCAAACTCCGCTGGCAGAGCAGAATTTTTCATCCCGCCTTAGAATAAAGATGAGGTACTTAGAAGTTTGGATGTGTTTTTTCTTTGCTGTGAAATAATGTTATAGTGTTCTGTTTGCTGATGTGTACAGTCCTTATTTGTATTATTTTGTTTACTTTGTTAGCGTGTCATAGGATTATTCATTTTTTATTCTGTTCTTTTTTTTTGCGTTTTGGGTTCAGGGTTCATTATGCCTCATGGGAGCAGGATGGCAGTCGACAGGCTAACTACAGTGAGTGGGAAGTGGGGGCATTGTGAAGGCCTGTGCTGCACTACCTGATTCGCATATTAGTGATGGGGAGTAGAATAAAAATAGCAAACCTCTTTATCTTCATGAGCAAAAGTAGAGGCGTCACCCAACATTTAAGGGATGTCACAAGCACGGAACATACACTAGTGCTTCATTTGTAAAATAATGAGTTTTGGTGCCCAAAGCCCTGCTCAGAAGCCCGTAGACGGTGCTATTAAATATCAGCATGCCAAATGCTAAGGCTGTGTAGTCCTGAATCCACCCCAGGCCTCTTTAATCCACTGTCAGACACTGTTTAACTGTTTTTCTCACTCTTGCACTTTCCTGACTTCTCATTTTGTGACACTTTTTCCATCTTTCTCTTTCTACATCTTTACTGTTTGTGCGTTTTTTCTCTCTTGCTTTTGAGAAATGTCTGATGAGGAAATATAAATGCCGGTCTCCAAAAATGAGTGCCTGTGGCCCCCACCAGCACCACCAGCTCAAATTAAGCACTGAATATACAATGCATCAGGTACAACACAGATGGTATTGTGGCCAGAAAGGGTGACCTTCTCCACCACCTCAGACTTGTGATAAATGGTGAAATCGTTATTTTATATATTTTTATTTAATTTGTAATTCCTGTCAAAAAGAAATGCCAGCAAAATATTAAACACATATGTTTAACATGGATTAAAAAATGTCATTGAATTGTTTTAATGTCTTTATTTTAAATAAACAAATATTTTTTCCATTTTCTTTTTTTTGCACAGAATTGTTTTGTCTATAATTTTATATCAATATGTGTGGGTTTAATTACATTGATATTTCCTATTAAGGGGAATAGAGGGTATCTCCAGTGTGTAGGAATAATACGTTAAAGAATAAATTCAACTCTGTAATGTGGTTGACATGTTTCCTAATTAGGTCATCTCCCTTTTATCAGGAGCATAACCCTCGCTGTCTTATTGATTTACTGCTTGTGATCTCTAGCTTAATTCAGTTTCTAGTGAATGAGAATTTAGTAGACCAAATTTGTCCAAGAAAGTCCAAGGGCCACCAGACATGGACTGTCATTGGAAATGCTAACTCAATGCCTACAGCAAGTGCATGATCAATTACCCATAGATATGATGTACAACAGATGGTTGACCCACATTTGGACTAATATTGTGATTTTTTTTTTTATTGTTTGATATTACATTAAACTACCGATCACATTTCAGTTTGATGAACTATAATCTAAATCAACAATATTAATGCTTTTAAATTCAGGAGGCATTTAATAAAATATGTCTTTTATTGATAATATATATCCTTATAAGAACAAAAATATGTTCTAATAAAAATGAAATGAATACACTAAGACATTAAAAAATATATTTGCTATAATGAAAAATAATGTATATATATATATATATATATATATATATATATATATATATATATATATTTGGTGGCAACTAAATATTATTCCTCAAAGTGTTTATAAATAAAAATATATTTCAGATATTCTTCTTTGGGCACACTGACCCCCTCTGTCAGAGTTAAAACTTATAGAATTTAGGACATTTTTTATTCAGCCATATTGGCAAAATATTAATCAAATGTAAAAAAACCCATAGACAGCGACATTATGTAGTACATCACATACTAGAAACATTTTGCAAACAATTTGAAGATAATATATCTACCTTCACCCAGACTCATACAGACAGCAAAGTCTAGACTTCAAAATTCCAAAAGTTCATACTATTACACATCTGGTTTTCATATGTGATGAACTGTATTTATGTTAAAGGTAAGTCTTGGGATTTCAGTTATGATACACAAGGCACGAATGATAGCTCTGATTTAAGCTCTGCAGATGAAGAAATCAACATATCGAAATTGGATTTTTGTGGGGAAATGAGACTGGCCCAAATGGAAACGCGACAGCGAGGACGAGTCAGAGGAACAACATGGGGGAGGGGAAGAGGGCAAAACCCACCCCAATCAGACGAAGCAAGAGAAGGAGCAAGGTCCAAAAGGGGAGGAGACAAGAAAAAGCCAAAATAAAAAGATGGAACACCAAAAAGATCTGGTGATAAATATCTCTAAGATGATTTTAAATGCTGATCATAAAAGCCTCCTAAATAAAGGACTTACCTTTTGCCCTCATACCAACATGGACCTTCCAAATTTTCGCATTGATTTGTATAAATTCTGTCGCAAAGCTAAATTAAAGAAATATTTTGAAGAGAGACCAGCCAGAACAGAAAGTATAAATTTGACAACAATGGAAATTTCCCCACTGAACCAATATGATTTACCAACTTTAAGAACTCTGTCAAAACTAGAGACAAACATCTCAGAAGCTGGCCCATCTTCCATTCCAACAATAGAAAAAGACATAGTGTTCTGCCAGAGAGAAGGTATTATCACCCACAAGAGTGGAGAAAGTGGATTAAGATCTCAGTCAAAATTCTGCCCACAGTTACCTCCAGGCAATAAAATTGATTTGTTCCAAGAAATTGTCGTAGAAGAGATAAATCAATTATCGATGATGAAAAGAAGTAATAAAAGATCATGGAATTTGACACATAATGAACAAAAGGCATTGAAAGATCTAAAGGAAAATCAGACAATTGTTATAAAAGCCGCAGATAAAGGCGGAAATATTGTCATACAAGATCGTGAACAATATATCTCCGAAGCATATAGACAATTGAGGAAACAAGAACATTATCAAAGGCTGGAGAAGAACCCAATGGAGCAATGGACTAAAGAATATCATGCACAATTGCTCACTTGGAAAGAAAGGGGACTAATAGACTTTGAGGAGTATATGTATCTTAAGGTGGAGAATCCAATCACATCAACTATATATTTTCTGCCTAAAGTGCATAAATCACTTGTTAATCCCCCTGGGAGGCCCATAGTGAGTTCTATGGGGTCACTATTGGAGAAGACTTCCCATTATATAGATGTGTTTTTAATGGAATTTGTGACATCTCTTCCCTCGTATTTGAAGGACACTACGGCATTTCTAAAGAGAATACGAGATATTACTTGGAATGAGTCTCTGATCATGATTACAATAGATGTAAATTCATTATACACATCAATTCTCCATGAAAATGGCTTGACAGCTGTTAGAAGATTTTTAAAGAGAAGATCATTGAGTTTTTTAGAACACTCTGAAATGATTATGGAAATGTTGAACTACTGCTTAACGCATAATGTTTTTCTGTTTAATGGGGAAATATTTCTCCAGAGACAAGGCACAGCTATGGGGACGGCATTTGCCCCAACTTACGCGAATCTATTCATGGCGGTTTGGGAAGAAGGTATTTTACAGAGCAGGTACAAGCTGAATATCAAGACCTGGATGAGATATATCGACGACTTGTTCGTGATATGGGAAGGAGACTCATCTGTTCTTGACGAATTCATACAGAGTTTGGATCAAAATGATTATAATCTATCCTTCACATCAATGTGCAGCAAAACACATGTAACATATTTAGATGTAGAGGTATTTACACAAGAACAGAAGCTCTGTACTAAAATACATAGGAAAGCCATCACCACAAACAGCATCCTCCATGCGAACAGTGGACATCCTCAACATCTAAAGTGGAGTATTCCATATGGAGAGATGCTGCGCGTAAAGAGGAATTGCTCAGAAGATATTGATGTTGAGCAACACCTAGATGAAACCAGCTCTAGGTTCCTGGCTAGGAACTATCCATCGGGTGTTATTGAAAGTGCTAAAACTAAAGTAAATGGAAAAATGAGATCTGACTTATTGACAAACCATAATCAAGTAGAAGAAGAAGATGTGACTCGTTTAATCTTAGACTTCAATGTGGAAAACAAAAGTATAAGATCTATCATTAAAAAACATTGGAGTATCTTAATGCTTGATGAATCATTAAAAAGACATTACCAATAACTCCAAAGATTGCGTTCAGAAAGACAGCTTCATTGGGTGATCTTTTAACACACAGCCACTTGCAAACATCAAATAATGAGAAAGGGAGTAGAACTTGGTTAACAACACCTGGTTTTTGGAAATGTTCCAAATGTAAGGCTTGTGAACATGGACATAATACATTAACGTATGAATTGCAAAATGGAAAAAAGGAGAGGATTATTGAACATATCACATGCGAATCGAAATATGTGGTGTATGTTTTAGAAGGTCCATGTAAAAAACTCTACGTTGGGAGTACTATCAATAAATTAAAACTTCGCATATTACAACATCTAAGGGCTATAAAAAACAAAGATCTCTCATATCCAATGGCAAAACATTTTTCAGAAAAACATTTGGGCAACAACTCAGAATTAAAATATTTCGGTGCCAAGATGATAAAACAAAATGAAAGAGGAGGAGACAGAACCCTGGACCTAAGAAGAGCAGAATCGAGGTTCATCTTGGCACTTGGAACAGAGAGTCCATTTGGGCACAATTTGGATGCTGAGTTACATGTCCATCTGTAATGATGCAAGATGAATTAACAGCATAACTTTTTGGATTATGGAACTGAATAAGTTATATCAGTTAACCAACGAACCCATGTAGACCTACATGATAGAGCACCATCAAGTGAAGACATAATGGGAGTATGAACTAATGAGTTATAATTGTTATCATTGAGGGAAAAAGGGATGTAATTGAGGGATACTAGAAACAAGTAGCGGAAGAGATGAAGGAAACACTGGAATATATGTGGTACATGTGGAAGCATGGTATTGGTATGATTACAATAAGAGGAATAGGAGTATTTATTGATTAGACCCCACATGAGACATGAAATCTGTAGTGATTTTATTGATACAAATTACTTAATAGATATGGTTCAGGGAATATAATTTTAGGAAAATGACCTCCTTTTTCTAAAGTAAATCTGCACAAATGCATTTGTCACTTTATTTCCTCAATCTGAGATTCATCTCAGAAGAATCAAGATTCTTGAAGGAAAATGGTTTGAAATGTAATCTTTGCACTGCAAATTTTTGCACATTGCGTATTTGCACTTTGTACTTTGCACAATGCACGTGTCACTTTCCCTTATTCATCAGAACCATGACTTGCAAGGGTTTTTTCATATATTTTTAAATATTTATAAGATATGTGGAGGTTTTTACATTCTGATTTTCTAATTGTCTTAATGCATCTCCCTTATCTTTAATCAACTCCACTCTTCCTCGTTTTTCAATATATTGAATGTGTTCATTCCCTTTTTTTAAAAAAATGTACTTTACAGAAATAGAATGTTTATATTTTACTGAATGTGCTTTTAACATGTACTTTATGATGTGTTTATATATGCCTTTATCTTTCAAATCTGATGAAATCTTCCCGTCCGTCCCAATATTTCCTTTGTTATACTCCCTGTTCACATTATCTTCATCTCTTCCCTTAATGTGGTTGTTTTTATTGGATTTTTGTTGATTGGAACTTTTTATTTAAGTTAAGATACTTCATCATGATTATTATAATTAAGAAATCAGAAAGAAAGATGGAAACAGTTAAAAGCCGACATGAATATTTATAAACTGGGGTTAACTGTCTAGTCTGTTTTTAATGGAAACAAACAAGGGATTTATGCACAGTGTCACTTTAAATGGACAGTTTAGACGGCAGGACTCTATGGTCCAGTTGAAGGCATTCGCCGAAACGCGTTGACCGTCCTTTGCACGTTTGCACAAATGGTGTGATCAAGAAAAAAGAAAATAAAATACCTTTAAGTACCTAGTTGTGGATTTCCTCTGTGCCGTGGAGACTCTGGTTCGTGTACCTTGGACCGTGTTGGGTTTTTGCTGTCTATATATATATATATATATATATATATATATATATATATTTGGTGGCAACTAAATATTATTCCTCAAAGTGTTTATAAATAAAAATATATTTAAGATTTTTTTTTTATACTGTTTCAGATATTCTTCTTTGGGCACACTGACCCCCTCTGTCAGAGTTAAAACTTATAGAATTTAGGACATTTTTTATTCAGCCATATTGGCAAAATATTAATCAAATGTAAAAAAAACCCATAGACAGCGACATTATGTAGTACATCACATACTAGAAACATTTTGCAAACAATTTGAAGATAATATATCTACCTTCACCCAGACTCATACAGACAGCAAAGTCTAGACTTCAAAATTCCAAAAGTTCATACTATTACACATCTGGTTTTCATATGTGATGAACTGTATTTATGTTAAAGGTAAGTCTTGGGATTTTCAATGGGTGTTCATTACCCACAGCTGAAGGGTATAGCCTTGTACACGTATGGGTCAAAAGTAGTCAATCCAAAATATACATGTATACATTATAAAAAATATTATCATATATAGTTTTAAATTAATAATCATTAAAAATATTTCAGACACATTTAGACCACCTACCAATGTGCATTTTGAATATATATATAATTTCAAATGTTTTTTAGAATCTATTTTTATTAAAATACAGACATGTAAAGTGCAGATTTTATTGACTAAACTAATATTTGTTTACAAAAATCAAACATTTCAGTTCTGTCCAATCATTCAATTAAAAAAAAGAAGCGTACTAACTAAAATGCCATGTCTAAAAAGGCAGCTCTAGAACTGCTAATTTATGGTGGAGTGCTGAAAAATGTAGGAGTCATGTGTACTGCCAAAAATCTTGGCATCATCGTTTCTGAAGCAGTAGGTGGAATTATATATGACCTAAATATTAATTAAGTAGGTGTGCTTCGATAGCTGTACAGAAGAGCTAGAGCGTCTGGTGGTACTAAATTCTATTACACCAAGAATGTTAGGAAATTGTGCAATTTGTTAAAAACCCTTCTTTACCTGTAATTGTTCATGCCCAGGTTTTGAAAAAAGTGTTGTTATAATGAAATATTTCAGAATGGCATCCAGAACAGATGGAAGAAAAGATGAGAGGGCAATCTGTGAAATCCCAAGAGCTTCATATGCTAGCATTGATTTTTGCACCTACTCTGACCTTGTATTATTTTTCTGTGCAATTTGGCAGTTGTGCTGGATTGTGTGACTGCATGAAAGTAGTAAATAATTTTGCGTAGGTTATGCATTGGTTTTGCTCTGTTCCACCACTTCCCATTGATGAAAAAAGATCTGTATGTAGCAAGAAGCAATACAGTTTTTTCACCAGGCAAAAGGTTAAAAAGTTATGCAATTCCTCTATGTGCTTTTAGTAAATACTACTTTGACCACTGTACTGGACTGTACAATGCATAAATGACACAAAAGTTTAGTCATTCTACCCATAAGTACATATTGGTTGCAATAGATGTGTTAACAATAGACAGCTAAGCTGGCTGAAGGTGAGGCATCATATTTATTGATGTATTCGAAACAAACCATGTGCTCAATGTAAAACAGTAATATTCAATGACCAATACCCTTGATGCTTCCATGCTATTGTTTAGAAATTGCTGCATAAGCATGAACATTAATTAGGCTTTAGAGGAATACCCAGTTCTTAGTAAACTACTCAATAGCGCCAAAATTATTTCTGAATCACATGGGCTGAAAATGGCATCAAATAGGGATAAACAAATCATTTGAAGGTAGAATAGTCGTGTACCAATATATATAGGTTTACTGAAAACTGTTGCTTTTTAAATCTTAACATGACTAATGGCGGAATAAGGAGGGGATTATAGAGGGTGATGAGGGAGGGGATTACGGAAGGATGTCAACCCACCTACAAAAAAGTAAGCCCATAGCTAAGCTCAAACTGCACTTCTATATGTACTACAGCCTAAAAGGGACCCCAAACAGTAGTAAAGTTCTTTAGCTCAGAGCTGGAGTAAGTCTAGCACCACACATGGCACATGGCCACACTGGTATTGGAACCTCCTCCCACTGAAAAAAATTGAGTTAGGGACTAAAAATAGAACCCGATATGCAATAATGGTAAAATAAATTAATATTATCTAAAACAATTAAAAATATGAAATCAATAAAATTAAATGTTAAAGATAATGTACAAATAATTCGCATTTTAAAATTAACATAACAATAAATGTTATTAAAATATAATTGAATTACTTTTAATAAATTCTGTACATCACTCTTAATAATTATTAATGCATAATGCATCTTTAAAATTTAAGTGGGAATTTTATTTGATATAAACTTCAGAAAAATAATGTTAATTTAATTTACTAAATATGCATTAGTGTAATATTTAATTCAAAGTAATACTGTTGTAGTATTTTTTATTTCGTTTTATATTTAAAATAAAAATATAAAACTAATTTACATAAATATGTATCATAAAAATATTTTTTCTAGATTAACCATGTGCCAACCATGAGGTTGACAGAGGAAACATGGCTTTAGGCCTGCCTGTGTACCTGACTTTTGTGGCATATTATCATAGGCCTGGGCGGAGCTCACGGAGTTTCCCTCCGCGGAATTCCACGGAGTGACCGAAAAACTCCACCAAATTCCGCAGGACTTGCGGAGTAATGCTTGGCCACCCCTAATTCATACTATTTATGTACCAATGCAGATAGTTTGTACAGTAGTTCCATTTTAAACCACAGGATGGCAGTGCGTACAAAAAGAAAACTAAAATGAAGCTTGCAAATATGAAAAATATCAGCGTGCAGCTTAGTATATCTGGGGAACATGTGCATCATTTATTTTTTATTTTATGTTTACGTAACTTCCCAGCTCTTGTCTTGTTGTGCAGTTGAGTGCCATGGGTAACACCATTGCACAGACCTCATGCTTGAGTCACAGATACAGAGCAGCAAACACTTTGGGCTTCAGTTCACACTGTCGGGAAACATCAAGAGACAGACCTCCATGCTAAGTACAGTGTCACCCAGACCTAACACTAGCATCACATGAGCACAGTGCACTCGTTACATGTACAAGGTGCGCAGCGAGCGCTGTGCGCTTTTGTCCACCCTATAGGATAACGTCAGAGCATGAACCTCCATGCTGCGTCACAGTAAGCCCTGTGGGTAACATCACGGCATCAACTTAATACTTGTGTCACACAAGTACAGTGCACACACGGAACAGCAAGCATTGTGGGCTTCTGTTCTGTCGACCCTGTAACATCACGGCACAGACCTCCACCATTGCAGTCCACGCTTACCTCTAAGCCATCTTCACATGCCCCAAGGGCCTCCGTTGTCTGTATGGTCCAGGCTCTATCCCTCCACTATGACTGCTGTCAGTGTCTACTCCTGGCAGGTCCGGATTCCCATTCCTCGGTGTCCCAGAAATTCCCCAGCTCCATGGGAATCTGATAGTTCATGTTCCGGACTTCCTGCTTGGCATGAACTGCTGTTCAAGTACATTATTGCATACTTGCCACTGTCCCGTCCCAAACTCAAATCGGTGAATTTGGCTTTCTCCTCTATGCGCACCAGGCTGTCTAAGTCTGCATCAGGATGCCCTCGGTGTGCAGTACTTTCCCCGCACAGTCGCACACTATCTGGACCCTCCCTCCTTCCTGCATAGTGTAATGATTGCGGGGGGGCGCCCTCCCGTCGCTTGGTGCGCGCAGTAGGCCTTACTGCGCGCGGCAATGAACACACTCAGACGTCGTGTATGAGTTAGGCGCGGACTGCCTGCGCAGCTCCGCCCATCTTTATTTATACTCGCGCCGGCCGGCGTGAGTGCAGGGGCTGTGATCTTCCGGCGCGCGCCGGCAAAAACCACTAGCGCGCTGACTGTCACATCCCTTCTTAACTCAGGCCTTGACTGGATCTCAAGAGTCTCACAGTTCACTAACTTGACAGGCAAAGTCTCTCAGGCGGGTGCTCGGCGGAGGATTCTCCCTCAGGGCATACCTGGATGGGCCCCGGCGGGTGCTCGGGGCAGGGACCGGGGTGCTGGATACCAGAGGCATGCTTGGAGCTTCAGGGGTGGCCTCCGGAGTTGCCGGCGATGGAACAGGCCCTGGATGGTGGTCCTCAGCTCCTCGGGGCTCTCCCTGGCTGGCCTCGGCCTCTTCAAAGTGGTCAGCGATGTCAGTGGAAAGATTGGGGAGAGCGGGACTGTCCACTTGTTTAAACCACGAGATGTTGCGGGTCACCATTTCTCCTTCTTTCTCAACGGTCACCATGGTCCCCTTTCGGTCAATCACTGTCCAGTACCCATGCTCGTACCGAGTCCGGAATTTCCCTCCGGGCCTCCGGTCCTTCATGATGACGGCGGCCCCTTGCTGTAGCTGATGGGATACCGCTCTTCGGGCCTGGCTAGCTGTGTTGTTGCGTCTCTCTCTCCTCCTGAGGGCACCCTCCTCGTCAAATGGAGGGGAGGACCACCCCGGAGCAGTGGGGAGACCATCCCGGCGGGTGCTGATGAGCATTAGCGCCCAGGGTGTTTGGTGCGTTGAGCAGTGAGGGGTGCTTCTGTATTCCCGCAGGAATCTCTGCAGTTGCTGTTCGAGGTCACTTTGCTCCGCCACTGCGATACGAAGAGTTTTGTTGATTGTCCTCATAAAGCGTTCAATCTCCCCATTGGCCTGGGGCCATTGCGGGGTGATCCGTCGGTGCCGGATGCCATGGTGGTGTAGGAACTCGCGGAACTCGTGCCCCTGGAACGGGGACCCGTTGTCGCTGTGGATCTCATTCGGACATCTGAACATGGCGAAGATCTTCTCTAGAGCGGGGCCAACATGTAAGAAGGCTGTTGAGTTCAAAACTTCTACCACAGGGTATTTCGAATAGCTATCGATGAGGGCCAGTGTGACCCGGCCGCCAGGGAAGCTTCCAAAGTCCACGCTCACTTTCTCCCACGGGTTCCGCCCGTGTTCCTCCGTGTGGATAGGTGCAGGTCTTTCGGGGCCACTTGTCACTTGGCAGGATGGACATCTCCGGACTGTCTCCTCTACGCAGGCATCCATCCCTGGGAACCAGACCTTTTCTCGCATGCAGGCCTTCATCTTTTCCACTCCTTTGTGTCCTCCATGGGCGAGTTGTGTTGCCCATAGCTGAAGGGATGCCGGGATGACAATGCGTGGTCCTCTGAGGAGGATGCCTTCTTGGGTGAGGCTTAGTTCGTTTCTGACTCTCCACATGTGCATCAGGCTTTCTTTTTCTGGGCTTGACCATGAGTTTGCGGATTGTAGGAAATGATGCCACTGTCCTCCTTGGACAGCGTCCTGGACTTTGGTTATGACTGGGTCATTTCCGGCTGCTGTAGCCACTTCCTCGAGGGTTAACGCTCGAGGGCACGTGAGTGCCGAGATCATGTTCAAGTGGGCTTCGTTGGCGTCGGTGTTTGGTTCTTCACCTCCCTCTCCCGCTGTGTCTGGGTGTCTCGACAGGAAGTCGGCCGGGTTCTTGGCACCGGGCCGGTAGGTTACCTCCATGTCGTAGTGCTGGAGCCCGATGGCCCACCGTTCGATGCGTGGAGGTGGGTGGGGGGCTGAACCCTTGAACAGTGGTACCAGGGGCTGGTGATCCGTGACAACGGTGAAGGGGTGTCCACAGATATATAGGTGGAAGTGTCTGCAGGCCCAACGGATTGCTAGAGCTTCCCTTTCAATTTGAGCATACCGCTTCTCTGTTGGTGACAGGGCTTTGCTGGCATACGCTAGGGCGGCCCACCATCCGGGCTCTTGTTCCTGAATGAGGACGGCCCCTAAGCCTACAGGGCTGGCATCTACAAGTATTTCTGTCCTTCTGGCTGGGTTAAAGTACACCAGCGTGGTGTGGTCGAGGAGAGCGCTCTTGTCGGCTTGGAATGCTGTCTCTTCGGCGGGACCCCACTGCCACATCGCATCTGCTCGGGTGAGGTTTCGGAGTGGCTCTACGATGGTGGCTAGATCTGGAATGAAACGTCCACAGTACGAGGCCATCCCCAGGAAACTGCGGACTTCGGCCACGGTGAGGGGAGCAGAGGCGTTCTTGATGGCTTGAGACTTCCGAGGGTCCACTTGTATGCCTTCTTGTGTGAACGTGTAGCCGAAGAATTCTATCTTCTGTTGAAACAGCAGGCACTTTTCTTTGTGTAGGGTGACTCCGTGATCTAGGAGCCTCTTCAGCGTAGCTCTCACGTGCTGGTAGTGTTCTTCCGCCGTTCGTGAGTGAATGAGGATATCATCACTCACGTTTAGTTAGCCAGGTAGCCCAACCAGGATCTCTGCGGCAGATGATATGCCGAAATTCAGCCGCTTGTATCTTCGGAGCCCGAGGTGTGTACTGAAGGTGGTGATGTAACGACTGTCCTTTGCAAGGGCTAGCTGATAATACCCTGCATTCAGGTCCAGTTTAGAAACCATCTGGATCCGTTCAAGTCAGCCACAATGTCATCCATAGTCGGCGTTATGTGGCGTTCGCGTTGAATGGCCTTGTTGGGGAGGCGCATGTCAATACAGAGTCTGATCTTCCCCGGTTGGTGCGGTTTCTCCGCGATCACCATGGGTGACACCCATGGTGTGGGCCCAGACACTTTCTCTATGACTCCTTGATCTTCGAGCTTTTGCAGCTCTTCTTCCACTAGTGGCCATAGGTGGAAAGGAATCCTCCTGTGTCTTAGTGCCGTTGGCGGGACGGTTGGGTCTATATGTAGCCGGATGGGGGCCCTCTTCACACGCCCTAGTCCCTTGAATAGGTCTCCAAACTGGCTGAGTAGTTCCTGTGTCTGATCAGCTTGTATGCTCCTGGCGAACGTCACCAGTCCTAGGTCTTCCGCTGCATGACTGCTCAGCAGTGTTTCTGCCTCCTGGTTAATGACATGGATGTCTATGGTGATCTCGGTGTTGTCGGACTTCACTGGCACATTCATTTTGCCTCGGAGGGGTAGCGGTGAGCTGCTTCTGTACACAAAGATTTTCGTCTTTGACGGTCTGAGTTCGGGTCGGGCCTCAGCTTGTTGTATTGCTGGATCCCCATGACTGTCACTGAGGCTCCGGTGTCAATCACTGCGTTGACGTCCGACCCTGCGATCCGTATCGTGCACCGGGGCTGGGGCCGTCGTCGACTCTTCAGGGCTTGCGTGAACGAGATTAGGTATTTTTCTCCTTCATCTTCTGAGGTTGAATCGTCCTCCTGGTAGACGGTTTGCTCATTCCTCTTCCCTCCTGGCTGGGATGCTGGTGAGACACACGACAGTTGGCGGACCATCTTCCTCATCTGCCTGGGTCGGTTCCCTTCTTTCCGTTGCGTTCTCTTTCTGCATACTGATGCAAAATGGTTGGCTATGCCGCAGTTGGTGCACGTTTTCCCTTGCGCCGGGCATGACTGTGGGGGGAGTTCTTCGTATATCCGCAGTACCCGCACTGATTCTTTGGGGCCTGTGGTTGGCGATCCTGTGGTCTGGGAGCCCTGTTCTTCGTCTGACTGAGTCAGCCCGTTGCGTCTTGACGATGGCGCTCTTTTCCACCCCTCGCACTAGTGCCAGGTCCATCTCCTCTGCCCGTGCTGCCGAGAGGTTGTGTGAGTGCGCCAGCACTAGGATGTCATTCATGGGTATGAGGCCTCGCAGGACTTTGCTGCGTATTCCCAGGATCAGTTGGGCTCTGATTTCTTCTGCGGCTCTGTCCCCTACGAGGTGCGTACTGGCCAGTTCTCTTAGCCGCGCATGAAATGCGTCCACTGACTCACCCTCCCTTTGCTTGGCTTGCCTGGGTTTAGCTGGGGGTCAAAGTGCGCGTTCAGGGTGGTGACTGCCACTGTGTAGTCCTCGGGGGGTCCCGTGTTGGGGAAATGCTTGAACAGCAGGTAAATCTCCTCTCCCGCATAATGGAGCAGTAGTGAGCGTTTCACTGCCCCATCCTTCTCCCTGGTGGCAATGAAATAATTCTCTAGGCGACCTAGCCAGGTCTGCCACCTTGGCGCTGCCGTGGCGGGGTCAGCCGACTCGCTGAACGGAGGCAGGACTCCTGAGGGAGGGTGGAGCGCAGTCCCTGGCGCAGGGGCCTGAACGGTGTTGTCTTGATCCCCCATGGTGGCAGGTGTGGGCACTGTTGGGTGGCCTAGCGGAGGTGCTGCACACTAGTGGTGGGCCTAAGTGTGCCAGGTGGAGGTGCGAGGGCACTGGGCGTTGCGTGGGCCCGCGTGTGCCTGGCCGTGTGGCACGTGGTCAGGCTAGCTTGGGTCAAAGTGCGCTCGCGGGGCCTCCTCCGTGGCATGCGAGACTCACCCGGGCAGCGTGGTGCTGGTCGCCTTGACCGGTGGATGTTGCGGCGGGGAAATACTGCTGTGTCCTGCTGCTCCCTGGCAGCTGCACGTTCAGGAGATGAGGCGTGGCTGGTTCTAATGATGTGTCGCCCAGCAGGGGCCTCAGCATGCGTGCGTCGTTCTCATGACCTGGGTTCAATGCGGTGCTGCCCAGTGGGGGCAGGAGCAGGTGTGTGATGCTCCGCTCCTCGTTGCCAATGTAATGATTGCGGGGGGCGCCCTCCCGTCGCTTGGTGCGCGCAGTAGGTCTTACAGCGCGCGGCAATGAACACACTCAGACATCGTGTATGAGTTAGGCGCAGACTGCCTACACAGCTCTGCCCATCTTTATTTATACTCGTGCTCACGCCGCCCGGTGTGAGCGCAGGGGCTGTGATCTTCCGGCGCGCGCCGGCAACAACCACTAGGGCGCTGACTGTCACACATAGCAGGGACTCGGACTCAGAGCTCCGGAGGACTGAAAAGGCGTGCTCGCATGATGTCATCATGTAAGCGCACCGGTAAACTGCACTCTGCCGGCGTTGCAGAGATTTTGCTGAACTCCACTCTCAAGCAGAGCGTGGAGTGTAAAAACTCTGCAAACTCCACCGGCGGAGCAGAGTTTACCGCCCAGGCTAAATCAAAATACCACTTATTTTTTTTACAGGAAAGAATCCTGCTTTGAATTATTAAATTAATCACCCCTAGTTAGTCATTGTAGCCCACAAGGCAGAATGTCTAGCATTTAAGTGTGATATATGCCAGAATGTAACGTTGTAATTTACCTACAGTGACTAGCTCCCAAAAGCTATGTCAACTTTAGAGAACTGTAGTTGTCTTATGTTAAAAACTAGATTTTGAGATAAAATCATAACCCACTATCTCTGGTTTGAGACAGGCTACTGGAATTAATTAAACATTAATTTTAATGTTCATTAAAACTACAGTTGAATGGTGAAGTCAGATTCTTAATTCAAATTTTGGGAAATTGACAGTTAAAAGTTTACACCAGGGGAAGAAAATTTCAATCATGTTGGGTTTACCTCAGAATGGTATAGTGTGAGATAGCTTTCAGTAAGGCAAACAAGATGTACTGAAAAAATGGGAAGGATTGTCCTGGGAACTTTTTTCACATTGGTTGAATGTCCAAGAGTCAGCCCCACTCATTGGCTCATGAAACCTACAAAACTAGTGTTGTGTAGTTCCTAAGAATACAAAGGATCTCCACGTTTGTTGGACAACATAAACTAAGGGATTGGTGTCTAGACTGATTCCGGACACCCCCAAAGGATATGTCAGCCTATAGACCAGCTAGCTCACAGTGCCACCATAAGCCACCTAACCTTACCAAGGAGCGAATAGTTTCTGGCAACCATTGCACATGACAACCCTTGACCCTTCAGGGATCATGGAAACAGTACAGTACTTTTCGCTCAGTCACTCGTGCTCACTTAGTCTCAGAGAGATACACAGAATAAACTTTGGGGATGTTTTCAATAAGCATTTATTGAACCAGTGTCATTCTAGTATAAAACATGCTTGCTGCGACAATCATTAGACAGAAGCAAATGTAAAAGATTACAAGCACCAACAGAGTAAATAGAAGGTAGAATTCTACCATGGTGCTAAAACAGTGAATATAGGCAGGCATATAAACATGACAGTAATCAAGCGTACTCCTACGATGTAGACCCTACCTAAGTGTACCTAAGTGTACCTAGCATATATGTGGGTGCAAAGCCAAGAATACCCTAGGAAAGAGCCAACCCCATTACTTGATGGGAGAGAATGAAGGATCCCGTCTTGGTCACGAGTTGGACACCCTGTAAGGGATGTCAGACCACTGCGTGTTGAAGCTTCAGCATGCAGGGACCTCCGTGGCTTGTGTCAGCGTGGAAGCGTCTCCTCTAGTTACCTAGTGAAGGTGCAGTTCTTTTATACCACAAAGATAGCCTCGGGGTTCCTACCACAATCGATATGTTTTGAGTACAATTATGTAAATGAGCCTAAATCAATAATTGCAATTATGCAAAGTAGTTCGCCCTAGGATGAAGATAGCGATGACTTTTGTACAGAGTATGTTAATCCTGTTATGTACGTCATGTGCAGGGGATTTTACTAAGAATCCTCATGCATAAAAATGAGGCTAGTTTCTAGGGGAACCAATCGACATTTATTCAGCACATAACTGGGTAAAAGGTCAGTGCTAGAACCGTTATGCAGAGCAAGGTAGGACAAATGTAGGTAAAATGTTGCTTTGCTACTTAGGCCTAGGTTGGAGAACATAACACCCACTCCTCATCTGAAGATCGACAAGGTTAACTAATGCTACAATAAGCCTACTAAAAGCCTAAAAACATTATCATAAAACCAGTGTCTAGAAACATCTAAAGCATGTTATATGTAAAAAAGGATGCTATTAAAATTCAAAAGCTCAACAAGTCCACTAAAGTGTCAATATATGATTAGACTGATTGAGCACATCGAACTCCATGGTGCTCAGTGAGAGCAGAAGAAAAAATAAAACAAAGCGATGTTTCTCATTCCAATTTGGCTTGTTTTGAAACAAAGGCTGAATTGTTCCCGACACACAGAGAGCCAAATGTTTATGTGTCCTGTGTGGGAGACGGAACATCACTGCCACTCGCATTCGCAGACAACGGTCCCTGTAACACCTCCTGTATCAGGTCAATGTAGCAAACGTGATCTTCTGCTGTTCCCACAGTGGCCGCTGAGGAAGCACTCAACACCTGTGAGCATGCTGTAGAGCCGTTGTCCGTTCACCAGGAGCTGGAGGCTCTGAGAATGCTGTCATCATCATGGGAATACGCTGAGGACATTGATACATGTGGGCCTTTAAGGGGTCCAGTAGTACGTCTATGTCCGGTGGCACAACCGAAGGAAGGGTCAGACATAGGTCCAACACGCATTCGTATCTGCAGAATAGGCAGCGGAACACAGGCAGGATGCAGTCAAACCAGACTGGTCTGAACGATAGGAACAAATGCTCGCTTAGATCCCGAAACCGAGGTGTGCCCAGATGAAGCACCATGCGTTCCCGACAACATTGCACCAGCAGTACTTTTTCCATCTCTTGATGAACTGGTATGTCCATTGCAAAGCAGAAAAATAAAAATCAGGATACCCACTAAAAGCGGAATCCCTCCAAAAACGCATTCCAGTATGGAGTGTATGAATGCTGGAATGGCTCTAAAGATTGCCTGAAAGGTGCTCCATACTCTAGACCCTATATGTTTAAATAGGTGCATGATGCCTCTCATATCAGACATGTTAAAGATACAATGAAACATTTCCCTGAAATAGAGCGGGAAGTTCGGACGAACTAAGGCCTGTATCTCAGATGAAGACCTTGCAACCTGGAGATCAAATTTCTCTCGGGCTGAGGTTAAGGCCACATCTTTCTGAAAAAGCCTGGAACTTATTGTGACCAGATATGTGATGCCCGGTACCATCCCACAACAGCCTTGATTATTCAGCATTAAATAGCTCCCATTCGAGAGCAGCTCGAACACCGGATGAATCATGGCAGTTCGGGAACCCTTCAAGTGACAGGACAAGTTAGCAACCGAAGCATTACAAGCTACGAGAAGCAAAATGTCTTTGCAAACTAAGGACCCACTTAAAGCACTTTCACAGTTTTAACCACTGAGAGAAACTTCAGTGTTCCCATTCCTGTATAGAAATCTGTACGGTAATTCCCAGTACTCGTGTATGTATCATTCTCCTAGGGCTTCATACCTGCCTACCTGGTATGGTATTTGAGACAGTATTGAAATTGGTATGTCATGACTGGCAGTGTAATATAGCCATGGATTAACCAATTCTGTGGAAGGTGACTCAGCCACGGTGAAGGGTAATTGCTTCAATTGTTCAATGTGCAACATGGTATATTTTACATCTCTTTGTGCCATTACGATCTGTCTTTCTGTTGGATTGTATACAGAGAACAGAGATGTGCTGTTGATGTAACGCCAGGGCATGTGGCCAGAACGCAATGATTGTAGCGTCCAGCTTAATAATAAAATGGACCGCAATTGCGATTTTCCATGTTGTAGAATAGACAAATCCTGTTCCATTATATCTATTGCAGAAGACACAATGTTGCCTGGGAATAAATACTGGATGATAGTGTGGTCATACCATTGTCGACCACAGCGAAAGCCTTTTCAATGTTAACCCTATCTATTTCACGTAGTCTCTCAGCAGCCTCCTGTTGGGAGATTTTCCATAGCTCGATGTAAATAGCATACAAGAAGCGCTTCTGACGTGGCTTCTGGGGACATAACAAAAAATCCCTGAGATCCATGTCATCGGAGAGAAGAGATAAGTGTTGTTTCACTTGGGACAGTGTTGAGGTCTTTAGCCACTCTAGGCATAACTTCCCAACACTGTAAGATGTCACCACCCCGAGTGTTCTGATTGTACATAGCGCTGGTCAGGCCTATGGATACTCAACCCTTCGGTGGTACCCCTGAATCTTGACTGACACCTATTTGTGGCGATAGCCCAAACCAACCATTCCTTCCAATTGGAGCCAGATGAATTGTAAGAACCATTGTGTAGCATGGCATCTAATGTATCCTCACTGTGTTGTGTGTAATTGTGCCAACCCTCAAAGTGTGTAAGTGAGGGAATTTGAGGTGCGTTCAAGTCCTTTATTTTGGCTAGCCAGAGACAGGAAGTCTATTGCACTTTGTTGTTCAGGAAAATCATATGATGTGGTATGAGGCATGCTCTAAAAAAGGCCTCAGTTCCCTGAACTTGCCAATCTTTAGTCCCCCAGACAGATTTTGTGTATATAGTGTCCCTCCAAAAGTCGAAACCCTGTAATGAGAGTTGGGAAATAAAGGAAGCAGAGTATATCAGCTTAGTGATAGTGAGCATATTTTTCTTTGCAGGTGTAGGTGCAAGCATATAGTAATGAGAGGTTGGGTCTGAAGTGTCAAACCCAGAAAAATAAGCAAACTTTTGTACAAATGTGGTTGAACTACCTTTCCGCGGTGTTGGACAATGTTCCCATTGATGGTAAGTGAAAACATTACGTGGGATACCTGCTTTGTGCAGAAAATGGTGACCATAGTGTTGGTAAAAAAACATGGTGTCAAAATTAGATGTACCATCATACAATTCATCATTTGAAAATGCAGCAGATTGTTTCAAATCTGATAGCATAGTATGCACAGTTTCAATGTCCCAATCATCAGAGAGAGTACTAGAGGTGATGATATCATTAAGAGAAATTTTGAATAAATGTGGTATTCTTAAACGTTTATCATAGGAAACTCTGCCTCATACTATACCTTCAGGAACTGGAACTGCTGTAATGTTCACTAAGGACAGGTCCCTCTGTTCACGGTGTGATGATGTATGCGGTTTCAGGACCAAGTTCACATGTTGTACTGCAGAGTGTTCTGGGAGGTAATGTCCATTCAGGAGCAAGAGAAAGACAGCCCCTATACCAATAAAAAGGACTAGGAACAGTAGACCAATTGCAATCCAGAGATGTAGCCAGAGAAAAACAAAGTAAGTCTTTTTCAGCCAAAGGTAGAAATCACAAATTTGTTGTTTGTGGAGAACAGGCAGTGGCGGTAACTCTGGTTCACTTGGATCCAATGAGAAATCGTCAAAATCGACGAAGTAGCCAGACGCAGTTCAATCTAACTTTGGTAGCTCAGCAGGTTTTTTGGAACTGGCAGATGCCTCCGTTCGAGACATATTCACATCCGTGTTAGACCGAATTGAGATCTGTGTGTCATTTGTAGTTTGATGTTGTTCAGTTTCAATAGGTACAAGTTGCATTCCATTGTTGGTAACTCCTTTGCTTCGCGGAGTGGAGTCTTCAAAAGTTATTATTCTTTCCATCTGAACTTCCTGTATGGTAGCAAGAGGAAATCGGTGGCTACTGAGGAGCCCACGCGGCCTACTGTTGAGAATCGGCCACATAATGTGGTTTGATCAGATCAATTGAGACAAATCTCTTGTCTTTGCAGCCAGTAAGGGGTGGAAGAAGTACTGTTCTTGTTCCTTCGACAGCCAGAACAGGTACAGGGGCTCTGTAAGATGGCCTAAATTCTTTGTTGTCACTATCTTTTCTCTGGCCAGGTCCCGAATCTTCGGTACCCAGGCAGGCCTTGCCGGAACAGTTTTCACTTCTCCAGTGGCAGTGCGTTTTCCTTGGAAGTTGCTTTGTAATGCCCGTAATTCATTGAGTTCCTGTAAAACAGCCAAACAATCATTGATGTCAAATGGTTTTTCATCCACCACTGTGCTGCCACAGTTGAGGTTTGGTACCCACATTCTTATCCAGAACAGGACTTCATATGGAGTACGGCCCCCGAAGGAACTGCTTGGCATGTTGTTAAGTGCCCTCTGGACCCCTTATAGGTGATTGACCCAACTGTGACCCGAGGCTATTACCCTAGCTGTTAATGATTGCTTTAGGTCCCAGTTCTTCCACCCCACAATCGAATTTCCCTCAGGAGGATATGGGGAGGAGTACAGCAATGCTACACCCAAACTTCCCATGGCTTCTTTGTAAGCACAGGAGCTAAACGCAGGGCCACGATCGAAATGTAATGTGCCAATTACGTATGTTCCTATGAAGATTCACAAATCCTTTATAACAGTTTGGGCGTCAGCCGAGCGCTGAGGCCAAATCCACAGGAATCCAGAGCATGAATCCACTGGCACCAAGAGGTACTTGTAAGCCCCGTAAGATTGTAAGGGTCCGCAGTGGTCTAAACAGACACATGCGAGGGGTCTGTCTGATATCAGTAGAGGTGTTTGAGGTGGACGTGCTATGGTGGAACCTTTCATCTGCTGACAGATGTCGCACTTGAGGACAAAACCCTTGGTCTGTTTAGTAAGACCTGGCCACCAATAACACTGCTTCAATAGTGAAACAGTTGTAGCGATACTTGCGTGTGCTGAACCCAGACCCTCATGTGCAGCTAGAATTAATCCTGATCTGCAATCCATGTTTGGTATTACTCTATCCCCCACTCCTGGAATTTGAGCATACGGAATGTTTTGCACATCTGAATTGTAGGAGTACTTGAGTGGAAAACCTTTTGGCAAGGCTGAGCTGTTGCGCGTAGCGTTTACAGCTATCATCTTTCTGTCTATCCTCGTGCTTGAACAAGTGATTGCAGCAACGGCAGCAGTTCGCACTGTCGCCTTGGCGGCTTCATCAGCCAATAAATTCCCTTCAACGTGCACGCCAACATGCTGATGACTCAATGTGTGAATTACATGAGCCCGTAGCAAGCATTTGTTTAGCTTTGCCACCTGTTCCCAAAGCAGCTTGTGCTTTATTGTGCAACCTTTGGAATCTTTAAACCCATTCTGGCCCCAATAGTGAAGATATTCATTGTATGACTGGACACAATAAAACGAATCGCACACAATGAGTGTGGGGAATTCACGATCCGTATTTTTAAGTGCCCGTATCAGGGCTTTCAGTTCTGCCAGCTGTGCCATGCAATCTCTTAGAGACTGCGTCTATCTATTGCTAGGACGGAACTTGCCATCCCGCATACATCCCTTCACAATCGCACATGCTGCGCTGTATTGCTGTTTACTTCCTGTGGCAGGCCATGCAGATCCATCAGTATATATGATGTATTCATAATGATCTAGAGGCATTATTTGATTTGGGAGAGGATATTCTTATTCGTACAGCAGGAATGCTTGTGTTTTTAATGTAGAATCAAATTTGTAGTCTACATCTGTTGCAGTGAGAGAATTAGCCCATTGTATCCATCGTGGATGCAGTGCTTTTGAGTTTGAAACGCATACTTTGGTAATATCCTCTAAGGTTGGTACTGGAGTCATGACAATTATGCATTTCCCCTGTGCTAGTGCTCTTTCTCTCATTCCTCTGTTTGAGTTCGTTACCTTTGGTTTCCTTTTAGTACTTTGTTGATGTCGTTTTTTTAGTCACCATAGGGAGGAGCTTCGTCCCCTCCGGCTTTAACTTCCGGGTTAGTTCGGTGCACGCTCACTTGTTTCTACGCGCGCGGGACCTCCGACCACGCTTTTGTCGGCTCACCTGCACCAGGAGGCTGTTTGTCACTTTTGTGGACACTATGATCACTGCTGTGCCATGTTTTCTGCACGTTGTGCCGGTAAGCTCATGCTTCAGGATGATAACTTTTCTCAGTGATTTTTTCACGATGACTTTCATTTAGTTCATGTTTTTCTGTGCAGCACAGGGATCTTGCTGTGATTGATTCAGACCAGTTCCAGTCACTCTCTTTGAATGACCTCATCTCCGTTTGGAGGTACATGTTCGCGCTACGTCTTCACTCGGGTTTATCACCACAGATTTTCACACCTGGAGTTTGTTGAGCTGCATGTCACATCAGTTCTAAATACGCATGTTATTGCTGGACAAGTTTATTATTGACTGGCACTTGTGAGTTAATTCGGGTGATTTCTGCATGTTCACACAGGACTTCGTATATTCCTGAGTATGTCCACCTAATAGTTTTGGTCACGCATTTGCACCTCTGTTGTTTCATGTTTGGTTTGAGCGTATATGCTTTGACTTTTTCTTCACTATGAGCCTGTGTTTTTCATGTTTTTTTACCTAGAGCTCTAGCAAGAGTATGTCTCCCATGCTTCCTCCTTCTGAGGTTCTCCTCATGGCTGTTTATGCTTTGTTTGTTGTTCTATCTTTTGAAGTAGTATGCATTATGACATTGATTTTCCTGTTTGTAGATTCCCCTGACGAAGGGCTATTGTTTAAGCCCGAAATGCATTGGGAATAACATCCATGGGACTTATGCAATCATCATTTAGTGCATGAATATCAAGTTTTCCTTTTTACTCAATAAATATGTGAATGAGCAACCGTCAGCGTTTCGTCTACTATTTCATGATGTACTTAAGTGCAATGGAATTTTGTTACTACGCTGTATTTTGTACATTGAATTAGAACACTTGATCACTCTTGATTGTATCTGGTTTACACTCTCGTGAGTGATTTCCTTGTAGTGCACCTGATGACTAGGACATCCGTCCTATTTGTTTTTTCACCTTGAATCAGGAAGTTGGGCCGAGCCTCCCCAGAGGGTGCACACAGCATTGTTTTACTTTGTTTACACTGTTTACTTTGTATTACCATTAGTCTAATTGAGTGCAACAGGCTGTTTTTGCTCTATAACATTTTTGTATTTTTTGCCCGACACAGCCAACACTGCACCACACAATGTCTTTTGAGGACATTTTGCACTTGACATACAATAAGGCTGAGACCAAAGTATACACTTCCTCTGAAGCAAAAGACATTTACGGCCTTATCCGTGAGGTACGAACATTTGGCACCGCGCACGGGCCAGTTACTCTACAATTACGACAGCTTGAATACCTTATGCGTAGGGAGATCAATCAAAGGTTGCATGCCACCACGCTTATTCAGTATCATAAAGCCAGTAGGATACCCAGGGGACTGCGACTGGCCATTAAGCCCATGATGTTCAAAATGAATAAAAGATTTATGGACAAGTGGTATGCTATACTGAATAAGTGTTCCCTTGATTTGATACTTCTCATTGCCGAAGAGTTGTCTTCAGTACTTGTGGGTCTTGAGCAAGAAATTCGAGAACTGCAGGAATCATTAATCCAACGTATGGAATCGGATATTTGGGATACGACTTTGAAAGAGATTAATGCCAAATTGGATGTATATGCTAAAGAAATCCATGAGCGTAAAGTGCGCAAATTCAGGAGGGATACCATTGATTATAAACTTGATGAAGCATACTCCTGGGCGGAGATATACGTGCAGAAACGCAACTTTAATAAACCCGGTACTACATCATCGGAAGAGAGTCTAGCATCTAGCAGTGACACCCACTTGACCCGAACACCCGTTCCTTCAACTTCCATTACTACAGCAAGTGATGTGACATCAGGTACCACTCCTGTTCCGAAGTTGTCTTTTTTAGACATAAGTCCAGCTGCCACAACCCACCAACAGGCGCAACAACGGCCCAGGCCGATGCAGTAAAACCCGCGGAGGTCACCGATTCAGCAAAACCTGCCACGACAGGCAGGAGACAAAAGAAACAATAGTGATTAACATCTCATTCACTCCACTCACCAAACATCAGGTGGTGGTGTTAGATAAGGGGATCTCGTTTGTACCAACTTATAATACCAAGCCTCTTGAGACTGAAATTGCTCTTTATAAGTTCATGAGGAAGCTGCGTCTGCGTTATTTTTTTGCAAATCTTGAGAGTAGCCATGAAGGCCAGGAACTTCTGCTTTACAGAGAATTGAAACCGAAGAGCACTTTTATTTTGCCCATATCCCACAAGGCCATTGATACATTTGAGACTCTTGTCAAGAAAGATTTATTGAAACTACCGGCTCCGTCTGTCAAGCACCAGAACATGTCAAAAAATGACAAATTGTCCCTAAAAACATTAAGGAAGAATTCAGAATTGGTTTTCTCTCCAGCTGACAAGGGAGGAGCCTTGGTAGTTATGGATTGCGTATTTTATGAGGACAAGGTGGCATCCATGTTGCTTGATGAATCTACGTACTTGCCTTTGCCTCAAGATCCCACGGCAGAGTTTCAAGGCACGCTCATGAACATCTTGACACATGCTAAAGACATGGGATGGATTTCAGACAAAACATTGGAATTTCTTTATACTCGCTATCCTCCACGCCCTTCAATGTACATGCTTCCCAAGATCCATAAAAGTTTGAGTGATCCACCCCTAAGGCCCATCGTCTCAGGGTGCGGGTCATTACATTAACCTTTGGGTCATTTTTTGGATTCTTTCCTTCAAATCATTGTGCAAGCTGGTACAACATATTTACAAGATACCACCCATCTCCTACAATTGCTACAGGATATTGTGCTGCCTGAATCGCCAGAAGTGTGGTTGTGTACCATAGATGTGGTAGCTTTGTATACTTCTATTCCACACTCAGGAGGCATTGAAGCAGTTGAATGGGCACTCCTCCAACAGGATGAATTACAAGCCAACAAAATGTTTCTACTGGAGTTGCTGCAGTTCTCTCTATATCACAGCTACTTTAAATGGAAAGACAAGTATTTTCTCCAGTCTAACGGCACCTCTATGGGCTTTTCCGGGGCTCCTAGATATGCCAACATTTTTATGATGAAGTTTGAGTCTGAGCATATTTTATCCGATAAGAACTGGACTGACTGCCTGATTCTTTATCGCAGATTCATAGATGACATACTTATTATCTGGCATGGCACACAGGTTGCTCTTGAAGAAAACCTGAAGCTACTGAATACGAGACACCCCAGGATTAAGTTCACATTCAGTATGGACCAACAGCGACTACCCTATCTGGATGTTAACATTGACATTGAGGGCACAAACATCAAGACTTCACTGTTTAAGAAACCAACCGACCGCAATAACTCTCTCCTGTTCTTCAGCTTTCATCTGCCGTCTCTGAAGAAACATCTTCCCTACTCTCAATTTATGCGGGTCAAACGAATCACATCGGATGTCTCACAACTTACAGTGAAGTTATGTGAATCCAGAAAAAGATTTTTGGACCGGGGTTACCCCGTTGAAATAGTAGATGAAGCTGAGCGACATGTTTAAGATCTACCAAGAGATAACTTGCTGAAAAAACAATTTAAAGAGCCGGCCAAAAGAGAAGTTTTTGTGTCCACTTTTTCGACCTTATCTCCAGCCATTAAACATGTGATTTTGAAACGTTGGGAATTATTGCAACTCGAATCTGATTTTGAAGGCATGTTCTCGGACCCTCCTATTTTTGCTTACAAGAGGTCGCAGAATTTAAGAACGCTCCTTTCCAAACCTGTAACAGATGTTGGTGTGGAATACAAAGTCTTGTGTAAATGCTTTAACTGTTCTCATTGTAACAACGCGTTGGTTGGCTGTAGCATATCTCACCCATGGTCTGGCAAAATCATCAAATTACATTTCCCTGCTGACTGTATAGTCAGTGCATCATTTATGCGATCCGTTGCCCGTGTGGCTTATACTATGTGGGTGAAAAGCAAAAGGGCTCTAAGTACCCGCATTACTGAACACAAAAGTCGCATAAGAACAAAGACCTTTAGATCACCGTTGGCAGCTCACTGGCATGAACATCACCACACCATTGCCCAACTGAGATTCACCATTCTTGAAGCGGTGAAGTCTCAGGCTGATAAAGATATGTCAAGGCTACTGTCACAACATGAAACTCACTGGATACATTTTCTGGACACTATGACGCAGAGAGGTCTCAATGATAGACTTGAATTCTCGTGTTTCCAGTAACACACTGACAATTCTTCATGACATTTTTCATGACACTTTTCATGATCCTTTCACTGACTCTGAGCTAGGCTCCTGCTTTCCTCTTTTTTCTATTGTAATATTTTTTTCAATTGCTTTTATGGTTCTTGTTTATTTTTTTAATTACTTTGTATGATTTGCATTACACAGTTGTTTTTGTCCTATTTTGGTTGTTGTCACTTTAACTGGTGCTATTTTTAGTATGTTTTAGGCATCTGACACTGTCTATTGTTAATTTCCTCTTTATGAGGTTGTATCCTGTTACTATGGGCAAAGATGACTGCTTGTTGAGTTTTTGTTCAACATCACCCTATATGTTTTTTATGTTCTATTCGATTATTTTATGTATTATGTTTCGTTTTTATCAGCAATGATGGTTATTCACTCAGTTTATCTATGTTATGTTTGATTCTTGTATGGGTCACGCAATGACGGTTATTCACTTAGTTCGTGCATATCACTTAGGACTAATTCTTCTTATGTATTTGTCATTTTAGGGTTCTGCTGATTTCTCAATGAGTTCCTCCCATGTCTGTTTTATGTTCCACAGAGAATTGTTATTGTATTATTGCCTGCTTGTACGCAATGAGTTTGCTTATACATATTGCCTGTTCTTTAACATTGTCTGATTTCGTTGTATCATGCACTGTCTGCACGCAATGAGGTTGTTCATACATATTGCTTGTTTTTCAATACTGGCAGTTTCGTTGATCTCATTCTGTATCCTCATGGCATTTATCTTTTTCACATTAGCCATTGGCATGCTTCGCATTTTTTTACTTGTGTGGTCTTCATTTGACCATTCATATTGGCATATAGCGTTCGGGCTCATGTTGTCACACTAATACTAACTGGCAGCTAGCACTATGAGGGTTTTATTCATCATTCATATTTCACTATATTTCCTCTGTTTGAGTTCGTTACCTTTGGTTTCCTTTTAGTACTTTGTTCACGTTGTTTTTTTAGTGACCGTAGGGAGGAGCTTCGTTCCCTCCGGCTTTAACGTCCGGGTTAGTTCGGTGCACGCTCAATAGTTGTACGCACGTGGGACCTCCAACCGCGCTTTTATCGGCTCACCTGCACCGGGAGGCTGTTTGTCACTTTTGTGGACACTACGATCACTGCTCTGTCGTGTATTCTGCACGTTGTGCCGGTAAGCTCATGCTTCAGCATGATAACTTTTCTCATGATAACTTTCGTTTAGTTCAAGTTTTTCTGTGCAGCACAGGGATCTTGCTGTGATTGATTCAGACCAGCTCCAGTCGCTCTCTTTGAATGACCTCATCTCCGTTTGGAGGTACACGTTTGCGCTATGTTTTCACTCGGGTTTATCACCACAGATTTTCACACCTGGAGTTTGTTGAGCTGTATGTCACATCAGTTCTAAATACGCATGTTATTGCTGGACGAGTTTATTATTGACTGGCACTTGGGAGTTAATTTGGGTGATTTCTGCATGTTCACGCAGGATTTTGTATATTCCTGAGTATATCCACCTAATACTTTTGGTCACGCATTTGCACCTCTGTTGTTTATTGTTTGGTTTGAGCGTATATGCTTTGACTTTTTCTTCACTATGAGCCTGTGTTTTTCATGTTTTTTTACCTAGAGCTCTAGCAAGAGTATGTCTCCCATGCTTTCTCCTTCTAAGGTTCTCCTCATGGCCGTTTATGTTTTGTTCGTTGTTCTATCTTTTGAAGTAGTATACATTATGACATTGATTTTCCTGTTTGTAGATTCCCCTGATGAAGGGCTATTGTTTAAGCCCGAAATGCATTGGGAATAACATCCATGGGACTTATGCAATCATCATTCAGTGCATGAATATCAAGTTTTCCTTTTTGCTCAATAAATATGTGAATGAGCCACCGTCAGCTCTTCGTCTACTATTTCATGATGGACTTTTGTGCAATGGAATTTTGTTACTACGCTGTAATTTGTACCTTGAATTAGAACACTTGATCACTCTTGATTGTACCTGTTTTACACTCTTGTGAGTGATTTCCTTGTAGTGCACCTGATGTCTAGGACATCCGTCCTAGTTGTTTTTTCACCTTGAATCAGGAGGTTGGGCCGAGCCTCTCCAGAGGGTGCACACAGCATTGTTTTACTTTGTTTACACTGTTTACTTTGTATTACCATTAGTATAATTGAGTGCAACAGGCTGTTTTTGCTCTATAACATTTTTGTATTTTCTGCCCGACACAGCCAACACTGCACCACACAAGTTCTTTTGAGGACATTTTGCACTTGACAGACAATAAGGCTGAGACCAAAGTATACACTTCCTCTGAAGCACAAGACATTTACGGCCTTATCCATGAGGTACGAACATTTGGCACCCCGCACGGGCCAGTTACTCAACAATTACGACAGCTTGAATACCTTATGCGTAGGGAGATCAATCAAAGGTTGCATGCCACCACGCTTATTCAGTATCATAAAGCCAGTAAGATACCCAGGGGACTACGGCTGGCCATTAAGCCCATGATGTTCAAAATGAATAAAAGATTTATGGACAAGTGGTATGCTATACTGAATAAGTGTTCCCTTGATTTGATACTTCTCATTGTCGAAGAGTTGTCTTCAGTACTTGTGGGTCTCGAGCAAGAAATTCGAGAACTGCAGGAATCATTAATCCAACGTATGGAATCGGATATTTGGGATACGACTTTGAAAGAGATTAATGCCAAATTGGATGTATATGCTAAAGAAATCCATGAGCGTAAAGTAACCCTGGGCATAGTTCGCGAAGTAGCGCTACGCGAAGCTACGCGAAGTGCACTTCGCACTACGCGAGCTACGCGTAGCACTACGCGGACTGTGTAGTGCGCTGTTCGCGATGATTGCACAGTGCCGGATGCTTGTCCGCACTGTGCAATCATTGAAAACGGCATCTTGCACAGTGCGAGCTGTCTTTTACTGCCGCTCGAGTAGATTTTTACTCGAGCGGCAGCTTTCTCAACGCGGACTGGTAGTTTCTCATCGCGAGCGGTCGCGAGCATACGCGACCACTCGCAATGAGAAACCTGACCTCCCGCGTTGAGAATCTCCCCGGAGGTTTATTTTCCACGCTCGCGATCGGCAACTTGATGTTGCTGATCGCGAACGAGGAAAAAGTCTCGCCGGGATGTCATTTTGCTTGCTCGCGGTCGCCAACTTGACGTTGAGGACCGCGAGCATGCAAAAAATGACCGCTGCACTACGCTATGCTACGCTACGCGTGTTTGCACTGTGCTACGTGCAATTCGCGTAGAGCGAAGTAGCGCATACTTCGCAAACTACGCGAGCGTAGCGTAGTGCTTTGCCCAGGGTTAGCGTAAAGTGCGCAAATTCAGGAGGGATACCATTGATTATAAACTTGATGAAGTATACTCCTGGGCGGAGATATACGAGCAGAAACGCAACTTTAATAAACCCGGTACTACATCCTCGGAAGAGAGTCTAGCATCTAGCAGTGACACCCACTTGACCCGAACACCTGTTCCTTCAACTTCCATTACTATAGCAAGTGATGTGACATCAGGTACCACTCCTGTTCCGAAGGTGTCTTTTTTTAGACATAAGTCCGGTTGCCAACGACCCACTACTTTGTATTACCATTAGTATAATTGTGTGCAACAGGCTGTTTTTGCTCTATACATTTCTCTCATTACAGCAGTTTGTACTGCTGTCAGTATCTTTTCTGTGGATACAAAATGCATTTCAGCGTTCATGTACAAATGTGATTTGTATGCTATGGGTACCATTTCACCTTTATTGAAAGTGATTTAAGTGTACCCTGATTGACCCGCGACTACACGGATCGCCAAATTAGTGGTATTTACACGTGTGTGTAAGTGTTTGGAAGCTATCATGTCAGCTTGTATGGAAAGGAGAATTTTTGTGTGTTCCTGTGTCCAATGTTGGACTGAAAAATCAGGTCTGATTAGGTCATAGAAAGGTTTAACCCTTTCAGCGTAATCCAAAATGTATGTTCTGCCAAAATTTAGGAATCCTAAAATGGATTGTAAAACTTTCAGAGTCTTTGAAAGTTGGAGGAGAGCACATTTTTCTAAACAAAATTAGCCTCCAGGCTTTTTCCTTCACTTGATAGCTCATATACCAAAAATAGGACATTGAGGTGGGCAATTTTTGATTTTTTAAAGTTAAATTTGTAGCCCATAGTGGCGAACCCCAAAATTATGTTGTTCACCCTTTTCAAGAGTTCCAACAATCGTCCGTCAGATAAATATCATCTACGTAGGACAATGCCTCCTCATCACAATTTTGAAGTAACTCTGCTACTCCTGCTGAGAACAACCCAGGGCTATTCTTATATCCTTGGAGCAGTCTACAGAATTGGCGTAGAGAGCCGAGGGCCGAGAATGCTGTCAAATATCTGCTTTTTGGCAGAAGAAACCATTTGAGATATCAAGAGTTGTTTTGTATTTTTTTCGCACAATGTTATTCATTAATGCGGCACTGTGTGCATTTTGTACTGCAAATGTTTGTGTGCATGTGTTCAAATGCCTGTAGTCTAAAAGTAGATGGTATGAATTGTCGGATTTCATTACAGGAAACAAAGGATTTTTCATGAAAGAGGTGCAATTTTCAATCACATCTTGGTATTCAAGTTGATCTAAGATCTCCCTGACTTGTTTCTCTGCGTCATGTTTTATTGGGTACTGCCTCTGTGGAGTAGGAGTAGATTTTAATGGGATTTCATGGTGAGGTGACTCAGCATCCCACCCTACATGATTGCGGTAAAGTGCAGGAGCTAGCGCTAATGCTCACTCCTGCGCGTATGAATATTTAAGTGACTCTGGAACAAGGTTGGAGAAAGCCGGTAAAATTACATCTTCCCCCTTAGGGCACTCCATAATGAACTTAGGCGGCCAATCTCTTTCAGCCAAAAAGATGTCATATCCATATGTCAGGTTCTCCCAAAAGAGACCTTTCACTTTCCTGGGTATGTCCCACTCCATTTGGAGCGTTATTTCGTATAAACGATGTGGGACACTTACCCTTGTATCCGGTGTCTCCACCGTGATATGTTCATTCAACACTGCTGTCACCAGAAATTCCATCAGGTACCGGTGAGTTATTGTTACTTCTGCTGCACTGTCTAGCATCGTCAGAGCTCATTCCCCATTCAGTAGCAGAGTCCTCAGTACCCTGGACATTTTTTTTTTTTATTTTAAGGCCAGCTACCTTCTTCTTTTTAAATTGAGGTTTAATTTTCGGTTTATCTTCTTGTTTGATAATGTAGTCTGAAGTGAGATGTGTCTCCCCTTTCGGCTTGACTCGCTCTACTGATCTGTGTTCTGACCGTTCTTCCCTCTACGAGTGTTTTGAAGAACTCTGAAAAGAACGAGAGGAACGTGTATCAGTTTCCTGATACCTGTCAGGTTTTTTAATATTATCACGGTTTCTAAGATTATATCTTTTTTCAGAGGGCTCCTGTTGAGGAGACCCACCCCATGATCCTGATGTATTCTGCTTATTATTTTTGGATTGTTTGTTATCCCATTTCTTTTTAGGAGAATCAGGTGCTTGCTCTGAGTTATCATTTTCAAGATTACTCGTCACTTGTGGTTTCCCAGGTCTAGCTCCCAAGTTATCTCTACCCAGCGAAGCATAGGTTTCTTCGATAATCTTCAGTAATTCTCGCTCCTGTTGTGCAGGAGTGACTTACCTCAGGCATTGGCGTATACCCACCGCTGCTGCCTCCCCTTTTATGTTACCTGGGCAAAATTGCCCATCAGTTTCATCCCTAAGTCCATAGCAGGTTCTGCCCCGTATTCATCTAGTAATTGTTTCTATACCACTGGTATAACTGCTATTGAGGGGGTACCATGAGTTCAAGTATAAACAGCAGCGAAAACTGTACCCTAAGTGGTACAGTCCTCTACCGGGGGAGCTATCCGCATTGGCAAGCAAATTGTTAGTATTCTGTGTTCTTCATGCGGGTCCGAATGGGGAAATACTGCTGCAAGCTGAGCTATTTTATGTGCTATCCAGAACGGCATTTGCTCACGTTTAGTGGGCATTTTTCCCATAATCGCGTTCAGCGTTTGTGGGCTGATATTTGTCGTAGTCATTTTAGATTGACCCGCTTGAGTAAACCACGCAGTTTGAATTGTAAGTGTGTAAGGTTTCTGTATAGTTTTACTACGTCTCTGTAAGGTGTATGTAATTCTGCTGCTGGCAATGTATTAATTTCTGGATGCAGTGTGTAAGCAGCTAGGACCGGCCAGGTCACTCCTTCTCTGCTGAGCGGACGAGTCTCACTTTTGTTGTGGTATGGGAGAGGGCATCTTTAAACCAATTAATATGCTCTAGGTAAGTTAACGGGACTTTTACGTCCACGTATGGAAAGTATTCTTCAGGTGTGTCGTCTTCAATGTAAGTATGAAAAAACTGTGCGGGTGCATCTGCAGGTGGGAATTTGACCCAAGAATAGAATACCTCTTTCCTGAATGCCTTGTGTGCTTCCATCACAAAGGTAACACTACCCCCCGTTGCCAGGAGGCCGCATTGCAATAATTTCATAGTAACTGCATGTCTGCAATTTTCTGTAATGTTAAGAGCAACTTCCTGCTCTTCTTCCCCTGTACCCACAGTGCCGTCTCCACTGACAGACATTGTGGGAGGAAGTAGTAAGGAAAAGAGATACGGTTTTGCACAGTGTGGGGAACTATAATCCTTCAAGCTTAAAAAACCTACAGCCAATACATAGGATATACCTACTCAACTGCAGCGGATTTCCCTTCCCACTCCGGACGTCTCTGGTGAAATGTGAGTAGGGGTCTCTGAGAAAGCACTAATGAACTACTCCGATTTTACCGTTAAATAAGAGCCAAACCACCAGTGTAGTTCCTAAGAATACATAGGATCTGCGCATTTGTTGGGCAACATAAACTAAAGGATTGGTGTTAGACTGATTCCGGACACCCCCAAAGGATATGTTAACCTATAGACCAGCTAGTTTACAGTGCCACCATAAGCCCCCTCACCTTACCAAGGAGCGAATAGTTTCTGGCAACCATTGAACATGACAACCCTTGACCTTTCAGGGATCATGGAAACAGTACAGTACTTTTCGCTCAGTCACTTGTGCTCACTTAGTCTCAAAGAGATACACAGAATAAACGTTGGGGACGATTTTAATAAGTATTTATTGAACCAGCGTCATTCTAGTATAAAACATGTTTGCTGCGACAATCATTAGACAGAAGCAAATTTAAAAGATTACAAGCACCAACAGAGCAAATAGAAGGTAGAATTCTACCATGGTGCTAAAACAGTGAATATATGCAGGCATGGGTGAACTCGACTCCGTTCGTTGAGTTTGTGGAGTTTTCTGCACTCCGCGCTTCACGGAGCTCTCGAAGTGCAGAAAACTCTGCTTCGCATAGTGCAGCATAGTTTTTTCCCCGCTCGCAAAAGGTAAGTTCGCGAGCGCGAGCTGCCGTTCGGGTAGAATTTCTACCCGAGCAGCAGGAACGCCAGTTCGCACTGCACTCCACCACTTGTGGAACTCCGCAAAGATTTTTTGACACTTCGCGGAGTTCTGCGTAGCGAAACTCTGCGAACTACGCCCAGGCCTGATATAAACATGACAGTAATCAAACGTACTCCTACGATGTGGACCCTACCTAAGTGTACCTAAGTGTACCTAGCATGTATGTGGATGTAATGCCAAGAATCCCCTAGGAAAGAGCCAACCCCATTACCTGATGGGGGAGTATGAAGGACCCCGCCTTGGTCACGAGTTGGACACCCCATAAGGGATGTCAGACGGCTGCGTGTTGAAGCTTCAGCATGCAGGGATCTCAGTGTCTTGTGTCAGCGTGGAAGCATCTCCTCTAGTTACCTAGTGAAGGTGCGGTTCTTTTATACCACAAAGATAGCCTCCTGGTTTCTACCAAAATCGATATGTTGTGAGTACGATTATGAAAATGAGTCTAAATCCATAATTGCAATTATGCAAAGTAGCTCTGTTGCCCTAGGATGAAGATAGCAATGACTTTTGTACAGAGTACATTAATCCTGTAATGTACGCCATGTGCAGGGGATTTTACTAAGAATCCTCATGCATATTAAATGAAGCTAGTTTCAAAGAAACCAATCGACATTTATTCAGCACATAACTGGGTAAAAAGTCAGTGCTAGAACCATTATGCAGAGCAAGGTAGGACAAATATAGGTAAAAGGTCCTTTTGCTACTTAGGCCTAGGATGGGGAACATAATACTAGCATGTCACTTACAGCTCATTAGAACACTCTCTGTACCTGCAGAAGAACAGAAAAGGGATGTTTGACCGGTCTTCCCCAAAAACTTGTGCCTTCACCCACCTATTGTTGCTGAATTTGTTTTTGTTGGCTTTAGAACTCTGTGCACTAAAGTGCGTGTGCTCTCTCATTTAAACATGGTAGAATTGACTTACACCTGATTGGTATATTTAATGTATTTAGAAGCCCCTAGTCAAGAAATATACCATATACCCAGGGTCTCTAAATGAAAACTATTGTGCCACTCACTTAAATAGATTGAGTGCAGTTTAAAACTGCCAATTATAACAATATAACCTCTTGCCAAGCCTTAAACTCCCTTTTGTTGCATATAAGTTGCCCCTAATGTAGGCCCTAAACAGCCCATAGTGCAGGGTGCATCGTAAATAAAAGGTTGGACATGTATTTTACATTTTTACATGTCCAGTTAGTGACACTAACTCCTAAATTTGTTTTTCATTATGTGGGGCCTTCCTCTCCTATTGGATAATATTGGTTTGCCGTATTACATTTAATAAAGGCTAACTTTTGATTGGGAACAGGTGAGCTATTCATTTTTGGTGTCTGAGAAATTGTAATTAAAAGTCCTCTTTAATGATAAAGTTGAATTTTAAGCTAGAATTTTGAAAATGCCACTTTTAGAAAGTTTCTGTTTCTCTGCCCTAACTATTTGGAGCCTGCAGCATGTTCCTGCATCCCATTACTGGGTGTAGTTGACACTTGAGCCCCACAATAGAGGGATTAGATGTGCCTGGATGGGCTATCAACTGGCAGAATCGGGGCGGAGCTGGGCACAGCCCCACTTGCAACTGAATAGGCTATGGTCTGCCTTCACATAAACGACTTTGTTCATGCACTCAGCTTGGAACCGGGGTCGGGGAATCAGGAAACTTCAAACACTGCAAAGGAAATTCTCCAGAAACGTCTCCAACTTTAAAGAGGGCACATGTGTAAAATAGGACTCCCAGACCCACTCTTCAGTTCATCTTCTGGACCTGCTGAAAGACCCTCAGAGGACTACCTGCTGCTGTGGCCTGCTATGCACTTCAGAGGACTACAGTGTAGAACCTGAAAGGACTGAAGTCTGCCTTGACCCTTAGAGGCCTGCCTTGCTGTTTGAGTCCCATTCTACTGCTGAACCCAGGACTACCAGTGAGACTCTGTGGGATAGTTGACTGGCCTCCTGATCAGAGCCTCAGGGACAGAAAATGCTCCAACCAGGGACATCCTGAGGATTTTTGGGGCCCGGGCCAAAATTATTTTGGGGGCCGCTGTTCAGAACAGCTTTGAATTTATAATCCAGTTTCAGCTTTTTCATGCCATCTTTGGCCAGGTCACTGACATGCACAGGCACACTCGTCCAAGTTCTAAATGTATTTACATCTTATATTCAGAGATAGTTAGGTGTGTTTCAAATATTGTAACATAGCAGCAGATCACTAACATTACTATATATATAATCTCTGTGACACCCTCCCATTTATAATATGTGAGGCCCTGTTTTGATCTAAAAGAACTTTTTTTATGAATGTTGCATGAATCATAAACAAAACATTTCTGTGCAAAATGTCTGTAACAGACTCATATCACCCACATTAAAACAAATTAAAGGAAGAAAATTATATTTAAAACATTAGGCCTAAGAATTATTCAAGGTCATTAGGGAAAGACTCTCTGCAAAATAGAGATGGCTCTAAAACGGGGCCCCTTAAAAGGCTGGGGCCCTGGGCCAGAGCCCACTTTGCCCATGCTTTCTCCAAACATCTTGAACTCACTTCTGACCCAGCTGAAGTGAGTCCTAAACACCCATGTGGTGCCCTGCCAAGTCCTGGACCCCTGGTGGTGGTGCTAAAGATAGACCAAATACAAAACTTGGGATTTAGAAATGTTTTGGCTAAAAACAGCTCTGAAAACAAAGAGGAGACTGGAACCAATTTGCTTGTCTCTCCACCCATGGTGCATCGCCAGTTGGCCTGACTTCGCGGCAGCTCCCTCTCCATTCTTCTTCACAGCAGCAAATCCTGTTCACCGTTCCTCACCAAAGGGGTATCCAGCCTTGTGGAACTCTCAGTTACAGCCTCTAGCCTCGTACCGCTGGAGGTTTTCAGTTTCCCAAAAAGTGACTAAGGGCCTGATTACGATGTTGGTGGTCAGACCGCTGCCATCCCATTGGTGGCGGTCCGACCCCTAACAGCCCTTCAGTCTGACTGCCGTAGTACAATACTGGCAGTTGGACCAACACCAGCCGGACGCAACCCCACCGACACCACCAGGATCCAGACGGTTCAGCTGTCGGAAGTGAATCTCTGAATAGCGTCAGTGCAGAGGCAAGTACCGTTGTCAGGATTACGAAATCCCTTTCTTGCAACCTTTACATGACGGGGATCCTGCCATGTAAAGATTGTCGGAAAGGGATCGAGGGTGCCCCAAACAGGGCCCCCTGGGTGTCAGAGACCGGAATAAAATATGCTGTGGACACATGAAGTGCCCACCTACATTCACACTGTTGTGTGTGCACCGTGTGCCTTGCACAACATAGTGGTGGCATCGCCTGAGGCAGTTTTCTTTAGCCGCAGCATGCCCCTGCCGGGAAACAGCCGAGTTCCTACCGCCAGCCCGGCGGTCCTATCGAAATTCAGTGGTTGGACCGCCACATGCTTGTCGCTGGTGTCCTGACCGCCGCAATGGCGGTCCGGTGGTCCAACTGCAAACATCGTAATTAGGCCCCGAGTCTGATTGGAGAAATCTTCACTGTGGTTTCATCCAGCAGCCCCCCCCCCACTATAACGCTTCCTTCTCAGACTCTGCCTGTAGTCTTACCCCACTGAACTTTACCTTCTCAGAACACTTTTTCGCAAAATTTCATCTAAGTCCGAAGGTAAGCGCGGTCCAAACCCATTCCATTCTTTGTATCCGACCTGCGCTCCGTTGCAGTCAGCCATTTTTCGACTTTGGCCAAATCTCGTGAGACTAGATATTCTGCAGCTGGTGCTTAGACCTTTAGGAGCTAGTTTTTACCTTGAACTTTACACATTCATAACTCTGGTTCTACTAATTAAATTGTTTGTTGTTTTGGTGTCAAATAATTTATCAAAATATACTCTATGTTTCTGAATTTGTGTGTGATTTTTCTTGTGTTGTGTTTTCACTTTATTACTCTTTGTTTGCTGCATAAATACTTACACATTGCCTCTAAGATAGCCTGACTGCTTTGTGCCAAAATAACAGAGGGTTCAGCACAGCTTAATTTTGGATTTGCTTGTGTTTCACCTTGCCAGAGATTGTAGTTGTTTCTTCAGTAGTGTTTCTCCCCCCCTCAACCAGTAACCCGATTTCCTACAGTATAGAAGGCAGGCCGCCGTTTATATACATGGTCTATAAATCTATACTGCGATTTTTAGAGGGCAAATGTAATTCTTCTAAACATCACTTAAACATACATTTTGACAAGCATGTGATTTGCAAATACAATCATGAGTACAGAGTACATGGTGATAATGTTTGAGAAGCAACCAGCTGACTGTTCTTAGAAAGGGCTCCGCTAGTAGAATTCTGGTCTAAATACTGATTAAGGAATTGTTTTTAGACATGTTTGAGCAATCCAGCACTATCTTATAATATAGTATATATTACACTTCACTTCACTTCAAAAAAGCTTTATTTCGACAATATTGTCATAAAAGCAAGTTCAACATAGTATACATAATTTAACTACTAGATAGATCATACAAATCAATTTGTATCAGTGTGTACAGATAATACAGACAAACATTAATTGTTTCATCATAAAAAGTTTTTTAAAAATCGACAGTCTCATCATTAATACCACCATGGAGTCACGTAACATACACTATGTACAGTAGTAGCATGATTTACAATGTAATAAAATAACACAACACAAAATGGCACAAGCGGCAAAAGACAGAGTTAACCACATAGTAGGTAACCAATAAAATATCAAGTCAATAAAATCAGACGTATAATAAAACTCCAAACATAGATGAATGGAAATAGAATGTTAAAAAAGTTATTAACACATTATAAAGTGCAAGTAGTAAAAAGTTTCACACAGTGGGATTCCGTTAGTAACCTTTGGAGATCTAATTGATTTTTGATCGGATGCACCAAGCCCACTTTAGAAATTTCGCTAGGGGAATAGCGTAGCGAAGCGAGAGATCAGTCTTCAAAATTCTTAAAGCTTCGCTACTTTGCCTAGTGCCCAAGTTCTTACATATAGGCACTAACCAGATCTTTTGCGGGATAGCAATATAGTATATATTATAATATATAAATATCAAGCTAATAATTTCTCCATGGCTATGTGTTGAAGAAATAGAAAAGGGATTACATTATTAACTTGTGTAATACAATAAAATGCTGATAATAAGGCCTGTAGTCACATGATTTCAAGGATGTGAGTGGTAAAGAAAATAATAAGTATATAATATGAATAATGATAAATAGCATCAGTACTATTGCTAATACCACTGCCACTCCTACCAATGCTATTATTAAGAAGCTTCTACTGCTCCTATTACCACCAAATACATAACAATTGCCAATATGAACAATAGTATTAAGGAGAATAGCAATATTAAAACTACTACTATTACCAGTAATACTATTACTACTACTTCTACTACTGCTACTACTATTACTACTACTACTACTACTACTACTACTAATAATAATAATAATAATAATTAAAATACTCCTTGGGGAAACATGGGTTGAAAAAAGATACTTGCATCCCCAGTCTGGCCACGAGACATTGATAGATGCCAAATTATAGACTCCAAATTCTCACTTGTTGAACAGGTAATTCAGTTTACTAAACTGAGGGGCATATGTACAACTAGAGTGGCGGAGCGTGGCGTTAAGCCAAGAAGGCTAACGCCGCACTCTGTCACTTTGAAAAACGCTGGGCGGCACCGTAGTTACAACAATACGGTGCAGCCCTGCATTTCTCCCTGTGCTGGCGCTACATTTAGCTGCCTAGCAACAACGCAGGCACCCTTGCACCATCGTGCAAGGATGCCTGCGTTGTGGGAAATGATTGTTTATGTGCAGGAAGGTGTCCCTTCCTGCACATAAGCAATTATAAATGGTGATTTGTACCTTCTATGTATGCTCCTTGTGTCATTTTTAAATAAACAATCATACATGGCGTTTTGCTGTGTCTATGTGTGCTGCACTATGCAAAACACATAGAAACAGCAAAAAAGAGGAGAAATAAAGCATTTCTCCTCGTTTCGCCAGTTTAAGTCCAGGTTTTCCCTGGCCTTAATTTGGACATTGCCCCATATTTATGCCACCCTTATAAATATGGGGCAGCATCAAAATCAATGGGTGTCGCAGTGGAACGCCCACCGCAAAACCCACTGCCTGACCCTTTCACGCTAAGTATAGTGTGAAAGGGTGCCTTATTCACAAGGCGGCGTTAAGCCACGTTAAGTGGCTTAACGCCGCCTTGTGAATAAGGCAAAGCCCCTATCGCCACAGGAACGTCGATAAAAGTGACTTTCATGTGACAATAGGGGCTTGTAAATATGCCCCTAACTTTGTTCATAATGTGATCCCTATGTTGAACATCCCTCAAAGAGTACAGCCAATAATCACCTTTGTGCTTTATTTCCTGTCCCACCCACACCAAAGGCAAATTTGGACTGACCTGTCAGGCAGTCTGGCACTGTAAGATGGGCTAAGTTGAAAGACCGGTGTGTGGAGCTTTTTGGTTCTGGTCCAGTGGGCAGTGAAGTGACCAACAAACAACAGGTAGCTCAACAATGGCCAAAGCACTGTATTTCAGAGCGTATCTCTACCTATAGGCAGGCTGTAAAGAATTCAGAATACAGCTACCAGACAAAAGACTAGTGTCTAACCCTTTGTGAGTGTGGCCAGGCAGAGGCTTTGTGATGTGCGAGTGCGGGTGACAACTCCTCTCTTTCATCAAGTCGGGGATGGCCCATCCTGCCAACACCTCTTTCCCATTTGTCTCACTGATAACACAATATACAAAGACCAACTGCCAGCTACACCTAATCATGTGACCCAGGATAAAGTCTGCAGGCACCAAATGGTAAGGACAAGTAAAATCTTGTGACTTAAAATCCGACTTTATCATTAAGGATGATTTTAAATGACAATTTCATAGACACCAAACTCAACATTCCTATATGATCCCAATTGAAATTTGCCACTTATTAAATGTAACAAGGGAACCCAATGTTATCCTATGGGAGAGGCAGGCCTTGCAGTAGTGAAAAACATATTTAAGAGTTTTACACTACCAGGACATGTAAAAGTTAAAAGTGCATGTCCAGCTTTTTAAATACACCCCATTCTGCCGTGTGGGCTATTCAGGGCCTAACCTAGGGGTGTCTTATGTGTATTAAAAAATAAGGTTTAGTTCTGGCAAAATATTTATTTTGCCAGGTGGAAATGGCAGTTTAAATTGCCCACACAGACCTCAGACATGTTTAAAGGGCTACTTAACTAGATGGCACAATAAGTGTTGCAGGCCCACTAGTAGCATTTATTAACAGGCCCTGGGCACACGTAGTACTACTTTACTAGGGACTTACAAGTAAATTAAATGTGCCAATTTGGTGTAAGCCAATTTTACCATGCTTAGAGAAGAGAGCACACACACTTTAGCATTGGTTAACAGTAGTAAAGTGCACAGAGTACTAAGGCCAACAAAAATGAGATCAGCAAAAATGAAGCAGTAAAACAACATTTTGGGGAAGACCCCCCTAAGACTGACAGGTCTAACATATATGACATCCAGGTTGACTATTTTATAATCAAAGATGACAATCTTCACAGCTTTTATCAGAGGCTTCAACCAGAATACTTGAAGTTGATAATACAGTAATCACACAGGGATATCAAATTACTGAGATATAACTCTTAACACTTTGCCCCTCTAATGAGCATTAGATGATCAGCAAATAAAGTACAAGGTGCAAGATATAAATAAATACTGGAATTTTACATTGTTGAACAACAATTCTGACCTATAAAGTATGTACCTTCATAAACTTTGATGTAAATAATAGAATCCCGACAGATTGTTGGACAATATCTCTGCCAAGTAAAGTATGTACCTTTCCTTAACTTTGATGTAACTAACCGGATGCGAACGGATTGTTAAAAACATGTCTGACACATAAATGTACCTTTGTTAACTGTGATGTAAATAATGGAATCCCGAAAGGCTGTTGGACAACATCATTGACATTTAAATTGTAAATCTCCCTAAACTTTGCTGTAATACAGGAATCCCTGCAGATTGTTGTACCACATCTTAGACATATAAAGTATGTACCTTTGTAAACTTTGATGTTTCTTCTAGCTCAATTTTTGGGAAAGTTGATATCTCTTTCATAGTATGTTTAAGATGGTCCAGGGTTGTCGTCTTTCTCTCTGAATCGAGAACAGGTGGTGTAAGCAAACCATACATCTATCAAAATGAAGAAAGTGCATTTTAGATATTATCTACAAGGTGGTTTATTTTCTGTTTTCCACCACTATCTACAATACAGCTTGAAAAATGCATAGGCAAAATGAAAATCTAATGGAACGAATTATACCATCTTAACAATGCTCAGTGTATTATTCATCATGGTGACATTGACACTAGCACTAATGTAGCACACAGGAACATCATTTAGAGGTCACCAGAGGTAGTAACTGGATTCCTGATTTCTACCCTAAAATGCTCCTTGCTACCACTGGTGTTAGAGGACTCAAAGACAGCATTATGAATAAAAACAAATGAGGGCACTTTAGCTGTTCCTTTAATTTACAAGCAGCTGCTTGTACCTTTCTGCAGATAGAGCACAGTTCCAGGCTCTATCTGTTACAATTTAGAAGCTAAAGTAGAACCGAGCAACCACTTAGCTAGGATCCCTGACCTAGACACCACCAAGGACTAAGGGAAAATATACTCTGGGATGGGAAGTAGAAGATATAGGAACAGGAGTATGATGCTTACACTTTCATGAGAGTCTAGCCACAGAATAATCATCAAGACATGGAGGTCAACCATTGTGAAAAGTGAACTGATGCATTAGCAAAACTTACTGTGAACTAATGTGACATCACACAGTTGCTAAATATGCATATTTGTGGCATTATAATACAAACCTACCATGTGTGCTAAGAGGGGGTCTTATAAAAAACTGCAAAGTGAGCATATTAAGTGTATTTTGGAAACAAAAAAGGCATAGTTAGATGGACCTAATGGGACCGTATAAAGTATTACACATGTGGGTTTATGAGCACTAGTGCAAGCCTTTTCCATCTATAGTAAGCACTTGAACCACTTTCATTGTATCATAACATAACGATTGCATGCTTTGCATGCCAGATTGCAATTTCCAGCTAACTCTGGTGTTTCGGCAATTGTAGTCCTGCATTCACAATAAATCAATACTACATGCACAAGGAAACAAAGAAAACCAAGAAAAAGGGTCACTATGCACACCTGACAAAGCAAAACATGAGAATTTCCTTTTATTACTTTCCTAAGGTTTGATTCTTCAGCAAACTGAAATCCCTATTTATATTGAAAAAGATGCAAGAAGCACAGAACAAATAAATTATGTAATGAAAAAATATCGCAAAAAACATATGATAGATTAACTTCTTAGCATGATCTTAAATTGTAGTTCTACTGTAAAATCCACAAGGAATTGTGAGCTTAATTTTAAGAACTGAACAGGCACCATATCAACTATTCAGTGCCATGAGGCTAATTTAGAGTTTGGCGGGCTGGGTACTCCATCATGAACAGAATACGCTGTCTGCCAAAACTTCAATCCACCTGCTCCATGCTGAGTTGAATGGTCCATCAGTTTTCTGATGCCCTTGCCCCTGGCGACCTCACTATCAGAACATCAGGTCACCCTCCCTATATAGAGTAGATGGTCTGATGTCTTTTTTTTCTGTCACAGCCAGAAGAAACCTGGCAATCATGGACAGAAAAAATAATAATGATCTCCATACCCTGGGACAAGAATCCCAGAGTATAGACTGGAGACGGGGAATGGACATGTATATGGTGGCAGAACCGGTCACATACAAAGCGAGAGGATGCCCCCGGAAGTTCCGTAAAGTCTGGGGGAAATGGAGGAAGTATCATGGTTTGGATACGGGTCTGGGACCAGAATAGCATAATATGGGTCTTCTCGAATTTTACTGCGTCCAGAGGTGGAGTATTACTAGACATGTGTATCAGACCTCGGGGGAGTTTCGGTGAGGTGGGGGGCAATTTGCCAAATGTATCCCCTACGGTAGAACCAGGGGTTGGGTGGGTACGTGACATAGAGATGCTACTATGGGCTGCGGGTGGGGGGGTGCGAGGGTCTTCGGGCGCGAGACTGACTATTTGTGGCATGTTGATTGTTCTGTTTCGATTGGAAATGCAAATAAAAATATTTTTTTTTTTTTAAAAAGAATCCCAGAGTATGGGAGTCATCATTGTTTTTCATTTTCAGAAACAAACATCTGCTTTGGGAATTTGTTTCTGAAAAACCAAAATGTTTAATGAACAGCCGCCTAACACATGGCAAAGGGATCACTGCTAAGCTGGCAGGGATTTCAAAATTTGGTGAGTGGGTGTCCCTCAGGGTGGCAAACGTAATGTCCTCTGACTTCCTGATGGATGGATGCACCGCCCACCGAACTCTAAATCAACCCCTATGTTTTTTCCATGTTTGAAATACTCATTCTTCTTTGCTCTCAACTTATTGCAAATCTTACAGCTCTGTTATAAAAGATTATGTACCTCTAATATATTTTCAACTATCCACTGAAATGCACTGGCTTAGATGACAATATTTTAAGCCTGCACCAGGATACTGGTTCTTTTTTAATGCTAATGAGGATTTGTCTATCAAAATTGAGGATCACATGAGAAACATGATTCTTGGTTAGGGTCTTTATACATGTATTTCTTTATTGGGTTCGTTTGTGTATCACAAAAAAGGCCCTTGAGTATGAACAAAATAAAGAGCAGTAGGCAAAGCAAAGATAGGGTTAGCAAACAAAATAGACGTTTCAAGAATGGATACATATATAATCAACATTGCAAAAAGTAATATACCAAGTAGGTAATGTTACATTGACACATCAATATTTAGGGGCATATGGGGCCATACAGTCAATAGTACTAAAAGAACCCTTGAAGCAGAGGGCAGCAAAGTGCATAGGAAGTGATGGGTGGTACAGAGATGAAGGAGAAAGTATTTTAAATATTATTACTGTAATTTACATAGAAGTACAATGATGTCTATGTTTTAACCGTCCAACTGGACATAATCATTTACCGTGAACATTTGTGAGAACAACATATAAGTGGGACATTTAACAACAGAAAAAAAGACTCAGGCATTGAAATAGCAAGGCCTATAGCATAATTCAGTAGTTAGGCCAACAAGCATACATTATAACACCATAGCACAAGTTGATAAAAGGTAAGATTGTACCAAGGTGCGAAGAGGCAACGACGTTTCGATCCCTTTGCAAAAATACTGGGGTCATCTTCAGGACATCAAGGATGATGCCTGAGATAGATGCCTATTACAATTGAAGCTAGAATAAGGGAAAAGGTGGGGGAGGAAAGTGGAAGAAAAGGAAAAAGGGGAAAGGGGAAAGGGAAAAGATACGTTATTAAGGTTAGGTCCAAAATTAAAAAGTATAATAATTTCCATTGAGCATGCAAAAGTAAGGGGCATGCTTAGTCTTTAAATAGTATTAGAAAACCATGAACAACATGCACGTTGACGCAAGTGAAGCATGCATAAGGGTTGAGAATGGTCAATGAATATTAGATAGTGTTGGAAAGTCTTGAGTGGTACGTTGATTCTCTTATGTCACCCTATGGTTCAAGATAGAGGTTGAAGAGTGCAGGAGCTACAACAGAGCCCCAAGGGGCACCTTGTGAGAGAAGAGCAGAGAAATCATCATCAATTTTAATCAACTGCAACTGATTTTTAGGAAATATTGGAACGAGTACAGTACTTTGCCTTTTATGTGTTCAATTAATAAGTGAATTAGGATATTGTAGCTGACAATTTTGAAGGCTACAGATAAATCAAGAAGTGTTAACAAAAACGTGTCTAGAATACATAGTGCTTCATGTTAATTCGTCAGACCAGAGACTGGGCAAACATTATTAACTCCTTAACTGCTATGGTTTTTCCACTTCCAATGATGAGCCAAATGTAGAGAATTGTGTTTTTTGTTGGAAAAATAGGAGAAAAGTGCTGTGCAAGAAAGTATTTTCTTTCTGAAAATGGTATCAACAAAAGGTTTGCTGTGCTGCGATAACCATGGGCCGGATGTACAAAGCTTTTTTGAGGTCACTAATGGCCTGATTTTTTAATGTACAAAGGCCCAATTTGCGATTCGGTAACCTATTACCGAATCACAAATTGGGTTTGCGATTCTGTGTTAGGAAAGGGCGTGTTTAGGGCGTCCCTTCCTAAAGGTGACTCGCAGTGGTATGTGTGAATGTTTTGTGACCAAAATGCGGTCCCCAAGGGACCCATTCCCCTTTGTGAATGTTGGTGAAAACATTTTTTAAGAACAGGCAGTGGTCCCACGGACCACTGCCTACTCTTAAAAAATTAAAAGAAAACTTCTCATTTTGAAAGACATCCCATTTCCCTTTAAGGAAAATGGACTGCATTTCCCCAAAACATATTGCTTTATTTAAAAGCAATCACAGACATGGTGGTCTGATGACTCCAGAAGGTCGAAGCAAACACAAGGAGATGATGGACGGAGCGCTGATACTTTTCAGACACTCACCCCCAGTCACAGATCTGGTCCATCATCGTTCTTTAGCTCACTTCGCCCCCCAGTTCAGACACAGCTATATGCAAATCAGTCTAGAACCTGTGCCTCATAGGAACAGTCCAGCCCGAACTGCCAAGCCATGTCTTCCCTGGAACGGAAACAAGCATCCTGGGACCGGTTTCGGGCTAACAGCCCTCATCAGCCAGGCTAGCTTGAATCCAGTGGCAATGTGAGCAAGGGACCCACGTCTGGGCATACCCTGCCAACTTAGGGCGAACAAAGCAAACACAAGGAGATGATGGACGGAGCGCAGATACTTTTCAGACACTCACCCCCAGACTCCAGAAGGTCACCATCCCTGTGATTTTCGCGATTCCCAATGGGTCACAAAGTGAGACCTACTTCATGAATATTAATGAGGTTGGTGTATTTGTGACCCATACGGAAATCGCTAAATGTGTGAAAGACACATTTGCACCTAGCTGTCTGCGATTACCAAACAACAAATTGCAAAGGTTCGCTATTATGTAATCGCAAACCCAAATCTATGTACTTCTGGCCCCATGTTCACAGCTTTCAGGAACAAGCAGAGTTGTAAAATAAAGCAAATTTGTCTACCACAGTTTCTGCATTTTTCTTACTGGTAACCATTTTCCAACTTTTTGAGGGTTCACCTTCGTGTTTGAGGTGGAAACAGGTATGAATCCCTTGGTGAAGCCAGAAAGCTATACATTTCTCAAAAGTAGATAACATTTAAAAAAAAAAAAAACAGCAACTGATCATGTGAGTAGATTACTAGTGGTTTTCCGAAAGAAATTAATCATTGAAATGAAAACAAAAATTATAATATAAGTAGGAAATAACAGCAATTGACGACAATGTTTTAATCTCTGATTGTTTGTCCTGATGACCGATTTACAAAAGTAACATATTGACACTTCCATCATACCCTTCTGGTTGCAGGGATATAGTGTTTATTGGTTACCCAAAAACAAATGATTCCTGGAGCTAACAACTGAGCTGCTTCTTCCTAAGATTTTTCATTGTGTACTGACCATGCAGCAATTTATATGGTAAAATATAATGAATAAAAAATAAGTATGACGGAAACCTATGTATGTTTGAAAATTGCAGAAGATATTGAGTTTAGGAGTAGTGGATACTTTTACACCTCAGAATTTTGTTTACCCGTACTATCTTGATTCAGAGGGCATTTTGTAAAATGTGTTCTTTCTTGCAAAACTAGCTTATATTTGGAAGCCAAACATGGGGAAAAATTCAATTGGTAATAAAATATGTTCTACTATTCTGTTTTTCCACACTCTTCCCAGTGAAAACTGCACTCCATTTGTATGTGTGGGCCTATTGCCCATGACAAGTAAGGCCCACAACTCGACATTGATGCAAAAACCTTTTGCCTGAGAAAATAAACCATTTTTGGCAATATGAGTCTGTGGAATAAGGCCCCAGGCGTGGCCATAGCCCATAGAAACCTACTAAATCCAGACATTTCAGAAAATAAGACATTCAGTGGAGTCCAGTGAGGTGTGACTTGAGTGCATCTCACTATGTTTTCCTACCCACAATTCCCCGGCTAAAATCATGCATTTTCCTCACATTTCTGTGAGGTAAAGTACCGGAATTTGTGGGGATCCACAAAATGTCTACCACTAACCATTCTCACACTTCTTTCAATATAAATGGCACCCTACTTGTGTTGCTGGGGCTAGAGCCCATTAAGGAAAAGGCCCAAAATGAGACATGAAGACATCAGAATTCTGGCATGAAAATGTGAAGCAAGATTATTACCATACCTAGCTTTCCCAGCCCCTTTTAACTATGTGGTGGGGGTTGGGAGCAAGGCCTGGCCTGCAAACAGGCATTGTGCCCAACCCTCAGCAGATGCCCAACACCCGCAGCTGACCAACCTCCACAGAAGGCTAACCCCCTATTCATGGCCAACTCCCCACACAGTGATGCAACACCCAACAGACACCCACACAATTATCTTTTTTTTGTTCTGGTCCTGTGGTAAGCTTTCAGTAATTCTGCTGTACTCCCATGAATTATGGAGGTAGGGCCGCACTGAGTACCACAAGACTACCACAAATCTGTGCTGATGCAGTAACATTTTTCTTTTGCACTTTGACCCAAGGGGTGTCAGGGTTCTACAATCTGCCCCCTTATATGTTGCTTTATTTTATTTACAGGGCACAAGGACCGAGTCCCCGAGTTCTAAAATGGTGGCCACAACATAACTCTTTACGTTGCGGCCAACCACTTACAACACTCCATTTAGTGGGACTGGCTCCAGTCCTGAAGGCTAGCCAATCAGAGTGCTTCATTTGTCATATTTTACCTCAGTATTCCCTATGTAGTACTGCTTCGCTGGTAAGCTATACATTCAGAAGCTGAATTTCTTTTAAATGGCTGAATGGATTTTTACCAAATCATAAAAAAACATGGTTTCTGGGTAAAAATCTAGCTTTCTGCAACATTTGGTTTTAATTCCTGTTTGAAAGTGGTTTATTAGTAGTGATAAGTAGGGACCTATCACTAGCAATAAGTCCACAAACACAATAGAAGGTTCAGTCAAGGTCTCAATAATTGGTAGATGGCTGCGAGCAGACAGTCTTTACCTAGGAGACAGGGGTGTACAGCATTTAAAATCATAAATACATTAAATAAGCAAGACACAACACAAAATTAAACTCCAATACCAATTTATCAAAATGGGAAATATTTTTATGAATACAATGACATCAAAAGGACAAATATCCAATATAGGGAGCCAGAGATCTGAATTTTTAAAGATTAAATGTAAAACGAGAACTTAGAAGCAAATAGCGCTCAAAGGGTTAAAAAAGGTCACGCTGGACCGGGACAAAGTCAAGAGTTCAGGCCACCCACGATGTAACACTTTTACACATACTTCCAAAAGTGTTTCTTAGTACAGGAAAGTGGTCCAGAGCACCAACCAAGGGTTAAGATGCTCTGGTTTGCCCCTTGGGGTCTGGGACTATAACTCCCACAATGCACTTGGTCAACTTATGGAGCTTTGTACAAAAGTTGCTCCAAACTTCTGGAAATTCTTCCTGAAGTTCCTCTTGTGGGTTCAAAGTGTCCAAAACACCAATCCAAGGGTCTAGACGCTATGGGATAGTCCTTGGGATGCTGGGAGTATGTTTCTGTAATGCACATGGCCAAATCCTTAAAAGTCCACTGGACGCACTCCAGGATGGGGATTTCTTGGTGGAGATGATGCAGGTGGGCTCTGTTAATCTGTAGCTTTCGGGGAGAACACTCCTTAATTCTTGTAAAGCCAGGCAAAGTCCTTAGGGCTGTAGTACCAGATTGTGCAGCAGGTGTAGTCCTTCAAAGTGCAGTCCTTTGGGTGCAGATCAGGGTTCCAGCTGGGCAGTCCTTCTTCTCCTTGTTGTTTTCAGGCAGCAGATCTGAGTTACCTGGCAACTCTCCCATATTTATTCAGTGTTCCTGGGCGTCAAGCAAGGGTGGGCACCCCTGACCAATGGGATGTAGAGTGCCACCCTCAGGCATGACCACTTCCTCCAAATTGTGGTATATTCTGGCGTAGAAAGCACTATTCTTTCAAAATCCAAAATGGAGGAACTTTCTCCTGGAGGTTTAGATCTGGCTAAGCCAACCCACTGGTGTGGCTAAGGTTCTCTAAAACTCTCCTTCCAGCCCCATCACTAATCTCATTACAGAGGCTCGGGTCTGGCTGGGGGTGCAGGATATGGGGGTGAGCCTGTTCTGTCCTAAAGTGTCATTCCCCCTTTGAAGACCAGTTTGGCTACTCCACCCCCATCCTGCCTTTTACTTCTACAGCTGCATTTAACCTCCCACAGGAAATCCTTTGGATCTCTAGCAGGCCACTTCATACCTCATTAAGACAGCTTGGCTCAGCCTTGCAGAGGCTGGCCAATCAGGGCAGCTGGAAGACTGGATTTTGGCTTACAGAAAAGAAAGTTCTATAACTTATTTTCTGAAATAGCTATTATAAATTTAAAGGTCGCAAGTTGTTGAATTTATCACAACTATCATTTTGAGTCATTGAATGACATTTCCAGCTCGCTCCTGTCAATATCTATACTTAAATAAAATAGTCCCATGTTAGTCTATGGTGCTAGTTTTCTATAATGGAGAAAATGGAATCGGCAATTTTTCCCTCACCAGGGCTTATAAAACATATTTTATAATGTCTAAGTCTGGGCGGTGAAGTCCGCTCCGCTCGCGGAGTTTGCGGAGTTTTCCGCACTCCGCGTTACGCGGAGCTTGCGGAGTTCCAAACAACTCCGCTTCGCACAGCAGAGCAGATTTTTTTTCCTCGCTCGCGTTCATCAACATCAAGTTGGCGAGCGCGAGCGAAGAAAATACACCCCCAGGTGAGATTTTACCTCATTCGCGATCGTCAACATCAAGTTGGCGATCGCGAGCTTGGAAAATCAACCTCCCGGCGAGATTTCTCAACACGGGCGGTCAGATTTCTCATTGCGAGTAGTCGCGTATGCTCGCGACCGCTCGCGTTGAGAAACTGTCTGTTCGCGTTGAGAAAGCTGCTGCTCGAGTAAAAATCTACTCGAGCGGCAGAAAAGGAAGCAGCGCCCGCTTGCGCTGTGCATGGTGCCGTTCGCGATGATTGCACAGTGCGGACAAGCATCTGGCACTGAAAATCATCGCAAACAGCATTTATCTAACGCACTCCTCCGCTCGCAGAGCTTCGCATAGCGTGGCAAAGTTTTTTTTGCACTTCGCAGAGTTTCGCGTAGCGGAACTCCGCGAACTCCGCCCAGGCCTATGTCCCTGCTTATAGTTACAAGACACCCTACATCATGGGCACCTAGGGGAGTCCTTAGGGGTGACATAGCTGCAAAAATAAGGTAGTTTGAGACTTTGGAAGTACCTTTATATCCAAAGTGGAATTTGCATATAAATTTAATGTAAAGACAGCCGAAAAAGCAGCGTTGCCTTTGAAATGGCAGCAGACAACACAGTGGTGCACACTTAAGTGCATTACATCTACTCCACCTCTAAACCTACATGCCCTATTATATACTCAGACTTACAGCTAGGCCGTCGGTACCAAATGTAAATAAACCTAATCACCATATACCTTATAATCTGAGCACTGGCCCTGAGTCTGAAAATAAGAGCCCAGGCTAAAGTCAGAATCAGTTACCACTAGTGGCAATCAACAAATGGGGGTGATCAGGGCAAAAAGGATGACTTTCCCACAATTCCTTTCAGTAATTTTGGCTGTAACATTGTCTAAAGTTCTTAAGGGAAATTACATGGGGAAGGTATATTTTGGGACCCCTCTTTAGGTCTCGCCTACGCAGCGCGCATGCGCTGCATAGGAGGACCTTTAGCCATCGCTCTGCTCTTTTTGGAAGCACATACTCGTGCTTGTGGCGGCATCCACCTTGCGGGAGCGAGCAGGGGAGCGCCACAAGCACGAGTATGTGCTTCCAAAAAGAGCAGACTGCACGCGCACGCACGCAGCACTCCCGGGCTCTCTCTCTCGCTCTCTCTCTCTCCTCTCGCTTTCTCTCTCTCTTTCTCTCTGTCTCTCCCGCTCTCTCTTTCTCTCTCTCTCTCTCTCGCTCTCTCTCTCCCCCTCTCTCGCTCTCCCCCTCTCTCTCTTTCCCTTTAGGACATTACGGGTTAGGACGCATTTAATGCATTTAACCGCTGTGACTTATTTCGTTTTCATGGCGCTACTCTTTAACAAACCGCGGCGCTTTATTCTCAGGTATGGGGCTTTTTGAACCTCCATGCTGCTTTCACGTTAGCAAATTGCAGCACTTCCATTAGTGGTATGTGACTTGTCGAGAGTAGGTGGAAAAGATGTGAAAGTGACCGCGTCCCAACGCAAGCATCATCTACGCCATCATGAGTGGAGGGTAAGGTTAAGCAGCCGGCTCTCATCCCTGCGGTAGACCATTGCTATCTCCACCTTTCTAGCTCCCACATGCAGCCCACTCTCTTTCTGGCTTTATTTCTCTTAAGCCGCTTCTTTTCTGTTCCTCTGAGCTTCGTGCCTCTATCTTTTATTGATGCGCATACTAACCAGACACAGAACAAGCTTCACCGGCTTGACGAGCTCGGGCTCTGCCCTGTTAGCTGTGATGACTCACCCTCGGCACACCACAAACCTCTTTCTCGTGGTGGTTCACTTGTTTTCTATCATGTGAAACCACGCACATGCTAGGCAGCAGCTTGTTTTCAGATGTGACTCCTTTGTTCGAGCTTTGCATCTGTGTTTTTTTTTCTTTTCACTCCAGTTCATGCAGTACACTACAGACCTCGGCCTTGCTCCACTTATAAAATGAAACCCTTCTGTTTTACAGAAGTTGCTTAGTTGTTGATGAACTAATGTTGAAAGGGCTCGGTGCCTCTTGTGTGCTCTTGGAAGCGCCTCAACCCTCTGCTCCAAATTCACTGGTCTTTTATTTGTCTTTAGCTTTTGATGAGGACTGCGAGACATCCTGCCTGCCCATCGCTCCCTTCTTACTCTCGACGCCACAAACCGTCCTTTGTCTGCAGTTAAAGAGTTGATCTCGCATTGCTGTCGTCCCAGTCTTTCTTTAATCCATTACATTATTTGTAACTCTTCTTCTTCTGTTGAGTGCTTGCTACACTCCTTTACTTCTTCTCTTTTAAAGAATGTTTCCGACCATTTCTGATCATCCCCTATGGATAGATTGCTGCAGTCCCTGCCAAACTCATATTGAACCTTCTAGGGCGGATGCAGTCTTCCCCTCTCCACCCAGGATTTATATTCGATTAATTTCTATTCTTTTACTTCAGGATTTATATTCTTTACATGTACTCATTTTTAAGCTTTACCTCTGGCAACATTTGAGCTTGGAGTATTTTACTCATATTTTTTTTTATAGCTGTGCATTAACCCCTTCGATGCTCATGACGAGCTGGACTCGTCATGGCACACAGTGCTCGTGTGCTCATGACGAGTCCAGCTCGTCATGAAACATCGCCTGGGAAATCCCTCTGGTGCGGGCACCAGAGGGATTCCCTTAATGCCACAAGAGCCTCGGGAGCTGGGGAAGAGCTTCCCCAGCTCCTGAGGCCCCCCCCCTGGTTTCCCTGAAATGACGATCGGCGCGCACGTCGCGCTGATGTCATTTCAGTGAAACTGAAATGAGCCAAGAGGCTCATTTCAGTTTCCCTTTCTACGTGCTCAGGGGGCTATCTCAGCCCCCTGAGCACGTAGAAAGACAGAGAGGTATCGTTGGAAAGGGGAGAATCTCCCCTTTCCAATGGTACCCCTCCCCAGTGGATCCTGCTTGGGGATCGCCACAGGAGGGCGATCCCCAAGCAGGGATCCACCCACTAGACACCAGGGAGGGGGGAGCGGCCCCTTGGGCAAGGGCCTTTGCTCCCCCCAATTTAATTTTGCAAAATGTAGTCTGTTTGCCCCCCCTGGGGGACAGATGGGGGCAGTAGCCCCTAATCTGCCCCCCCCGGGGGGGCAAAAAGCCCACTAGACACCAGGGATTTTTGTTAGGAAGTAAAAATAAGGGTGGGGGCTGCCCAAAACGGGCATGCCCATGCCCCCACCCCCCGCAATCATTACAGTCTTTCTGCCCCCCCTGGGGGGCAGATGGGGCATTGGCCCCTAATCTGCCCCTTCGGGGGGGCAGAAAGCCCACTAAACACCAGGGATTTGTTTTTTGAAGTTTTTTTAGGGTGGGGGCTTGCCCGAAATGGGCACGCCAATGCCCCCACCCACCCGCCACCAATACAGCCTTTCTGCCCCCCCGGGGGGGCAGAAAGCCCACTAAACGCCAGGGATTTTTTATTGCACCATTTGTTTTAGGGTGGGGGCTGCCCGAAACGGGCACGCCAATGCCCCCACCCCCCGCCTCCATTACAGCCTTTCTGCCCCCCCTGGAGGGCAGATGGGGGCAGTAGCCCCCAATCTGCCCCTCGGGGGGGGCAGAAAGCCCACTAAACGCCAGGGATTTTTTATTGCACCATTTCTTTAGGGTGGGGGCTGCCCGAAACGGGCACACCAATGCCCCCATGCCCCCATTACAGCCTTTCTGCCCCCCCCTGGGGGGAAGATGGGGGCAGCAGCCCCCAATCTGCCCCCCCAGGGGGGCAGAAAGCCCACGTGACGCCAGGGATTTTTTTTCGCACCATTTTCTTAGGGTGGGGGCTTGCCCGAAACGGGCACGCCAATGCCCCCACCCTCCGCCACCATTACACCCTTTCTGCCCCCCCTGGGGGGCAGATGGGGCAGTAGCCCCCAATCTGCCCCCCCGGGGGGGCAGAAAACTCACTAAATGCCAGGGATTTTATTTTGCACAATTTGTTTTAGGGTGGGGGCTGCCCAAAATGGGCATGCCAATGCCCCCCACCCCCCCACCACCACCATTACAGCCTTTCTGCCCCCCCTGGGGGGCATATGGGGACAGTAGCCCCCAATCTGCTCCCGGGGGAAGGCAAAAAGCCCACTTGACGCCAGGGATTTTTTTTTGCGCATTTGTTTTTAGGGTGGGGGCTGCCCGAAATGGGCACCCCAATGCCCCCACCCCCCGCCACCATTACAGCCTTTCTGCCCCCCCTGAGGGCAGATGGGGGCAGTAGCCCCTAATCTGCCCCCCCCAGAGGGGCAGAAAGCCCACTATCCACCAGGGATTTTTTTTTGCGCAATTGTTTTTAGGGTGTGGGCTGCCCGAAACGGGCTCGCCAATGCCCCCACCCCCCCACAAAAATGACAGTCTTTCTGCCCCCCGGGAGGCAGATGGAGCTGTAGCCCCCAATCTGGCCCCCCCGGGGGGCGCAGAAAGCACACTAGAAACCATGGATTTTTTTCTTTTATTAGTGTAGGGGTAGGGGTAGGGGCTGCCCAAAATGGGCATGACAATACCCCCACCCCACCCCCAGAGAAATTCCAGTCTTCCTGCCCCCCGGGAGGGAAGATGGTGGCAGTGGCCCCTGATCTGCCCCCTGGGGGGGCAGAAAGCCCACTAGGCACCATTTTTATCGGAAGACCTGGGGGAATGCTGGGTGGTAGGAAATTTGTGTCAGCCCTGTGATGCCACGACTTTACCACACAAAAATGTGTGAAAAAAGTGATTTTTTTCAGCAAAATAACAGGTTTGCAGGGGATTCTGGGTAAGAAAACGTTGGAGGATCCACGCAAGCTATACCTCCCTGGAATCCCCCGGGTGTCTACTTTTCAGAAATGTGTGGGTTTGGTAGGTTTCCCTAGGTGGCCGCCGAGCCCCGGGCCAAAACGTCATGGGACCCCCCTTGCAAAACCAGGTCGTTTTGTGATGGGCCATTTTGAGGTCGCCTCAATACGTTGTGGGCCCTTGCCTGTCGCGGGTACTTGGGCCTCCCACCCGAGTGAGGCACCATTTTTATCGGGAGACCTGGGGGAACGCTGGGTGGTAGGAAATTTCTGTCAGCCCCGTGATGCCACGACTTTACCACACAAAAATGTGTGAAAAAAGTGATTTTTTTCAGCAAAATAACAGGTTTGCAGGGGATTCTGGGTAAGAAAACGTTGGAGGATCCACGCAAGCCATACCTCCCTGGAATCCCCCGGGTGTCTACTTTTCAGAAATGTGTGGGTTTGGTAGGTTTCCCTAGGTGGCCGCCGAGCCCCGGGCCAAAACGTCATGGGACCCCCCTTGCAAAACCAGGTCGTTTTGTGATGGGCCATTTTGAGGTCGCCTCAATACGTTGTGGGCCCTTGCCTGTCGCGGGTACTTGGGCCTCCCACCCGAGTGAGGCACCATTTTTATCGGGAGACCTGGGGGAACGCTGGGTGGTAGGAAATTTGTGTCAGCCCCGTGATGCCACAACTTTACCACACAAAAATGTGTGAAAAAAGTGATTTTTTCAGCAAAATAACAGGTTTGCAGGGGATTCTGGGTAAGAAAACGTTGGAGGATCCACGCAAGCCATACCTCCCTGGAATCCCCCGGGTGTCTACTTTTCAGAAATGTATGGGTTTGGTAGGTTTCCCTAGGTGGCCGCCGAGCCCCGGGCCAAAACGTCATGGGACCCCCCTTGCAAAACCAGGTCGTTTTGTGATGGGCCATTTTGAGGTCGCCTCAATACGTTGTGGGCCCTTGCCTGTCGTGGGTACTTGGGCCTCCCACCCGAGTGAGGAACCATTTTTATCGGGAGACCTGGGGGAACGCTGGGTGGTAGGAAATTTGTGTCAGCCCCGTGATGCCACGACTTTACCACACAAAAATGTGTGAAAAAAGGGATTTTTTCAGCAAAATGTCAGGTTTGCAGGGGATTCTGGGTAAGAAAACATTGGGGAATCCACGCAAGCCATACCTCCCTGGAATCCCCCAGGTGTCTACTTTTCAGAAAAGTGTGGGTTTGGTAGGTTTCCCTAGGTGCCGGCAGAGCTAGGGTTCAAAAACTACAGCTAGGCACTCTGCAAAAAAAGGGTCATTTTTCACTGTGAAAATGTGGTGCGTCCACGTTGTGTTTGCGCTGCTTCCTGTCGCGGGCACTAGGCCTACCCACACAAGTGAGGTACCATTTTTTTTGGAAGACCTTGGGGAACGCGGGGTGGGTGGAATTTTGTGGATCCACGCAGATTCCAGAACTTTCCACCACAGAAAAGTGAGGAAAATGTGTTTTTTTTGCCAATTTGTTAGGTTTGCAAGGGATTCTGGGTAACAGAACCTAGTGAGAGCCAGTCAAGTCACCCCATCCTGGATTCCCCTGGGTGTCTACTTTTCAAAAATGTATAGGTTTGCTAGGTTTCCCTAAGTGCCGGCAGAGCTAGGGTTCAAAAACTACAGCTAGGCACTTTGCAAAAAAAGGGTAATTTTTCACTGTGAAAATGTGGTGCGTCCACGTTGCGTTTTGCGCTGCTTCCTGTCGCGGGCACTAGGCCTACCCACACAAGTGAGGTACCATTGTTTTTGGAAGACCTTGGGGAACGCGGGGTGGGTGGAATTTTGTGGATCCACGCAGATTCCAGAACTTTCCACCACAGAAAAGTGAGGAAAATGTGGTTTTTTTGCCAATTTTTTAGGTTTGCAAGGGATTCTGGGTAACAGAACCTGGTGAGAGCCAGTCAAGTCACCCCATCCTGGATTCCCCTGGGTGTCTACTTTTAAAAAATGTATAGGTTTGCTAGGTTTCCCTAAGTGCTGGCAGAGCTAGGGTTCAAAAACTACAGCTAGGCACTTTGCAAAAAAAGGGTCATTTTTCACTGTGAAAATGTGGTGCGTCCACGTTGCGTTTTGCGCTGCTTCCTGTCGCGGGCACTAGGCCTACCCACACAAGTGAGGTACCATTTTTTTCAGAAGACCTTGGGGAACGCGGGGTGGGTGGAATTTTGTGGATCCACGCAGATTCCAGAACTTTCCACCACAGAAAAGTGAGGAAAATGTGGTTTTTTTGCCAATTTTTTAGGTTTGCAAGGGATTCTGGGTGACAGAACCTGGTGAGAGCCAGTCAAGTCACCCCATCCTGGATTCCCCTGGGTATCTACTTTTCAAAAATGTATAGGTTTGCTAGGTTTCCCTAAGTGCCGGCAGAGCTAGGGTTCAAAAACTACAGCTAGGCACTTTGCAAAAAAAGGGTCATTTTTCACTGTGAAAATGTGGTGCATCCACGTTGCGTTTTGCGCTGCTTCCTGTCGCGGGCACTAGGCCTACCCACACAAGTGAGGTACCATTTTTTTGGGAAGACCTTGGGGAACGCGGGGCGGGTGGAATTTTGTGCATCCACGCAGATTCCAGAACTTTCCACCACAGAAAAGTGAGGAAAATGTGTTTTTTTGCCAATTTTTTAGGTTTGCAAGGGATTCTGGGTAACAGAACCTGGTGAGAGCCAGTCAAGTCACCCCATCCTGAATTCCCCTGGGTGTCTAGTTTTAAAAAATGTATAGGTTTGCTAGGTTTCCCTAAGTGCCCGCAGAGCTAGGGTTCAAAAACTACAGCTAGGCACTTTGCAAAAAAAGGGTAATTTTTCATTGTGAAAATGTGGTACGTTCACGTTGTATTTTGAGCCATTTCCTGTTGTGGGCACAAGGCCTACCCACACAAGTGAGGTACCATTTTTATCGGGAGACTTAGGGTAACACAGAATTGTAGAGCACCTGTTATTACCTATTGACTTTCGATGCATTTCTGCCTTCCAAATGAAAGACAATGTGTAAAAAATAAGTCATTTTGAAAAATGACCTATAATTCTCATGCTAGTATGGGTACTCCCAATTTCGGAAATGTACAAATATCTACTGTTTCTAAAATCTACATTTTGTTCCCATTTCAGAAATACATAGGTGTCTTTCATAACAATTTTTCCATGTATACATTTTCCCAAAATAATTGCTATATACCCGGTACATAATAAAAAACCATTGCAAGTCGCTGCTCAGTTATTGGCTCTGGGTTCGTCGGGTTCTTGGTGAACCTACAAGTCCTATATATCCCCACAACCAGTAAGGTCCCGCGGATGTAACGGTATATTGCTTTCAAAGAGCTGTCATAATTAGAAGAAGTTACAGGTGAAAACGTTGACACAAAAGGCTGTTTTTTCCAACTAATTTTTAATTTTTCCTATATCTAACTGTTAGTTTCTATAAAGAAACCTTGAAGAATCTACACAAATGACCCCTGTCTGAATTCAGAATTTTGTCTACTTTACTAAAATGTATAGCTTTCCAGGATCCATTATTGCTTTTATACCCATTTCTACCATTAACTGGAAGGAGGTTGAAAGCACAAAAAATAGCAAAAATAGGCTATGTCCCAGAAAAATGCCAAAACTGTGTAAAATGTTTTGGTTTTCTGACAAAAGTCTGGCATTCCCTAAAATCTGGGAAAATGGTGATTTCAGCCCCACAAACCCTTTTTTGATATCATTTGCAGTGAAAAACCCAGATGCTTTCATTTGCAGCACTTTTTTCCCATTTTTCCGCAAAAACCCAAAATTTTGCTGTATTTTGACTAATTTCTGGGTCCCCTCCAGGGGAATCCACAAACCCTGGGTACCTTTAGAATCCCCAGGATGTTGGAAGAAAAGGACGCAAATTTGGCGCGGATACCTTATGTGGTCAAAAAGTTACAGGGGCCTAAGCGCGAACTACCCCAAATAGCCAAAAAAAGGCTTAGCACAGGGGGGGAAAAGGCCTAGCAGCGAAGGGGTTAATGCAGGTTCAAAGGCTTTGAAAATGAGGCCTTGAGCAGTGAACAAGCCAACAGCCAAGAAGCGCTCATGTTCCTGCTGCGGAAAAATGTCTGCCCTGCTCTCCAAAGCTAGTGCCAACTTCATATTGAAGGTTACATATTATGCAACTGGTATAAGAGAGAACAAGCATTGGCATTGCCAATAGGTCTCGCCTTTCGGACCTTATAAGTGTTTAGCCATGCAACAGTTGATGTTGTTGCACCAAGGATATTGTACTGCATAACTAAATACTTATACGTTTCCAAAGGCGAAACCTATTGGCTATGCCAATGCTTGTTTTTTATAGCCCCTGCTTGACGGATCCCCAAAAACTTTTCAGGAAGGAAGTGGATGAACATTTTATTTGGAAAGTTCTGTGAAGATTCGGCACACGATGTATAAGTTATTAGCAAAACAAAAAATTCAATTCCAATGGACATTCTGATTCCTTTGTGCCTAGCGGACCTTCCGTCCCCCTAATGGCAGATTTGTGGTGTCTAGTGGACTTTTTATACCACGGGGGCAGAAATACTGCATGTCTCTTCTTGGGAGTGTGCATGGGCCAATGCCAGGGTGGGCCACCTCACCCCCTTTTTTTTAAATCCCTGGTGTCTAGTGGACTTTACCCCTCTGGAGGGGGCAGAATGGGAGCAGAATGAGGGCAAAATGGGGGCAAACCCCCTCAATCTACTCCCCAAGGGGGGGGGGCTGAAAGGCTGTATTGCACTGGGTGTGAAGGAGAACTGACTCTTGCCCAAGGGGCCACTCCCCCCTGCAATAGGAACCCTCCAGAGTCTGGAAGGGAGGATCCATAACTTGGGATCGCCCTCTCTGGGCGACCCCCAAACAGAGATCCACTAGGGAGAAAGAAACCTGGAAAGGGGATATATTGAAAGCACAGTCTATGATATGTGAATGGTCATGTGGTGGAGGCAGAAGCCTTGAGGAAGTGTTGGGAAGGAGGGTAACTTTTAAAAAATCACATATCCTTTGAAAATAAAAGCTAGGAAAAATGTAGTTTTCAATATGCACCCAAAGCATACACCTGTAAATTTCCCACGTTTATTTAGAGAAATGCATCTTGGCCCAGATATATCAACATTTCGTGCCTGTGCATTTCAAATTTTGCATGTGTGTAAGAAACATTTATAACTATTTCTAAACATAGTTTTTAGGTCTCGCCTAGGCAGCACATGCACTGCATGCGCTGTCTCTGCGAGACATGCTGATGCACGGGCTGGAAGAACCTTTCATGTTATCAACTGGCTCCTGTTAATGCCCTTTGTAAATAGCTGCTTTGCATTGGTGAATGCGGTTAATTTGTCCCGCCTTTTGCCGCCCCAGCACACTGCCCCTCTTACATTTGTTCTTCCGTGTTTTTTTTTTGCATTTGTTTGTGGCACTATTTTCATTTTGATCAACAGGGCGCACGCCGCCTTTCATCTGCTAACATGCGGGCTCCGATCTCCACGGCTCTTGTCAGCGCACAAGAGGGTCTCTGCTCTTCACCCTCCTAGCAGCCTCGCGCTGCACTGCAGCTCCTCTGTCCACTTGTATTTTTTACGTTCCTTGCTGTTTCTTCTATCCAGCCTTTGAGGAACGCATTTTTTAGATCAGCTGCTTTTTAGGTATGTGTCAATAAATACCTCTGACAATCATAGAAGGTGAGAGACTCTGGTGGCTGCTTTCTCGTCTTGGAGGTGCACTTTACATATTTTAGACCTTTCATTCTTAGATACCACAGAGCACAAACTCTTTCACGTCTGAGACCAGAGACTTGCAGCGAGTGTGGATTTACAGCAACAACAAAAAACACGCTCCGTCTGTTTTTTCTTTATATTGATATGCCATGAGGACTGAGCCAGCTTCAGCTAAGCCATATTCAATTCTGAATGCGTTGGCTAAACAAGAACGTGACTCTCTAAAAGAATCACTTCTTCCCAATCCTTACCCACAACCTTGTTAACCGCATTTCCTCTTCCACTAACAAAACCAAGCTGCTACAGTGGCAAATGGTGAGTGGGGCCGGGCGGGAGTTGCTACTGCCAGAGAGATCTGCAACTTGATTTCCAGGAGAATGCATGTAATCTTTTGAACTCGCAGTCAATGTAGCTCAGATTCAAAGCCCTGATCTTATCCAGCTCAACACCATTACTTACAATGACAACAAGCATTCAACTACACATAATTAAACACAAAGCCACACAATTAAATACCTCGCAATTCCACAGCACACAAATGCACACCACATAATTCCACCACACAAACTATTTCAACATCTCATAATTCTGTACCACACAATTCAACCCTACATCATTCCACTACATGCCACATAATGACAATTCAACTCCACAAATTTCCACTCTGCTCCATGCTGCACAATTCCCCTTCACATATTACCACTCCATGCCACATAATTCCACTACACTCTACGCAAAACAATTCAACTCCAAATAATTCCACTACACATTTTTATACTCCAAACTACATAATTAAACTTCACACCACATATTTACACTCCACATATATCCACTCAACCTCAACACACATATTTATACTCAACAGAATTCAATTCCACAATGTGAGTCATATTTACTCTCCACATAATTTAACACCATGCAACACAATTCCACACAATGCACGCTACACAATTCAACACCACACAATTCCATACCACACAACATAATGCACTCCAGTCCATACCACATAATTACACTCCACATAAAGACTGAAGGAGAAGGGGACAAGCGCTGCCTTGCTCCCATTTTTTAGGTCTCGCCTAGGCAGCACATGCTCCAGCTTGAGCAATATTTACATTCCATATAATTTCACACCATACAACACAATTCCACACAATGCCACGCCACGCAATTCAACACCACACAATTCCATACCACACAACATAATGCACTCCACTCCATACCACATAATTACACTCCACATAAATCTACTCCATGCCATAATACACTCCTTATAAATACAGTCCACACCACGGCACATAATTCCACTCTATATATTTTCATTCAGTGCTGCACAATTCCACACAACACAAATCAACGTCAGACAATTCCAATGCAGAAAATTCCATTCCACAACACATAATTGCACTACACACCACATACATCCAATCCACACCACACAATTCCACATCATGCCACATAATTCAGCACCACGCAACATATTTCCACACAATACATGCCACTCCACAACACACCATACCACTACACATGAGTTCTCTACATTTAATACCACATTATTACTATCCATATAATTCCATTACACACCCACACTCATCCAGCATTTCTTATATTGGTTCACTTTAGGTCTTTCAAAGACAACAAGCATTCAACTCCACATAATTCAACACAACACCACACAATTAAATACCATGCAATTCCAAAACACACAAATGCACACCACATAATTCCACTACAAAAACCATTTCAACATCTCATAATTTTGCATCACACAATTCAGCACTACATAATTCCACTACATTCCACATAAAAACAATCTATCAAATTCAAGTCCACACATTTCCAATCCACTTCACATAATACCATTCCATGCTACATAATTCCATTACACTCCACGCAACACAATTCAACTCCAAAGAATTTCACTACACATATTCATACTCCAAACTACATCATTACACTTCACGCCACATATGTGCACTCCATATACATCCACTCAGCTCCAAAACACATATTTACACTCAACAAAATTCAACTCCACAACGTGACCCATAATTACACTCCACATAATTTGACACCATGCAACACAATTCCACACAATGCCATAATTCACAATTCAACACCACACAATTCCATACCACACAACATAATTACACTCCACTCCATACCATATAATTACACTCAACATAAATCTACTCCATGCCACATAACACTCCACATACATACACTCCACACCATGGCCCATAATTCGCCTCTATATATTTTCACTCAGTTCCACACACCACAATTCATTCTGTGCACCCTGTTCCCATGTACCTAAGCTAAATCATGCTACATACGAGACCTTAATCTCTTTTTCCGGAGTTACGGATGTATAAAAATAACATTTGGTGTGTATACTATTAAATATGTAGGTGATAAGCAGGCCTGTGTCAGACACGCAAATGCCAGTACTGATATGCGTGAACCTGCTACTATGAGAGATTGCATACTGAAAAAATGATGAGTGAAAAAGTAGAAACTGATTAATCTTCTGCTTTCCTTTAAAACCTCTGTTTACAGGATGATTTCCCAAGGAACAGCAAATACAATCTTTTTATTATAACAATCCGCACTGGCAGATTGTTACACACCGGGGTTAACACTCTGGTTTTGCATTTTCACTCTTGTTAATATCACAAGGTGATGCTACTGAGGGATCGCTTCTTTAGTAATGCCCTGACGAATGCCCCGGACCCACATGGGCCAATAGAGTAGGGTAGAAACATGTTGGCACAAGGAGCTTAGGGTCATAGGACCACAACATCCTGATTGCCCCTCTCCTTTTTCGTTTTATTATCTCCGTTCACCCCAAAAATAAAGGATACCGGGGGTGAACTAGGGATTTTTATCTTAATTCTAAAAAAAACCCTAGACAGTTAAACAGTAAGCCAATTTGTTTCCTATGTGCTCTCTGGAAGACGGTCAAGCCCACCCTGACCTTTAGGAGTCAGGGTGAACCCGATGATGAAGCATGCCACTATTAGAGTGGGTGAGGGTTATACATAAAAAAGAGGTTCTCTCCTCTTCCTGCCTCTAGAGACAGTGATAACTCATTTACTTACTGTTTCCCTTTCTCTCTCCATTTTTCTAAATCTCAGTGAGTGGATACCCGTTTTACATATTTCAGTTGTTTCAATGGGAGTATGTATCCCCTCTCTTTTCATATAGAAAGGATCTCTCCACCCTCCACAGGTTATTTGGGCTCCCCCAAAGACCTACTTGCTTAAATTCAGATGTCTCTTCACCATATTTAGAGAACCCCGCCTACCTTGCGGGGATCTTGAAATCTTCAGAACTACCTTTTGTGAGCTTGCAAAGAAGGCTGAAGATTTTACTGAGAGGGTGCCATATTTATGGCACCCTCTCGACAAACTTTTTGGTTTTTCAAAATAAACTCCCAAACTGTGGTTTTTACAATGGAGTGATTCACAGAGAGTTTTATCTCTATGCTTGGAGCTTACTAACCCATTTCTCTGCCCAGGACAACAAAGCTTCACATAGCCGTACCAGGCAGGGAAGTCTAGAGATGGTAACCTCACCCTAATAGTGCATGGTGACCACGCATGTTACCTTACGGCCCAGGGTGAGATGGGCCATCAGGTCAGAGATTTCAGGCAGCAGGCCAGCTAAATCTCCACAGTGAGAAACCATGCATTTCACCCACCTAGAAATGAGGCCGGTGAACCACAAGTTTGGCATAGCAGGAACACTGACGATTTACTGCAACACAAATTCTCTGCCCAATTCAAAACATCATCTGATGTGTGGAGCAGATGATATGTACTAGAAGCCTGCATAGTATATTTCTCTAGCCAAAACTGTTGACCATATCCTTATGAGAAAGCAGAATGAAAGCAATCCCAAAATCCTTACTGAAACACTACATAAAGTTAAATATAAATGAAAGAGGGCACAGGGGAGCGGTCTGGAAATGGTGTACAGGAGCTCATAATGTAATAATACCTTTCATGCACTGCACCAAAATCCTTCTCATGCCCTGACAATTTCATTGCTGTTCCATAACTGTCGCCTTCAAGTCTATGATTCCTCTTGGCACTCATATGCAACCCTCCACCTTTGTCCCCTTATTAACCACATCTACTCACTAGAAATGCCTAAATATTAAAAGAGATACCGAGCATCACTCTGCAAAAAAGCTGTTGACACTTTCACTGCTTCATCCAGCTCCTTCTAAAAGTCTTCAGTTTTGCCACTTACACTCTGCTAAACCTGTACAAGTACTTGTAATCTCTAATCCCTTATATAGACATCAGGCCAGCCTGTTTCTTTTGTTCACTATATTGATCCACCAATTCATTACTCAATGTGATGTTTCAAATTCTTACAATAGCCACAAAAGGGTCAGTCCCTCACAGCAACCCCCCTCGTACAACTTTTTTTCCTTTGACTTCAAATTTGCCCACGTACTATGGCCATCATTTAGATGTGGCAGAATACACTGCCTGTCAAAATCAGGGCCCGCCCTCTCGAATTTGAATTGGGCAGCCCAACATGTTTCCCCCAGCAGTGGCTTCGCTGGCAGAAACCTTACACCACCAGCCCGACAGACTTGTGTCCGCCAGAGTGCGTTTATCAGTCTGTCTGCCGTATTGAAAGCGAGCAGTCAAGGTATTTTTATTTTTGTTTAGGACCACCAGGATTTCATAAAAAATATATTCCAGAGCCTGGGAGAAAACTATCAGGGTGTTGGGGGTCATTATTATTTTGATCTACAAAAACAATTTCATGCTTTGGGAGTTTGTTTTTGTAAAATTTAAAAAAAAATGCCACTCATTCAATTCAATATATTTATTAAGAATTTGGATCTCCAATGAGGTCCACACAAAATATACATACAATTATTACATAATAAGTATATTAAAATACAAACTCAGTTAATTTCTTAGTCCATCATAGAGATATCGAAACCCTTCATAGCCAGTTCTGTGTTCTCCCTCACGTGGCAAGATAAAATGTCCACAAGCAGATGGATGCAATCAATAGCCCCGGATGAGCGAAAAGTAACTAAAAGTAATCATCATTAAGATAAACAGGTATATTACAATACCATAATTAAGTCCTTTACCACAACAAATAGCTCAAGTTTGAATCCATACTGAGCAATAGCAGCTTCATAATAAAACCAATTTTAGATAAAGTGCATCACATAGCAGCTACAGGTTAAGAACAGAAAAATATTCTAGAAAAACTAACACATTTGTAACTAACAATACATTTTCCTTTAGCAACAAAGAATAAAACGAAATATATCCCAGTTTTGTGCAAAAAAAAAGCATTTAAATAGCAGCAGTCACATGTGCAAACTTTACAATATTATGCAATAGCATCTTCTTGAGAGGATCAATTTTAGATAAAGTGCATAGCAGCAAAAAGTTATAAACCAAGGAAATACTAAGGAAAAGACTAACACATTTAGAACTAACAATTCATTTTCTCTTAGCTCACAGAGGTTAGAAGCACAGTATATCCTAGTTGTGTTCAAGGAGCAGGTGAATAGCAGCCATAACATGTGCAAAGATGCAATCCAAACGGTACTAAAACTCCATTAGCCTTAAAAATGCAAAGGCCCAAAATTTGGAAACATAATTGTAAGGAGGGCCAAGTATCTAAGGAGGAAACCTGCTTAAATAAGATATAGTGAAGACTAAAACTCCTTAAAAAAGTTAAATAATTTTATACACACTGTTTCATTCTTCGGATAAAAAAGAAATTCACGAGCTGATGTTACATTTTTGATGCAGTTTTGTATAAATATTGGTCGAAGCCATCGAAAATGAAACGAAACAAAACCTGGGCAAACAAACAAAATATGGTCAAGATTCAGAGTGCCCAGATTACATAGGTTGCAATTTTTTCCAATTTTCGTAGAGGGGGACCAATTTGCTGTTAGGTCATTTAATGGCAAAAGATTGATGCGGCATAAAGTAAGCCAAAGCCGAATACCATGATCTAAGTTCCAAGATAAATATCTCTGGGGAACTCTCGGTGTATTTGACATGGCTATTATCTTTAGCCTTTCTTTTGCTCTACAAAACTTGACATCTCTATGGTAACTAACCATATGACTTGTGATTTTTAAAAACGATTTAAGTTCTAATAGCGGGAGAGAAATCACTGACTCCTCCTGTGCGCAGAAGTAGTTCAGTGCCAAGGAGAAGTCACGGGAAAAGGAATATTTGTCTACGGTTCCTCCGAACATTTCTTGACACATGAAACCCCTTAATGTATATGACTCACTATTCTTTAACTGGTATCCCCAATGTAATATCCTGGCTAAGGCTTGAGTAAATGAACTTATCACGCCGAATTCCAATCTGATAGCAGATATTGGGACCAGAGTATTGAAATTACATAATTTGCGTAAAATCTGGCCTTCAATCTTATCTAGGAAACTCCAGTCCTTTACTGGGATAAATTCAATCGCATATAGCAATTTAGGTGGAATGTTTGCTTTAAAAACTGAAAGCAAATGTGAAAAGTGTCTTCAACCTATTGCGCTGTAAAAAATACGCAAGCCATTTGCATGTGTTACCGCTTTACAAGAACTATGTTCAATATGTGGCTTATTCTTTGTGTTGCCCATTATTACTTTCCCTAAATAGAGGAAATAATCTACCATCTCCAGCTTTTCAGGACCGATTTTCCAATTCAAATCACAACATTTTCTGCTTCCGCTACATTTTATAATCAGGAATTTGCTTTTAGAAACATTGATCTTCAAAAACTGTGCCGTTGTATATTTCTGTAATGATGTCAACTTTTTATTCAACACATTGGGAGTTAGGTCCATAATTTCAATATCATCTGCATACATAAGACATGCAAAAGGACGGCCGCCTATCTGCGGTGCATCTCCTTCTAGAGGAGAAAAGCATTCAGGTAAATCAGCTACATACACAGAAAAGAGTAGCGGGCTAATAGACAGCCTTGCTTCAGGCCATTTTCTGTGGGCATTACTGTTGATAAGCCTTGATTTCCTCCTATTAGCACCATGTTCGTGAGTGCAGGGCAATAATGAGTGATAACAGGGGGGTAGGCACTCCCATTTTATGAAATTTTTTCCACAGTAAGGGCCCGTCTACCTTATCAAAGGCTGTTGAGAAGTCCATAAAGGCCACTTATACATTTGACCCGCGAAAAATCGCGTACTTCTCCTCTATTGATTTCAGCTTAGTGATTTCTTCTAAAACCTGCTTGCTCTATGGGAAGAATTTTCTTCTTCACCACCCATTCACTAAGATGGTCAAAAATACTGCGAGCAAATATTTTCCCCACCGCGTCTAGTAAGGCTATTTGCCGGTATTCACCCAGATGATGTCTGTGACCCTTTTTATATAATGGATTAGGATACTGCCAGACCAAGATGGCGGCATCTTCCCCTGCAAATAGCAGTAATCAAACAGTGGTGTAAGGTACGTAGCCCACAGCAGAGGTTCTTTTTAAATTACTGTCATAGGGATTTCATCAGGACCCGTTGCTCCTGAAGCTCTCATTTTTTTAATAAGTCCTACCACTTCACCCTTTGAGGGCGCATATCACTCATAAATCTTTCAGTGCCTTCAGAGGAGCCACTGTGACAGCAGCTCCTCTGAGGCCCTAGAGATCTCCTGGCAAAATAGCAAAATATATGTTTGTGCGTGACACTGAGAGTAACTATGACTAACCAAAAAGGACTCTAGTGGACTGGATCGTGTTTTGGAGACTTCTTACATTTACATTTGAACAAGCATGTTTGCCCCATTGAACTATTGTGTTAATTTTAAAACAAAAATCAAACAATCAGGAATTTATATAGCGCGGCTACTCGCTCGAAAGGGTCTCAAGGCACTCCAGGGTGTTCTTCAGCTTGTAAATGGCTCAGTAGCATTAGGAAATTAGAGATGGCGCTCTAACGAGCAGGCATTACAAATAAGCAATAAGCTCTAGTTTTCTAGTGTGTTATAATCATTTTTTTCTCTACTTGTGTCCTATTCAACACCTCAAATGTTTATGCAATGCAAGGTAGTCAATAGATTTTTATAAAAAGCTTATGATTTTATTCCAAGGGGTTAGACTAAGTAAATAAAATCATTCATTTCATATGTGCAAAAACATCATCACTGTCATACAAAATATTGAAATATTGAAGAGGTTGGTTCTGGGTACCAGAAGAACAGATGTAAACACGCAGAATGACGCCAGTGCAAAAAACTATAAACGTAAAAAGGAAACTAGACATAATTGATACAGCTAGCATTTACCTGTAGGGCTGATGGCTGCTCCTGTTTATTTTTGGAGAATGTTGGTATATGTCTCATATGGCATTCTGGAATGTCTCCTTCAGGCTGTTCTATGCTCTCTCTTTCGAAAAGTTCTGAGGACCTCAACACAAGAATCTTAAAGAGCAGAAAGAAGAGAAGAGTGAGATAGGCAGAAGCGGGGTTGGGTTTCTCGTCACATCAAAATTACAGCAAAATCTGGAAAGACGCGCAGCCAACATGGGTCACAGACAGGAGGCGGCAACCCATCTTCTGTTCTAAAATAAACTCTTTACAGTTATGCTGACCCCCTCACTGCTGCAGCAGCTTCCGGTGCTTCTCAGCTTCACCTATATTTTATATTCATAGGCTCAAATTTACTAAAAACCCTCCAAAACCACCCAGAAATGTGCAACGTTGCCTTGGGTGAGTACCAAAAATGCACCTCACTATGGGGCACATGCATCATTGTAAATTGCGGTCGCAAATGGGCAGATTCGCAGAATCTGCCCCTTTGCGACCGCAATTTTTGCATTTGGGATGCATCATCCCAAATGCAAAAATTGCTAGTTAAGTAATCGCTAAATTTGCGATTACTTAAATTGCGATTGCATTTAGGTAAACACAAATTGCGATTCCCTAAATGCAATGCAACAATCAAAAAAATATTGCGATTTTGCAATTAAGAAAAACAAATTACCATCAATTCAAAGTTGATGGTAATTTGCGAGAACTTTGAAAAATGCACAAAAGTGCATTTTTCAAAGTTCTATGTTGCACATATACATGCCCTTGGGGCATGTGTGTGTGCAACATGTTTTTAAATTGCAATTTCAGGGGTGCATCAGGGTGTCCTTTTGGCACCCTTGAAATTGCATGCACAATTTGCGAAGTACCTGAATGGGAAGCAATTCCTTATTTGCGATTCGCAATTTGCGAGTAGCAAATAAGGAATGTAAGGAACCAAAATGAGTAAGTTACACAAAATGAGTAAGTTACTCAAAATGAGTAAGTTACTCATTTTGGTATTCACAGAAGGCGCTTACTCATCAATGAGTAAGTGCCTTCTGTGAATACCAAAATGAGTAAGTTACACAAAATGAGTAAGTTACTGAAAATGAGTAAGTTACTCAAAATGAGTAAGTAAGTGCCTTCTGTGAATACCAAAATGAGTAAGTGCCTTCTGTGAATACCAAAATGGTAGTGAGTTTAGGATTTTGCCTTAAGTTAGTTCTGTGAATCAGGCCCTCATTTCGTATTATCTGTTTGCAAAATTTCAAAAGATGTGGTCCTGTGAGCGAGCATCAGTAGCTAAAAAGAACCAAAAACCACTCAACCAGAATTGAGAATAGACCCGGGAGTGGTGAAAATGACTGTTGGAATGGCGTACACAATATTTCGCGCTTGCAATTTTAGGCATACGTATTTCCTCCCAGTCAAATAATTTTTGCATAAATAGAAAAACCTCCCATTTTCTTATACATTTTCTAAAATGTCATTTTCAGGTCAAAATAGAAAAATTGTGTCTTTTCTTATGAGCAAGCGGTATGAAGCTGTCAGACTAGGCAATAGTTTTCTAACATTTTCATGCCATCTGTTTCTTCAAATGCAATGTAACTTTCCCCTCACTTGGACTTCCAGCGCCAATCACACCTAAAATTTTGGGGCCCAGATTAACAAAACGGTCACCCAGCGCAGCACAGCACCCAAAGTTGCTGCGCTGTGTTGCATGCGCTACTGAGATAAAGCACTATCCTGCTCTCTCCCCAGCGCCGTCGCACAATCAAGCAGCGAAGCGCCACACGCACACCTTTGCCCTATAGGGCAAAGGTGTCCCCGTGAGTCTAGCATACGTTTTGTACTGGAATGGTATCCTTCCAGTACAAAATATTAGCCTAGACAAATTTCAAAAATGTTCCTCAGATGTGTGCTGTATAGCACGGTACACATGAAAAGTGGGAAAAGTTGGGAGAAATAAAAGCATTTCTCATTTTTAACGCCTGTTTCAAGTGGTGTTATTTTTGGGTGTAAAACCCTGTCTACTATTATTAATAGATAGGGCTTTATGTAAAAAAAATGGGCATTGGAGCAGCATAATTTAGACTTCCCCCTCTAAATACACTGTGTCACAATATAATCTGTATATTCAATGTGTGCTTTAACTCATTAACTCGTGTGTTACACCTTTATGTATTATGATAGATAAACATTTCTGTGCACATTTAGAAATCACATGTAGCTGTATTTCTGTGAGCAAATAACCCATGTGTTTACATTTATTGGATTTTCATGCTATAATAATGACAGCTTGCTTTCCTATGACCAATAATGTTAGAATATGCCTCCATTTTGATTCTCGAGCTAACTACAAATTGATATTAGGCCTTAGCCGAACGTTACACATTTGAAACTGTTAGTATGCTGTTTTTCCCTTCTTTGCAGGTGTGTTATCAAGTCACTCGTTAGCTAGAGAAAGGCTTATTATTTTGTATCAGATTGATAGTGAGGCATAAAAACGAAAAGTTGGAAGGAGATGAGGAGAAATGACAATGAAAGGCGTCTCCTGTACCCAGCGTACCAGGAAGATGCAACTCTCAAGGACAAACAGGAAGATGCAACTCTCAAGGACGAACACATGTGTACTTAAATGTGTAGGGATGACATTTCAGGGGATTATGGCTCCCAGCAAATGCAGCCATGGGTACTGGCTCTGCACTGTTGGAGCAAGATAGGGATGTTCTGGGGCCTTCAATTGAGCTTTTAATTTATGTTCAATAGCAGTTGGAGCAGAGACTTAGAAGAGAGCAGATCTCTCTACCTTTCTGACTTTCGAGTGTGAATCTTCATGCTAAACACACTTTCGTCATCTCTGAACTTCTACTGAGGTTTAAATGATGCTGACACCTTCCTCTTTTCCCCTTTAGAAATCCCCTTTCTACTTTCTCAATTTAGTTAAGGCTGGTTTCTATGTGGAACATTCGGTTTGGATATTTTGCATTCTTCACATATTGATTATTTGCATTCTGTACTTCATAATACTTCAATTCAGAGTTCTTGAGGGCCTTAAAATTATTCCTGAAATGATATATGTCCTTAATCAAGGCCAATTATGCTGATTGTGATGAACTAATATTTTGAAAATAAACCTTTATGGTTTCATACCATCCTCTCTGTTGTCATTGTGGAACTGTAGTGGTTTCATTGTCATTTAAAGGAAATCTGAATGTAAGCTCTCCCTCAACGCTTCAAGTCGACTACCAAAGTTCCATTCGATCAGTGGGAAATACTGTTTGATGACTTTATAAGAGACTCAGGTTTAAAGATCCCTGCTCGATTAGTGGTTTCACGGGTATGCCCATGTACCACCAATGGAATGGCCCCTTGATGCAGAGTAATGCAAAGCACTTTGGGCTGCTTTGCGTTACTTTTAGGCAACTTTTCAGCAAAAGTAAATAAAAAAAGATTTGTGCAGGTTTGCAACACTTTTGTGACCCAAACCCAGCACAAAATGTTTGTTAATCTGGGGCTTATTTTTCTATGCATTTTCAAGGTAGAAAATGTGTTCTTATAAAACAATTTAGAATCTATTCCGGCCTGTACTCTTACTGAAAAATCCTCAAACTAATTGAATATGTGCTCAAACATCCAGTGCACCGTTTATTAAAAATGAAGAAGCTAAGAACACTATCTTCAAATGTGGAATCAATTTGTACTTGGTTGTGCAAAATTGGTTCCAAAACTAAAAAGTGGCAAAGAGAAATTGCATAAATAAGTAGCATATACATGTTGTACCTTGGCAGCTGTTGCTGGTTCCTCTGGTTTATATTTTGGGACTGTTGAGATAAGATTCATCTGGTAGTCAGGATTGTCACCTCTGGCTGGCTCAATGCACTCTCTAATGAGATGTTCTGAGGATTTCATAGCTTGCATCTTGAAAAATAGAAGAGTTAAATATTTAGATCTGTAGTAGGCACGTTTGCTTTCTAGTTACACCAAATACACAACTTTTGACTATAACTGAATCTATTAACACATTATATGTCTATAGGTGATTCATAATTGCCACTTCATCTCTCTTCTTTATCAGGGCTGATACATTATTTGAGTGAGCACAGGCTATGAAACAGTCAATGACGCTAGCCTTTTAGGTCTAAAATGGCATTTAGTTTTTACGTTTTGACTACATCATTCGACGGCAGTGGCATTTGCACATTTATACCTGGCATATTTAATTTACTTATAAGTCCCTTGTAGAGTGGTATACCATATACCGAGGGCCTGTAAATGAAATGTTACCAGTGGACCTGCAGCACTTATTGTGTCACCCTCTTAAGTAGTCCCTTATAACATGTCCCAGGTATGCCATTGCAGCCTGAATGTAGTTTTAAACTGCTAATTCAACTTGGCAATACAACCCCTTTGTTAAGCCTTAAGCTCCCTTTTATTGCATATAAGTGACACCTAAGGCAGGCCCTCTGTAGCCAGTAGGGCAGGGTGCATTGTAATTAAAAAGTTATACATGTACGTTTAAGTTTTATATGTCCTGGTAGTGAAAAGCTCCTAAATTAGTTTTGCAATACTGTGTATCTGACCTGTCCAATAGGATAATATTGGGGTTGCCTTATTACATTTAATATATGAGCCAAAGCAAGGGAGTCAGGAAATTCTATGCACTTCAAAGTGGAAACCTCTAGAAATGTCTTCCAACTTTAAAGGCAGTACTCGGTATAAAAATAGGACCCTCAGACCTGCACTTCAGTTCGCTTTCTGGACCTGCAGAAGGACTGTCCGAGCATTGCCTTCTGCTGTGCACTCTGCAAGGCTGCTTTGCTGTACCTGGAAGGATTGCATTGCTACCTGGAGGCTGCCTTGAACCCACAGAGCCCAGCCCTGTTGATTGAGCCCTGTATCTTCACCTAAACCCAGGACTACCAGAGTGACTCCAAGGGCTAGTTTGTAGGCCTCCTGTTCAGAGCCACAGGGACCCAAAAGGCTTCCACCATCTTGAGCCCACACCTGGACTCAGCCTAAGTGAGTCCTGAAAACTCAAGTGGTACCCTTCCAGTCCCAGAGCCTTGCTCGTAGTGCTAAAGGTGCCCAGATAGCCACAATCCAAAACTGAGGACTACGAACATTTTTGGATAAAAACTGCTCTTAGAACCAAATGGAGACCGGGACCAAACCGCTCGTCTATCTGCACAAGGTGCATCGCTGGTTGGCCTGACTTTGCTGCTGTTCCCCCTACAGCCTTCTCACAGTTGCAAATCCTGTTCAGCAGTTGCTCGCCTAAGTGGTATACAAGGCCCTGGAGCTGTCTTTGGCTACAGCATTCTGCCTTCTCCCGCTGGAGATTTTCGACTTCCAAAAAAGTGGTCCAAACATAAAAATCTTCACTGCGGCTTCTACCCAAGTCTCCCCGACGACAACGCTCCCTCCTCGGACACAGCCTGCAGCCTTGCTCCGCTGAACTTTACCTTCTCAGAAAATGTTATCAACATTTCTTATAAGTCCGAAGGTAAGTGCTGACCAGGCCCAATCCATGCTCTATTGCAGTCGCCATAATTTTAAACTTTGACCCTGTCACACGCAACTAGATGTCCGCGGTTGGTGCTTTCATCTTTTAGGCACTAGTTTTTACTGAAAGCTTTACAAATTCATAACTCTGGTTTAACTGATTATATTTTTGTCACTTTGGTGTCAAAAAATGTATTATAATTTTTCTAAATTGGTGTGGGATTTTTCTTGTATTGTGATTTTACTTTATCACTGTTTGTGTGCTGCATAAATGCTTTACATATTGCCTCTAAGTTAAGCCTGACTGCTTCTTGGGCCAACCTACCCGGGGTTAAGCATAAGTTAATTTAGTGACTTTTTGTGGTTTACCCTGCTAGGAATTGTGGCTGTTGTTTGACCAGGGCTCCCACCCCAGTCAACCAACAATCCAATTTCTCATATCCAACATAAAATGTCAAATACTCAGACCCTGAATCATTTTTGGTGTCTAGAACTGGACCATAAGAAGGGGAGGTTGAGACCCCATGATTGCCATCTGACAAGCAGCTAGACGGATTGTGTGACGAGGGGAAGTTCTGCATGACTTCTGTCTGTGACAAGGACTGGGGGACAAGGCCTGCTCGTTTCCTTCCTGAGTGAGGGGACATCACTTAGGGAATCCATTACCACCTGCCCTAGAGCAGCTGAGCCTGCCTGCTTGCCAATAACAGTGTGCCCTGTGAGGAAGAGGAGAGTGCTGGAGGAAGCAAGGTCCAGTGGGGAGCCCTGTCAGGTGAACACCCTGTGTGAGGAAATGGCTGCTGCACTGATCAAGTCATTACCCATGTGCAGGTGACCCCCCATATGCCAGGAGAGAGTTGCTGTGAAAATTGCCATGTGAAAGACTGTCGCGTGTAGTGACCCTGTATGCCAAGAGGTGCCCCTGTGGTGAAAAACTAGCATGCAGTAAGGGCTGAATCCTTGTGCTGTAGTGGTGCGATGACCCCGTAAACCAGGAGGGGCCACCGTTGATAACTTTGCAGTGATGGCCGCATTCTGTGGATAGTGAGCAGCAGTGACCCTGTGTGTCAGATGTGGTCAGTGGAAGCACCAAGAATTGCGATTTGTTCTACCACGTTGGAGAAGTGAGGACGCTGTGGGAGCACCATCACCCAAGGGTGGGACCCAGAACAGGATGGTCATAGCCACCCCTTGCATCAGGAGCGAGTGAACATTTACCCCGAAGGAGAAGCTGCAGGCATCCTCTGATCACAGCAGGAGCGAGAGAGCCTGCACCTGCTGAGTCTGCATACAGTTGTCTTACCTGGCTTGCACTAGCACTACTGCGAGAGCCCATGGACAGAGTGGACTCCAGGATCTTGTTTTGGGCCTGACAGCATGGGGGAACTTGCTGCTTATTTGAGAGTATGTGTGCTGGAACACTATTGACTTTAAATCAGTCTCGTAGTGGACTCTTGAGACCTGGACGGCTAGTAAGGCATACTCTGGATGTAATCAATAGTGAATAGGGAATAGCTACGATTGCTAACATGAAGAATGAGCGGGACAGGGATTCGTCAGAGAAACTCTGGAGCCCTGACCTCAGGGGAGGACGGTGTAAATTGTTTCTGAATGTCATATTCTTCCTTTGTGTGATTAGCATTAGAAATAAAATACTTCTTTTTTTCATAAAGTGTATATTTGCCTGGACAATGATTTATTGTTGCTGCTGCACACATTTTGAGTTGTGAGCCCGTGCTCACTAATCTCTATTCACACCCACCCTCCAGAGGGAGCCTAGGACTGATCGGTTTATGCATACAGTGAGAGTCAGATGGAGTACTTGGCCTAGTTGCTCAGGATCCACAGTAAATCCGGCTCCATGACATCAGAAGTAAAAGGCCTCAACCACCACTGTTGGGCCCAGTATCCCTTGTGTGCCTCGTGGCCGTATGAAAAGGATTTTGAAATATAAAAGCCAAGAAATGTTGAATATCAAAAAGAAGAAATGAATGCTAAGTATTCATACATATAAAACATACAGAAACGTACTATATTCATATCACTCTACTTTCCTCAAGTCCACTTTTCTTTTTACCACAAAAGAAAGCACAAAAAGAACTTAACATATATAACAACCACTGTGTGCACCCCACGTGATTTCTTATTTACTAAACAATGGATGGGTCGGTGTAACCAATATCTTTCTTTTTCAGTCTTTTTCAGCCTTGCTAGGTGTATGGACCTTGATCGGGTATCCCCAGGTGTCTTTGGAATAACCTATGGATATCTATCTTTTCTAAGGCACCTATACTCTCCTATGTTTATCCAACGCATTTCAATCTCTGTGGGGAGTGATGTTTCAAGAGACCTTTATCCTGACTGAAAAACTGTCGGGTATGCCAGTACATTCTTGATATTCTGGGTGCTCTTATGGAGTCTGGGCTGAAGATTTTCAGCCGCTAGAAAATTTTAAAAACAATCTGAAGATGTTTATGTTTCCATGCAGGGAACAGGGGCGGTGCGTCCATTGGGGGCGTTGGGGCGTTGCCCCACTAATCGTTCTACTTCTGACGCTAATTGCAGCAATCAGGACTCCTGATTGGAATTAGCCTCAGAAGTAGAACACGGACGCTGAAGGGGTGGGGCTGTGGCAGCACTGTCACGGTTGAGTGACAGCGCAATAGTGCGCATGTCGTTTTGGGCTGATCATTTTTACGATCAGCCCGAACATGCGCACTAGCCTTCCCCTTAAGAGACCGAGGGTTGCTTCATGCGCAGCCCCCGGTCTCCTAATGGGCAGGGAGTATCCCTGCCCTCAGACAATCCTGGTGCTGCTGGCAGTGCTAGGATTGGCCGAGGGCGAGAGGGGTTGCCACTTGCCAGCCACTCACACAGAAGACGTGAGATTGAGAAGGCGCTAACGGCAATGCACCGGACCCCGGCCCAGGAGCAGACAGCAGAGGCGGCGCGGACCCACCCGGCGGTCAGGTAAGTTTAAGGTTTTTTTTTACTTTATTTTTAACCCCGCGACCCCCCCCAGTATTGCGAGCCGCGACTGTTTGTGTGCGTTTTCTTTGTCTACATCTACTAGTGTGCTGTGAACACGTGCCATCTGAATTTTGCATGTGCGTGGCTGTCCTATTCCCCACGTGTCCAAGTCATCAAGCTATCTGCCTGCCTGTTTAACATATAGAAATCCAAGATACCATGCCGAGTCACAGAATCAGGTGCAAATGTGCTACTGTAGCAGGTCTGTGGCAGGCCTAGTTGAATAAAAAGAGCAGAGCAGGTTGGCTATGCTTAGTAGTGATGGCACTGAGCAATTACCCGTGTCAGTGTTTTATTATTGCTGCCTGACACTACAGCTATCACTATTTTCACCTAACAAGAGGACGTTCTGCCAAACTGGCGGATTGTCTCTGAGTAGATCGGGTCATAGGGGCAGGTTTGTTGGTATTATAAATAGGGGCGCCCTGTTAAAATGAGTGAGCGTTGGCAAACTTACAAACGGGAATTTATTCTCAAAGTGTCTGCAGATAATTGCTCCCCCTGAAAATATTTGGAGATTTACCTGAGTCGTGGGCATGAGTACACGCATTTCAGGGTGGAAGTTGCTGGGGTAAAAATAATGGGGGTGCGCTGAGAAGGGTTTGTCCACACAAAAAAATATTTTAACTGCAGAAAAACAAAAACAAAAATCAGATAGTGAAAATGCGCTTTAGACTTTAATTTCTGCGTATGGTAAAGGACACCTGCACATTGTTATGCATGTAAAATGGACACATATGTTAAGTACGCTTCTTAATATCCAGGGACCTTCCTAGAATTCTTTATAATTTCCATGAAAGACATACATGTACACGCATGGGTTGGGTGTAAGCAAACGTGAGTACATCGCCAACAGTCAACCCTGGGGTTTTCCGAATAGGGTTCAATGTTTTTGAATCTCGTCCTGTGGGTGTTAAAACAGGGATTCCACCCTCCCCCCCCCCCGCCGCAAAAAATGAATCTTGATTCACAGGGTAGGAAAAGGAGCCTCCCCCAATAATTGGCACTAGGCTGTCCACAAATACGTTTCCTGTAGAGAAAGAAATGCACCAGAACAGCCTCTTTTTAGTAAGCCAGATTTTGAATGAGATCCTCGGATACTGTGTTCGTATTGGTTGCCATTCTTGTAAAACGGAGAGCACTGTATGATGGACAAGAAGAAAGCAAGTCACAGCGCCTGCGATCTCAGCTGTTTTTCGTCCTGGAAGAGAGCGCTTTAGCTGTCTGATAGAGGCCAAGCACCCCTCAGCGAGGGCCGACTAGAACGAGCATTCTCGACACGTAGTTGCGCAGGAACCATATTATCCCAAATAACTCGGCGGGTTTCTTTTTTTGTTTGTTTTTGATTTGTGCAGCTGTTTGTTGACTTGGGAAAATGAAACCTTTTCGGCATTCGAGACCGCTGTTGTTAGGGAGCATACTTAAAAGAGGTATCCTTCTTACACAGATGCCCTTAAAACACGCTCCTGTTTCCTCTTACCCTAGTATCCTGTTCATTACAGAATGAAACAGTGCGGATTGCGTTTCGTTCCTGATTGTAATAGTACGAGGACCTCTTCGTTACTGAATTAAACAATGCAGATTCATTGATATCATTAAATAGAACACATTTTGTTTCATTACTTATTACATGATGACACATTTCTTTCCACTACACAGTAAAACGATGATCTTTCCTCTCTTTAATGCTTAACATAGTTCAATTTCTGGGGCACGGTGGTCCAGTCTCTTTATAGCACTGAAACAAGCATGTACTCTTCTGTACTTTTAAAGCGGTATACGTTGGTTTAAGCACCGTTTTATTCAGCACTGTTCTTTACCTTAAGCAATATAAATGAATATTCATTTGTTTCACTAAGCACTGAAAACGAATCTGCAGTTAAGTATTCTGTTACAAAATGAAGCACTGTAAATTACTATTATTGACTAGAACAGTCTGTGTTTCTCTTTATTACTATATAAAGAGTGCACATTCCATTCTATTACTTAATAAAACAGTGTCCATTCATTTGTTTTATGAAACACAACTGTGTGCACACGTTCCATTTCCGGAGCATAACCATGTCTGTTTCCTTTCTATCACTGGATTACACAGTCCAGGTTCCTTTTCACTGTTGAGGAAAACAGTGCGCACTCCTCTCCAATATTAAACAGACCAGAGTCTGTTCCTTTTCTTTGCAGAGTCCGACAGTGCACTTCCTGGCCTTGACACCTGACCACAGGGTGGAATGGGTCCTGTAAGCCACTCCCAGCTTGTGTCTGATTCCAGTAACCTCATGAACACGGTCCATGATTTTGTGGAAATGTGTGTCAAGAGGGTACACTGATGTCAAAATATTTGCAAGGCAAAAGTAAGAGAAATTAAGGTGCTTATATTTGAGGGAGTGCAGTGCATGTTGGGGGCGGTGAAGTGACAGCGATGTGAGGAAGGGCATTCGGGGAAGAGTGAAAAGAGGATGCTGAAGAGGAAAGAGAGGGGTTGAAGATGTGCAGATGGACAAGATATGCAGAGAAAAAGAGGATATATATCTAACATAAAGCAAACATAATTGAAGGCCAAAACTCCTTCCACAGGCCTCAATCCTATTTAATTCACAGACTCACTATTTCAGAATTTAAACATTTTCAATGTTAATTATTTATAAGAAATCATTGTTGTTACTCATTTATCTTAAACAGCTAACACCCAGTGACAAAGCCAATCATACTGACAGGCTTTAGGCGTATGTCAGTTGCTGTGCCATTTATCTGGATAAAATTACATCTCAGAGGGAAACCAAAATACCGGTCTGATGGCACACTATGGGAATCACAGAAATGTATTTGGCATGTTCCTTTATAGGGAGCACCCACTTTTTTCATCTCACTTAAAGACCTGTCTGCACATATTTCTATATGACTGGTTACAGCCAGCAGCTGTGGGTGCTTCCGAAGTCTGGTTAGAGCATATGTTTCCAAAGTTAATGCTGCATGCAGTGCAAGACACTGGGCAAGCTAAGCATACATTTTAAAGGGCTAAAGTTGTCATGCAGAACAATTTACATATTACAGTAACGGTTGAACAAATTAATGCAAGAAGATACGGGGCAGTTTTTAATGTGTTTAATATTTCAAGACTATACGTTCCCACTGCTTAATTCATTTGCTTTAAAATGCACCATTTGCCAATCTTTTTTAAATTTCTTTCTCAGGCGAGGGACTCTCCCTAGACCCCAGGTTTGTCCATTGAACTTGTTCACATCACTAACTAGTGTTTTCTATTGGAAAGGGTAGAGCCAAAGCAGTCTTGCTTAGTACCCTAACCCTCTTCAGAAGTCAGACTTGCTTGGCAACCCAGAAATTCTCTGAAATAATGATTGTTTTCTTTTATGAATGCCTAGAACTACTGAATTTTTAGTCCATTTATCACAGATATAGTGCTGAAAATCGCACCAAAAAGATGCCAATTTTTTTAAAATTTCTTCACGGGGGGAGAACCCCCCACAAACCCCCCTTATTGCTCGCATGTGTTGATTCGCTCTGCATACGCCCCACCTGTTTAAAATTCCACCAGCCGCCACTGGCAGGGAAATCTGAGTTCGGGAGCCTGTAGCTTTTTTGGGCTTCCTTACTATGGGATCATTAGGGGGGGGGGGGTTACTTCTTTTGGTGGTTTGTTTCTTCGAGTAGTGATTCTGGTGCTCATTAGGCAAATGGACAAAGATTTCACCCAGCAGCCTTCCCCTGAGGAATCTCCTTTTTAAATTTTATGTGTCCCATGCGGCGCTTGTAGCCCCAATTTAGCATCCTATTTGGATTAGGATGACATTTCCCACCATGGGGAACAATTGCACCAGAGAATTCTCAGTTTTATTTGTTAAAAAATAACTGCTCCTTTGACTCTGTGCTGCAACTATAAAACAGGGCAGTTGCAAAGACAAAGTGTTCCCTCATCTGCATGGGCATATGCACCCATGCAGAAGATAGCGGCCACTAGGAAATGCTATGTTTCAGATAGGATAGCACAAGCTTCTGTAGCCCCTTTCGGAATTACCAAATTGTCCTGGCACAAAGAATTCAGGTGCAACCCAAAGGACACTTTGTATAGAAAACCACAGGGATCGCTAAGTTAATACACAGTCTATGCCACAGTTGTGGGCTAACTGGTGTCTCAAGCAGTTGATGAGCTGGAGCAGTGCTATTTTAACTTATTAGACAGTGGTTAATGGTTGCTTGTCTGAGGAGTTTCAACTTATGTGCTGTTTTAGACTGGAGAAGTAGCAGCATTTGTCAACACATCCAAAGAGAAAACAGAACGTAACACAACAGTATGCACAAAGAAACATAACAACACAGCTAAATTATAACAGGGCACATCACAAAACAAACAGTTAAAACAGAATGCAACACAGAACAACATGAACTCATATTGCAACAATGCAGCACAATTAAAGAGCAGTACAAAAAAACAGAACACACCACCACCACAACTAAATGTAACACAACACATATGCACTAATGTTCTTGACACAGAATACCACCTCCAGGATCATGTTTTCATAAAACGGAGGTAAAAGGTGTTTGGAGTAAGAATTGCATTAACTTACAAATAAGACCACAAAATAGTACCAGTCAAAAATGTTTTGTGATCAGGCACCTTATCTGGTTGTGTAAATAGTTAGATGTAGGTGATTGCACTTCTGTCCCGTGGCTCCTGAATGTAGAATCATATTTTACTTGTAATGTGCTTAGTGAGTGAATAGTTTCTGCTTATTAGAACTTATTTTATTTGCAACATGAAAGAACGATACCACCTTAAGGATTAGAAGCTGCTGTTTTCTGACCAATAGATAGCCCACCAACTGGTCATTCTCAATTGACTCCGGGCTTTTGAGTATCTCCATGAGCTTTTTGTTTCTCACTTTCTCATAGTATGAGCAGGATTGCAGGATACAATATAATGTTTCAAATAAAGGATACAGCATTTCATGAACGTTAATTGTTCTCTCATTCAGTTCCATGATATTGGCTCTTGCCATCATGAATGAACTTCTCTGCTCCTGTCTTTCTCAGATAACTTGATATGGTTGGGGACTGCTGTCTTTTTGAAAAATCCCTTTCCATGTAATGATGGACAGGGCAGAAAGACAATCATTTAGAATTTGGTGGAGCAAGAGCCCCCGTAAATTGGTGAAGGTCCCTCCTTCCCCAACTCAGATTTCATCTGCCTCATTTAGAGGTAAGCAAAGCACAGGGCTTTCACCTGTGGAGACAAAGCTGACTATGCCACTAGATATCTCTTGAACTTGCAACCTGTCTGCCACTAGGATGCCAGGTCAGGGTGATGGTCACCAATACTATTTAATGTTGATGACCATCACTAGATGCCCGGTTCTGGAACCACCATGCAAAGGGGTGTAGAGGATGGAAATCCATCAGCACCCCCTCAACTGTAGGGAAAAGACTCCCTACATTTCAGGGCACCGATTGTTTGCTTTGAACAAACAAATTCAACCCCTGATTTGGAACTCTGTTTGTGTGAAACACACAAAAATGCTGAGTAACACAGCACCCACTCCACATCATACTAGAGGAATAAGAAAATGAGTTGCCTGATTTTCTTCATAAATTCAGTGATGCTTTCATATAAACACAAGTTGTAAGCAATGCATTCTTATGTAGAACAAGTCTATTGTTGAAAAGATGCATTTGCACATTATAACAATCATTTCGGATAATCTGGAGAATCAGGCTTGTCATATTAAAGAAGCTTCTCTAGTTGTTACCTCTTCCTACGAGAAGATCTCATCAAGACAGGGTAATCAGATCCCTTCTTCTAATCGCATTGCTTTTAATGAAAATCATGTTCTGATCCCGGCTACAATGCTTTTTTTGCCAGCATCTTACAAGGTGCTTAGAAATATGGGTACATCTAATGACAGAGTTAGGAGCTTGAATCAATCAAAGCGGATTCAAAGCGGATTTATAGAGCATTACTTATCACCCGTGAGGGTATCCAGGCGCGGGGGGGGAGGTGCAGCTCTGGGCTATCTTTTGAATAGCCATTTTTTTCAGTTTCTTCCTGAACTCCTAAGGGGTTCGGACTGTTCAGAGATGGAGGATGTTCCAGTGATTAGCAGCCAAGTAGGAGAAGGCTCAGCCACAGCTTCTGCTTCTGAGGATGTGCGGAGTGTGGGCAAAATAGAGGGACACGGAGCGTAGTTGTCTGATGGGTTGGTGGAAGTTTACTCTGTGGTTGAGGTAGGTTGGGCCGGTGTTGTGGAGGGCTCTGTAGGTGTGAGTGAGGAGCTTGAACTGGCATTGTTTGTTAATGGGGAACCACTAGGCAGTGCTTTGAGTTGGGGTGCTAGGTGGGCTCTCCTAGGGAGGTCGAGAACGAGCTTTGCTGCTGCGTACTGAATGGTCTGGAGCCTGTTTAGCATTTGGGTAGTGATCCCCACATATAGGGTGTTGCCATAGTCCAGGCAGCTGGTGAAGAGGACTTGGGTGATGGTGTTTTCCGCGTCAGGGGGGAGCCATTTGAACATTTTCTTCAGCATGCTGAGGATGTGGAAGAATGCCAACGAGATGCCATTCACCTGTTTTCTCATTGTGAGCTTGCTGTTGAGTATGATGCCTAGGTTTTAAGCATGTTCTGTGGTTGTGGGAGGGCCGAGTTCGGCTGGCCACCAAGTGTCATTCCAGGGGGAGGTGCTGCCTCCGCAGATGAGCACCTCGGTTTTGCCCGTGTTAAGATTGCGGCACTTGCTCTGTATCCAACTGGCGACGTTGGTCATGCAACTGTGGAAGTTAGCTTTGGTGCTGAAGGGGTCTGAGGAGCGGGACAGGATGAGTTGAGTGTCATCTGCGTAGGATATGATGTTCATGTTGTGAGATATGACCAGGGAGGCTGGGGGGAGCCATATAGGTTTTGAAGAGAGTTGGACTTAGGAATGATCCTTAAGGGATGCCGCAGATGATGTCTTTGGGCGCCAAGGAGTATGGTGGGAGGCGGATGCTCTGGGTTCTTCCTGTGAGAAAGGAAGCAATCCTCTTGAGGGCTTTCTCTTGGATACCCATCTGATGGAGACTATGTAGGAGGGTGTAGTGAGATATGGTGTTGAATGCTGTGGAGAGGTCGAGGAGGATAAGAGCAGCGGTCTCTTCCTTGTCCATGAGGGCTCTTATATCATCAGTGGTTGCTCTGAGGGCTGTTTCCATACTGTGGTTAGTGCGGAATCCTGATTGAGAGGGGTCCAGGAGTTTGTTGATTTCCAGATGGTTGGTATGTTGGATGTTTATTGCTTTTCCAGGACTTTGGCTGGAGAGGGGAGTAGGAAGATTAGTTGGTAGTTCTTGAGGTTTTCAGGGTTTGCAGAAGGGTTTTTTAGAAGCGGTTTGACCTCCGCTTGCTTCCAGGCTGCTGGGAGATATGCTGAAGAGATGGCAGTGTTGAGGATGTTAGTGAGCTCCTGGCTGATGGAGTTAATTCCTTTGTTGAACATATGGTGGGGGCAGGGTCTTTGGGTGCTCCTGAGTGTATGGAGCTCTTGATGGTGGTGGTGGTCTGTGTTACGAGGGTGTTCCATACAGTGACAGTTGCTGTGTTATGGTCTTTGTTGGTGGGGAGGGTATTGATGCTGCCTACGGGTGGTTGGGGGTCAAAGCGTTCGTAGATGGTAGGGATTTTGTTGTGGAAAACTCTGCGTGGGAGTCACAGAGATCCTGGGAGGGGGTGATGGGGTTCTCTGTAGCTGTGGGGTTGGAGAACTCCTTGACGATGCAGAAGAGTTCCTTACTGCGGTTGGAGCTGGCTTTGAGGTGGGTGTTGAGGGTGTCTTTCTTAATGTTTTTTAGTTGAGTGTGATAGTTGCTTAATGCCAGTTTTAATCTCTCTTTGTTGGAGGGGGTCTTGCTGGCACGCCAGATCCTTCTAATTTCTTGCAATTTCGTTCGGTGTTTAGGAGTTTTTCTGTTGAACCAGTAGACATGGTGGGGGGGTCTGATATGTTTGGAGGGTTTGAGGGGTGCAACTTTGTCAGCGCAGTTGGTAATCCGAGTGTTGACGTTTTTGATGGCCTCATCTGGATTGGGGGAGGAGTGTGGTGGTGATGTGTTGAGGGTGTGAATCTAGAGGTCTTATGTAACCTTTTTCCAGCTTCTGTAGGGGGAGCTGGAATGGTTTTTTGGAGGGATGGTCGTGGAGGAGATGTAGAAGTGTACTATCGAGTGGTCAAACCAGGTAACTTTGCTGGCATAGCAGTACCTGATTCTGTTGCTGCCGGGACAAATGGGGTCAAGTGTGTGTCCTGCGATGTGCCTGGGGTCTGTAACTAGCTGGGAGAGTCCGAGGATGTCCATGATTTCAAAGAGGTTGGAGAGTTGGCACCAGCGGGGTCTTCCAGCTGGAAGTTGAGGTCCCCTAGGAAGAGGAAGTCTTTGGAGTGGATGGCTAGGGGGTGATGAAGTCTGAGATGGCCTCACAGAAGCCAGGCCCGGGGACAGAGGGGGCTGTAGGCCAGGATGCCTTCTGAGAGTAGTTTTGCCATTGGTGTTAATCTGGAAATGTAGGTGTTGCATGATGGGGGTGGGGCATCCGTGGTGGATGTGCAGTTGATTCACTCTTTGTGGATGATGGCTATTCCACCACTTGTTGGTGCAGTCACAGTGGATTATCTTGTATCCGCGGGGTATGGCGGAGGTAATGACGGAAGCTGATGCCTAGTGGAGCCATGTCTTGGTGAGAAAGATGATGTCCAGCATGAGAGGAGGATGGTGCCCTAGATTTCACTGGCATGATTGTGGAGTGAGCGGGTGTTGATTAGTAGGCAGTGGAGTTGGTTCACATTGGTGATGGTTGTAGGGTATTTTGGGGTGGAGGTTTCTGTGTTGCAGTAGATGCGGGCAGTGTCGGCAGGTGAAAGGTCCTACTGTGTCTCGTGGGGATGAGCGGTAGCAGTTGTTGTTGCATGGCCCTAGGTTGAGGGCTCAGAGCTGCGAACCATTTGTCTAAGCTGTTTATTATTTTCACAGATCTTTTGCCTTCATTCGAGGGGGACTATATCTTGAACAGACATAATATTTTAAAATTGTTATACAACATTTATGAACTTAGGCTCATTTCTTCAGAGACATAGATTGTGTACAAATTTCTGTGAGGTGCATAAATTGTCAGGTTCATTGAGAATCTATTGTAATTTATTTTTCAAATACAGTTGTGGAACAAATCTTAAAATTTAGGGAAGCGTTTTATAAAATGGTATTGACTTAGTGGTAGATTATAACCTGATCCAACACAGCAAAAGATATTGACAAAAGGCCTATGGCTCATTTTGTTTTACAATTACATATTAAAAAAGAGGCTGTCAACGTAATAGTTTCTCATCAACATGGCCATAGAGAGATTTATGAAAAGTCCCTTACAACGTCTCGCAGAAGAGTAGGAGCTGGGGCTCCTTGGTCCTGGCTCTCTAAGATTCTAAACTCAGTTTGATGTTAGGATTATCACGTGGTCACTATGTAGTTGGAATATTGCTGGCCTGAAGAATTTGTTGGCTTTCTGAATTTTATTTCTCTTTTAGATTCATGCATGGTTGTTTGTTTGCGGGAAACATGGTCTTGTAGAGAGTTTGAAATGAAAAATGTTAAGGTCTTTTCAGTTCCAGCAATTTACTCACTAAAGGGGCATGCTAAAGGCAGCTTTGTACCTATTGAAATCAGCTATGGGATGGCAATCTACTAGATTGACTTTCTTCCTGAATTTAGCAATTATGGTCTATTGTTCTGTTATAGATATTCAAGATTGTCTAGCCATTCTTCTAATTGTAGGGGACTTTAATACCAAAATCTCCTCTTCTATTTATCGGAAGCATAACTTTTCTGACCTTGACTCACTTTGGGATTTTGCAGATCCAGTACTTCCAAATGGAAGGAGTGACAAGCGGGCCCCTCTTTTACTTGATTGGACACTGGAATTTAAACATAGCACTAATCATTGGCAGGCTCAACGACCACCCCTTCGATGATTTTTCATGGCAGCATGGAACCCATAAGTCCTTATCAGATTACACTTATAAATCATTACTTGGACTCTAAATTACTATTTAGTATTACATTAGGTTCCAATTTTTAGAGTGACTGTTAATATTTAAAAAGTTGATGTTGATATATGCAATGATACAAGTATATACAAAAATGAGATTGCATCACTGTTGTCAAAATCACCCGATACGACATCTCCATCAACCCGAATCAGAAATACATGGTCAGACAGGCCTTGCGACCTAGGCCTAAGGCAACTTTTGACAGATCACAGATGAGGCGGTACGTAACCAGCAGAACAACTGCACGAACAGGAAAAACCCTGATCAGTCCCACAGATAGGCAGCGACAATCACAATGGTCTGGGGAGATTGGCCCCAATAAAGCACACATGGCCGGAGGGGTGCGCATGTTCCCAAAACACCCTAAAGTGAGATTCCACATAAAGTTAGGAATACTCAGCCAATCAGGAGACAGCACACACAGTAACCACGCAATGTCGAGACCTACCTGCATTTGTTACCTGCATTTGTTATCAGGTGGGAGTAATTTATGACTTCATGACTAGGCCCACATTCCTCTTCCTAAAAAGGATCTCTGAATTGTTTTATGATGCTCCAAGAAATCTATATAATGGCGCTCAGATCGATTGCACTTTGAGACAGTCCTCAGACCCCAACTCTGTAACTGTTCTCTTGGCCGAAGGGTTTGATTAAACTAACTGTTTCTGTTTTGCCAAACGCCTCTTGTCTTTTGTTTTTTCAAGGTAAATACACATTCAAGCAACATATCCATCGTCAGCTAACCACTGGTCTCAGGTTGTCGAATGATTTTCTAAAACCAGGCTCTTGTGGTATTAGGATCCTAAGATCCTGTTTAATTAGGATTTATGTGATTGACCCAGTTATGAACGAGAAGTCAAGGTCGACCATTCAATTCCTATCAACTCCTCTCTAGGAAATGTTAACATCTCTTCCTTTTGAGAATCTAGTTTGAGAAATGTATTAAGTGCTGCCCAAACCTAGGGGTGTGGTCAAGATGGCGGCCGCATCAGACACTCTCTAAAGTGCTCCATGCCAGGCCCATGCAATATCCTGCTTTTATCCTCTCCATCCACCACAGAGACTTTCCAAAATGCAGATCCAGCTCTCAATACTGTGAGGAGTGCAACTGGGAGTCCTCCCTTCCTGTCTTCACAGCACCCACACACTAATCGCTAGGAATACCATACACTGTTGAGGAACCCCGTGCCATTGTGAAAGGAATGAGTTGGTTTTTGTTGAGCACCCCGTGCCTGGCCTGCGTGTACCCTGACTACGCTGAGCTCTATTGTCAAGCATGCCTGCCCTGCTGCAGCCCCCATTGTTTGTCCGACAGCGCTGCACCATCTACCCTACAACCTCCTCATCCTTTACTGCCCTGAAGGGGACCGACACATGGTTGATCCTGCCTGAACTGTGTGAATTTATCAGTGACTTTGTCTCAAGTGCTGGCAGTTTCTTGGGCCTTCAAAGCATGAACCTCTTGTTTGAGACTCACGCTCTATTGAATTGTGCCCTGCCCTATCTCGCTGACTTGGATGCGTTTGGGGCACCTAAATTGACTGTTGCACTGAGTGTCCTGCCTATTGCCCTGAACCTACACGCCTGCTGTCCGTGATTCCAACAGCCATCTCTGGAGGGTTGACCACCTGGCTCATTTCGACCTTAATCTTCTCAACAGGGATACATCTGGCATTCCCGGTGGTGTCCTGGTGTGTGATCTGGACCGAAGGATCGGGCTGAGTACCTTCTGGTACTACTATAGGACACCTGTTGAACATGCTGCCCCTTGGCTGCCCCCGGGATCTCCTGGGCAGGTGCAAGATGATGGGGAAGCCCAAACCCACTAAATCATTGACCACTGTCAACATCGTCAAATTCTTCACATACACCTACGGACAGGACTCTGGACAACCTTACCCACCTTGAAGTGACCCTTCAGACTCATTCTGCTCAGTTTGACTAGGTGCTCCAGGCCATCATGGACATTAAAACCTCCCTGGAGGCCCGCATAGACACTGTTTTTCTCGACGTAAACCTGCTGGCGGCCGACCACCGCAAGCTAGTGTAGAGTGGAAAAAGCAGAGTCTACCCTGGAAACTGTGAGGCAGACAAAGCAGGATCTACAGGAGTGGCTGAAATGCATGGAAGAGGAGGTTGCTAATCTACACCGCAGAGGGAGGACGTAGAGGGGCAGTCTAGGTGCAACAATATTCACTTGATGGGCATCTCCGAGCGCATGGAAGGCACTAGCATGGAACTATTCTTGGAAGACTGGCTAGTGAAATCAATCCTGGTTGGCAAGGCGCTAAATTTCTTCTCTATTGAACGGGCACATCGGACGCCGGTCTGGCCTCCTCACCCCAGCACACCTCCAGAGCCCATCATAGCTCGATCCCTCAATTATCAAGATCACGACCTGATGTTGCAATGATTTTGCAATAAGGGCCCCTGGCATTATGAGAATGCAAAGATCACGGTGTATCCTGATTTTACCATAGAAGTACAGTGTTGCCGGGGCTCTTATACTAAAGTCAAATAACATCTTCGAGAACTGGAATTCAAGTATGCTCTATTGTTTCCAGCGAAGCTTAGAGTGATTGATGGCAACACTACTCACATATTCCATTCACCTGAGGATATATGGACTTGGTTCCATGCCAAAGATTTGGTGTGCACTGCACCCAACGACTTGGGTGCAACAAACTGGCTGGTGCTCAAATCATATCGGTACAAATGTAGATCACTTAAGACAAAACCAACAAAGGATCAGGCTGCAGCAGAGCAGGCTCGAGCGGTGTCGGAGGTCATAGCACAATTCAAAGTCCGGATGGGACTCAGGTGGCTTGCTATCATCGACTGCCATGGTTCTTCCGGCCCGAAGGTCCCTCCACGATTGGCGGAGGACCTTTGAGACTGGTCCTCATACACCTGTGATGGTCGACCTTGCACAGTAGGATCTCTTCTGAGTTGGTCACCCCCGGCAGGCAAGTAGTACTGTCCAGGAGGTTGGATGGCATACCTTCTGTTGTGGGCCTATGCCATGGACACATTTAACACTGACAATCTCATAAAGCTGTTGAGTCTAGGCCTCAACTGTTTTGCCATGCTCCATCAGTGTTCCTATGTGGACTTAAACAATTGTTTTTCATTTTCATGTTGTTTTTGTTTCACAGTTGGGTATTTTTGGACGCGCTCTGATAGGGCATCTGTCCTGGGGGCAACAAGATAGCCTGGTTATTTTTTGGGAATGCTCACAGAACTGCTCTGGTATTGCTCATAATTGACATAATTGCTCACGCGCACGCTTTTCGGGGTCACCGATCCACATGGGGGAGGGTCTCACTTGGAGTGACTGGATACCAGCTGGGTGTGTGTGGGGCCCCCACATCCTTCAGTGCTGACTTTTCCCCCAAACTCCATGGCAGTGGGGACACCTGACACTCATATCCCGCAGTATCATGTCCTTACCTGGAACGTGCGAGGTATGGCCACCCCAACCAAGCGGTATCGCATATATGCGCACCTTAAACAGCAACACGTACAGAGTTGCGCAGGGTTTGCGTGCAGTGTAGAGGCAGGTGTATGGCACAACCACATCAAACCTACACCTATGGGGTTCTTTTTTGGATCTCCCCAGGAATGGAGCTCCTCTCACACTGGTAGCGATCTATGCCCCAGTACTAACCAGACAGGATTCTTAGATATGCTCACGTTGGTGATCTTTGGGGGCGCGTTGTCTCCTGGACTGTGGGGAGGCGACTTTAACTGTGTGCCAGATGTGAGTCTTGATCGATGCACTCCCCAATGCACACAGCTGGCAGTAAGCACCCGATGCAGTACTTTGGTCGCTGGCTCACACATATCCACCTACATGATGCTTGGTGACTGGCGCACACAAGGGAGCATGAGTACTCCTTCTACTCTCAGGTGGACGATGCATACACTACCATTTACCTCTTCCTACTCAATGATCAGCTTGGCGCTCAGTCGGCCCAAGTGGAATCCTTAGTGTGCACTCTATCGGATCACTGGCCCCTTTTGCTAACCTTGTGCTGGGGCCGAGCAAGACCTACCATACCCACCTGGCATCTGCAGGTCAAGGCTCTCTCTGATCCTCCGTTTCGCACGGATCTGGCACAATGCATTGAGGATACTATTGAATGGGATGCGCATAAAGTGGTAGTGTGAGGCCACTGTTTGGTGGCCCCATGGGGGATACGCTGACATTTGCTGGAGGAGCTCTCAGCTCCCAATCGCAACCTCTGGCCCTTGGAGGTGCAGGTTGCCTGTCTGGTGGCCCTGGTTGAGCAAGTTCAGTAGTTGCACAAGTAGCGTAATGAGACTGAAGCGCTTTTGAGCAGACATGACTATAAGAAATTAATTGCCCGCAGCACGTTGAGGGGTACTTAACGTGGTGTGGCTTGCCCATGAGGAGCAACAGCATGCCCCTATTGGTGCACTTTCTCGGGCAGATGGTGTGCTGGTCAGCTCGCAGTTGGCCATCAACGAGGTCTTCTGGGATTACTACCAGGAGTTATACACAGCGCCTGCTCCTCCAGCCCCTGAGCATGCCTGTGAGTTCTTGCATGGCTTACAGCTGGTACTGTTGAATATGCTGCAGAGGAATGAATTGGGCGAGCCCCTACAACTGATGGAGATACAAGCATCTATCTCCCAGATTGCCCGCAATAAGACCCTGGGCATCGACGGTCTACTAATTGAGTATTTCTCCACTTCCACTACTCAGACCACTCAATGCTTGATCGAAATGTTCAATGAAGCTAAGGTTCAGGGGCATCTCCTGGACTCGCTTGGAGAGGCCCTGATCGTGGTTCTTCCTAAGCCAGGCAGGAACCCACTCGACGTTTGCTCCTACTGCCCCCTTTCCTTGCTCAACGTAGTTTGCAAGATCCTGGGCAGGATATTAGTAAATCAACTGCTCCCTATAATTCATTCGCTCATCCATGCCGGTCAATCCGGCTTCAGCCGGCAGCACATTTCTTAACATTCGCCAGCCACTATGCCTTCTGTATCCCACCCCAGCAGACACGGCTGAGCATGTTGCAGTGCCACTGGACATAGAGAAGGCGTTTGACACCCTGAGCTGGGACTCTCTTCTCTCTACTCTCAACAGCATGGGGTTTGGACCGGGCTTTCTGGGTTGGGTCCACACACTCTGCACCGACCCATCAGCACGAGTGAAGACTAGGCCTGGGAGGAAACCTACGCTACGCTCGCGTAGTTTGCGTAGTTTGCGCAACTACGCGCTACGCGAATTGCACGTAGCACAGTGCAAAAACGCGTAGCGGGCCTTTGCTTGCTCGCGGTCCTCAACGTCAAGTTGGCGACCGCGAGCGAGCAAAATGACATCCCGGAGAGACTTTTCCTCGTTCGCGATCAGCAACATCAAGTTGCCGATCGCGAGCGTGGAAAATAAACCTCCCGCGAGATTCTCAACACGGGAGGTCAGGTTTCTCATTGCGAGTGGTCGCGTATGCTCGCGACCACTCGCGATGAGAAACAACCAGTCCGCGTTGAGAAAACTGCAGCTCGAGTACAAATCTACTCGAGCGGCAGAAAACGACCGCTTGCACTGTGCAAGATGCCGTTTGCAATGATTGCACAGTGCGGACAAGCATCCGGCACTGTGTAATCATTGCGAACAGCATTTCCTACCGCACTACGCAGTTCGCATAGTGCTACGCGTAGCTCGCGTAGTGCGAAGTGCACTTTGCGTAGCTACGCGTAGCGCTACTACGCGAACTACGCCCAGGGTTAGTGAAGACCAGTAAGACGATCTCCGACAGTTTTAGCATTAGAAGGGGCACTAGACAGGGCTGCCCCTACTCTACTCTCATCTTTGCCCTGGCCATGGAACCTCTGGCTTGTCATCTTCGACAGCGGGCAATAGACTGTGGCATCCCAGAACGAGGTATGCACCACATTATGTCACTATTCTATCTGCGTGACGTTGGGGACGCTCTTCCATGCCTCATGCGCATATTAGCTGCATTTGGCGACATATCCGTCCTACAAGTGAATTGGCCCAAATCCTGCCTGTTTCAGCTAGCACCTAAACCAGGCCCACACCGGGTGGATCCCTTGGAGGCCCATCTACAGTGGTGTTACGACACCTTCAAATATTAAGGTGTACAGATTTATCCTAATAAGAAGGACCATTGATAAAGCGATCAGTTATATTCACTACTCCCTGCCCTTCTGGCGGTCTCCGCCTTTATCTTCACTAGACCGAGTGGCAATTGCTAAAATGTTGGTCTTGCCTTACCTGCTCTACTTCTTCTGGCCCGCCTCCCTATTGTGATCCTATGGAGTTTCTTCCATGGGCTCAATGGTTTGCTGCTCGAACTGATATGGAGTGCGGGTATGCGCCGAGCCGCACTGCTCATGCTACAGCACCCGCTGTCAGAGGGTGGTCTTAGGGGGAACCTAATTTTGAACTTTACTATGCGGCGGCACAACTACAATGGCCATTGGCATGGGTACATGTGCTGAAAAGCCCTGAATCACCGCACATTCACGAGGTGTTAAGTGGTGTAAGCACCTATACATGGCCATCTGGGAGCTACCACAGATACGTAGTGTGGTCAGCGCGCTGACATTACCCCATGGAGGAATGCTGAGATGGAGCACATTGGATATCTTTATAATGAAGGGATGGCCATACCTTTACAGGAAGTCATGGACACCTATGGACTGGGCGCAGGGCAGTTTCTAACGTTTCATGCCATACAACATGCGCTCTGTGAAACATTGAACAATGGGGACGAACAGCCCCCTACCTCAGCGGTATGGTACATGCTGTTGATATCTGTAGGCACACTTTATGTCATTGCGTCCATCTACACTTCACTCAACACCCCTCCTGCTGACCATGCAGTTGGGGCATGTACTAAATGGGATGGGGTGCTACAGCAGCCTCTATCTGATGCGGCCTGGTCTCAGGCTCCTCAGTTGGTGAAAGGGATATCCCGTAAACCTTGGTTGCGCTTCGCACAATTCAATTACATACACCACACCTATTTCTCCCCACATTGCATCAAGCACATGTTCGCAACACTAGCCCTTAAATGTCCAGCTGAAAATTACAGAATGCTGAGTTCTTCCACATGGTATGGTCCTTCACGGTGTTGCACCCAGTCTTGCTAGAAGTGACCACAGCAGTAGCCAAGATGTCAACACATAATCTCACATCAATACCTGAATCCTGTCTGTTGGGGATACGCCCGAGCCAAAGGGGACAAACACTTCCAACTCTTTATTGATCTGTCCTTTCTATTGTTCAAACGCCAAATAGCTATGGCGTGGAAGGCCCCTGTCCCACCTTATGTTCGGAGCTAGCTCAGTGTTCTAATGACATGGACCAGAGTGGAAGCATGCATTCGTAAACTACTCCGAATGAGAGGGGATTACACGGGTGGATAGGGTTGGGAGACCTTGTTACTCCAGGTGGAGGCAAAAACTGATGATTGCCCTCCCTAAATCAAGCTCACAAGTCCCACACACAGTTACCGCACACAGGCATACAGCTTTGCCATCATTCTCCAACTGGCCCGCAGACTGAATAGGGACTAAAGATTGCTGAACTTGCACACCGCTTGCCCTGCCTGAGACACATATGGGGCCTCGCCCCTCCCGAACACATGACACAGTCACTGGTACCATTGCAGCAACCCCCTCCTTTCCCTCTCCCGATTAGCTAGAGGCAATTGCTGATGTGTTGCTCCTAGTGACCATCCACCCTGCCTGCCCCAACATCCATTAGATGTGCACCCCTTTTCATCCAGTGCAAGTTCCAGAGCTTTTATACTTTGGTTTTCCTTTTCTTTTTCTTCTTCCTCTTTTTGCTTACTTAATCTTTCTTCTCAATGGAGACATACTGTTCATGTGTTTGTTAATGATGATTCCTCGATGTATGCTCCAGAGTGAGGATCTTTACCGCCACACTGTTAATACTCATTTCATGTATATGCTTATTGTTATATTTAGTAATGAATAACAGGAAACAAGTCAGGAGGATACTTGTTTATTGGCCATCCACTCTCCACAAGTCCCACATCCCCAACATTCCAAGGTAAGCTCTGGGTGGGGAAACCATTTGCAAAGGGAGCATGGGGGTGACGGAATGTACCAACAAGGTTACAACACACCTCCTTACCTTACAAACCAGAGAACAAATATTAGAAAATTTTCAATTCTGATCTTGCAATGTTGACACAACATAAAGTTCGGAATGGTTATATTTCGGATCTTACCATGTTGTCATAACTCCACCATTGTCCATTGTCCAATTGAACCACATTTTCCAAGACCTTGGCTACTTTGCGAGGGGGGTAGAATTGACTTTGATTTCGCCCATCCTTCCCACTCTTTTTTACTTGGACCACATCTCCCACCTTCCATAACCGTGGTTTGACCCCATGTTTCTTGTCATACCAAGCCTTGTATCTAGACTGATGTGATTCAACCTTCCTAGTGGCTCCCTCCATGTCAGGAACTGACTTTTTACCTCCTTCTAACCACCCAGGATTGAACTTGGTGCAAGGCTCCCTCCCACGTAGAGCTATGAAGGGAGAGATACCCGTCACCAAATTGGGGGCAGTGTGATACGCCCACATACACTTGCGTAGGTGAGATTCTACATCCTGACTATTGGCTACCGCCAATTGAATATGCTCTTTGATCATTCTGTTGGCCCTCTCCACTAGGCCATTAGCTTTGGGGCAGTAGAGTGCCGTTAACTCATGTTTTATATTCATGTTCTCCAAAAACTCTCTCATTAGCTCAGAGGTAAACTGTACTCCATTATCAGTGACCAACACTGATGGAATCCCTTCACTTGAAAACACTTCCTTCAGGAATTCCAGCACAGTGTTGGTGTTGACACGATGCACACATTTTTGACTGATCCAGTGTGATGTGTAATCGACGAGCACAATCATGAACCGTTTCTGCACCCCCAAACTGTCCATTGGCCCTATGATGTCCATGGCTAACTTGTTCCATGGTTTCGAGGGTACTTCCACCGGTGACAGAGGCGCTTTCCGCAAGGCTTTGGACTTGTCGCTCTTGGCGCAGCACAAACAGTCCTTGACTAGTTGTTCAGCCAATGTGTCCATCTTGGGAAACCAAAAGTTCGCTCTGACCTTGTGTTTGGTGATGCTCCGCCCTAAGTGACCTTCATGCGCCAACTCTATAATTCTTTTCCTGAGACCAACGGGGGCACCACTCGGTTTTGGCGGTATACCTTGTCCCCTATGACACACAATTCATTTCTGATCTCCCAGAAATCCTTTAACCCCTCCACGAGGTCATTTCTCTTAGTTGGCCATCCTTCTCTCATGATGGTTTTAAGGACCCTCAAATCCTCATCATCTTCCATGAACTTGTCCCACTCCTCTTCAGTAATGGCCGGATCATCCACTACCATTATAGGGCTGTCCAACATTTCTTCTTGTACTTCATTGCTCAGAGGTGCTCTTGACAAGTAATCAGCAATCGTGTTTTCTTTTCCAGGCACATACTCCACCCTGAAATTGAAATTTTCCAGCCCTAAAATCCATCTGCTGATGCGCGGTGAACAGTTCTCCATTCCTTTTACCGTGAATATAGACGTAAGCGGTTTGTGGTCCGTCCTGATCGTGAAATTCATACCCCATAAGAAGAATTTGAAGTGCTTCACCGCCCAGAAACACGCCAGGGCCTCCTTTTCAATGACGGAATAGTTGAACTCAGCTCTCGTGAGACTCCTGGACGCGAAAGCAATGATTTTCTCCTTCTTGTCTTCTCTTTGTATGAGGGTGGCACCTAATCCCTTGTTCGACGCATCCGTAGTGAGGATGGTTTTCTTTGTAGGGTCAAAGGTTCCCAACGCCGGTGAGTTCAAAATCTCTTCTTTCAGTTCACTCATGACTCTTCTGTGTTCATCCTCCCATACAAACTCCACCTCCTTTTTTAGGAGGTTACGCAACGGCTCACTTTTGGAAGCATAGTTTTTTATGAACTTCGCCAGGTATTCCATGAGGCCCAAGAAGGACTTGAGTTCCTCTTTACTGTTGGGATACGGTGCATCCCTTACAGCACTCATAAGACTGTACTTTGGCCTGAAACCTTCCTCGGAAATGGAATGCCCCTAGTACTCCACTGACTTGACTCTGATTTTGCATTTGTTCCTTTGAACAGTTAACCCCGCATCCATGAGTTTCCGGAATACTGTCTTGAGGGTGAGATCGTGCTCTTCTATGTTGTTCCCATATACCAAGATATCGTCTTGGAAACACATAGTCCTGTCTACCCCTTCCAGAATCTGTTGCATTATTTTCTGGAAAACCGCCGCCGCTGAAGCCAAGCCGAACGGCATCCTACTTAACATGAACGCTCCTTGAGGGGTTACGAAGGCAGTCAAGGGTCTGGAATCCGGATGCAGGTCCACTTGGTGATAGGCCATGGACAAATTGATGACACTGAAGAATCTGGTGCTCCCCATGGTGCTGAGCATCTCGTTAATCTTTGGCAGGGGGTGCCGTTCCACCCAGATACTCTCATTCAAACTGCGAAGGTCCACGCACAACCGAATGCCCTCTCCATTGGCCTTGGCTGCGATAACTACTGGGGCCAACCATTCCGAGCAGTCCACTGGCTGAATGACTCCCATCTCACTTAGCCTACGTAGCTCCTTCTCCAACGGTCCTTTCATTTGGTGGGGTACTGGACGCACCTTGTGGACTACTGGTTTGGCACCCGATTTAAGTTTGATTTTGTGTTGAAATTCGCGCAGGCATCCTAATTTATCCTTAAACAGTTCATGGAACTCCTCGCAGATGCTGTCGCTACTACTAATCCCTTCAGTCAGTAGCACTTGTTCCTCGCCATTGGGATCCAGAATTATCCCCAGTTCTTTTTGGTGCTGCCAGCCAAGCAAGTTGGATCCTGATTCCACGATGTATACCTTGCCAACGGTCACTCTGTTTTTGAATTGTATGTCCATTTCCTTCATACCAACTAAATCTATGGGTTCCTTGCTGTACCCTGTAGGAGCAATGTCAGGCTTTTCCAAAAGGACACCACGCCCTCCCTATGTTCTCGTAATCCTTCTTGTTCAGTAGAGTAAACGGAGAACATGAATCAGCAAACATTGTTACAGCTTTGTCATTTAACAACACTTCACATGAGGGATAGATGACATTTACCGAATCAGCAATATCCTTCAACTGTAATACATATTTCTTTTCACTCGGAATCACATATTTTATCTCTTTACTCTGGGCCTTCACATGTTCTCTATCATTCTCCTTGGTATGTGCTTCCCCTTCTCTACATATCCTAGCGAAATGCCCTCTCCTGTTGCACTTTTTGCAGGTCACACTTCTGGCAGGGCACTGAGGATAATTTGCAAAATGATTGTTGCTCCCACACCTGTAACACTTTGGTTGGTGACCTTTGTCCGGAGTTCTATAAAAAGGTCCCCTTTTTCTTTCACCTTGTACACCCCTTCTGACTCCTCCTCATTTTGAATATTAGCAACTACTTCACTGTTGTTCCTCATTTCCTTTACGCATTTAGCTGTGTGTTCAACCGATTTGGCAATCTCAACTGCTTCTCTTAACCCGGGGTTCCTCGAAAGGAGTTTTTCTTGGATACGCGTGTTATTGGTGCAACGCACCAATTGGTCCCTGATAAGAGAATCAGTGAGATTACCAAATTCACACAGTTGTGACAGACCCCATAACACAGCAATGTAATTTTGAACTGACTCTTGTTTTCCTTGTGCCCTGTTAAAAAACTTATGACGCTCCAACACTACGTTAACTTTATCTCCAAAATGTGTTTCCAACTTCCCCACAGTATTCGCAAAAACATCCACTTCCTCCCCACCAGCATCTACCACAGGTTCTGGCAGTGTCTCGTAAACTTTACGCCCTTGCACACCTAGATTGTGTAGGAGGATGTGCTGCTTACGCAATGCAGAAAAACGTTCCCCCCCTATAGCTATGATGTACGATTCAAAAAGTTTGAACCACTCTTTCCAACTTATCTCGGGTTCCCCTAGGTCATTTAAAAAGGGAGGAGGTTGACTCATGCTTGCAGCGGCCATCATAGTGGCGTAAAGACCAAGGATAAAGCACAGTTTTGTTTTTTTTAAACAGGAGCAGACACTAGCTAGCACAGAGAACCGGACAGGGACAGGTGGAACGTTCCCGGGGAAACACTGGATAAAAACGGATCTAAACGGTAAACATTACCCAGCACCAGGTGACCCCATGCATGAACCTGAACCTGAACCACCCCTGCACCCTCACAACAACTGCCCACACAACTGTAATTATGATTACACACAGTCCCCCCAAGAATGAGGCCAAAGTCACGATCTGATAGGAGGAAGGTCCAAAGCTGGAGTGACCCAAATCAGCAGGTTATTACCAGTCTAGAGAACCCCGCCGAACCAGCCTCCTGGGCGCGATCGAGGAAACGCTGACTCACCCTGGCCGAAGCTGGAGACCACGGCTCCTGATAACAGGCTTTCCCTCACGGAGCCGGCCTCCAGAGCACTGAGCAGGGGAACACTGACTCACCACACAATCTCCTGAACTGAAGTGACACTGAGGAAATCTCCACTACGCTCTCGGCTTACACTTCCTGAATCAGGATCCAGCTGTGACGGACGTTGCTCGAGGGAACAGCTTACGATCGTGCCGTTCTGACAGGAGGTGTGCCCAACTCCCGCGAGGCAGAATGACGGTACTGCACTTCTCTAGTCAGAGAGAAATCTCCCACGAAACGCTCTCGGTTTACATTCCTCAATCTGGATCAGCTTTGACGGACGTTGCTCGAGGGAACCTGACGATTGTGCCCTCAGACAGGAGATGCCCAGACCCGCAGGTGGAATGGCGGTACTGCACTCCTTAAGTCAGTCTACAGAAGGCTTAACACTTCCCGCACCAGGAACTGCTCGTTACACAGGTCGGCCGCTTCAGTGCACAGCTGACAACCCGGCTTCTGACAGGAGGTGTGCCCCGCACAATGCCGGCACCCAAACGGTACCGCACTCCAGAAACACCCCAGAAGGCAACAACTGCCCGCAGCTTGGAACCAGCACCTCAGCAGCCCTAGCCCGCTGGACATGAACGAGGTGGGCACTCGATATACTTGTTAGCACACAGTTCCAGCGTGAGGGGAGAAAGGATACGAACCAGCTTCGCCGATACTCCACTTCCCTTAGACAGCCCAGCAGTGTACTAATAGTAGGCAATTTCTTCCACATACGGATCTCTGGACGCTGGAGAAGAGGAGAACGCGGAGACAGCTCACTCACGCAGGTCTTGTAAAGCAGATGGAGAGAACTCAAAGGGGAGATGACCAATGCTGCCCCCTGCCCATCCTCGTCGCCAGTGTTATATTTAGTAATGAATAACAGGAAACAAGTCAGGAGGATACTTGTTTATTGGCCATCCACTCTCCACAAGTCCCACATCCCCAACATTCCAAGGTAAGCTCTGGGTGGGGGAAACCATTTGCAAAGGGAGCATGGGGGTGACGGAATGTACCAACAATGTTACAACACTCATGTTTTCAGATGTCTGGTGGTACACCTGCAGATGCTGTAAAGTTGTATGCAAAACGTCAATAAACACATTTATAAAAGATTCCCCTGTAGTCTGATAATTGGTTAAAAGTTGTACTCGGTTCATGGTCTGAATCTACCTCCAATATTGCAGTTCGAAATGGTCTCAAACAAGGCAGCATTCTGTCACTATATTTGGTCGATTTTCCCAAGTGCATAAACGCCCTAAATATGCACCCTCCTATACTAGGGTTGAAACCAATTTTTGTATTAATGTATGCCTATGATTAAAATTTGATGTCTTTAACCCCTGTTGGCCTACAAAGACAATTAGATGCTTTAGTGGTTTATTCTTCTTCCCATAACCTAAGTGTGAATAAAGGAAAGGCAAAAATTATGGTTATAGGGGGCGCAGGTTTGAAATCTCGACATAAATGGTTTCATGAGGGGGCAAATCGGAAACAGTGCAAGTGTATAACTATCTCAGGACGCTTAGCTGAAACAAAATTCCATGGTCTAACCATGCTAAGGGGCCAACCTCAAAATCCTGCGCAATTGGGTTTGGTATAAAGACATTTTTCAACTCAGTGGGTGTAGAGGCATTTCATCACTATTAAAAGTGTCTAAAAAATCCCATCAGTTGTATTATGCACGGAAGAGGCTCATTCAATAGCTGCCTTGAAAGGTTATGCCTGCATCGAATCTAAGCTTTGTAAATATTACTTAGGTTTGGGGTGGTCATCCATAGTAGAAATTATTCATTTAGAGCTGGCATTAACTAGCATTAAATATAGTGCCACCGGTCAAATTCTTCGTGTCGTGAAGACGGTATTAAAAAACTCATTTAGGGGGTATTTGTGCACAACTTTGAAAAGGTGCTTACCTTCAGAAAACCATTCTGCCACTCGGTGGCTCAATTATACCTTTTAAAAGATGACATTTTTGGGTCTAACTTGATTAAAATCCTTTCCTCAAAATTGAAAGAACTGACAAAAATTAAATGTATCAAGCTGATTTAGTGTACTGTCAACAGATTTCAAGATTCCTTGTTACTCATGGCGCAAAGCAATTTTATTTAAGAGAAAATCTGGACTCTCGTGTGAGGTCTATTTACATGAGGTTTAAATTTGGTCTGCTCCCACTAAGGGTAAATCCATGGGCTAAGGAAAGGGGAGTTCAGGGGCCGTGGAGTTGTCAATTCAAGTAAAGCCACGATACAAGATTTAGTTCATGTGCTATTTTTTTGTCCAGGTCTAGAATTCTTGAGATCCAAATATATGGTACCAGTATGGAAAACAAAAAATGAGTGCGACATATAATGAGGCGTTATTTTAAAGTTTAATCCACCTTCTGTTAATATGTTATATAAGTTTTTTTATGGCATTTTTAAAAGTTGAGTAGGTTTTATGGATCAGTTTAAAATTTGTTTTTGGAAGCACTTTGCACTTTCTGGATAAACCGTTGCTGGTTGTACTAAGGACATTCTTGTCTGTGTAATTCCTTTAACAATGTCATCAGATGAATTATCTGTCAATTTAATTTTTTGGTGATTTCCCTTTTATCAAACAATAATTTGAGGTGGGCTTAAACAGAGGGTGTCCGACTGTATGCTTTACATGGGTTGTTCAATTGATTTTAAGATGATTTTCTGTGACTGTGACAGCAGAGTCTCTGTGCATTCACTGAGTATTCAAATAAATAAATATATTATAACTTTAACAATTAGCATGAGTGTATACATTATGAGGATGTATTTCATTATTGCAAAATGAAACAGAAGCAGAAAAGGCTTCTGGCCTAATTTCTTTGTTGTGCAAATTGTAGAAAATCTCCACACGGCGAAGTTGTAGCAGAGCTGATGAGACCTTGCTTCACAATAATGCTGCATTAGGGAAAGTCAAGTATGAAATGCCTTTCCCAGCTGCAGAAGATAAGGCCCAAGTCCTCATTGTATTAGAAAATGAAATCCATTACTGTGCCCCTAGGGACTCTGAATTTCGTGTGTATGTCAAAGACTTTGGGGAAGCGAACATGGGGGGTTTGAGACGTGCTAACCCACACCCACATGTGAATGAAAGGCAGAGGAGGGTGATGGCCAGGCATTCCTCAATGTTGTGAGCTAGTTGTCAAATAAATATTGGCTATTATGTAGCTTGATTTGTGAGCCCAAACTGTCACATCGGACAGGCACAATCCCTGGTTCAATGTAGCAGGGAAGCACATACAGGTGGTCAATAGATAGGAGATGAGGTTGGCATTTGTTGTAAGTTAGTTTGGGTTAGTTGGTTAAGTCAGTGGAGGGGGAAGTTGGAATGCAAGGACAGTTGGAGATCTGTGAGCCTAAATGAGTGAAGACCAGTAGAAAAAATGATGCTTGATTTTCACTGACAAAGGGCAGTGCAGAATAATTGTTTCCATGGACTCTTTCTTATGTGGACAATCTATGGTATTTTCTATTGTCATTGTCCTGTATCATTATGAATTCATTTATAAAATAAAAATTACTTGTAATCAAAAAAAGAAAGGGCAGTGCAGAGACCTGGGCATCTCAGCTGGCCCAGTTTAGGCTGGCTGGAGCAACTGAACAGAGAAAGAATATAGGGGGTCCCTACGATAGTAGGACCACCACCGATAGGACGTTGGTGGCAGTCCCACCGCCGACAAATCTCGGTCCGACCGCTGCATTATGATGCATGCGGGTGGACCATCAGCTGTCAAGATCCCGTCGGAGCAGCGGTCGTAACTGTATCTCTTGATTACGATGACCCTTTCCCACAGACTTCTCATGTCGGTCCCATCACCATGAAAAGGCTGTCAGAAAGGGACTTTGGAGGCACCAAACAGTGCCCCCGTCCCTCGTGGAAGTGGCCCAGGGAGCACATGCATGGACACCACATGGTGCATGGCACACAGTGCATGGATGTGCCCAGAGTGCTCTCTAACACCGTGGCTTGTGCTCCGGCCCTTTTCCTGGGCCGCAACACAAGCTGCCGTGTTAAAGTGTAATTTGCGACCCCGGCTGTTGTATTGTCTGACCCTCTGCATGCTTGTCGGTGGTCTCCTGACCGCCGCAACTGTGGTCGGCAGTCCGACCATGGCCCATCGTAATGAGGCCCATAGTTACAGCACCAGTTAGGTAAATATACCCCAAACCGAAGTGGGGAAAAATTAAATGCCATGTTGATTAATTTGTTCTAGGTCTATACTGGATAATTTCTTGGGCGGGGGTCTGTTTTAGAAGGTTTTAACACAAAAACCAGAGAATGCAAAAACGTAATGGTCTCTAACTTCTATACTTAAAATACACACGTAAAACTCCACACATGGAGAAAAAACTTAAACTCATCTGAAGTATATGAAAAAGATGCTTCACGAATCTTATTGTTAAGAACTTTTGCCAGGGAGGTCGCTGAAAGCATGTGGTTCTGGAGAGTCACTCTGTATTTTAGAATACAAACAGATAAATGCAAGCAGCTATAGCTACTAGATTGAAATAAAACAAACTGGATGTATTTCATAGTGCGATAACAAAAACAGAAAGGGCTACAATGCGAACATGAAGTTTCAGATATAAGAATGTACATTTCTCAAAAAGAATTTCTGATTCTAAAAGTTCAAAACAGAGTGCTGTTTTCAAGAGCAAATTATGTGATAAATTAGCATTCCAAATCCCTGCCTTGTATAAAGGAGGATTTAAGCAGGGTTCTGTTGACATATTTCTTATTTGCACCAAAGCATTTTGAGTGGTTCAACATTGCAGTGAAATGAATGATATAAATAAGTGATTTTTGTAATCAACTTGTTTTCCTGTTTCATGTTGTAGGGTTCATTTGAGAATATTGATTACTTTTCCTGCAGCCATTATAATTTCAATTTCTTCCCTAAGGGCCTTATTATGAGTTTGGCAAGGCAGGAGCGGGACCTTCCTACTCCTGTACCACCAAACCCATGTTTAGGAGTTTTCTACTGTATAATGGGCTGTTCTTTGGCGTTCTTAGGGCAGTGCCTATGAAATAGGCACCACAATGGGAACTTCAATATCAGTACCTGCACGGCATGGATGCTGCAGCCCATGCCATGCAGGTACTGGTGTGCATGCGCACAGGTGTGCACATGTTGTGCCCACCTCTATGCATCCACATGGCGTGAGGCACTAGGGGGCCCTGTAGGGCTTCATTATGAGTTTGGGAGTGTGAGAGCAGGACCACCCTCTCCTGCACAACCAAACCCATGTTTGAGCCGCCCGCCAAATTGGGAGTTTTCTTCTGTCTGGCGGGCTGTTCTTTGGCGTTCCCAGGGCGGTGCCTATTAAATAGGCACCGCAATGGGTTCGTCAAATTCAGTATCTTCTATGCATGGACTGCTGCAGGCCAAGCCGTGCAGGTACTGGTGTGCATGCACACGCCCCCTTGTGCGCATCCACATGGTGTGAGGCACCAGGGGGCCCTGTAGAGTCTCCTTTGTTTCCTCACTGCCACACTTTTAATGGCAGCCACGCTGCCATGATGAGTGTGGCAGTGAGGAAACTCGTAAAATACTTGGTGGGGCTGCAGCGGCCCGCCAAGCATATTGCGACCTCAAGACCGCTGCAACACCACCAGGGATCTCTGATCCCTGGCGGCTGCGGTGGTCCCAGGGTGGCCTGACCGGCCTGGTCATGATAGGGTGGTCGGAAGACCGCCATTGCCGCCCCCGCGAGTCTGGCGATCCATAGATAAAAGCGTTGTGCCGACCACCTTATACATAGTGAACCTTTACAATAAACATCTAACTACATAGAACTTCGAACCTTGATCAATCACCAGATCAGCTGTTAACATATGGTAAAGGTTGAAAGGCCCCATCAAGCTGGATAGAGAACACAAGCCATGTGTTGTTGATATATGTTCTGATCTGAAGCTAAAAGTATAAGTTATAAAGTGCTTGCAGATCAAAAGTGGCCATCAATATCCATAAAATTGAGAGCAATTGATAAATGTTGGATTTATTACACAAATTCAAATGAATGGACCAGTAATTCTTAGAATATAAGAACTTCAAAATTCACATGTGGCCTTGGTTAAAGGGGATACCCCAGTCGCTTCCTTACAAGCCAAATGGCATAGAGATATCTACTTACAGTGTATACAATAAGGGGGTTGGTGTTAGTCGAAAGTATCCTGGAGGCAGATGGATAATCCCTAATGCCTAGATTTATACAAGGAGATCTGATCCATGTGCTTCTTGCTCTTTCGTACAACGGGCAGAAGAACAAAAGATTGTCGTTGTCTTCTGTTGCATTCCCACAGAATGGGCAAAGGGCCTGTACATCAATATTCTGTTTCCATTTGCTAAGAAATAGGTCTACCTGTAAGGAGCACATCCTCAGATTAATGTACAAAGTTCCGGCTTAGTAAGAAGCAATAGCATCCATGTGGGGTTCAAATGTTGGAATTAGTTTATAGGATAAGAAACTCTCAGGGAGGCTTTCAGAACTTAAGTTTCTATGATATAACTCAATTGTATGTAACCAAAAGGCCAATTTAACAGTATCACTTATTCCACCCTTTATAGAAGAAGGATCACTCCAATGTATTTCCATACCTAGGGCCTGGAAGTTTGATTTTAAATGATGGAACCATGGAATGAAATGCAAATTGTCCATATGTAGGACCTCAAATACAGCAGCTATATTGCCTATTCGCTTTAGCCCTGTATTAAAAAATAATGGGCTATAGGTGTACTTTGATGTAGGCTAAACAGAGATCTTAAAAATGCATTCTTGTTTTCAGTTAACTCTTTTTTATTCCCATGCCCCTAGGTTTCAGCCACATACAGAGCAGCGCCTGGACCATAGCACGATAGATTGCAATAGCTCGTGATACAGATCTCTGAGATGTTATTTTGTATCTTTTAGAAACCACAGTGGCACCATGCAGCAAGGTAATAGTGATGCTATGGAAATGTAAAGACCAGGAGGAGAAATTATTCAATATAATTCCTACGCTTCTGTAGTGTGGAAACCTTTATCTTGAAGCTACCTCTAAATGATTTATGAGGATTTAAGAGCATATACGTTGTTTAAACTGTGTTCATCTCAAACCCTTCTCAACACAAAAATCTGAGAATTTATCTAAAAAGTTTTGTAATCCCATAGAAATCAGAATGCAAGGTCAGAGCTTCACTTGCGTACTGTAAGTTTTTCTCAATTTGGCAATGTGACAAGCAGCACACTGATATCAAAAGAATGTCGAAAATAATATCAAAAGTAAGCCGACAGTGTCATTAGGTGCTGTCTTCTTTCATTTTGATCAGTGTTCGGGTAGCATAACTCTGCCCTCGGCCTGCTATCCCTGTATGATATTTAGGCAAGCCTTTCTGCTTCTTCCACAGGCTCATCAAATACCCCTTGGCCTACACATATCTTAAACATATGTCAGACTACACTCTGTCCATTTCTCTGCCAGCTTTTCAATCCTTCTCTTGCATTTAATAAAGCACCTACTAGCTGGAAACAAGTCAGTGTTGTTCATTTACTCAAAAAACAATCTGCGGACCATTCAGCCGTATCTAACTAAAGAGCAATTTCTTTGCTGCCAATTATCTCCCTAGAACAAATGGTGAACAACTAGCTCTCAGGCTTTTTGGTAGCTAATGGCTTTCTGGGCAATTCTCAGTCCGGATTTACACCCTCCTTCAGCACCGAAACTATTCTACTTTCTATTCTTTACAACAGTGGTTTAGCCACACTAATTTTATTACACATATCTGCAGCGTTTGATACAGTCTCTAATCCTATTCTTCTAGAATATCTTCTTAGCCTTGGGGTCAGTAATAACGCTTTTAAATGGTTCAAATGTTTTATAGCTACCCGAAGACAGTTGAATTTCTTATCCCCTTCCCTTTTTAGACCATATAATCCTAAATACACGGTCCATCAGGAATCCTCCATGAGCACTACATTTTTCAATTGCTACATTACCCCTCTAGCGATCAGGTGCAGACCTACAGTTTCACCAGTAATCCCATGCAGACAATATTCAACTAATCCTCTTGATCACTGACAACCCTGTATTTACCCAGGAAGAAATAATGAAATCCTGCCTGCTAGCAGTGTCCTCCTGGATGCAAAAAAAGTGTCTAAAACTCAACTCTGATAAAAACCAAAATTGTTATCATTGGCAGAGCTATCACAAGCGGATCTCTGCCCTGGTCCTCAGCTCACATCCAATACATACTACGACAGCCAACAACCTCAGCATACATTTTGACAATGCTCTTTGCTTTGCTCTCCAAATCAACACGCTTCCACAACCTGGCTCACACTTCTAAACCCTCTAAGGAAAAGTTTAGATATCTTGCCCGTTAGCACCCATAAAGTGTTCATTCTGGGCCCTATCACTGCCCCCTTGACTATGGAAATATTCTCCACTTCAGACTGCCCTGATACCTAACTCACCACCTATAGGTCATTCAGAATCTGGAGGCCACACTGATTCCTGACATCCCAAGACATCACCACATCACTAGACATCTGATAGAACTTCGCTGGCTCCCAATCAAAAGAAAAAATAATCAAATTTAGGGCCCTGACCATCACTTTCTAGAGAAATCGGCATTAAAGGACATACTTATCTCCAACAGTTGTCCCATCATTTCTCCCCCAGCAGTTCTCTTAGATCCTTGGGTGCCAACCTCTTGACATCCGGGTAGACAAATGGGCATTACCTTGCAGACCTAGCTGCTAAACACTGGAATGCACTTCCTAGAGAGCTATGTCATATCACTTATAAATTTTTATTCTGCAATAAACGAAACACTTTGCTCTTCACATTTTAACTAAAGCTCTATGCCCTTCCTGTGGTCCAGAGGGAGCACTGGGACACCCTAGTAAAGCAGTTGTTGACTTTTTATAAATATGCCATTCTTACACTCAACTGTGGGAATACATACTTGTATAACATTTATTAATATGACTTAAATTTCTGTCAATTTTTTTTGCTTCCAAATTTACGCCACTGTGCAGTAAAGAACATGTTTTGCAAAATGACATAACAATATGGATAATCCCAAATTCAGAGTTGTACAAATAACAACTATTCCTAAACTCATTATTATGGAGGCATTTAAAAAATGCATAGGGTTCCTTCATGCCCATTTTCGTTCATGAGATCTTTACCATATGAATTGAAGTAGTTGGTATATAATGAAAAATAACTATGGGCCAGATGGTTCAAAAAAGCATTTTGTGATTTCCAAATAGTGATTTTTACCGAATTGCTATTTGGAACTCACAAAATGCTATATACATAGGAATTTAAAAAAAAATTGCGATTCCTTAATATTACCTAATAACAATTCGGTAAATAGCGAATCGCTATTAGTTAATATGACTCCATTCGTTCCCATGGGCCTGTTTGCGAATGGTTATGCATTAGTTAATTTGCGATTATCTAATTGGTAATCACAAATTAGCGAATGCAAAGCCAAGGGTGCCCGGGGGCCTAAGGCCCCCTGAAGCTCCCCCAAAATTTAAATTGTGCACATATAAAGCTCTCACAATATGTGTGCGCAATATAGCACTTTGAAAAATGCAATTTTGTGCATTTTTCAAAATTTGCACATGGTTAGCATCAACTTGAAGTTCGCATTTAGGAAAGGCTTCTTACATGTGCATTAGGGATTCAAAAATTGTGATTCCCTATTTGCATTCGCAATTTAGGTAATCGCTAATAATTTACCTAAATTGCGAATCAAAATGCCTTCTCATACATACTGCAAGGCCATTTTGCAGTCGCAAACGGACGAATTTTGCGATTAGCACCGTTTGCGAATGTAAAATGCTTTGATACATCTGGCCCTTTAAGCTGCAGCTCAGTTGTTCGCTTTGTGTATTGTGTGTTTTTAGACTACCAGCAAACGCTAAACATCCCTGTGACAAAAAGGGTCTGACATATTTATTAGTATATTACTTTTGTAAATCAGCCATTGGAGCAAATAATTACTAATGAAAATGTTGTCGCCTTTTTCTATTTTTTCTGACTTTCATTATTTTTTTATTTCAACGATTAGTTACTTTAGGAAAACCGTGAGTGATCTGCAGAAATTACCCCTTGCTAAACTTGGAATTCTGCCTAGTTTTCATAAAGGTATTCCCTACAGGGTTCCCCCCTGTGGTTTTTACACCTCCTTGCACCACAAACTGCAAGATAGAAATTATGAAAAATCAACTACAACTTAGCAAAATGCAAAAACTGTGGCGATAAATTGATATATCTTAGAACTCTGCTTGTTTCTGAAAATGGGAAGATGGTGATCTTATCACATCAAAACTTTTGTTGGCGCCAAGTTTAGAAAAGAAACATTTATGCTTTCTTGCACAGTACATTTTTCACCCTCTTCCAAAAAACCCCTAAATGTTACTATTTTTTGACTAGTTTCTCGGTTCCCTACAGGGGAATCCACAAACCCTGGGCACATTGAAAATCTCCAACATGTGGGAAAAAAGGACACACATTTCCTTGGATACTTGGCCTAAATCCTGTTTGTAGCAAAAAAAAGTTAAGCAGGCTTAACTGCGAAATGCTCCAAACACAAGAAAAGGGCTCAGCACTAGGACAGAAAAGCCACAGCAGCTAAGGGGTTAAACATATCATTATAACATATCTTTTTCCCTTAAGTTTTTATATATAAGTGACATTAACTGTTACAAGGAGACCTGACATATGGCTTGTTCGCAGTTTTAGACCTTAATGTTTGCCCCATCCCAGGCATTTTTGAGTAGATTGTTTCTTGTGTGAGAACACTTCATAAATCAATCAATATTGTGTGCGCTCAATAAAATCTCAAGATGTGACGTTTTACTACATAATTGTACATAAAATGGCCTGATACGTTGACGAGCTCAAAAATTTGAGAAAATGGTAAATGTATGCTGTACTGAGGGTTTACTATATTTTAAATAGTAGTAGTGGTAATATATCAGTATTATTCTTTTATTACTAGCAGAAAAATATCCATATTAGTAATATTAATATTATTATTACTACAATTTTTTCTATTATTATTTTTTAGGAATAATAATATTATATAATAATACTAATCATACTAGGAATAATATTATTTAGGACTATTAGGAAAAAATAATAACAATACTGAATAATAATAATAATAACTACTATTATTATTATTATTATTATTATTATTATTATTTGTATTATTATTATTATTATTATTATTATTATTATATCAATAGTGTTACTTGTATTATATTGTTATTGTTGTTATTATTATTATTATTATTATCATTATCATTAATTTTATTATGATTAGTATAACAATAGTGTTACTTGTATTATATTGTGATTCTTCTTCTTCTTATTATTATTATTATTATTATTATTATTATCATTATCATCATCATTATTATTATTATTAGAAGAAGAATGTTGAGACATTGTTGTTATAGGTTAATGTACATTGACATATCACCAACAAACAATATAACAAAAATGAAGGCTCTGGAAGAGCTGCCTTAATATTAAATACTTTTGCAACCGGATCTAACAGACAATAGATTCAAACATACACATTGGTTCCAGTGATCGAACATTTGCCGTGGTAATTCTATAATTAACATGAGTAGTAATTACCTTTTCATACATCACTAACTCCTCTTTCTTTTTTGGGGTGGTTGATATTCCTCTCATGTGGTAATTAGGGCTGCCATCGTTCGTTGACTCTATGCTCGTCACACCGAGAAATTCTGAAGATTTCAAGCCACACACCTTGAAAAGAAGGGCAAGATTAATATCTTCACTGCTGAAAGTGGGATTGTTTCTAGTTATCCAAGCATTACAGCAATCTCTGCAAAGATACACCAGTAATAACAGCTTCAAAAAGATAGGAAGCTGTAACCCTGGAACTCCTTTATTGCAGACTCTATGGCTACATTGGTTACCTTGGCCTCTAACATTTTCCTGTAGCACGGTTGTTTGTTTGTCAGGTCACTGCAATGTTGAGTAATCACAGACTGTGGATCCAGTACCAACGTTTTTGGCAATAAAATTCAGTACCCATCCATTGTTTAAAACAAGTACTTAACTTGTAAAAAACATAAGTGTCTGGGCCCTCATCAGGCTGCCACTGCAGCTTGCATCACACATTGCCCTTGCCAGTGCTGCCAATGACAGTACTCACACAACTACTAACCATCACACCCTACAAGTGTGACAATCTAGACTATTCCAGGCCCCAAAAGCTATAAGAATAGATTGGACAACAGGTTAGAGCCATTTTTAAGGTATATTCAATTAGCAAACAACTGTTGATGTGTTCATCTCTAAATCAAACAAACAGCGCCACCATATGGCAGACTGTCATAAGGGCCGGTGTTGACAATTAGTTGCCTGTGCTGGGCACCGGAAACCACCGGCTCAAATAAACACTGTTTAAAAATTAGGCTCAAAGTTTTGCCAGGCTAAAAACATATATATGATGTTTAAGTCCTCCAACACACATTCCCACATCTCTATCCCCCACCCGGGGAACATCTATGATTTAATAACTGGTTCCACAAATGATGATGAAGCAGTGAAAAACATTTCTGTAAAGGAATCACTATAATTATTTACAGAAAATCTCAGTTTGTGACATTAGTAGGATGAGCTCTTTTTTAGCATGTTTGAATTAATGATATTGCTCACATCTGGCTGGAAAAGAAACGTTAGTTTTGGTAGATAGTTATGCAACTATGGTGACATTAACTTAAAGGATGTAGATTAGTTATCGAAATTAATCAGAGATAGTAGCAGTGTAACCAAGAATTTACGAAGATTAAAATACAATATTCTTTCAGGTACAGGACAGGAATCCATCACTAAGCAAGGAACACTCTGAGCCATCTACACACCTACCACAGCACACCTTTGATACAAATACAAACATACATGTGAGCACAAACACACGTATACATGTCAAACAGACAGACACACACATAGAGGATATTTGCTTCCACTCTAGACAATTCCACTGTCTCTACTCAATGCACTATACATCACCAACTTATTTGCACCTTCCGCAATACCAGGTTCCCAGTTTACTTCTTTGAGAGTGCTGGTACTTTTTAAACCTAGGTCTTCACCAATGACCTGCACAATATCTTTATCGCTAAATCATGGTTACTGTACCACCTTAGCATCTGATCTAGTGATTACAAAACCTGATAGGTATAGAAACATCTAGATTTAATAATGCATTGTGACCCTAGTAAAGTATTAGACAAAGCCCTGCTATGCTGTAACCATCCCTCCCTTACTGCCTCTGTCACCATCCTGCAATACAGATCACCAGCATCCGAGGTCAATTTTACCTTTATCATGATGATTTTGTTGGTCATGCAGCTTTCATCCTGCTCAAATGGTTGGACTTTATGATTTTACCTTTTGGGCTGTTGTCTCCTCCCTTCCACCCTCCCTCACTTTTACTTCCATCCTAGAATCCTTTGGACATTCTTGACACATCAGTCACTCTTGTGGCCAGCTACAAGCTAGACCTAATGTTCGCTTCTCCCAGTTTGAAGAGAGTCACAGACATCTAATTTCTGGTTTGATTAAACCGTTTAGATTTTATTTAATGTTACATTCACCACTGTAACCAAGGCATCTGTCTGCTTCTTCTTTTAAGATGCCAATCTGGAGCAAAGTCAATTCCGCTGTCACCTTAATTGAGCTTGCTGCTATCTCATAATGGCCTTAGTTAAAGCAGTCTTAATTCTCTTTTAAGCCTTTTTACCAACAGCTGACAACATTTCTGAAACACTGAACCCCAACCAAGATTCCAATTAGACAGTAGTTCATTGCCTCCATCATTAGGAAAAGAAAATAACCTAAGTTGACAATTTCAGTAGCAATTGAGTAACTCTTATTTTGGAACTGCTGTTGAAAGCTACAAATAGCTGCTACGGAGAATAAAATCACTATATTAGCTCACGGGTTTGACTTGTCTTTACTACTGGCATGATGACCCAGCCTTTACTACTGGGTCATCATGCCACTTCTTGCTGCAGAAAAGATTGTGAAGAAGGTTCTGCCTAAATGCTACCCAATCTTCAATTTTTCTTGACTCTTTTTAAGCTGGCTTAAGGCTGGTTAGGTGTACAGAGATTAGCCTTGTTGCCGACCTTGATGACCTCCGTCTCCTGCATGAAGAGGACTTTGCAGCAGGTTCAGTTCTGTTGGATCTGTCTGTTGAGTTTGATATAGTTATTCTTATCATTCTAAGTGTCCTTTTGTCCTCAAATGGCATCATATGGGTGTAATTTTGCTGATTCATACAATTTCTGGCAGACCACTTTCAAGTTTTTACCCTCCAGCAATTCTACTTTTATCACTAACTTTTCTTCTATTCGTTTCAGTGTCTTCTGGCTTCCCTGATCAGACATACAACCTCTTGCTTCTCTGCCTAAATCCAGCTCCTCATGGTTATTTTCCTACACTGATCAGTCACTGCTCAACTTGCACATGAAACAAATCTCTAGCAACATCCTCACTGGCTTTAGTGAATGTCTATTAGCCTTTCGTCATTATACAAACCAAAACGTTTTGACATTCAGATTTGTCCTGATTATGTAAGTGACACCACATTGTTGGATAATGCCTTCTACTTGTTATTCAATAAGCAAGATCGTGTAACTCACAAGTATGTCACATTAGACTGGACTACAGGAATACAATGTCATTTTGGTTGTTCCTTTACACCGTAAGAGAACTCCAGTAGATTTAAAACATAACCGTAAGGCTCACCTTCAGACTTCAAAAGCAAAATCTCAGAAAACCAAAGATCTCTTTATTGGTTACCAACAACTCGATTAAGTCTGTTCAACGTAAACTGTATTTCACATCATGACATTTATGTCAGGAGCCATTACATCATCCAAGATAAAGTTTCTCTGTCCTTACCCAGGTATTCTGCCATGTGAATATAATATTCTCTTCATCTTTAAGGAAACTCTCCATTTTAACAAGTCCTCTCGCAATGAGGCTTATGGGAGTAACTTATCTCTACAAATACCAACCACATCAAATTATATAGTTAATAGTTTTGCTTGGAAACAGTTTGGTATTGATGGTGCTGTGCGATACCTGAATTGAAACCCCCAGCCTACCTGACACAACCATGTGTCCCTTAGATCATAGCTAGGACACTGAGATCTTAAAATTAGAGACATCTAATTCATTCTTAGGGTTTGCAAAAAAAGTCTGGTCTTAAAGCCTTCCAGGTGATAGCATTTCCTATATGGATTGCCTTTCCTGAAGACTTTAAAACATTGAAGAACTCCTGCCTTTCTGGAAGATTTTGAAAACCTTTTGGTTCTGGTCGCAGACATATATAGTGTTTGTTGGTTGCCTAAAAACTCACGATACCCAGTGCCACCAACTGAGCTGCAGCTTGTAAAGGTATTTCATTGTGCACCCACCTTGCAACAGTTCACATGTTAAAATCTAAAGAATGAAAAATGGGTATGAAGGAACCTATGTATTTTTGAAATGTGCATACTGTGTTTGGCAAAAGTGAGTATTTATACACCTATGAATTTGGGACTACCCACACTATCTAGTGATTCAGAGGGCATTTTAAAATGTGTTCTTTTTTGCACATAAACTAACATTGTTACATTTGGAAGCCAAACATAGTGATAAGTAAAATTGGTAATGACAAATGTTCTACTATTTTGTGTTTCCACAATTCTCCTGATAAAAATTATACCTCATTTGTCAGGGTGATCCTATCGCCCGTGACAGCAAAGGCCCCTAATATGACATTAAGAAACCCAATTTTTGGCACAAATCCCCATACCCTTTTTTGGCACTGTGGGCTGCTGCAGAATTTGGGCCCGGGCTTGGCTGCAACTGAGGGAAAGCTACCAAACCCAGACATTTTTGGTGATACGGGTAGCTGCTGAGTTTGGGCCCAGGCTAACCTGCCACCTAAGGAAACCTATTACACCCAGGCATTTCTGAAAACTAGTCACACAGGTGAGTCCAGGGTGGGGTGACGTGAGTGGATTCCACTTTGCTTCCTTATGCACAATACCCTGCAAACCTCACACTTTAGCTAAAATTGCACATTTTCCCACATTTCTGTGACAGAAAGTTATTGGCTCTGCGGGGATTCTCAAAACTCCTACCACCCAGCATTCCCATACTTCGGAGAAAACCACAACTCCACTTGTGTGGCTCGGCTTAGTGTCTGTACTAGGCCAACCAATGGAACAGGTGAAACCAGGAAACGTGCAAAGACTATATTCGCTTTTCCTGTGTGGCCATCAACAAGATCCCGACAGCTGCAAGTGATTGAAAACTTAAATAACTACCAGCACAAAAATCTAAAATGAACAAGAACTGTGTAAAAAATGCACATAATTTAGAAATCAAAAATATTGAGAACAATACCAAAAAGTCACTTGTCAAAAAAGACAATCAAGTTGTATATTTTCTTTACTAAATACAAATTAAAAGTAAAGTTACAAAGAGCAATATAGTTGTCAAGGGTAAACATTAAATTAAACTGAGAAAATTATAAGAACTAAACCTGGGAGCAGGGTTTTGAATTTAATATTGGAATATTACTGAAAATAGATAAGAAGGAGGAAGGGGCAAAGATTCAAGTTTAACCAATGGGGATTGTAAAACCTCAATGGACTGGATATTCACTGTTGTTATAAAGTATGTTTAGAATATGATATGTTATTGTTATGGAGTTTTATAAATGGCAAAGCATTAGGGAAGGATGTGATTATTTTTAAAACAAAACAATAAAGAATTGTAATGTAAGCATAAAACCCCCCAAAAATAAATCAATTCAATATTTGATGCAAGAACTTTAAAAAAAATAACAGTTACTGAAGCAATCCAAAACAAACAGTTTTACTTGCATTTTCTAATGATGAAAATGAGTATGTGTAGCCCCGTGGCAGGCAGGAGCTCTTATACCTTAAATATATACATTAAGAGTAGGAATTTTGATCAGAGTTAACTCACTCTGCTGGCCTATTCATAAACCCCAAAAGGGTGGCCACCAGGGGCTGAATGGAGGAGGTTCCCTGTTCCTAGCACCTCTCTATTTTTTGTTATATACACAAAGGACTTCATCCTAAAGTACATGTTTTAAGGGACATGCCAACTTCACTAAATGATATATTAGATTTGCTGTGCAAAATCTTTGTAGATGGACTCTTGACCTTCATATGTAGCGTAGAAGATGTCAATGGACACATTAAAAAATGTATTAACAAAGTTTCTTAATCAACAGCTGAATGGATTGGACTTAAAATGGAGAGAATTGTTCTTATGTGGATAAACACAAGTGGTTCAAGTATCATCTGACTATGCATAGAAGGTGCCAGTTGATTGTGATGTTCCGCAAGGGTCTTCTCTTTCACCCCATCTCTTTAGCATTTATATTAGAGCAAATGTGAAGGAGTTGAACACTAAAGGTTGCAAATCGTATATGTATGCTGAGGATCAATAGATGAAGATAGCTAACCCTCCCAATTCGCATTTCAGAACTTGATGTGATTTATATGGAACTGGGTGGGCAACAATCAATTAAAATTGAATGCTGACAAAACAAAGGTAATTGATATGAACAGCAGAACAGACCTCTGGATAGGCCAATACCAGCCTTCAGGAATGGGGTCCTACCCTATTCCTACGCCACCTGGGACTGGTCACTGAAAGCAACTTATCTTTAAAATGTTCTCAGTAGTTTCCGAATGTATTTTTGTACTCAGAATGTTTAAGAACATATATCTATTTCTTACAACAGATGGGTTGAAATCGGTGGTTGTGGAACTGACAAAAGCCTGACTGGACAGAGCCAACTTGCTGTCCATGGGCATAGAATGTTCTCTTTCACACCGTCCTAAATGCTGCAACTGATTGTTCACTAATGCACCCAGGAGATCCCATACAGTGACCTTGTCAAAACTGCTCCACTACCTGTGAAGTGCTGAATACAATTCTAGACTCTGTGCATTTTTGTTTTGCCACTTTAAGTTTTAGCTTTGTCTTTATTGTCAAGTGAGTGAGTGTTATTGTGTGTTTCTACCCCTATCACCTATGTTCTTCATCTGCACATCTCTTGACAGTGCTGACATTTGTTGAACCTAGAGAAGGAGGTTACAGCTTTTCAGTCTGTGCCCCCGAACTCTGGAACACTCTCCCTGTCTCGCTTCGTGAAGGGACACATTTGTTCTCCTTCAGATGCTTCCTAAATGCATGGCTCTTAAAACAAACCTCCTTTCATTAATTGCACGCATTCTGACATCGGCAGCCAGGACCGACAAGCCAATGGTAAAACAAATGGTGTATGTGCCGTTAATCAAGAAACTAATACAAATAGAGGCTAAAAACAGAGGGGCCGAGCCTCTGTTAGCTGTGATTTTTCTGCACACAGATGTTCTGTCCCAGCTTGATCGGAACCCACATGTTCGAGTAAGGGTAGTAATAGGATTCAGCAGGGAGTCTGGGATGCTCCAAATTCTTTAACTTAATCAGAACAGGGATCTATCCACTCCATCAAATACATTTTTACAATCAATAATTTTTGAATGGGGCGCTGTGCACATTATCACTGCTACCCAGTGCTAATCTGTTTGTGCTCTCTCCTTCAAACATCATAAAATTGGCTTACACCTAATTGACACATTTAAATTACATGTACATCCCTAGTAGATGGTACCACATATACCCAGGGCCTGTAAATTAAATGCTACTAGTGGGCCTGCAGCACTCATTGTCCTACCCACTAAGGTATGTCTCAGACCTGCCACTGTAGCTTGCAGTGCAGATTTAAAATACCATTTAAAATTAGAATACACACAATTGGCACATTTAATATACTTATGATTCCCTAGTAAATAGTACTACATTTACCAGGGCCTGCAAAATAAATTATAAAAGTGGGCTACAGCACTCTTTGTGCCACCCACTAAAGTAGTACTGGAAAACATGTCTCAGGCCCTGCCACTGCAGCCCATAGTGCAGTTTGAGCTGTCATTTCAACACGCCAAAATGACCCTTTTGATAGGCTTAAACCTTCATTTTTAATTCTTATAAGCCACCCTAAGATAGGCGCTAAAAGCTTATTGGGCAGGTACCTTGTATTTAAAAAAGTAAGATATGTGTAGGGGAGAGGATGCATCCTTACGGCTAGAGTGGTAGACCTCGAAGCGGGGGAACCGGGTTAGAGTCTCGGCAACGGCACTCAACATCCTGTGATTCTGGGCAAATCACTTAATCTCACCGTGCCTAACAAAAATGAATGTTTCCTTCTGTAACAAAACTGGTGCTCATGTAAAGCGCTCTGAAACCCGATGTCTCTGGTCTAGTTCGCGCTATATAAAACTCTAAAAAGCAATAAAAAAAAATAAAAAATGTGTGCTTAAGTTTTGCATGTCCTGGCATTGAAAAACCCCTAAAGTCATTTTTCACTGCTATATGGCCTACCTCTCTCATTGTTTAACACGGGGTCACCTTATTACATTTAATACGTGATAGCTTTGATTGGATGCAGATAGAAATATACTGTTTACAGTCAAATGAATTGTAATTTACAATCCTATTTAAGGTTAAAGTCAGATTTTAAGTCACAATTCTGAAAATGCCACTCTTAGAAAGTTAAAAAAAATATTATATGGCAGGGTCAATCTAATATAGATATCTATTCTTCCCAAGCTCACTTTTCTATTTAACATCAACCCATTAAACTTCAAACCAGTGTCTTTTAGGAAAATCCAGAGTGATATTAATAGTTTTATATGGGTTTCTAAAGGAGCAAGGATCGCTTGGAAAAATTAAGAAGGAAACTAAGAAAGGAAGGGCGGCAACTTCCAGATGTACAGTTGTACTGATGGGCTTTCCAACTTCAAACTTTTAGGATGCCTTTAACTATGCCTGACTCATCAGGAAGAGGGTGCATGCTCCAACTAATGATCCAAAGTCATAACACAAGGGAGGGTTTTGCTAAATTTGACTCACCTAATTCTTTTACAATAAAGTGTTTTCGAAACTGTGGGTCCTGACCCACTTGTGGGTCACCAGTCGATTTTTGGTGGCTCGTGAAACTCCAAGCAATGAAAAAGATGCATTTAAATCCTGTGTTTTTCTTGTCACATTTGCTACTCTTCAAAGCCAGATGTCGAATGTCAGGCTATGTCTTCTAACAAAATTATGCTTATTGTTTAACATGTGGATTGGTGTTTACAAATTCCTTTAACTTTGCACTCAGAGAAATAAAATTAAAGTGAATTATGTGACAGTTTTACTTAGGAAAGGCTGGAGGATGTCATTTTTGTAAGACACAAGCACACACAAATACCTATAAAGGAACTGTGCACATTCAGCAGCTAGGAAAGCAAAAACGAAGCACATTTTTTGTAATTGTGCTGAAAACAAAGAGTTTAATATGAGTAAAAAAAAATCAAGACACTTTAATTGGTCAGGCACAAATGATAAATATTCATAGAAACCCAATTTCAACAAATTATCATTTGTATGTGATATAATTTCATTAGAAAAACTGCATGTCTGTGCAAATTTAGTGGCCATTTCAATGGGAAATGTGCATTTTGTAAATGACAGTGCGCTACCACACGATTCTATTCTATTCTATTCTATTCTGCAGTTCTTGTAAATAGGCCTGGGCGTAGTTCGCGGAGTTTTGCTACGCGGAACTCCGCGAAGTTACAAAAAACTCCGCGGAGTTCCACGAGTGGCGGAGTGCAGTCCGAACTGCAGTTTGTGCTGGTATTCCTGTGGCTCAGGTAGAAATTCTACCCGAGCGGCAGCTCGCAATCGCGAACTTACCGTTCGCGATCGCGAACTTGCGGTTCGAGATCGCGAGCGGGGGAAAAACTCCGCTGCACATCGTGAAGCAGAGTTTTCTGCACTTCGCGAGCTCCACGGCGTGCGGAGTGCAGAAACCTCCGCAAACTCCGTGAACGGAGCGAAGTTCACCGCCCAGGCCTACTTGTAAAGTGCATAGCTACCTGGAGGCCTCCCAGCACTAGAACAGGTCCTCACAAAGCCAGCTTACCAACCAGACTAAGCAGTGAAAAGCCACGTTTTCACAGCCTTACAAAAAGATAACTCATTGGACAGCTGGCGTAGCTCCAGGGAAAAGGCATTCTAGAGTTTGCAGGCTTGATAGGAAAAGGACCTGCCTCCCAACGAGATCTTCTCACTCTGGGAACCTGCAGCAAATGGGTGAAGGTAGATCTGAGTGACCTTCCAGGAACGTATGGGTTAGCTAGCAATCTTAACAGAGTAGGACCTCTCTTATGACAAGCCCTATGCAAAATGCGTAGGGCCTTAAATTGGACACGCTGCTCCACAGGGAGTCAGTGAAGATCTTTCAATGCCGTCTTAGCAGATTGGTACCTAGGAAGATTCATAAGAAGCTGAGCAGCGACATTCTGTGTGATCTGAAGCCTTTTCATCACATATATTGAGGAGAGCCAAGATAAAGAGCATTGTCATTGTCCAGGCAAGAGATGACAAGGGCCTTGACAATGAGTCTTCTGGCTAAGAAGGGTAGTAGATTTAAGACCTTTCTAAGAAGTCTAAGAACGCCAAAGCAACTTGCTGCCAATTTGCTTGCTTGGTGCTCCATGATGAGACTGGAACACCAAGACTCTTTATCACCTCTTTAGGAGTAGATAATCCTGGGGGCGTGGCTTCGGAAGCCAAGGAAAATGGCCGCTCGGGCGCGGAGCTCCGGAACGACGTGAGGAGCCGAGTCTCCTCCTGGCATCAATTCAGCTCCCCGGACCCACAAATACCGGCAAACGGGCATGAAACCTAGCGCTACCGAATAAGCTACTTTGCGCCATCCACGGTGAGCGTTTATGCTGTTTTTTGCCGCCCGTTTTTTCACGGCCGCCATTTTGTTTTTGAATCTTCCTCACAGGCTTAACTCCTGAATGGACTTCATGTTGCCTGAACAATGACTGTTGCCTGCCTGTTCTATTTTTGCCACTTGGGGGTTATTTTCTAAGTTACTTTAATCTTTTGGTGACGTGCCCAGGCGAGGGAATTAAGGATATCTCTTCTTCAAGAAACAACATTCGGTTGGCTTCATTGTTTCTCTAGTGGGTCTGCAATTAAAGAGTGTGGAAATATGGCGAAGGCTCGTCCATCCCGCAGCGGCTCTCAGTCAATGGAAAATTCTTTAGTGCCGGACTTTAATCCTTTCAGTGTCTTACAAGAAAGTATTGATGACGCAGATTCGGGACAGTCTCATGCGGGCCAAACAACATCCAGTATACCTCGCGGTAACCCCAAACAACCATCTAAAATTCCTTCTACTACAGTTGCTGTTGTTTCCAAACGTCTCAAAAAGACCCACCTTCACCTACGGAATCCAATGTCTCGTTATCTATGGAGTTATTGCTTCAGGAAATCCGGACTCTTAAACCTCACATGGAAGAGACAAATTGTCGTCTCCAAAATCTTGAGGATAAATGGTCTCAGATGGAAAGTCAAGCTCTTCACCTAACGCAACGTGTTGACGCCGTCCAAGCTATTACCAACCAAATCCCTCCTCTACAATTGGAAGTTTCCCATCTAAAACAACAAATTGAAAATTTGGAAAACAGAAATAGGCGCAATAACTTGCGCATTTATGGTCTTGTGGAAGGAATTGAAGGTTTGGATCCTCTCCCCTTTTTTCAATCGTTTCTCCCATCTCTTTTGGATTTTCCTGAATCTCCAAAATTAAATATCCAAAGAGCACATCGCTTGGGTCAGGTTTCAAAATCAATGTCTTCAAACATCAAACCAAGAGGCGTTATTCTATATTTTTTAGAATACACAGATTTACTTAGAGTCCTTCATGCAGCCAAAAATAAGGGAAAAATTTCTTGGCAAGGAAATAATCTCTTTTTTGCTCAAGATTACGCAAAAGCAACGGCTGACCGACGGAAGAAGTTCCTAGATATGAGACCAGCTCTTCGTAATCTGAATGCTCGTTATGGCCTGTTTCATCCCTGCCTCATGAAAGTGACTTTCAACAATAAAACTGCGACTTATGAAGATCCAGCACGTCTGCAACTCTTTTTGGACTCTTGCAAAGATGACAACATGGAAGTTCCTCACACCTCGTCGTTTTGATGTTTTGATGTTATGTTGATGTTTTGTTAAGAAAATGTTTTTCATATCCCCCGTCTTATATTATATTGTTTTATAAGGTTTTATATTGCATGTTATTATGTATTTAATGTATTTCATATAATCCGTTTTTCTCTTTTTGTCTTTTATTAGACGCAATTTATTGTGGTCCTTGGTATGTGATCCCACCTTGTCCGCCTGGAGGAAGTCTTCCTTCTCCGTTCCGTTGTGGAGTTTTCCCGCCCGGATGTTTTGCCTTTTCCTTATGTGGCTTCACCATCCCCATGTTTCTGTGTTTTTGTGTGGTATGTTCTTTTATTATCTTACATTTCAACATCCTCAACATGTATCCTACCTATTCTCTTTATGTTTCCTTTTGTTTTTGTTTTGTATCTTTTTTCTCCTTCTTAGTCCTAATCTTTCATTTTTCTTCAATTACTGGTCCTTTATACATCCTTCTAACATATTCTCTCTCTTTTCTTATCTTTGCTTCTTCCTCTGTCTCATATCTTTTCTTCTTCATATTTATTATTCTCCTATGACAATTCTACTTATTACTAGGTTAAAATATGTTGTATTATTAGATCTAAATCTATTACTTTTAATGCATATATTTAGATGTCGTTGAATATAATATCCTGGAATGTTAAAGGTTTGGGTTCTCCAATTAAACGTCAACGAGTTTTATCACATATTGCAAGCCTAAAAGGTGATATTGCTTTTACTGCAGGAAATTCATGTAACTGCTACTGAGATAGCCAAATTAAGACGTCAATGGGTGGGACAAGTGTTCGCATCACCAGGTTCGGGAAAGCATAATGGTGTTGCTATTCTCTGCCATAAACGTTTAAATGTTCACCTTATAAGTCAAGATAATGACTCCGATGGTAGATGGGTTGCAGTCACTTTATTGATTAACAACATTCCCTTAACTGTTGTTAATGTTTATGCCCCCACTACTCACGATAAATTGTTCTGGCCCCAGTTCCTCTCCTCCTTGATGCAATATACTGATGAATATCTAATTTTGGGTGGGGATTGCAACATGGTCGTAGATCCCTTTATAGATAGAAGGTCTAAATCACGATTTTCACCATCTTCCATGCATGCTCAATTTACCTCTACTATATCCCAACGATCTCTTGTAGACTCCTGGAGACTTTGTCATCCCACATTGCAAGAATACACTTATTACTCACCTGCTCACTCCTCTCAATCCCGGATAGATTATCTCTTTATCTCCAAAGCTCTAATTCAACATATTTCCCAATCAGACATAGGCTCTATCTTAATCTCAGACCACGCTCCAGTTTCTTTGAGTTTGGATTTGCTGCCTCCATTCAAAGGTACGAAGCGGTGGCGATTTAATAATTCTCTATTAATGGACCCCTTATTTACATCAAAATTTCTTGATTTTGCAACCTCATTTCTTGTAGAAAATGAATCCCCTCAACTTATTTGGGACACTTTCAAAGCTGCCTCTAGAGACTTCATTATTTCATTTGTATCACGAAAACGAAAAGCATCCTCTCACTCTGCTCAATCACTTAATACACAAATTAAAAAACTGGAATACGCTTATTATTTAACAAAGTCCCAGTCTGATTTAAACGAACTTATTAAAGCCAAACTCTCTTTTAATAAATTATCTACTGCATCCGCAAACTTATACTTACTCAAATCCAGTGCTAAATACTATAGTGCCCAGAATAAATCTGGTAATATTCTTGCCAATTATCTCAAAATTAAGAAGGAACGTACAAAAATTGAATCTATTAAAACTTCATCGAATAATATAATCCATAAAGATGACGATATTCTCTCAGAATTTGTCAATTTCTATCAAAAGTTGTATACTCCTGAATCTTCACCTCAATTAACTGACATTTCACAATACTTATCCTCTATTCCCACTCCCTCTTTTCCCGGTGTAGATTTCTCCTCCGCCGAAGCGGATATACATACTAATGAAATCCTTAAAGCTATTCAATCGCTTAAGAAGGGGAAAGCTCCAGGGCCCGATGGTTTCACAATAGAATTTTACACTCACTTTTCTAATCTTCTTATTCCCAAGCTTCACCAGTTATTTTTATATTTCATAACATCCCAAAAATCGGAAGGCTCATTTCAAGAAGCGTTAATATGTCTTCTTCCTAAAGACAATAAAGACCATACATTGTGCAAAAATTATAGACCCATTTCTTTGATTAATGTTGATTACAAAATATTTGCGAAAATCCTTGCACTCCGATTAGATATTATTTTGCCTAAAATAATCGGTAAAGAACAAAGTGGCTTTGTTAAAGGTCGACATTTGTCAGACAACACTCGGCTTTTCTTTGATGTCCTTAGCAAGTCTCATTCCCATAAACAGTCAATGGCGGCCGTTGCGCTGGATGCTGAAAAAGCATTTGACAGGGTTAATTGGCAGTTTATCTTTTCCACACTTGCTTGGTTCGGTTTTGGTCCTAAATTTCTTTCCTATGTTTCATTACTTTACTCTTTCCCTAGATCCTTTATTTTAGCTAATGGCCTTGTTTCTTCTTCTTTTCCTTTATATAGAGGTGTCCGCCAAGGTTGTCCACTTTCTCCACTTTTATTTATCCTGGCGTTAGAACCCTTTCTAATAAAAATCTGTTTGAATAGGAACATCACAGGTTTTCCATATGGCGATAAACAACTAAAGCTTTCCGCTTATGCGGATGACATCCTTTTATTTATCTCTAACCCTCAATCCTCTATACCATCGTTTCTCTCTGAAGTCAATGACTTTGCTCTGGTCTCTGGATACAAACTCAACACGGACAAATGTGAAATTCTCCCTTTAAATAGGCACTGCTTCCATGCTGACTTCCTGACATCTTCTTTTCACTGGAGCCCAACAAAGATCAAATACCTAGGCTTATGGTTCACACCTTCTATTAAAGATACTGTAGCATTAAATTTAAAAAATTTACAACAGACTTTAACTGACTCCACCTCACGTTGGCATCCTTTATTTTTATCCTGGTGGGGTAGATTAGATTCTATAAAAATGATGTTAGTACCAATAATTTTATTTTTCTTATCTAACCTTCCAATCAATGTCCCCAAATCTTGCTATAAGAAAATCTATAATATTTTATCAAAATTTTTATGGCAAAACAAAAAAGCTAGGATGTCTTTTGCCAAACTTCAACAACCTAAACATTTGGGTGGAGTCAATTTTCCAGATTTTTCTGCTTATCATACTTCATTTTTTCTTAAATACTCTTCTCATTTGTTATCTCAGAATATGACTGACCCCATTTCTCAACCCCTATGGGTAGACATAGAAACTTCTTTCTTTTACCCTTTTACCTTCGAAGAAGTGATATCTATATCTCAAGTTCCAACAAGAATGTCTCTTCCCATCCTTAAGAATTCCCGTAAAGTTTTTCATCCTTTATTAATCAAAGGCCTTGATGAACGTGCCCGTTTTTTGCAATCCCCAATTTGGTATAACAAGCTGATTAAAATTAAGAATAGAACCCTTTTTTGGAAGGATTGGTTAGTCTTAGGACTTAAATGGACTCATCAACTCTTCCAGGGAGATTCTTGTATTCCCTTTTCCATAGCCCAATCCCGCTTTTCTCTGCCTCTTTCCTACCACTCCAAATATGTATCGCTAATTGAAGCTGCTCAATCCTCTTATGATGTGTTTGGGCCCTCCCCGCACCTGTCAAATCTTCTTCGACTATTCTTTCTTCCCTATGCACCTCTTCTTCTGCCTCTCAAATTTATAATAAGTTAAGAGAACCCTCAGTTACTCGTGATAAATCTAAAATAGAGTGTGACTGGGAGTCTGACTTAGGCGAATCTTTTTCCCTCCTTCAATGGAACAAAATTTGGACCAAAATAAGGAAGTCTTCTAGAGCAGCCAATACTACACAAACTCTATTTTTCATATATAATAGACTTCTGATCACTCCAGCTAAATTGCATCACATAGACCCCTCTACCCCCTCTATTTGTTGGTCTTGCCAAGCCCCTGTAGCTGATCTTAAGCATATGTTATTTACTTGTCCACCCATTTATCATTTCTGGATTAGAGTATGGAAACAAATTAACAAAATTTTCTCTACCCATATTCCCTTTTCTTATTCATATATTTTTCTAGGTAGTGTCTCAGAGATATGGCCGACCTCAATTACTAATGTTTCGATTGTAGATCTACTTATTGCAGTTGCATTTCAACAAATTACAAAGTCATGGAAACAAGCCTTGAATGTTTCCTTTCAAGCATGGTGGTATGGTGTATGTTATAACCATAGGTTGGATAGGGCATATGTTCATCCCATTACACTTGCCATCAAACGTGATTTACTGTGGTTACCTATCACCAACTTTTTAAATGCTTCTGCTCAAACCATGCCTTTACATAATCCCAGGATTGAAGAAGTACCCAAACCTCCTTGAAGTTAATGGTTATTATTAAGTATCTAATCTATTTTGGATTTTGGTAGAAACGTGTTATACAACTATAGAAATTAATATATGTCGTTTTTTGCATTTTATGTATATGATCAGTGTTATTACCTGATGCAATCTCCCCTCCCATTCTTTTTCTCTCCGTCCCCCCTTCCCCTATACGATTTCATTTGTATTACATTATATTCAGATGTCATATTGTATTGATGTTAATTCAAAATTTTATATCTAATAAACTTACTTTTAAACTTAAAAAAAAAGGAGTAGATAATCCTAACATTCAGTCAGGCATGGAAGTTGGAACATTCTTACTAAGATTGTGGCCCGATTCCATGATTTTGGACTTATCCTCATTGAGCTTAAGTTTGCAATTGGTCATCCAGCTGGCCACTTCGAAAAACAGGGGGTGAGACTAAGGTGGTTAGAGCTGGAGTCAAGGGAGATGGAAATCACCAGCTGAGTACATTTGCATAAGAAACCAGAGACAGCCCAATAGAACGGAACATCCCGGCTAAGGGGAGCATGTAAAGATTGAAAAGAGTAGGGCTCAAAGATGAGCCCTGCGGCATCCCACAGCTCAAAGAAAGACTGTCAGAATATCAAGAGTTGTCAAGCACCTGGAAATTTCTACTCTTCAATAAAGAAGAGAGCCAGTCCAAGGCTTGGCCTCTGACACTCACTTTGGCGATCCTTTGGATAAGAATGGGATGGGCAATTGTGTTGACGGCCGAGCTCAGGTCTAATAAGATAATGTCTGTCAAACCTCCTTGGTCTAAGAGAGATTTAAGTACCGCGACCACTGCCAGCAGAGTCGTGTCCATGCTATGCTGTAATCTAAACCGCATTTTGAGTGGGGTAGAGGATTTCATTAGACTCAAGAAAGACAGAATAATGTTTGTTAACATATTTCTCCAAGAGCTTTGTTGGGCCCGATAGAAGGGAAATTGGCCTGCAATTGCTAAGGCAAAGAGGATCAAGTCCTGTTTTTTAGGTCTCGCCTACGCAGCGCGCATGCGCTGCATAGGCAAAAAGACCTTTTGCCATTAATTCGGCTTTTCAGCCTAAAACGTGCACGCGTTCCATTGCCTTCAATGGCAACGCGTGCACGTTTGGCGATTCACTTGCGGGAGCGAGCGGCGCCATATGGTAACAATTATCGCTCCTGGCGCCGCTCGCTCCCGCAAGTGAATCGCACTCCCCCCACCCCTCCCACTGCTTGGAGTACTGTTTCACTTTCGCGGCCGTGGCGCGGGCCGCGGGGCTGCACTTGTGTTTCAGTGCTTGTTACGTATGTTTCTGCTTTTTCTCTGACAAACCCCGCAAATCTTTCATGCAAGAAGTAGCAAGTGGCAGTGCTGCTGAACTTTGTGATGTTTGCATCTGTGCATTGGGACGGGGCTTCGCCTACTACAGAGGCTGTGTGCGCCGAGTGTGTTGTGGTAATGCTGAACTCCTCTCCATGGAGACCGGCACAACCCAGCCTGAGGGGCTATTTCACCCGGTGCATCGATCACAGCTCGCGCATTCCGCGGGTCTTTTCAAACGTCGCTTGAGTGTGTTGGCCAGACCGTGCATTATTCAGGAGTTTGGACTGACGTGTAGGTCACGAGACGTGGGCACTGGCGGCCTTTGCGGGCAGCTCTTGCAGCAAGGGCTGCACTTGTTCAAGGAAGTGCGTGTTACAGTTTTGTTTTAGTCGCCTCACCTTAAATAAAACAGATTGGCAATCAGACATACTTAACTTCCAAAAGTCATGGTGTGTTTTTCAGGTCAAGTCAGGTTTTGCCATCCGGAGCTTGTAATACATCACGTTATGTACAATAACAGCATCACTACTTGTCTGCCTCGTTTAACTATTAAGACACCATTTCCTTAAAAGCCACAGGGCAGTAGCAGAGGTTAGCAAGAAACGCCCCGATAACACTCAATTGCTGTTCCCTTGGGAGATTCAAAACATGGAAAAAGAAGGGCGAATAAAGAAGAAATACACTGGCTTGAGGATATTTTTATTTGGACAAACAAGCGAGGTGTGATCTGGAGCGCTGCAGTTGAGCGATCTTGGGAGTTTGAGGAAGGCTTGAGGGAAAGAGCATAAGTGTTCAACTTTTTAGCAGCACACGGGCACAACTCATAACGTGTATTTAAAGTCACTAACAATCAGGGACGCAACAAGTGAAGTAGATTATATACATATATACACAGTATATTACTGACTGAATTCGGAGAAGAAAAGGGTTCATGTTTACGAGGATTCCTACAGGTCTAGCAAGGTGAACTCCCACTTTAAGAACTCTGCAGAGGCTCGGAAGAAGGGTTCAACAGGTCCACAGTCACCCACTTTGTTCAGGGGCGTAACAAAGGCCCCCGCAGTCTTGCCTCGTTGCATCACTCTGCACACCAAGTCACCTGTGAACTTTCTGCCTCAAAGTGATGTGTTTATTTAGATTTTAATGAAAAACTAGGAACGTGGTCCCGTGGTTCTCTTTTTAAGTCTGACACGGAGAGAAACAGACATTTGCACTGTGCATTCACCAGGCCATATGCAAACCCACGAGCACTTGCACACACACACACAAGTACAAACACACACTTGCACGCGTCCATAGACACACATACATACACACTCATACATATGGCCGTACACAGGTACACCAACACCCAAGTATACATCCAAGCATACGCTGAGACAAACATGCAAAGACATACACATGCCTACGTACTGCCACATAGACACAAGACTGAGCTACTAGCACACACATACATACACAGGCTTACACACACAAGACTTTGAGTCCGTATAGACGTATGCATAGAAAGGCAGCCATAGATCCACGTTCATTCATGTACCCATGTGACAACCCATTCAGATATATGGCACCTGACACACAGAGACAGACATATAAGCAGCCACACATACATTCAAATAGCCATACACACTCATCCACATACTGAAAAGGAGTCAACAAGCTTAACTTTAAAAAAATTAAAATAAGATCCTTCATTGGTTGACGGTTTTGCATGCATTCGTGTGTGCATTGGTGGCTGTGGAAATTAGGCAAAATAAGTGAATGGATAGATGGGCGAGTGAGTGATAGGGTGCCTAGATGAATGGATGAGTGAGTGCATACATAAGGAGGTGACTGGATGGAAAGTAAGATGACTGAAGGAATAGCTCAGTGTATAGATGGTTGAGCTGGTCAGTGAATATAGATGTACAACGAGTAATTTCATGGATGGTGATATTTATGAAGGTAAGACAGTGGCAGAAGGCAATAAATCATTCATGCTGCAGCTGCTCTTTCAATCATCAATGCATTCACTGTTCTTAGTCATTCACCCATTCATCAGTCCACAATAGTCACATTCATCGAATCATACAACCCCACATTTATTGACTCGCTCCTTCATAAAAACCTCACACATGTTCTCACCCATCAATTACTAAGCGCTTTTATCAAAGAAAATACAAATCCATTAGCTTAGCCGAAGGTTGTTTTTCCTTCACTTTTCTGCTACCGGAAATAACACATTCTGATTGAAAAAGTGAAGAACCAAGAACTAAAAATCAGTAACAAAACAGGGTTGATTTAATGATCTGCGGCTGACACGTGGGAGTTCTCACTGATGTCTGCACACAAATTATTCATTTTAAAGAAATAAAAGAAAAATAGATGCCAGCTAGGAAATGCCCCAGTCGCGCTTGTGTATGGTTTTCGCCTACGTAACTCAAGCTATTAAATCAAATGTATTTTCGCAATAATTCCAGAGAAATTCAAATGATATACATGAATGATATGAAGTTCAAATATTTAGAAATTCATACATCAAAGGCTAAATGACTAATTCAGAGATATTTCAATATTTTCCAAGTTTCGGTTACAAGAAAAAACAAGCATTGGCATAGCCAATAGGTCTCGCCTTTGGAACCTTATAAGTGTTTAGTTATCTAGCACAATATCCTTGGTGCAACAACATCAACTGTTGCTTGGCTAAACACTTATAAGGTCCCAAAGGCGAGACCTATTGGCTATGCCAATGCTTGTTTATCAAGCGGTTGAACCATGGCATGTTTCCATTGCAGGGGAACTTCCCCACTGAGGAGAGAGACATTTAGTAAGTCAACCAATGTTGGGGCAATACTATCTAATACCAGACGTAAGATATGAAGGGGGGCAGGATCAAGGGGGAACCTGATTTTACAGTTACTAAAAGATCAGTGAGTAACCTCACCGTAAGAGTAGGAAAGGCTGTGAGAACCCCTACCGACTGCGCAGAAGAAGGCTCAATAACTGATGGTTTCTCAGTGATGGGATCAGCAGAGAAAGAGGAGTAGATCTTTCTCTGAAAGAATAATGCCAAATTATTACTATGCTCAACTGAGGCTTCAAGGGTGGAACCAACAGAATTAGGCTCTGTAATGTCCTCCAGGATCTGAAAGATCTCTTTCAGAGAATTATCAGAGAGCTCAATTTTCATAGAATAATAGATGGATTGGGAACTTTTTATTCCGGCATGGTAGAGCCTAATGGCAGTCCTATGCTTGCCTCATTGTAAGACTTTCTCCAACATCTTTCTAATCATTTGCATTCCTTTTTCAAGGCAAGGAGATTGGATTTAAATAAAGTGGATTTCTTTTCCTGTTTGGTGGTCTTACACCTCTTGGCAGGAACAATCTTATCCAGAGATGTTGAAATCCATTCATTAAAACAATGCCTAGATGAAGAAATTGTGTCAGTTAAATCAGGTTTAGTGGTTTTTAGGATGACTGACCAGTTCTCAACATTTAACCTAGACCAATAACATTCCCACCGACTACATAGCAGCATGACTAAAGAAGATAAGGGAACCGTTAGAAAAAGTGGAAGCAGAAAGTGGTCCGACCAAGTTACGGGAATGGGAGTCTGCATCTGGAGGAAATGAATGTTACTGAACACTAAGGGGCCGATTCCGATTCAGGCCGGAAATCTCCCCGACCGAGCCGGACCCGGAGAGATTTCCGACCGAATCGGACCCTAGCAGTCCGACCGAACGAGTACGATGCGCACGTATGCTATCGGACTCGATTCGGTCGGACTCCCATTGAAGTCAATGGGAGCCAGTCGTACGACGCGTACACGGGCTCCCATTGACTCAATGGGCACGACGCGAACAAGGGCGCCCCTACAGCGTGTTCGCATCGATGCGGGTCACACCGTACATGCACGTGTAGGGGGACCCATGGGTCCCCCCTGTGTGCGACTCACGCACCTACGCTTCCAGGGGGGTCCGACACGGACCCCCAAAGTGCGGCTCCGACAGCTCCTTGGAGCCGGACTGCGCGAGTCGGTCGGAGCGGTCGAGGTGCGCATCGTACTTACCCGGCTGGGGAACGTCTCCATTGCGCGGTGCGCGTCGTCCCCGTGCGAGTCGGTCGGAGCGGTCAGGTCCTGCGAACGAGTCGGTCGGAGATTTTGCGAGTGCATGCATCGTACTCGCTCGCCCGGATGCACGTACGACTCGGTCGGGAAATAGGGCTCTGAATCGGATCCGGTTAAGCCGAATCCGATTCGGTGCCGTACCGGCCGAGATCGGAATCGGCCCCTAAGTCTAGAATATGGCCTTGTTCATGAGTTGGCCCTTTTACTAATTGCATTAATTGCAGGGACGCTAAGTCCAATAACAAGTTCTTAGAGGCCCCATTTTTAGACACTTCCATAATAAGATTAAAGTTCCCAAGTATAGTAAAGTTGGACCTGTTCACAGCTATGTCAGTAGCCATGTCAGAGAAAGCCTGCAAAAACTGCATATATGGGCCCGGTGGCCTATACACTAGGATTCCAGAAAAATGAAGGTCAACGTAAAAAGAAGACTTTCACAGTTGCACCCTCAAGGGGAGAAAAAGTACCTCTTAAAGTGTCTTTATATATAATGGCTAAACCCCAGCCTCATTTCTCTGACCGATCTAACCTTGCAATACAATAGCCGGGAGGGAGAGCTTGAACCACATCAGGGGCAGAGCTATCATGTAGCCATGTCTCCGTAAGAAAAAGTGCATCCATAGCAGAGTCTATAAATAAGGGAAAGATATCCAATTTATGAGCTGCCAAAGAATGTCAATTGACCAAAAATATGCGCCAGGCTGAAAAAGATGACTGACTTAACTCAGATAAAGGATGAAGGCCACAGCACTCACATATTAGTGAAGGAAGACTAGGGTCAATGGAATGAGAGCAGGAGTTAACTGAAGAGACTCAGAGAGCTCTTAAGAGCTCACCAGTGTTCCATACCTTCTGTAGGGAGGAAGAGGCATAGTCCCTGGCACCCCTGGATTCCCTGGCCCCGGCATGACGCGGACGGGCACAGACGGGCTTGCCTTCGTCATTCATTTATGGAAGGCCAGCTGGAGCGCTAGTGAGCGTAGAGAACAAACTGGTGGCCAAAAATGTCCCAAGTAGTACAAAACAAATTCCCCCTTCCCACTGTGCAAAAAGCCCAAAACAGTATTTAAAAGTTCAGCAGCAATGTTTGTTTAAAAAGTTGGTTTTTTTTAAAGCAAGGATTAGCATTAGCAGCAGTATTTCTCCCTCCATATGGCACCTGTTCATGATAGTTTAGTTACATTAAAAAGTTGCCTGCCTCATCCATTAAAGCTAAGTGGGTCACAACCGTGTGTCGTTCTAAAAAGTGGATTGTGGCTCTAAAAAGTTTGGGAAGCACTGCGTTAGAGGCAGGAGTAAGATCATGATGCAAGGTCTCTTCCAGCAATGAGATGCCTTATTTTAGTTACTATAGACCAATCTGGGGATTTCTCTGGAACCCCGACTTGTTTGGACGATGCCTTGAGTTTCACTCTCAAGACGGCAAATGGTGCAAAGGTGCCTGTGTTGGGGCTAGTTAGCCCTTTGTGCACCAGCATTGGAAAAAGGCAGGAATACGCCATATTGTGATAAATAAGCCACATTCCTGCCCTTTCCCTGTAACGCAGCACAGCAAGGTGACTTGCTGCGCTGCGTTACAATTTCATAAATATGGCCCTCAGTATTGAAGAGCGACTATGTTCCACTGAAGATTTACAAAGGTTTTGGGTCGGCTGTGCATTAATTTTTTAACGCAAATCCAATGCAAAACCTTTATGGGTATTTACAAACCAATACAGATTGGTATTTGTGTTAGTTTGTAAGGAAAGTAACGCAAACCAGCGCAATACGCTGCATTGCGTTACTTAGCATCAAGAGGGGCGTTACATGGCCGTTCCCATGCACCCATCCATGTTTCTTGACAGGCAATGAATGAGGACTGGGAAAAAACTTCAATAGCTGTAGAGACACTCTGATCATTTTATGCTACCATCATTGTGCATGCACATATTTCCATAGATAACAATCTTTAGGTACATCATAACTGAATGTCACATATAGGCTTTTGCTTACACTTTGGCGGACGGCTCCTTACTCTAAGGTCGCATGCACCATCCACCCCGGGCTGCTAAGTACAAGGCAGAGGAAGAACTGAGAATTTTGGCAGACATATATCAGAACCCCACCTCCTTGGTGGCCCACCAAGCTTAGATTGTGATTTAATTGCGTAGCAACAAATTAAACATGCTAGGGTGGCAATAGCAAATCCTAGTAAAAAGTAGATGTGCCTCACCTGCTCTGAACTACCCTTAGGTACATGTCCCATCACAGAAACCGCCCCCACAGTATAATGTCTTTGGATCACCAGTTCCGATGAAGGTGCATCAGCACTGTCTCCCCTATATTATGACAGCCACCCTGAGATTAGGATCTCTCTGTTGATAACTGCTGCAGTATCTTAGTATCATGTGCAGGAACATCATCAAAGACTGTGGTGTCATGTATAACCCTGGGCAAAGCACTACGCTACGCTCGCGTAGTTTGTGAAGTTTGCGCTACTTCGCACAATGCGAATTGCACGTAGCACAGTGCAAACACGCGTAGCGTAGTGCAGCGGTCATTTTTTGCTTGCTCGCGGTCCTCAACGTCAAGTTGGCGACCGCAAGCAAGCAAAATGACATCCCGGCGAGACTTTTTCTCGTTCGCGATCAGCAACATCAAGCTGCCGATCGCGAGCGTGGAAAATAAACCTCCCGGCGAGATTCTCAACGCGGGGAGGTCAGGTTTCTCATTGCGAGTGGTCGCGTATGCTCGCGACCGCTCGCGATGAGAAACTACCAGTCCGCGTTGAGAAGCTGCCGCTCGAGTAAAAATCTACTCGAGCGGCAGTAAAAGACAGCTTGCACTGTGCAAGATGCCGTTTTCAATGATTGCACAGTGCGGACAAGCATCCGGCACTGTGCAATCATTGCGAACAGTGCACTACGCAGTTCGCGTAGTGCTACGCGTAGTTCGCGTAGTGCGAACTGCACTTTGCGTAGCTTCGCGTAGCGCTACTTCGTGAACTACGCCCAGGCTTAGTCATGTACAGCACTCTTTCATAATTGTTTGCCAATGTTGTCATGCATCACACTCCTAAATGCATGGCAACATGCACCATGTTTGGGCTATAAATGAAGTATTAAGTGTGTTCACTTATCCAAAGTACATTAGGGCTGAAAGTCAGGACTCAGAATTAAATGTCTTGCTTTATTTTAAACAAGCTGATGCAATGTTGTGTGTATGTGTGCAGAATTACCACTGGCCTGTACTATATTGATTTAGCTAAAGGGAACACTGTCATAGCTTGCTAAATCTTGGCTACTAGGGAAAGCTTTCTCTTCATGACCTTGAAACAGACTTCAACTTCCATGCTTTTGGGGTGCAAAAGGTAACAAGAACGGATGATTTTGCGCTTCTGCAATGTTTCATATGAGAACATTGTTTTCAGCTTGGTGTTGCATAGGTATTAGAAAAGTATTTAGAAATTATAATACTTTAAAAGTATTAGTAAAGTATTTAAATCCTCCCTAATCAGACAGCTGAGAAACAGAAACTGGATGCTGGGAGGCACACTGGCTGTGGGGACCTTTAATTAAAAGCCATCTGGGCTAAGAAGCATGCAGAGGTATTACATGTTTGGCAATGAACTAAATGATAATATGATGTTCTTAGTCAAATAGAGCGTTTGAGATCAACTGGTTATCGATGTGCGAAAAACAATTTTGTGGAAAATATCTTATTCACTATGATAATATTCTTTATTTCTTAGTTATTCATTATTGTAAGTATTATAAGTAATGATAATTATTTAAAAAAAATATCAAGGTTTGTGTGTAAAATGATTCTGGGAATTCAGGATGAGTCCTTTATTTTCACTTTGAAAGAGCAAGAGTTTCTCTAACAGGTCTGTCCGATTCTAAACTTCCTTTAACTGAAGTAAGTACAACTAAGAGAAAGGGTGGGATATACTTGCCTGTTTCCTCATCTTTCAAGGCGTCCTTGCTAGGCAGTCATGCTATAATGTTGTTGCATTCAGGACTTTGCTATTTTGTATACGTGATTTAGTTTGGGGAACAATTGCTTCCATGAGGCATTGCTGCGCAATAGTTTGGAATACAGAGAAGTATTCAGGAATCAAGTTGTGCTGGGTAAACTATTTTTTGGGAATTCACTTTAAATGACGTTATAGGGGTCTATTTACAAAAGGGAACACTACATGTGTAGATTTACTACAAGTGAATTTACTCTTACACTTTTGAATAACTTTACTACCTTTGGCTGTTCACCATTTACGACTGTAAAATTGCTCAAAAGTGTAGACTTACTTGTCCCCATTCCCTGAGATGGGGGTGGAGTAATCAAAAATATCAAATAAAACCGTAAATTTACTATGTGTAGTGACTTAGGATCGTATTAGACATTCAGTACACTTAGCAAAGACCTCTGCAATCGGGCAGGAGAGCTCTCTCAGATAAAGTATAGAAAAAATTATAAATCTTTATTAAACATATGTTTTTAAATATAAAACATTTTTATCAACATATTTATGATATTTTAAATACAGAATAATATAAAAAACTGTTACAGCATTCATAATTTAATTGTAAATTAAAATGGAATTAGTTAATATATTAAATTAACATTTATTTTTTTGAAGTTAAAATTAAACAAAAATGTTATTTAAAGAGCTTATATGACTTATTATGCATGAAAATCTTATTATAAAATATATACAATTAATTAAAAGTAAGATAATTATTTTAATGTAAATTAATGGTACATTAATTTTCAAATTTAAAAAAGTTAACAAAATATTGTAAAATAAAATATTAATTATGTTTTATTTATAGACATTTTTTAACAATAAATACATGTATTTGTATTTTTAAATAGTTGAAATAATTTTATTTATTTTAACATTAGTTCCTATGGGGTTTTATTTTAAGACCCTAGCTACATGATTTTTAAGACAGGGTGCTGCAGTATCGGTGGCTGAACATGTGTGGTGCGGGACTTACTCAAGCTCTGCATTGGAGTACATTTACAACTGTTTTTGGTCCTTTTTGGCTGTAGAAGAGCAATTTGGGAATAGTAATGAAGAGAGTTTGATTCTCACTAAACCCCTCCGTACTCCTTCCCAAACCCCTCCCCTTTAGTAGTACGTAGTCCCCATTTTACAGCCAATCCTCTCTGTCCCTCTTACATTTACTATTAAAATGTATACTTACATATGTGTGAGCTCCCCAGTCGGTGTACACATAGAAGATAGGAGAGGCCGAGGAGGAGAACCCCGCACATAGGTGTATGAATAGCTTTTTGTAGTATGTTTAGTAGTACTATTGTAGGACTACTAAATGTACTACAAAATGTGGTTCATGACTAAGCCGCATACTCTTTAAAGAAATTGCTTTCATGAACTCTGCATTACGTTTTGTAAAGTAACTGGGAGAATTCTTGCACTCGAACAATTGGTTATTTCAAAGTAAGCATATATGATTATGTGCAAAGGTAAAAGTGTGCATCAAATGATTTATATATATTGTTATACAGGAACATCAGAATATTGATAATTGTTAACTGTCTTTCAGTTACACAAACAGACCAGATACAAACCACGTTTATAATCATCAGAAAGAACCTATTCACAAAGCAGAATGTAGTTAACTTTTCAGTAGAGAAGAAGGATATCCAACATTATGTAGTTACTTAAATCTTGGTATGTTAAATGTCAGAAACTTTAGAGTCACATAAAAACACAGAGAATGGGTTACATTGAGATACTTTTAAGGTATTTCTTTTAATTGTTAAGATTAAATGCAACACCTTAATGATAATTTGTTAAGATAGTTCATCTACTTCAACCTATAGAATTCAGTGTCACCAGAGGAACAAGTCAGGGTGGTGATGTCCACTGTCTCTGTTTTCTCTCGTATCCCATTTCTCTTTCACCATTTTTAATATTGAACAAAATATTATTGGGGCCATATTTATTGTTTATTAATGCAACACAGCAAGACACCTTGCTGCACTGTGAAAGAAAGATGGCAGGAATGTGCCAAATCTATCAAAATAGGCCACATTCCTGCGCTCTCCTTGCACTGGTGCACTTTTGGCTGCCTACCACCAGCACAGGCATCCTTGCACTATGGTGCAAGCGTGCCTAAGTTGCAAGCAAAATTGTTTTTGCACAGGAAAGGATATCTTCCTGCACAAAACAATCCTTTCAGGCTTTTTCCTCTATCTATGTGTGCTGCAGAATGCAACACATGTAGAAAATTACGAGACTTAAAGTTATTTCTCCTTGTTAAACCTCCCCTGTGAAGGCGCTGCATTTGGGCGCATTCCAGGTATACCACTCATGGTAAATCTGGGAATGTGCCAAAAATCCATGCGTGGATACATGGGAAGACCCATGCTCTGCCCGTGGAACGCCTCCCTAGGGCAGAGTAACGCAAGGCAGCAACTTATGCTGCCTAGTGTTACTCCAGATTTACCAAGCCACGCAGGGACATGCAAGGTGGCCTTGATTGGCTAGGTAAATCTCATTCTAGGTTTTGCATCTCCTTGCATGGCGCATGGACAACACAAAACATTTGTTAAATTTGGTTGATGGTAGAGGTAGTGAGGGGTTGAGAGAGTGCATCTTTCCTGTTGGATCCAGAGTAGAAGTTTACTGCATTCTGAAAACTATAAAGAAGGCAGTTGCCTTTTGAGCGCTAGGGAAATCTACACTGTGAGGCCCCCAAAGGTTACGATATCATGACAGTGGCAACCCAAGCAATGGACTATTAAAAACACAATAACATTTTATTTGTTCTAGGATTTTTGTTTGTCTATAAGGACAATGGTCTGGACAACTCAATCCAGTAGATGGATAGTACATAAGTGAAGATCATCCTCTTGGTGCACAGTGGAACACCTTCAATTGGCACTATATGTACATACATCACCAAGTATTACTTTCCATCAACTGGCTTTATCAATGCTGAAGGCCCAATTACGATGTCGGTCAGACCGTCACCGAGAGGCCACCAGTGGCGGTCCGACTGACTGACAGCCCTTTGGTCCGACCGCCGAATTACAATGCCGGTGGTCGAACCCTAAATGGTTGGGGGGAAGACCGCCACCTCCGAAAGTATCAGTGATCCTGTCGAGTAGTGGCTGCTTCCGGATGGGGGTGGCGAGGCGGGGGGAATGCAATAACAAAAAAGGACTTACCTTCAAAGGCCGGCCGCCACCTCTCCTCCGTCCTCGTAATCTTCCTGTCCCGGTCGGCAGCAGTAGGAAACACCGGGGCAGACAGGCTCCCCTAAGCTAATCACAATGCTGCATTGCAGCGTTGTGATTGGTCTGAACGCTGTGGATCGGTGCTCAGACTGGAACAGACAGCCTGTGCATGTTCCTGACCAGGCTGTGTAATGCAGCCTGGTAGGAACATGCAAAGTGCGCATGAACTGTTTGGTCGGCCCAAGAGGGCCGGCCAAACAGTTCATGCGCACTTAGGGAGTCCACACCACTCCTCCCCTGCTCTATCCAGCCCGGCCCGCCCCACCACTGACTGCCATAGGGAAAATAAAATTATAATAACAATATGTTATTACCATTTCATTTTCCCTTTTGAGCAGTGGGGCGACGCTCCTCCGCCTTAGCGGAGGAGCCGGCACTGATCCCGTCGGGACAGCAGTCGGAATCGCAATCCCGAATGGAGGCAGTGCTGAGGAAGGCACTGCCATCAGGATTACTATATCCCTTTCTGACAGCCTTTTCATGTTGGAAAGACCGCCATGAAAAGTCTTCGGGAAACTGATTTTGGGGGCCCCAAACAGGGCCCCCTTCCATCATGGGCCACTCTAAAGTGGCCCAGGGGGCACATGTAGTGCCCCCACGCACCTCCATGCACCGTATGCCATGCACCACATGGTGCATGGAGGTGCAGGAAGTGCTCTTTTATGCAGCGGCTTGTGCTGCAGCCCAGAAAAAGGGCTGCAGCACAAGCTGCCGTGTAAAGGAGCACTTTGTGACTGCCGGGCGCATTGCAATTGGGTGGTCGGACTGCTGACTCCTTGTTGGGTGGTCTCCTGACTGCCGCAATAACGGTCGGCGGTCCGACCCTCCAATAACATAATCAGGGCCTAAGTGTGAAAACATTTGAGTCGCATATCTAAAAAATGAGTCCATGATGTAGTTGAAAGTCTGATGTCTGAAAAGGTGGCCAGTATTACCCTGGGAAACTCTGTGATATGAGAAAGTAGTTGCCCATTACAGGCCTCCTTTCTTCATCAGGGGAAGAGGAAAATGGCCCAGGCAGTGTCAAGAAAGGAGAAACAAGGCAAGTACCAATTGAAGATGGCTGCGGCAGCAGTGAAAACCCTCACCTCTCAGACTCTTAATTCTGAGCAGGGGAGATTAATATTTGAAATCTGGTGGGTGGTTTGTAGGGGTGCTAAGGTCCAGTCCAAGAACAGACAACCTCTTATTGAGCCTATATCACATGTGATTTCTAGGGCATTGCTGGGTGAAGATCCCTGGAGAAGGAGTTGCAGAACAGGGCCAGATGATGAGTGGTCCATCTCAGTGACAATGCTACTAAGTGAGTGGTGCTACAGATTCTAAGAAGATAATGGCATAGGGGTCTGTGGTTGCTAGTGCACTGGTTACATGCATAAGACATCTGAATGGAGGAGTAAGAAAACAAGTGACTCAAGTGAAACCCTGGTGCTGCAGCACTTACCCACCCTTGACTCGAGATTTCTAAAGCCTCAGCAGTAGTGAAAGAGCTGGCTACCTGTCTGCTTAGAAAATGACAAAGAGAAATTCCTAGGAAATAAGCCTCACAGTGTGCTTACGTTAACAGAAAGAACTTGAATGCCCATATTGGTGAGAACTGTCTGAGATTCACAGCAAAGGTAGCACACTTGATGCAAAGGGTGCTCTGGAGACATTGCAGTAGCTGCATCCCCCTCATCTATTGAATTAATCCAGGATCTTTTAAAGGTTGGAGGGATGCTGCAGGAAATCGCACAACAAGGGAGGAAGTATTGTAGGAGTGCTACACCAAAAAGAATACCAATAATGTGATACACACCTGCAGCCATACATGACTAAGTGCATGGACTGTGGGGAACAACTGGATAGATTTCAATAGGTGGCGAGATGGGATCCAGTAATGCATGACGCTATGGTAACACCTGCAGAATGGCTCTCTGCATCCGTGAATAAGCTAATGCAGTGTCAATGGAAAAGGACATTGGTGAATGTTAGACCCGGGATCCCTGGTTGGCCGAGGTAGGTACCTTAGGCCAAATAGGGACCCGCGGTTCCACGTCAGGGCAAGGAAGGTCACCTTCTGAGATAGCCCCCGCTCACCCCCTCGGTAGCTTGGCACGAGCAGCCAGGCTTATCTTCAAGGTAAATGTGTAAAGTATTTGCAACCACGCTCACAGCAACCCAATGATGACACCACAAATAGACTCCACACGAGTTTTGTAAAAACGAGTATAAATTTTATATAAAAAGATATACGATAAGACCACACGATATAAATCCAACATATGAGTATAGGTAATATTTCTCCTGGCTGGTTGTTAGGCCAGCCAGCCCTTGTAAGTTCTGACGATATTAATGAGCACTTCTAAACATTCCACTGTAATCCTAATACCATGTTATGCAGTTCGTAATGCTAGAATCAGGCACTTGTGCAATGTAAACATAATGCAATGCATAACGCAACAATCAGACAGTTTGTAATGTAAGAATAATGCAATGCGTAACGCAACAATCAGGTACTTTGCAATGTAAAAATAATGCAATGCATGATACAACCACCAGGTACGTCGTTATGCAGGAATAATGCAATGCGTAATAAACTAATCCGGCAGTTCGTTATGCAGGAACAATGCAATGCGTAATACGCTAATCAGGTAGTTCGTTATGTAGAAACAATGCAATGCGTCATACGACAATCAGGTAGTTCGTTATGCAGAAAGTATGCAATGTGTAATACGACAATCAGGTAGTTCGTTATGCAGGAATAAGATAATGCGTAATACACTCTGGCACCGATCACAGTGCCTTAGGCGGTCTCTCCGCCACTCCTTCTGACTTGCAGTCAGCCTCTGACAACAGTTGCCCCCAACACGGGCATGGTGTAACAAAAAGTGCAGCTCTGCACTCCGGCCCCGGTACTGCCACTCCCTTGGCAAAACGGGCCGCGATAAGAGCCGAAGCAGAAGCTCGCGCTGCTGGACTGAGAGAGAGGCTGAGAGCGTCTCCCTCCGAGCCAGCACCCCGCCCCAGGAGTCGACACACGTTACCTGGGGGGCGCGAACCCACTCTCCTCTCCTCGTCCAATGACTTGGGCCTCCGATGCAATCTTTGGGAATGGGCAACGGCGGGCTCAGGCCGGCGGCTCAGCTCCTCCGATGCTGCAGGTCCGGGCCGCTACTGCTACGAAGATCTCAGGCTGCCACAGGGCACATGCACACAGCGTCGCTGAGAATCCCTTGAGCTTCGGGTGCACGATCACCGGGCACTCCACACGAAGGTCTCAGGCTGCACGAAGATCACGCGCACAGCGTCGCTGAGACTCACTTCAACTCCTGGTGCACGTTAACAAGGCAATCCTCACGAAGGTCTCACGCTGCACAAAGCACACGCACACAGCGTCAAAGAGACTCACTTGGACTCCGGGTGCACGATAACAAGGCAATCCTCACGAAGGTCTCACGATGCACAAAGCACACTCACACAGCGTCGTTGAGACTCACTTGGATTCCGGTGCACACGATAACTGGACAATCCTCACAAAAGGTTCAGGCTGCAACAAGCACACGCACACAGCGTCGCTGAGACTCTCCTGGAAACGTTTGTGTTCCTGAGTTTCCGCAAAAGGGAGCCAGCTCACCTCGGGCCCTTGGGGATAAGTTACTTCAGGACACAGCACACAGCAAAGTCCTTTCAAGCAGGGGGACACAGCACACAGCAAAGTCCCTTTAGCCTTTCCTTGGTTAAAACAGCAAACTGCAGGCCAGCCCCAGAACACACAGCAAGGGTCAGTCCTATCCTTCAGTCTCTTCAGGTGTTTCTTCCTTGGCAAAGGTTCCTCTTGACCACAAAGTAGCTCCAGTCTTGTTCAATCTTGATCAAGCCATTCTCCAAAGTTCAGGGGCTTCAGCTCTCATAGTTATATCCCTCAATGGCTTTGAAGTCTTTGTGTTCAGGGGGCACTGACCCCTGTTCAAACCAGTTCTGGGTGCCTCCCTGCCAGTGACACCTTTATTCCTTTGATAGTGGGGGTCTGGATCCTCAATCACTCAGCAGGGGCCGGAGCCATTGGTTTATGGCTGCAGCCCAGGCCTCATCACCTCTAGGGGCTAGTCCTCCCCCTACACTCCAGATGCAGGTCAGCCTGTTGCTGTCTCACCTCCTCCCCTGGGTCAAGACATTCCCAGATCCTATCACTTTCAAATCCAGACAGTCAATCCACAACCAGGCAGAGACACACAGAAATGTTAGAGCACAAAACCCAGCCACTTCTAAAAGAGTGGCTTCTAAACACACAATGCAAAAACCACCTTCATAAAAAGATGTGTTATTACATTGTGAGTTCAGGCATACTAAACTTCACCTCTCCATCTTAAGCCTTTGGGAAGATAGGCTGGAAAACATATTACACAGCCTCCCCATTCTGTCCTATGGGCAAGATGGCCTTTCAACAGTGAAAAACGAAATAGAGATTACTTCACTGTCAGGACATGGTACACACCTTAGTACATGTCCTACCTTTCACATGCACTGCACCCTCCCCAGGGGGTACCTTGGACCTACCATAGGGGTGTCTGATGTGCATAAAAAGGGAAGGGTAAGGTCTGGCAAGTGGGTGCACTTGTCAGAACCACATGGCTGTTTAACAAACTGCGCGCAGGCCCTGCAATGGCAGGCCTGAGTTCCTTTTTAAAGCTACTTGTGTGGGTGGCACAAATAGTGCTGCAGGCCCACTAGTAGCATTTGCATTACCAGCCCTGGCAGACATAGTGACTTTACTAGGGACTTTACTAGTAAGGCAAACATACCAATCATGGACAACCAATTACCATTACACTTTACACAGGGAGCACTTGCACTTTGACACTGTTTAGCAGTGGCAAAGTGTCCAAAGCATCTAAGTTGGCAACACAATGTCAGAAAAAAGGTCTAGGGGGAAAGCAAAAAGTTTCAGAGGTGGATACATGTCTGGAATGCTTACGGGTTAGAGTGGATGCCACAGAAAAGATGGAATATAAAACGAAAAATGGAATCTAATGTTGTAAAGACACAAATAAGTGTATTGATGGCTGAGATATAGAAGGAGAAAGAGAGTCAGATTTACCCAGATAGTTTAATGCATATTTGAATTAGGGAACATAGAAACAGTGAAAGATTATTGGGGCTCTGATGAAGAAAGTTGTGTTTGATTTCATCCGGGATAGGATGTATAAGGGAGCAAAACTATCACCCACATAAGGAAAGGTCTTCCAGGAGGTAAAGGGGAAGGAGTTGAAAGACTTTCAGGAGCAAGGACTAAGATATTTCATGATCTATGACTGAATGAATGAAAATCGATTTATAAACTGCTTCTGTTTGCCCCGTGAGGAATATGGCTCATTACATCGCGATGTATTACATCGCGTGCTTTGTACGACTGCGTTGTTAGTACGCAATGCATTTACATCGCAAGTCATTACAACAACTTGCACTAGGGGGCGCGCTGGACATAGGAATAGTATTAATTACTATTCCTACTCCAGTTTGCGCAACAATAGGGAAGATGCTGGAATTCATTTCCAATACCTCAGCGCCCCCTAGTGCAAGTCATTGTAATGACTTGCGATGTAAATGCATCGCGTACTAACATCGCGGTCGTTGTAACGACCGCGTTGTAATAGTAGCGCGATGTAATGAGAACATTGTAAAGGCTGTTTCACTCACGGGGCATCCTGGCTCTGGACCATATGTTTGTCTATCAATAAACAGATGGTCAAAAGATGTAAATTCTAAACGCTGTCAAAGAGCTTTTCAGGAAATTGTTTAATGAATGCAGGGTTTTCCATTCATGCTCCCTTATGAAAATGGCAGCGCAAAGTACAATTAGACGGAATGGTGGAACATAAAAGGGTTCCAGGAGATGCAGTGCTCTTGAGAAAGATGGTTGGGAACTGGAGAAAAGTAAGACCCAATGTCACTAAGAGTATGTGTCAGGAGGAAGTCCCAAGAATTCAGTACCTATTCGCATGTACACACTGGAAGTTGATTGGATGTGGGCTGAGGAGGACAGAGACAGTGGGATATCATTTTTATTTAAGTTGTGAGGAGTGAGATTTAAAGCACTCCTGCATTGCACTTCTGTTTGTATAATAGGCAAATAAATGAATGCAAATACAAATAGAAATCCAGTATCAAAAACAAATGGGCTTTCAGCAAAAAGGGAACTGATTTCCCACTGTCTCTTAGCAAAATAAGAAAAGATGTGTTTTTATCTGGCAGCAGCCATGCAGCCACAAATAACCATACATAAGTCGACGGAAATTGAGAATGAGAGAGTGGTGGCATATAGCCATAATTTTTGGATAGATACAAAAGTTATTGAATACCCCTAGTCCTTAAATGAGGTCCTGCTGTTAGGTAAAACATGGGAGCATTTATTTATTACGGGGCAGTGCAAGAGGCTTAGTCTAATCCTCTTTTTTCTAATATGTTCAAGTGATTTTATCCTGCTTGCCATTTTCACAGTAGAAATTAACATATTTTTCCAGGAATTAAAGTTATTGCATTAACAATCTAGTGATTTAATATATACTCAAACATCAAACTAATGGTATAAAAAACTGATGAAGAAACTAAGATAATTCACTTCAGTACTGGAGATCTCTTGCATTCAGATACAATAGATAGCAGAGGCAGATATGCACATGTTCCCAGCGCTATTAGACATGAAAATGGAAATCGTAAAATTCCATACATAAGTGGCATATGGCCTATGTACCTTGGCAAATGTTGATGGGTCAACCAGTTCATTTCTCGGCGAAGTTGATTTGTTGATCATTTGGTATTGAGCGCTGTGGATTTTAGCCGGCTCTATGTTATCTCTACAGAGAAGTTCTGGGGATCTCAGTCCATGCGCCTTGGAAATCAGAAGGAGGTACATTTTTTGATAATGAGTAGGCTGGTTGGGCTTCTCGTTATGACAACAGAATCAAGTATATCTATAAAGATACTCAGATAACATTGGTCTCAAATACACACAATGATGTAATCCTGGAACTACTAAATACATAATGTTATTCATCTGCCCTAAATGAGAATCAAAAGCAACCCTGGGAAAAATGTTCAAACCTGCCCCACTCTCTTCTTCCCCACTATCTCTCTCTTTCCATCCATCCATTTTGTCTCCTCTTCTCTTATCCTTTTCTCTTTGGTCTCTTCTTAGCCTCTCTGTCTCTTTTCTTTCACTGGCTTTCATTTACTTCTGCCTCTCTTTCCCTCCTCTCGCTCTTTTTCTCTCTCCATCTCTATTTGCTTATGCCCCAACTGTGCAAGACGCAATGAAGCAATAGATGTGCCAGCAGCAGCCCTGGGACTTCACAACCTGGTGAATGACACAAATATCGACTCAGAGGTACCATGCTACCTGAATATCATGTAAAAAATATAATCACTGCAAAAATAGAGGGGAACAGGATATAGAAGGTAAGAATATTGGTCTTTCTTGTATGTGATTGCATTTAAAAAAATATTGTTGTATATAACATTATTTACCTTAATATAGTACAATTAAATATAATTTTTCAATTCATTTAATATCATTAGTACTTATCTTAATTTTATGTGCTACTATCATTAGTATAATTGTTTTAATTTTTTTGTATGGTTTGTAATTTTTAATGTGTAATAAACATTTTATTGCATTTAATTGATAATTTATAATGCAGTAGCAGGTTGTTGTGTATGTAGGGAAATAGGGTGGGAAGTTATTTAAATAATAAACTAAGGCCCTCATTACAATGGCAGGCAGGCGGCCACTGACAGGCCTTTGGTGGCGGTCCTCCCACCATCTTGGGCATTTTGCCTTACCGCTACATTACAATGCAGCTGGTCAGACCGTAGAGGTGGGGGGTAGAACTGCTGCCTCTGAAAGGATCAAAGATCCCATTGGAATGGCGTAGGGATTAGGATATCCCTTTCCGACTGCCTTTTCATGGCGGTCCTACCACCATGAACAGGCAGCCAGAAAGGGACTTTGGGGGCCCTTAGCAGGCCCCCGTCCCCCCTTGGCATCCGCTATGTGGAAAGGGGGGCATATGTGGGTACCCCGCCAAACATCCATGCACCGGGTGCCTGGCACACGGTGCATGGATGTTTAAAAACATCTCATTTTCAATTGCGGCTTGTGCTGCAGCCCTTTTTCAGACTGCAGCACAAGCCGCAATTGAAAAAGGGATGTTTACAACTACCTACACAGCAGCCGCATCCTAATCTGGCGGGTGAGACTGCCGACTACGTGTCGGCTGGTCCCAATCCCACAACAATGGTGGTCGGACGCTTGTCCAACCACCATCATGACCCCCTAATTGTTTTTTAGTTTCAGTATATTTTATAGCTAATTAAATATGTATTGGTAATTTATTATGTAAGTTAGTTAATTGAATAAATGTTGTTTAAATTATTAACTTTATAATCTTTTTTGATTTTAATGTGTAATTATATGATTTCTTTTTTCTTTTAATTGTTTATTCATTTATTAATATGCGTATTTAATAAAATTACGAAATACATTTTATATTTAATGTTGATTTGAATTTTATTTGTTTTATTTGATTATTATTTTAGTGGTATTATTGTATTCATAATTGATTTTAATTTTTTTGTGGGGGTTGTGTTTTTGGGGTAGTAGGGAGGGAAGTGTATTTATTTTAATTTTATTTATTTTGACCTATTATTTCCAAATTCATTTTTGTTATTATATTTTTATTTATTTACATTTAATTGTATTTATATAGTATATCATTTTGAATATGTGTTGATAATTGTGTGTTGTTAGGTGTTTAAATGTTTTGTTAAAAATGATTAGGAGCTAGAATGGTATATGTAACCCTTTCTAGGCACAACACTTTGCATATTTTCACTTATGACGATGGAGTAGGAATAGTACATGTAACCCCTCCAGAGTTCAAGTCTTTCCCTACTGTTGCATAGATTGGAATGGGGATAGTAAGTCTAACCCCTCCAAAGTCAAATACGTTCTCTCATTTTGTTTACTTTGGAGTGGGAAAAGTAATGCTAAACTCTCTAAAATCCCCCACTTTCTTTACTGTTCCTTAGACTTGAGTGGGAATATTAAACCTATCCTCCCTTCCAGAGTCCAACAATTTCCCTGATTTTACTTACGTTGGAGGGGTAATACTAACTCTATTCACTACAAAGTCCAACACTTTACCTGCTTTTGCTTATGTTGGGGTGGGAATAGTAAATCTAACTCCTCCTAAGACTTTTCCTACTTTTGCTTAAATTGGAGTTAACTTAGTCATTTTTGCTAGTGTTGCTCAGTTCTCATTTTTTTAAAAATAATTTGCCTTTTTTGTTTAATGTTTATATTATTCTTTTTAAATAATGTATTTCTTATTGTGAAATGTTTTATAAACATTTTAGGTATTTAGTAATGTTTGTTTTTTATTTCATTTTGCTACTTATTAATATTATGCCAATGTTAATTTTTAAATATTGTTTATATATTTTTGGTATATTTACATAAATTACAGAATTAGTTTACAGTTTCTATCTAAGCTATTTTTTCTACATTATTTTAAAACCTAAATTAGGTTACATAGGTATGTGAATTATATATATGTTTGCTAATATTACTTGCTAAAACGATGTAATTATATTATAATTTAGCACATTATTATTATAATATATTACTTACAATGCTATGTATATTAATAATTCAACATTCTTACATTTATATTCATGCTATTCTGTTCCATGATATTTGTGACACAATATTTTGGTAGTTTACATATTAAGTATGTAAACACCATATTGTTTAAACAATATTTTTGACACAATAATCCTGTAATTGGATGTTGTTTTCTATATACTGTCATACAATCCAAACACCGGCCATAAAGGCTCCAGCCTACCAGGGAAATGCCTGATGAGATAAAACGTCTGTCTGGCCCTGCTCTTTTGCAGCATTGAAATGTGGGATAGATGCAGGAATCGGAGCAGAAAGACTGATAACCGCAGTGTATTTCCCCTTTCTCAAGGGCAACCTTATTGTTGTTCAGTAATTTTGCACCCGAAATTGCAGCATTTCCCTGTATTAGGATTTCTGAGTGTGATATAACACAGTGAAACGATATTTTCTGTAGAAACTATTTTAGGGTTAGTTAAGGATACATGCGAAATAAACAGTTTCAAAAGAAAAAAAAAACATCTTTGCAACTTTGGGTTCCGACCCTTCTCCTGATCTGAACCTCTGGTGAAATAACTGCTCCTTCAATTTAATGGTGCAACTGTGAAAAACAATTCAGTAAAAATCATACATTTTAGTTGCTTCCCAATGGTTTTAATGCTCTATTACTTACCGGTAATCTTCATTACTCCGGGTCCCGTTGTCCTCGTCCCATTCATCATCTCCCGACAGAAAAAAAGAGCAGAGGAATGCTGGGACCCTAACCCCGCCCCTCCCACTGGGAGTACATAATCAGCACTTAACCAGCATTCCGCCTGAACCACCAAGCCCCCCAGGAAGGCCAGCCGTCCGGGAGGAAGGGCGGGGCGTTTGAATGGGACGAGGACAACGGGACCCGGAGTAATGAAGATTACCGTTAAGTAATAGAGCATTACCCCCAGGTCCCTTATGTCCTCGTCCCATTCATCAACAAAGTGGAGAATACCAAAGCAGAAAACCTGGCCTTCCGAACCCTCAAGCACACCCAGGAAACCACACCAAGGCAGCAATCCAAGGGAAGCAAAAGGAGGGAACCGCAGGAAGTAACAGGCAGAGCAACCAGACAGGAAGCACCCCACCAAAGCAGGAACGCACCCACCAAGGCAAACGGAAGACGACCAAGCCGAAGAAAAGGACAACCCACAGAGGGCAGCCAGCACACACCAGGAGCCCCCCCCCCCCAGCGAACAAGGAAGGGGGAGAAAACGCCCAACAAAAAAAAACCAACAGAGGCCGCCCACAACAAAGGACAGCGAGTAGGCCACACAAAGAAGAACCCCAGCAGCCCAACCGGCCAGCAAGCCAGAACAGGCCAGCAGGGACACAACCAAGGACCGGAAACCGGACCATGGAAAACAGAAGGCGACACCCACAACAAGGAGGCAGCCAACCAGAGAAACCGGAAACAGAGCACCCAGGCCGACCAAAGGGAAAGCCCGAACCGCCAAACAGAGGAAAGCATGCCTAAAAAGGTGACCAGGCCAAAAAAGGAAGCCGAAAAGGAGGCACCCCAAAGAGACCCCAAAGGCAAAGCCCCAGAAGGGAAACAGGCACCAAAGCAACCAACACCCCGGCTCGCAGCGGATCAGAGAAGACAAAGCCCCAACAGGACACGGCCAAAGGAACCCACCGGACAAAAGCCGACAAACCCAGCACCACCAGGGAGGCACACAGGACCCAGCAGCAGCCAGACACAGAGCGAGCCCCAACCACACCGGAGAAAGAAAAAGGAAAGAGGCCAAGGTCAGCCAACAGGGCGCAAGCACAACCCCAGAACAACCCGGCCCCCAGAGAGCCCAGGGAACAAAGCAGCCGAAACCCCTCAGAGGAGGACCAGGCCCCAGGAAATAACGGCCAACACCAACCACCAGAGCCGCCAGACGACAACCACCAAGCACCCAGGCCGGGAGGCGGAGCCACAGCGAGCGCCCAGGAGCAGGCCAAGAACCAGCAAAGGCAAAGGCACACACAAAAACCCAGGAAAACAGGAACACAACCCCAGGAACGCTGCCCCACAAGGCCCACTGAGCCAGCAGGGAGCAGGCCCGCGAACTCAACAGAAACCAGTCTTCAAAAGAACGAAATCCAGGAGGACCAGACAGCCAGAACCCAACCAAACAGAAAAGTACAGGGAAAGAGCCAGAGACCAGAACCCCAGGAGGCCAAACGCCCCACAAGGAACAAGGCCGCAAACAGAACCAGGGCCCGACATGAAACCCCAGAGAAGCAGGGGCATGGGAGGCCATTTCCCAAGGCCACAAAGACACCCAGAAAGACCAGGCAGACAGCCGACCAAACAACAGAGAGGCCAGCAAAGACCGGGGACCAACAGCCCGGAACCGCACAGGCACGGAAGGGGCGGGACAGGGCCAAAGGCCACAACCCCGAAACCCCCAACCCCAAGGGGAGGGAAAACGAACCCCCAAAACCAGGGAAGCCAGAGAGACAACAGAAGCCAGGGCGGAAGCCAAACAGACCGCACAGGCACACAAACTCCACGGCCCAGCACGCACCAAGGGCGGGCAGGAGCAGGGGAAAAACCCCCGGGCAGCAAGAAAACAGCCACAACCAGCAAAAAAGAAACAGGAAGCCAGGACCGAAGCCAAGCAACCCGTCCAGGCAGGAGTCCCCAATGGCCCAACCTGCACCCGGCAGAAGCCCCCGCAGCACACAGGCCGAGGCAAATTGCAGGGAGGCCAACAGAGACCCCCAGCACAGAACCGCCGGACCACACAGCAGGCCGGACAAAAACAAAACAGAGGCAACAGCCAAAGAAAAACAGAGCTGCCGGCAGAGAAACAACAGACCGGGAACCGAAGGAACCAGAGAAGCCAGAGGTACAAGCAGCACCAGGCCCCGGACAACCAGCCGCAAGGAGGGCAGACCACCACAGTGGTAAGATAAACACCACAGGACCGCACCCCGACAGAGGAGGGGGGGCACGCCCACCGACAGACCGACCCCGGGAGCAGGACCCGGGTGAGAACGCAGGAAAGACAGGAGCGGGCGGACAGGCAAAGACAGGCCCAGACCGAACCAAGGGGCCAAAAACGGCAGGAACCCCCCAAACCTGCAAGAACCAGGAACCGACAGGAGAGGGACCAGCCATCCAACAGGCAGGGAGCACTCACGCCAGGACACCGGCACCAGGAAAGGGACCGGAGACGCCAGGCTAAACACACCCCAGAGCTGGCACAAAGCCACAGTACAGCCAACGAAATGAAGGAGGCACAGCCGGAGACCAAGCCGAACCAGCCGCAAGCCGGCAGACCAGGAGCGACCGGAGGGAACCTCGGACACACCAACCCAGAAGCACAGATCATCGGGGCCCCACACAGACCGGAACAAGGCCGGACGAGGCCCAGGGGCAAACAGGGCGGAAAGGTCGTCAGAAACAAGAAAGGCCAACGAAGAAGGAGCGCCGGGGCAACGGGGGAAGACAAGAACGGCAGGCAAGAGCAGGCCCAGGAGTGCACGCAAGAACCAGGCCGAAACCACCAGTGCGCCATGCCAGGACACCCAGAGAGTGCACAGGCAAGGACGCAGAGCTGAGGAAGTTGACCAACAGGCGCCGAAAAGCCCACAGGAGCAGGAAAGCCCAGGCGGCTCCCCACCCAGGCCCGACCCCGACAAACGCCGGAGACCAGACGAGACCAGGAACTCCCAGAGAGGAAAGGCTGGAGGCGCAACACAGGCACAAGGCCAAGCAACCGCACCACGAACCCAGGCGGACCCCCAACAGGGAGAACCGCAGGGAAGAGAGGAGACCAGGCGGCAACGACCAGGACACAGCACCAGCGAAAGACAGCCTGGCCCAAACAGCAGCGGCACGAACCCCGGACTCCCAGGGACTACCGGAAAAAGGAGCAAAACAGGCGAACTGCCACAGGGAACGCACCCGGGGGGAGGACGGGAGAAACGAACAATGCCCCCCCCTTGCCCAAGGCGCACCACCAGCCACCACGCCGGGGCAGGAGGAGCAACCAGTCCGGGCGCCAGGCACACAGGGGGCAGAAATGACCAACCCACATCCGCAGACCACAGACCAAGGTCCCCAACGGACAACCAGAGGCAGACCCCCAGCCGCCCCACACACCAAAGAACAGAGAAGAGCAGGAGCCCAACGCACACCAGCCACAAAACCCACACAGAAGGCCTGGCTACACAACGCCCCAACCAACACCAGAAACACAGCCACCGAACTGAAGCTCACAGAGCGCAAACAGGACCCGAAGGGAGCAGGGGCAGCACGCCAGCACCAGCCGCGCAACAGGAAGACACAGTCATCAAGCAAACGCATCCATCAGAAAGGGGGCCGCAGCAGGAACAACCCCCGACTGTGCAGCACGGCAGGAGGAACCAGCGGACAGGCAAAGCCAGACCCAAGGAGAAGGCTGCAGCCGGACCCACCGAAGCAAACCAGAAAATAGCCCGCACAGGAAACCGCAAAGCCAAGGCCCGAAGAGTCGCCAGGGCATCTCCAGAGGGGCAAGCGGAGCGCACCCAAGTGCGGCAGAGAATGCAGCAGGGGAACACAAGGACCACGGCAAGGAACCCACAGAATGCAGGAACAGCGCATCGCACAGAACACAACACAGCACAACTGCCAGCGACATGAGCAAAAAAGAGGAGGACGCAAAGCCCACAGCACCAGGCAGTCCCAGGCGGACTAACAACCAGGTACTAACCGGACCAGACCCACTCCAACGTCCGAGAGAGCAGGGGCTGACAGGGCGGTACGTTCACAGGGCAGCACACAGCATGGAAGAGGTAAGCAGCCGGATGCCGCGCCAGGCAGCCAGCCCCACACGAAGGAGCCCAGAGGCAGAGGACAAGCGACACACATGCAGGAGGCACCGGGACCAACACTCGGCAGCCCCCGGCAACTGCAAGCCAGTGCCCCAGTAAACGCCCCCTTAGGAAAGGAACAGAATGCGCAGGGACATAGGGGAAGTATAATGATAGTGAGACCCCATCAGACCAGAAGGGAGAGCCCAGTACGAGACCTGAACCAGCCCATGATGAGACTCAAACCGGTGTCCCCAGCACCAAAGGCAGCAGCTCCATGAGGTGCACCCAAACCAATACCACCACCAATGCCTGGAAGGAAGAGAAGAGCGTGCAGCACATGCACGAGGCCCCGGCACCTCCAGGCTCCGCAGGCGCCCACCGTGGCGAGTCCCAGAAGTCCAACCTGCCAGCAAAGGAAAAACAAAAAATGCAGCACATCGGGAAACATACTCCCCCGGGCAGAGGAGGCGAATCCCCTTACGAATGCACACACCACCAGGGGCAAAAGAAGGGGGAAAACAGACACCGCTACGCAGTACTCACCCGGGAGGGGGACCGGGAGACACAAACAAGGTCCCCGCCCACCCAACCCACCCAAGGCGCACCGCCAGGAACCACGCCAGGGCCGGGCGGACATCCAGGAAGCAACCGCGCCGTGTCTTCCACTCGTCCAGGACCCAGGAAGACGCGCCCTTCGACCCGGAAGAGACTCCGAAGGCCAGCGCACCAGCCGCAAAGGGCCGGCCGACACAAAAGAGCCGGTCCCGAAGAACCCAGCCACCCAGCAAGTCCAGCAGGCCGGGAGGCTGGACAGCAGAAACCCCGACCGAACAGCCAGGCAGCCGGATGGGGAGTACCAAGAAGGAAAGCCCAGCAGGAGCAGCACCAGCATCCACATCTCACTTCTGTGGACAGACAGAAAAAAAGAACAGGCGGAATGCTGGGTAAGTGCTGATTATGGACTCTCAGTGGGATGGTCGGGGTTAGGGTCCCAGCATTCCTCTGCTCTTTTTTTCTGTTGGGAGATGGTTATCTCCACTTTGTTGATGAATGGGACGAGGACATAAGGGACCTGGGGGTAATGCATGATAATTGTTTAGGATGAGCTCTCTTTTCCATCTCTGCATCATCTCTATAAACAACTTCCTTCACCCTATGAAATGGCTTCAGCCTTACCCGAGACACTCTGGTGCTTTTTGATACAGTGCACTCCTTCTGCTCCCAATTATTTAACCCGCAGAGACAATCTCTTTTAAAATCTTTTATATGTCCTCTGTGCTAAAAATTCGGTATCGATGACCCACCGGAACTCGTGAGTGCACTATACCATTCATATTTACCCATTCATTGGAATACCTTACCCCGAGGAACCTTAGGGCTCTCTCCCCAAGTACACCTTTTATTGGACTTTCAAAGACTACCTCTTCTAATAGGCATATTATTAACACCCTAATCAAATTACCTAGAATTCTGGCATGCACTAATGTTGCTTGCTTGCATTCTATTATCAATAATAGTGTGAACCAGGGACTTGAACAAAATGAGGCAGTTGGATTGTTTGTGAATGTATGTGATGACAGTGGGGGAACAGATAGTAATAGTTTTATTGCCCATATGTGCGAGGCATTAACACCTGCTAATGGCCTTTCCCCTCATCATACACTTTGATCTTTAGCTGAAGCCCATAACTGCAGATTGTGCAATTAAGAGTACTTAGTACCAGCAGTTAGTGGCTGATACCCACTATGAATGCCCTGAGGAGATGGCAATAACACTGATCAGGTAACCAATGTGATATCCTGTTCTTCGACATTTCTCATTTTCTTCCCTATTACTAGAATATAAAGCAGACTTAAATAACCAAAACGTAATGTAAAGTTGCAGTAGACATTTTTCAGGTTTCATAAGTTTATGTTGACCCATCTCGGCCATTTTAGGTAAATGCAAAAGTGCTAAATGTTTTTCAGGACTAAGTGAAAAGCAACTGTTAGGATCTGTTATTCTGACCAAGTGGTACATCGAGATAAACCAATCTTAACCTTCAGTTTCTATTATTTTTGTGGCATTATTGGAACCTGAAAGCCTTTACTAGAGCTTCAAGTTTTCAATCCAAATGTATATTGTTTATGAAATTGGATTCTGCAGGCAATTCTCAAGGATGAAATTCTGGTCTTATGAAATGCTGACAAGTGTCTTCCAGGATTATTTAATTGAACACATTTTCAAATATAATATGTTTTCCAGTTTCATCCACATATTTTATGGCAAACAAATGAAGACTTTAAAAGAACAGACTTAAATGAGGGGCATTCTTTGTATCTGGATGAATAAGACACCATAGGAAGAAATGCAAAATGGTTCCAGTGCTACAAAAATGGATACCTGCATTATATACCTGGTCACATGTTGCTGACTCCTCCATCTTATTTTTGGGAGTGTTGATCTATCTTTCATGTGGTAATCAGAACTGTCACATTTGGATGGCTCTATGCTCTCTCTCATGAAGAAATCTGATTGTTTCAGTCCATGCAGCTAGAAAAAGCAGACAGAGTGTAATGTTAAACAATGAAGAAGTCTTTAAGGCGTTCTAGTAACACAAAAATGTATCTGTGTCTATAGAGATACACAGATACTATGGCTGTGGGAAAGGGACACTGTAACCCTGAAGGCGGTGCCTGCCTCGGCACCCCGCAATTCAGGGATTCGATTCCGACAGCCACCCCGTTGGGATCTATAATCCCGGCGGAGGCAGCTGTCTCCCCTCCGACCGTTTGTACTCCGACCGCCGGAATTGAAATCCGGCGGTCAGACCGCAGGGCTATCTGTGGGTTGGACTGCCACCGATGGCCTGTCGGTGGCTATCTGACCGACATCATAATGTGGGCCGTAGTTGAAGAACTCAATTGCACATACAGTTGTGATGCATGACACTAGTGTAGGGTGAACGATTTTCTATCATTCCTCAGATAGTGATGTGTTCTCACATCGAACAGACAGAGATATCTGGGCTCAGTTTATAGTGATTGCTGTAGAAAAGAGCAAGATGAGTCTATTGCAGCCAGTGAAACTGTAGACTAGCTGGGGGAAAATAGGAGCATAAACCGTGGAGATTACAGTGGCATACACCACATTTCTTCTAGATTGAAGGGAACATCGAACTCATAGAAGGGCACCAGCTCTGTTAGTTTCCTGGCATCTTTCAGCAGTTACTCCCAGCACTACCACCAGCACACATGAACACACAATTCCAGTCTCTCTTAGCAACACTTTTATCCTTCCACACACCATTATAGTATCTCTGACAACCATACTTGCAAGGATGTACACACACACACGTAAACTCACACATAGACTGCTGTTCACTTCAAAACAAACACAACCATGCGCACACGCACACACACACCCACACCCACACACACACCCCCCAACCATCCCCCCCTTATGAAAGCTTCATGCTCTTCCACAATAAATGTATACAAAAATAAAATTAGTGGTGGGGTTTGCATCATACAAACAGTGCTCCCATGCACAGGATTGAATTGAATGATCATACTGAGACAAATTAACACAAAATAATGTTAACTGTGAGGTGACTACAATCCTGGCAAATAACACAAATATGTTTGATTATGTACCTTGCCAGTTACTAAAATACCAAACAAAACACAGAGGGCATATGTTTGTGTCATGGTGGTGGATATGACTTAGGGCTTGATTTAAAGTATGGTGGTCTTTACTCTGTTTAAGTGATGATGGACATTATGCCCCCCCCACCCTGATGGGCAGAAAACAGCCATATTCTGAAATCATAGTAGGCCCAGCAATGATCCCTTTGCCTTCAGAGGAACCACAGTAACTCTGAAGTGCAGGTTTGGTCTAAACTGTCAATTTTCTGATGGCAGGCCAGTAATTATTTTTGTTTTTAAAAAACAAACTTTGATAGCTGGAGTTTTTTCCAAGGTGTGGGCTATCATTTTTCTTTCTTTTCTGTTCAAGACTGCAATGTTTTCTTCTGGTGGTGACAGAGAGAAACAACCTATAGCTGAGTGTCTTCTCTAAATAGGGCAGACAGTCTGATGTCTTTATCTGACGGACCCATATTCCTTCAGCCTGTCAGAATATGCTTTCTGATGGTGTAGCCACCAGAGGCATCACCATCAGAAATATAATAAAGTGGGCGGATCAAGGGTTTGACTTACAGGATCCGCTGTCACATTTGTGACAGAGTACCCTGTAAGTTCAAAAATTGGGCCCTTAGCTCCTGTATTTTCCAAACAATTATCTCAGTATCATCTCTATATGCAATAGAAAGGATTGTATGTGTAAGGAGTAGAACAACATAAAACGAGCATCGTTGCAAAAGCACAAGAGTAATAACTCATATAAAAATAACTCATAAGGTAACCAGGAGGCGTATAATGTGAGATTTACTGTTATTTTAGTTACAAGATGGGGGAGAGTAATAAGAGGGGAACCCGAAGAAGAAATATAGCCTGCTATTAAACAAAGCCCTGTAAACATGGCCATTATATTGATGCGGTAATGACATGAATTAACATAGGCAATGGTATCCTCGTTTTTTGTTTCCCTTGTTGGTATAGCCATTTGCTGATTTGGTAGCTGTAACATTTTCAGCATATGAGTCTGCAATTGTAAGGAACGCACATTTTTAACATGTTATTTTGTTACTTTTTGCAGGTCGAATTAGCAGTGGCTTCGGCTCTATTACAGTGGAGGAGCGCCACCACCAGCAAACAAAACGATAATAAAATGGGTTTTAAACCTGTTTCATGATCTTTATATTTTAATCCCCAGGACTCTGACGAGTCTTGGGAGTGAGTCCAGTGGATGACACTGCTGATGGGGTAGTGTTGGGCACTCCCTTCACTGCGCATGAGGGTTTGGCAAGCTGTCTCAGGCCGGCCAAACCCTCATGCGCAGTGAAGCTCTCTCCAGCCGCGTTGCTGGGGATGGAAAGAGCAGGCACAGGCTCCCAGTCTGCCTGGGAGAGCAAGTTGCCAGCACTCAGGCCAATCCCGATGCTCCTTTAATGCAGCATCAGGATTGGCCGCAGTGCATTCTGGGAGCCTGGCCCAGAAGCAGGAAAAGCGCGATACGGCGGTGCGGCAGGAGTCGGCGGCAGCGTTAGGGTAAGTTTATTTTATTTTTTAAATGTTTCTATTTTTTATTTTTTTGTCACCGAACCCTGAACCTCCCTCCCCACCTCCCTCCCTTTCTCCCCAGCTCCCTCCTTCCCTCCCCACCTCCCTCCTATTACCCAGCCCCCCACTTTTGCAGGGAATGGGTGGTTATTGCAAATTAGGCTTAGAAATAGTCACCAATTCATAGCATTGTAATAGATCAGTGGAATTTCAGGCATATGCTAACCTGTGATACAAGAATCTGCCGCCAAAGGCTGTTCACAGGTAATATGTTTTCTATAGTTTTTCAAGCAACATCAGGCATGGATAGTATATGAAGCATTCCCATCATTTGGTTTAGGGCCTCATTTAAAGTTTGGGGGCGGAATACTGCGTCACAAACATGGCAGATGTGTTGTCTGCCATATTACATCCAATGAATGATGTCATATTACACCTCAAAGCCTTAGCCGTCATAAAACAAAGCCACTCAAGACTGGAGGCTTGAGTATAGAGAATTGGTTTTTTTCCTCTACACTGGATGGCTCCTTTTACATTTATTTTTAAGGCAGCTTGTATTTCACACATTTGGCTGTTGTAGATAATGTGGACCTATAATCCATACTGACTGCCAGTCGGTGGGAGGTGGCATGTCCTCCCACTTCCACAGAAAACATGTCTTTCTTTAGCTGGCAAAATGGCTCAGAGAACCTCTTGACACTTACACATGTGGTGGTGTGCATTGAATGACACAGCCTCCCATATATTCAGACTGAAAAACAGAGTACCACAAAATACATTTTGTAAAACGCAGGATCTGGAAAATTATTCATCCCATCCCTAGGCCCTTTGGAAATATGTTAGTTTGCACTGAGATCCTTTCCTCTTTTAATTGTATCAATGTAAGAGACATATAATGCCACAGGAAAGGTATTGATTGTCTGCAGAACACTCAGCAAGCAGTTCTAAGAAAAGAGGCCATGTTGTGAAGGGCTAATTGATTCTCTACTGGCTGATACAAAATATGTTGACCCATGACACTGACCAGAAGGAGTGATAAATGAAAAGATCCCTTACCACCCTTTCATCTGTGCAGACGGAGAGGCATGTAAAAGAAGTGCTGCACTGCTTAAATGTGAAAAGGGGAATCTGTATGCAATGGGATGCATGCAGAACAAGTAAAGTTGAAGCAAGGTATTATTGCATAGCTGCTGAGGAATTTAAATTTTCATGTACTTATTCTGTTTTTATTGCCAATTGTGAATTCGTTTTCATACAACGATGCACACCAAACCGTTAGCATTATTGCACATTTACATGTATTTCAGTCTATTGCCATCTTGTTATCCCATGTTGGACATTTAGCCTAACTGTTCTAGTAAACATAGCCTTGTTCTAAAGTTGGCACAACAGAGTGAGAACCTTAGATTTAGTGAACTTAGCCTCTTTACTCTAGTTGACTGTTTCCTCTTCAAGGTCGTTATATACTCTTCCAACAAGAAGAGCCTGGCACCTGATAAAAGGGCATCAGAATGTGATAATGCGAGGCTACCATGAGGTTTATGAACATTTAAAGGAGTCAGATGGAGGTTCTTGTAGGGCAGCATTATGTGTATGCACACTGAGGGTAGACACAATAACGTGCTGCTTCACTAGACCAATGAAGTGTGCTGCATGGTTGTATGAGCATCTGGAGACTAATGGCAGAACAAGGTAAAATAAAAATGAGCTGGGTTAGGGCCACCATAGAGAGCATGCAGAAAAAAGGGGGAGGAACCAGGTCTTTCAGAGCCATCTTGTGATCTGATTAAGGATGGCCAAAACAATTTTGAGGAACACAAAATAAGTGAAATTCATCTGTTTTTTAAATCGCCTACAGATAAATATTGGGCTACAACACAGCTCCCAAATTCACTCCAAAGAAAAATGTTAGAAACTGGTGGATGTAATGGTTTAGGCAGTTGTGTTTCTCTCCAGCAAAATGTGGTCTAGGGAAAACCACAAGAACTGCCCAAAATGCCCACAAACCATGTCCTGAAATGGTGGCTGCAAGATCAGTGAGGCTGGTATCTGCGGACTTGGGTTATCATTCATAGACCGTAAGTGGTCAGCGAGAGAAAAAACCTCCCCTCAATCAATGTGAAGGCTTTATATTGTGAAATATAGTATGTTGACGGCCTTGGAGTAAATTAGTGAACCTCTGTGGGCTAAAACAGTACAAGCCTAACCAGCATCTTTTTTAAATGCATATACCTCAAAAACTCTTGAACAGATAGACTAATGTTCTACTTTCATGCCAAGTTTGGCATAAATCTACACAGCAGTTTTTGATGTAGGCACAAACAAAATTTCCTAGGTGAGGTAAAATGTGAAAGCACAACTATTTTCACCCTTCAGTAACTATTTTCCTGCATAGAAGTGAACACAATTTGGCATGCCAGACTTCAGTGGACTAATCTTTTCATTTGCCACATTCCATGCAGAGCTGTCCATGGCAGGTAGATTTATGGGCATCCATAAGCTATTATTTTACTGCAAAAACAAGCGGGAAACAGCATTTACAATGCTGTCATTACATTGCGCTACTATTACAACACGGTCGGTACAACGACCGCGTTGTTAGTATGCGATGCGTTTACATCGCAAGTCATTACAACGACTTGCACTAGGGGCGCTGAGGTATTGGAAATGAATTCCAACACCTTCCCTACTGTTGCGCAAACTGGAGTAGGAATAGTAATTAATACTATTCCTAAGTCCAGCGCGCCCCCTAGTGCAAGTCGTTGTAATGACTTGCGATGTAAATGCATTGCGTACTAACAACGCGGTCGTTACAACGACCGCGTTGTAAAAGCACACGATGTAATACATTCCTCAGTGGTATGTTTTTTCTGGTGGTAATGGACAGAGGAAAAAAACACTATACCATTCATCCTTAAATAAGGCAAGCAGTGTAATGTCTTTTCTCAGACAGATCCAGCAGAGGAAGTTTTACGTCGACAGAGGCAACAGAGGTTCAGACGATGAAAATTTTAAGGTCTAAACTCTAAATGAGGCAGATCAAGGGTTTGATGGTCAGGGAATTCTGTCACGTTTGTGATGGCATACGCTGCATGTCAAAGTTTAAATCGGGCCCTTAGTGATGGATAAATAGTCTTCATTCATTTACGATTGATTACCGCCTCAATGAGGTGTACACTTGGGCTGAAATGTATTCACAACGTAGACCCACCAAAAAACAACACACTTCTTCTGAAGAAAGCGTAGTATCGGATCGCGATTTGTTACCAACAAGGCCACCTTTGAATACAGAAGGCACAGACGTACCATCAATAAGCAGATGTGACAGTGGTGAAACTGCTCAAGAACGTCCTTCAAGTCCCATGGAATCTTTTTTGTCCAAAAGCCAGCAACCAACACAACCTCCGGATCAATTAGTCAACAAATCCAACGGAAGAGGTTCAAAACAAGGAGAGGCAAAAGACAAAACCAAGGAAAAGGCACGTTCAAATCTTCGGAGTCAAAAGACATTGTCATAAATATCTCTTCTGAAAGCTTAACTCAGAAACAACTACAAGTTCTCAACAAAGGAACCTCGTTTGTTGCTACTTACAACACCAACCTTGCTGAAACCGAAATTGCATTTTACAAATTCATACGTATCCTCAAATTACGACACTTTTTTGACAATGTGATTCCTGATAACCAAAACTTGGAACCCCATGAATATGTGGAATTTAAATCAAAAAGTACATACACTGCACCTGTATCCCACAAAACGATAGATTTGTTTGAAGCACTAGTTCTACAAGATTTACGTCAACTTGAGTTTAAACCACCAAAGAGGTCTAATCTGACTAAAACTGAGAAAAGAATTTTAGAACAATTGTCTAAAAAAAGGAACTAACATTTCAACGGGCCGACAAAGGAGGTGCCTTGATTATCATGGACACGACCTACTACCAACACAAAGTTAGAGAACACCTAACAGATGAATCCACTTATCTTAAACTTGAGCATGATCCTACTAACGACATTGCTCTAACTCTCAACAAAATATTGGAACATGCCATTGACATGGATTGGATTTCTTCAAAAACTAAACATTTTCTAACCAAACAATTTCCCAAACGTCCACATTTATACATGCTGCCTAAAATACCCAAGCATCCCACTGATCCTCCCTTCAGACCGATAGTCTCGGGTGTAGGATCGATATTTGAACCACTTGGCAAGTATATTGATCAACTCCTTCAAAACTTTGTGAACACTTGGAAAACTAATATACGAGACACCACTGACTTCTTGGATCAGCTCCAGAACTTAGATGCCACCAACAGCTCCAACTGGGTGCTGTGTACCATCGACGTTACTTCTCTGTACACGTCAATCCCGCTTAAGGAAGGCATTGAAGCAGTTGAATGGGCTTTACTAAAGTTGCAGAACATTGGAGCACATAAAGTTTTTTTGCTGGAATTATTGTTATTCTGTCTGCAGCACAGTTATTTCCGATGGGAAGATGAGTTTTACCTACAGATAAGCGGAACCAGCATGGGATTTGGGCGGGCCCCTACCTACGCGAATATCTTTATGGCTGCTTTTGAAGAAGAGTATATTCTTCAAAACACCGAATGGAACAAACATCTCGTAATGTACCGACGGTTCATTGATGACATCTTTTAATTTGGTCATATACCATCGAAGCATTGGAAGACAACATCAGAGTACTGAACACCAGGAACACCAGAATAAAATTTACGCACCATATCAACACCGAAGAATTGTCTTTCTTAGATGTTCTAGTGTCTAAGGATGATCAAGTTATCCAAACGAAGACATTCGTAAAATCCACTGACCGCACCAATACTTTGCTGTATCAGAGCTTTCATTCTCCTCAACTTATTCAAAATTTGCCATTCTCCCAAATGCTTCGGATTAAAAGAATTTCTTCAACACCAGAAGCTTTCAATCACGATATTGATCGCATAAAAATCTGATTCTTGAATCGCGGATACCCCAAAGATTGCTTAATCAAAGCAGAAGCGCGAGTGGCACTCATTCATCGCAAGGATTTACTTATTAGCAAACCCAAAAAATCTCCCACAAACCGTAGTGTTTTTGTCTCCAAATTGTCGACAAGATCAGCAAGCATCAAGAAAATCATAATTAAACGATGGGAACTATTACAAAAAGAGGGTGATTTTAACAACATATTCAGAGACCAACCAGTATTTGCGTATACACGCAGTCTCAATCTGAAGGAATTGCTGTCATCAAGGAAAACCACGGATACTACTCGTAATTTAGGCATGAGAAAGTGCAACAATTGTACACACTGCAAAAATGTGATGCAACAAAATTTTGTAACTCACCCCAGAACCGGTGAAAAAACACTACTACGCTTTACTGCAGACTGTAACTCCACTCACGTTGTGTATAGTATTAAATGCCCTTGCGGACTCATGTATATCGGAAAGACCGAAAGAAAGATCAACATCTGAATAGGGGAACATAAAAGTATGATACGTACCAAGAACACCAATTCCAACTTAGTAGTACACTGGCTACAACAACAACACAATATTTCTCAAGTGCGATTTTTGGTGCTTGAAAAAATCCAAAACAAAGAAGGTAGGGACTTGAACCAGTTCTTGTCTCAACGAGAAGTTATGTGGATTAAGAAATATCAAACCATGGAACCACTGGGACTGAATGACAAATTGGACTTGAGTTGCTTTCTTTAACCTATCTATAATAGCTATAGATACCCTAGATTTGTATATGCCCATGGTTCACTTTTAGAACCATATTCATTTTCACATTTTCCTTAATATGCTATTTCAGCTGTAAAGGGTTTTGCATATTTCACTTTAGGCACACATCTTATATATACATTCACAATCATTCACATCCATGTCATTTCTGAAAGAGGTTACAGTTCAGGATTTTACATTAGAACATGTATTTGGAATTATTGTAAGACTGCTCCAGTAAGCATACTGTATGTTTTTATCATTAGGACATGAGATCTGTATGTATTGTCGTATTCATTATAACCAAGATGTTCATCATGATACCGTTTTGTCCACATGCATGTTCACATGTATTAACTACACACACCGAGCGCTTCTCTTTCAGCATGTCGTTAGGTTCTCTATTCTCATTTCTTGAGCACTTGCACTCATATATGGTGTGACGATTTCCTTTCATTGTACTCACTTAAACATAAGTATTTTTTGAGTTTCGACATCTTTTATCTCATGCACATCTCCAAGATGGCCGCCGCGTTTCACTTGAATGTTGCTCGTCACGTTCATCCGCACGTGACCTCGTCCTCCCTTTATGTTGATCTTTCCGTTTCATGCCCGCGTGTCAGCTTTCTACAACTGCAGCAGCGTTCACGCCATTGTGCGCCGAACAAGTAACTTAGATTCAGGTCAGTGTTATCTCTAAAGGTCTTGTAATGTGGTCATTTTAACTATTAGCCTTGTCATACATCCACATCGTCTATTTTGCATTACAGGTGACCGACCTCTTATTTCATACTGATGCAAGTTTACGTATTGACAGGTACTAACACAGCCTGTTGTTTGTCATGCACACTGCTTTCTGTTTTAATTCCAGTAGTAATCGTTACTTCATGTATGTTTTCAGCTTCGTCAGAACAGTGCCCGCTTCTTCAGGGCAATTAACAATTCTCCACTCTTTGAAGCCTTTACCTTCTAGCTTCATGGTTTGTTATAGTCGTTTAGCGTTTTCGCTTTCACGCTGGGCACTTCATGCACCACTACTTTAAACGCGCCTTTATATACGTATTCTTAGGGACTCCTGGGAGAGGTCCCGTTCCCTTTTTCCGTACGTTTTTGTAAGATCACTTTCATGTATGTTCATTTCACTCGTGTCGGTTTCTCATTTACCTCAGCACTGGTATCTATGGTACACACAGTTTCTAGGTTTTATATGGACATGTAGCTCCTGATGGCACCGTTGGGTATTGATGGCTGTATTGAAATATGTACATTTTAAATACACAGATGCATATTGCTTTGCATATGAGGAATATCCACATGACAAATGACTTTACTTATATTTACAGTGGCCCCTGAGGAAGGGACAGGAGGTCCCGAAATGCATCGGGCCGAAGCTCATCAATCGTCACCGCTTTTGTTCAGATATTTATAATGTTACGATGATCTGCTTACATTGTACCTGACAGTTTTGATGCAACAACAAATTGAGTCATGAAGTAATGACAAACCAATCAATACTAATTCAATGATGTGTAAATATGTATGTTAATAGAAGTAAATGAAAATGAACGAGGAGATCATTGCGTGATTATGAGATTGTGTTCATGTTACACTGTTTGGAAGTAGATAAACTTCAGAAATAAGTTGAATATAAAGGAAGATAAGTTTCCCACAGCTGTGCGCTCGGTTCATTCAAAACATTTTGTCTTGAATTAACATTTAGAAAATAAACATTTTGCCAGGCCAAAACCTTCTTTTTTTATACATATAAGGGTATAATGTATTCAAAAAGTGGGACATGGACTTTTAAGTTTTACATGTGCTAGTAGTGAAAAACGTGTTTTTGTATAAATCTTTTTATTTACATTTTGAGAATAAACACAATAGAATCATGTGTGTGCACCGACATGATCCATAGATGAAATAACATCTCAATATATGACATTACAGGCATCTTCTCCTCCTCATTCCTCCATATGGCCGATAGTGGAGTATGGCACCAAATGTCCAGATGTAGAACCCTCTAGATCATCCGGGCAAGAGAATCACACATAATGACCTCTACATTCATTCCAATGGCCCCAAATGTTTGCCCATTTTTGGGGGCATCCACGGCCCTCATATTCCACTCTCTCGGTCAATATATACCAGTCTACGTCCCTCTGTCAGTCTGTCCATTGTGGCACTTGTTCTACCCCCCAGAGTCTATCAATATTTCTTTTGGCAATGGCTAATCCCAGTCTTATCCATGTTCGCTCCATGCGATTGAGATCTGAGTCACCCCAGATATTTAGCAAGCATCATTCAGCATAGGTGGTAACAGTACCACTGCAGTGTGAAGCCGTACATTCCACTATTAGCGGGCAGTCCCACATGGTATGGTAAAAGGTGCCAATTTGTCCACAGGCATGCCTACAAGACTCATCAGTCACTCTACCCATTTTAAATATAGTGTGTTGTGCATAGTAGGAGCGTTGTAGTACTTTGAGATGAACTAGGCGGAATCCCGCCCTTATGGCTTCTTCTCTTCGGGATGCTATAGCCTTAGTCCACTCATCGTCCTCTAGGTTATCTAAGTTCCAAGCCCATTGCTCCCTTAAACCTAACAGGGTATCAAGGACATTGTTAATCAGCTTTTTATACGCCAAGGATGTGGCTTTTGAGGCTTATATTAGTCTAGCAATCTGTCTTTAGGGGCTCCAAGTGTATGTCGTATTTGTAGTTATCGAAAGGTCTCAGTGGGGGCCAATTCATAGTCGTGCTGTAGGTCTATGAAGGGAACTACATCTCTCCTAGCCCACAGATCTCCAACCCGGGAGAGGCCAATGAGGTCCCACTTATCAAAACCTGGTTGTGTCCCCAGGGTACCCAACTCAGCCGTGTCCCAAAGAGGTGTTGCTTGAGTAATCCTGCCCTTCCAGCCCAGGGCCCGCCTGACGGTATGCCAGAGGTGTATCACCATTGCTGTCATTTCAGTACCACCATAAAGAGCTCTGCAGTGTTCCCACTGTTGCATCACCAGTCTGTCCATTCGGTATGCAGGCTCATCCGGTGACAGGTAAACCCAGCTGTTTATGGTTGTCATTTTTGCCGCCTAGTAGTATTTCTGGATATCGAGCAGGGCTATCCCCCACCCTTTGTGAGCTTATGTTGGTAGTGAAAAACTCTAAAATTAGTTTTTCACTATTGCATGGCCTACCTTTTCAAAAGGATAACATTGGGGTTATCTTATTAAATTAAAAAAGGATAACTTCCAAATGGGAACAGGTGAACAGTTCATATTTGGTGTCTTTGGAATTGCAATGAGAAATCCTTTTTTATGGTGAAGTCAGATTTCAAATTACAGTTTTGAAAATGCACTTTTAGAAAGTTGGCACTTTCCTACCTTAGCCATTTAATGCCTGCATCTTTTCTCTCAGTCACATGACTACATGTAGTTGGCAGTTGGTCTTTGCTTATTTCTCCTATACAGCCATGCACAATAGATAACGTAGGTGTGCCTGGATGGACCATCACTGGCAGGATGGGAGTAGGGAGTTGAGCACAGCCCCATTTACACCTGAATAAGCTGTGTCCTGCCTTCACACAAAGGATTGCATACCCCCTGTGGTTAGTACGGAGCCAGGGAAGCAGGTAACCTGACCACTTCAAAAGGAATTCTCTAGAAGTTTCTCCCACTTTAAAGAATGCACCAGGTATAAATATTGGGCCTCAGATATCAACTATTCAGTACACTTGTGGACCTATAGAAAACTCTACAAGGAAGAAGGATTGCTTGCTGCTGAAAGGACTTCCACTCTGCTACCCAGCTGTGGTGACCTGCAGCCCTGCTGCCATCTTTCCTGGGTGAGAAGGATTGTGCCTGCAACCTGTTTACGCTGGGCCATAAGAGTAACTCCAAGGGCAAGTCTCTAGTAACCAGCACCTGGACTCTGCAACTGTTAGTCCTATCCTGCCAAGTAGTACCACCCCAGTCCTAGACCCTGGAAGTTGGTCTGAAAGCGCTCTGCCAGCCCATCTGTCTACCCAGCAGAACTGATGCATCTCCTCTGCTACGAGGTGTAACCCTGAAGAGACCTGAGCATCATCTCTGCTGTGTGGGCTTTCCAAGTTGCAAGAACTTCACAACACCACCGCAGTCTACAGCCTCATCAGAACCGCTGCTGCATTACGCATTGTTGACACAGGCCCTTCCATCGCAAGCCCCCTCAATGACAACGCAGGACTATGCAATCCAAGCCCCGCAACTTCTTCGGTACCAGCCAGTGAACGACGAATCCTCGACACAGGACTTCGCTTCGCCAGCCCCCTTGTCGACAGCCTCCTTGGCGATGATGCAGGACTTCGCATTGCAGCCTCACAGTTCCCCGGAACTGAAGCTATGTGATGCATCTCTGACCCGGACCTTGCATCGCCTTGGCTACGTGACACATCCATGACACGGGACCCTGCAACGCTCCGTAACCTGGATTTGAGGTACTCTTGTTCAGCAGGCCTACCTGTGTCCCTGTAGCCGTCCCATGCTCCATCGCAGTCGGCCTGAATTTGTGACTTTGTCCCAGTCTGGCACAACCAGATATCCAGCGCTTTTTGGTGCTATTTTCACAGAAATCTTTAAACTGACATATCTCCAGTTCTACTGATTAGATTTGTGTCGTTTTGGTCTTGTTTTATTTGTAAAATGTGTCGTACATCTGGCCCTGAATACATTTAATTGAAATCACTTATGGTTTATTTACTAGTTTTGCTGGATAATTGTAGTGGCGTTTATCATCCAAGTAAATGATTTATTCACTTGGTAGAGCAAAGCATTGAGTTACAAAATCTGAAATGCGAAAATAAAACTCAAAACATGAGCATTGTTATGTACCTTGGCAGATGTGGGTGGCTCTTCCGGTTTATCTTTTGGCAAATTTGGTATACGTGACATGCGGCATTTAGGACTGTCACCTTCACCTTCAGCCTGCTCAATGCTTTTTCTGACAAGTAGCTCTGAGGATCTCAATCCATGCATCTTGAAAAGCATAAATAAATAAAATGAAGTGCAAACACTGTACTGGTACCAATTCATTTTTTTCAGATTGGAGTTACATTTTCTAGCGTCAGCGGAACAGCTTTCTGTTTCCTCCCTTATCTCCCTCAGATTGTTCATCCCAACGCTTCCATCACCCACATGCACTCAGTGTTTGACCAGCTCTAGAACATTTCACATTCCATACATCCAGTGCTTAATTTGAGCCAGTGGTTTTCCGATGCTAGCCACCGGCCCTTTATTGCCAACACCCGCACTTATGAAGTCTACCACATGGTGGCGCTGTATGTCTAATTACAAATGAACAATACAACAGTCATTTATTTATCAATATACATTAAAAGGGACTAATACCTGCTGCCCAAGCCATCCTTATAGTGTTGGGCGCATGGAATAGTGGGAATTCTCACACTTGTAGAAGTGTGATTGTTAGTAGTTGTGTAGGTACGACCATTGGCTGTCCTGGCAGGGGCAATGGGTGGTGCAAGCTGCAGTGGCCTTCCGCCGAGGGCACTGGTAATTAATTTTTTTACAAATTAAGCACTGCATACCTCTATCTGCACACAAAGTAACAAAGGCCACAGCAAAGGGTAACTCTAGGAATGTCCTGATTTATTGTGTGAGGAGATGGAACACCCGATTGTGCATGTTGTAATTCATTGTCTGCCCCTTCCCTGAGACTAAAAACTGAGGGGTCATACGGGCTTATTAAAAAAAGGTTTAAGACTGGGAATGTTTATTAGTTGGCCATGATGGTTTGGAACGACCAGGTTTGTTGCAGATGTAAATTAGCCTGTGACGTTTTACGTCCATCTCCTCTCTTATACAACAAGCAGCACAAACATTGTAGAGATGGCCCAGTTACCTAAAGTGTGCGTAGCTTCTATACCTAGTACCTGAGCTTGCACTAGTCATGCACAATGCCACAATATTAGGGCTTGTGTATGAACAATATTGTGAAGTTGAGTGCATAGTGAGTGGCTGATCATCAACTTGGATGAGAACGTGGAGCCCATGCAAATATGCAACATCTTAAGTATCACTTCCGATTATAAATAGAATAGGAGAATAGGTGCTATGAGGCATTTTTATTTTGAGGAAGAATAAAAACCAAAAACACTCAAACATAAACATTGAAAACAAGCAGCAAACTCTAAAAGTTACCAGACAATGGTAAATGTTCCAATACAACCTTAAAAAAGCTACAAGTCAAAAAAGCAAAATAAAAGTTTTAATTTGTTTGCTAATTGTTTTTCTATCTTGAAAACTATAGGGGTAATATTTAATTTAAATACTTGTGTAGAGGGAGGGGGTGCAAACATGACATTAAATCAAATTAGCTGATCAATCCAAAATTTAAGAGATGAAACATACAAGTTTCAACACCAGCTACCAAAACAACAAGCATTGGCATAGCCAATAGGTCTCGCCTTTGGGACCTTATAAGTGTTTAGCCATGCAACACTTGATGTTGTTGCACCAAGGATATTGTGCTGGATAACTAAACACTTATAAGGTCCCAAAGGCGAGACCTATTGGCTATGCCAATGCTTGTTTTGTAAAGGAGGGGGGTGTAATGTGGAGGGGAGCCATCCTCGAGCGAGAACAGATGGACTTTGCTGTTTAAGACAATATACGCACTGAACTCTGATAATCTTCTGGACACTTTGGCTCTCACTCCCAAGGTTTGGGATAACTTGTGGGACTGTCCGTAGCTGCCATGTTTCCAAGACCAATGCGTGATGGGCTACTCCAGTCAGGGTTTTTTTTATACATCACGCATGGACCTCAGAAACTCGGCCGGGCTGATATCCTCAAATGTTTAAAAGTTTAATAAAAAAAGATAATATAAAAAAGGGTATGTGTCCGAGGTCGGCAAAAGAAACAGGCAAACTGTGGAAAGTGGGGCCAAGGAAATGACGTAAGGGGCAGAGTACGCATAGCAGGGCTAGATTCGTAAAGGCTGGTGTAGGTTTTGCAGGGCCTGGGCTAGATTCACATTGTGGAAGGGCAGGTGTTTTTGGAGGGTTCTGAAATGGGTACAAGTCATATTGTGCAGAGCGCGGGGTGGGCAGACTGTGGTATTTGGGTCTGGACCTTTGTAGGCTGGGCAGGCAGAATAGAGCATGGACTAAGTACATGGTGGGGAGGGCTGTGCTGAATTGAGATCAGGGTGGAAAGGTGGTGTTGGGCAATTTTCATGTGTCAGTTTAACTTTGGGTGGATAAAGAGCTTGGCATAAAGGAGGATTTATTTTGAATCTGAGTGGAGCCGGTTGAGGGCTGCACTGGGAGAAGGGGTTGGGGCAGGATCTGGGTCAGACTGTTTGCAAAGAAATACGCAGAAATTTTACATTTGGATCAGAGTGAGGCAATCTATGTTATAGTGTGTAAAAAGTTACGCTATACAGAGATGTGCATTAGGAGTTTGGTGGGTTAAATGGTGCAAGGAGTGTCGATTGGGATATGTGTGGAGCAGGTTGGGTTGAGTTAGGATTTGGCCGTGGGTTAATCTGAGACCTGAGCGGGGCAGTGGTGCAGGCCAGAACTGGATTAGGAACTGGGAGGTAAATGTCGAGTGCTGGATTAGGAGTTGGGTAGAGCAGGGAGGGGTCTGTTAGGGGCCTGGATTTGGACCAGAGCAGAGAAGGGCAGGTTGATAAATGTTACAATCTGGGTGGACAGACGAAGAGCTGGGCGGTGCATGACAGGGGCAGGATTCGGGACCTTGTGCTGGTTTAGTAATGGATATGGTTGAGGGCTGGATTAGGAACGTGGGCAGGGCAGGGTTGGATTAGAATTCTGGTGGGGCAGATGGTGCAGGACATTAATGTGGCCGAGGGCTGGATTGGGAATGACTAATTAAAGTTCAGATCAGGGTACCGAATTGGGATCTGGGTGGCAAAAATCTGCTTTACCGACTCTTCGTGGGCTGGGCGGAGGCAGTTCCGGATTACCAAATAGGCAAAGCATGCACCGTCCTATTGGCCCCACTGCTTTTAAGGGGCCTGCGACAACGGATCAAAATAATATTGGTTTGATGTTGAAAGAAAATTACAATCAAGCTTTCTTAAATTTTGTTTCCAGAAGATAGAAAAAAATGAATCAACTCAATGAAATGAAAACTTTACAATAAAGACTCTATAGAGAAAACACTGTATTAATGTAATGTACCCATTAACAATTTAAAGTACATAAACCAGAGACATCAGATTCACATAACCGTTTGTCTCTTAAAAGCTCATCTTCCGGCATCTGTCATTTTGGGGGGAATGGGTGCATTGGGTATTAGGAGATCATTTGCGAGGGTGGGCGAAATTTCGACTGCCTAGGGGCCTCCGTAGGGTTTAATCCGGCACGGGCGGAGGCTGGGACCCAGTGTGTGTGTTCGACTGGGCTGGATGTTTATGCTGGGTTGGGATCTAGGCGGGACTCAGAGGGCTGGGCTGTCACGGCCCCTCACTGTGCACGTGCACAGAGAACCGGAGTAGAGGCAGGTAACGCTCGCAGTGGTAGTCCCGGAGGTGAAAGTGTGGAAGAGGAGGGGGTCGGGCAGCATTGCTACGAGTTTTCTACAGAGGTAAGGTCCCGAGCTATGGAGTCACTTCTCTAACCCTGTCGAGTGAGGGACTATGGGTCCCATCTCCACTTTGAGTGACAGTTGGTCACGCACTATGAGCTCCGTCATTCTGCTGCTCCCACCCACCTTCCCCTCCCTCCGGTTTCGATTCTCAGCGCGCGCCTCGCTCTGTGACGCAGCTGTTTGATACCTCCTGGGGGCGCGAAAGCCCCGTGACTCGTCCCGCTGGCTCGCGACGGATGCTGTCTGTGTTCGAAGTGAAAGCAGCCCGCTGAAGCGTGGGGGCGCGAGACCCGGGTTCAAGGGGTGGGGCAGCGCGCGGCCACCTCCGTGTCTCGAGAGCCGCGCTGCCTGCAAATAGAGGCTGGAGCGTCCGTCCGCGAGAGTGAGTGCCCTGGTAAGAACGCGCGTAATGGGCTACTGTGAAGAGTGAGTGTCCACAGCCCAGGTGCGAGTGCACTGGAAACGGCAGCGTGTCCACTAGCAGGATTGTGTCAAGTGTCAGGTGGGTGCGTGCTAGCATTGGTGACCAGGCGTCCCGAAACTTTTTGTTCACAAAAATACAGCCATGTCACGATTTTTGGAAGAGGGTCGGGTGAGCAAGCGCATTATTCCATGTTGTGCAGTCCCACGTTTACATCTGCCTTTTTACCATGCCAGGGCTAGGAAGTTAACTTGTTTTGAGTCGCCTACTTGTGCTGCTTCGCCTCTTCACCAGAAAAGCAGGATGTAACGAGGAATGAATTGCATCTTAGGGGCCCATTACCCAAGGCCTGGACCACCAGCAGCCTGCACATGGAACCCATCACTACAGGGTCGGACTGGAATAAAAATATGCCCGGGCACCAAATTAAAAGTGGCCCACGTTAGCGGAGCATATAGTTAAACGAGAGGAGCGGGGACGAGAGGAGCGGGGGCGAGGGCGAGCGAGCGCGGCAGCCTGCTCAGCTGACCAGACGCTCGTGCGTCATGGCCTTTTGCCGGCATGTGTTTACAATTATCGCGCACGCGTCTGGGCACGATAATTGGAAACACATGTTTGCCGCGCGTACCCATCCCAAAAAGGCCAGCTACGACGCACGAGCGTTTGGACTGCTTCTGAAAGTCACTTACTAAAAGTCTTCGCCTCTAGCAGCGCTTGCGCGCTACTCGAGGCTCGACCTAAAAATGGCTGTCTGAATTTATTTATGGTAATATATGTGCTGTACATGAAGAATATGGAGAACTCTCCATGACTGAAGACGTTTTATATATTGAAAGCATACTCATTATAGGTAGGAGTATTGAACAGCTTTCACTGGGTGAACACTTGTGTCTGGACAAAGTTAAGGTTTTCTGACAAGCCTAACTAAAGAAAAACACACGTCAGAAGATGCTTTTATCATTCCAGGTTGGCTTGAATGGTATTTTACCAAACCAAAGCTGTAATACTGTGTCTGGTAATGGTAAGAGGCTTTTGTTATTTTTCAGCCTGTGGTAGCACTAGCTAATCCTGAATTGAAAGACACTGCTGCAAAATGGCAAAAGGCTTTGTCCCTTTCGTAGCTCGCCATGGATGGCATTATACTAATACAATACTTAAACACTCTGCTAGGAAAACACTCATTTTAATTATTTGAGGTGAGCAGATTTAGACTGTCGGTGGTGGTGTAGAGGGCTCCACAGAAAGGATCTGCTCTCCGCCTAAAAGTTTGGAACTACAGAGAGTTCCCTACTATGCTGGTGTTATATTTCATATAGGTACCCCGATATAGGTCTAGGTAACATCATAACCCTTCACCTACATTCTCTCCTATATTACATACATAATGGATTTGGAGGACTGACCTTTTACCCAGTTACAATACTACACATAAGTACGCAGGGTTTTTCCCTGGACACTGGCCTCATAAATTATGCAGGAGGATTCTTAGTTTCTTGGAATCACAGCAGGACCATCATCTCCTGCACAATAACTGTGTATGAAGTTCATTCCCAACGTCATCCTAAGTCTGACACTGGCACAGCAAGGTAGAACCCCTGGGGATACCTTAGGGTATATAAACACCACATCTTGCTGAGAGAGGGGAGGAGATCACAACTTCCATGCCGACACACTGACGCGAGACGCTGAGGTTCCTGCATGCAGATACTCCAGCTCGCAGTGGTCTGACATCCCTTGCGGGGTGTTCAGCTTGAGACCAGAACGGGGTCCCGCAGGCTAACATCAGGTAATGGGGTGGGCTTTATCCTAGAGGGACTCTTGGCCTTACACCTACTCACATGCTAGGTACACTTAGGTACATCTAGTTAGGGTGCATCGTAGGAGTACGCATTTTATTGCCATGTATTTTATATACTCGCCTATATTTATGGTTTTAGAAAAATGGTAGAAACCCACCATATGTTTACTTTCTTAGTGCTGCTACTCATTTATATATGCTACTGTCTACTGGTGATTTCAGTGCACTTATTTTACGCTAGAATAATGACTGTTCAATAAATACTTATTGAAAACGTCCCAACCGTTTATTCTGTGTTTCTCTCTGAGACAAAGTAAGCACGAGTGACTGAGTGAAAAGTAACTACTGTTTCCACGGTCCTGAGGGATCAGGGTTGTCATGTTCGATAGTTTCCAAGAACTATTCTCTCCTTGGTAAGAGGAAGTTATAGTGGCATTGCGAGCTAGCTGGTACACAGGCCAACATACCCGGTGGGGGTGTCTGGAATCAGTCTGGACACCAGTCCCGCAGTGTATGTTGTCTAAACGCGCAGATCCTATATAGGTCTTATAGGGACTACACGACATGGCGCCGCCAACATTGGTATTGGCACTTATTTAACAGTCAAATCTGAGTAGTTCAGTCGTGCTATTCTCAGAGACCCCTTCTCACATTTTCCCTAGAGACGTCTGGAGTGGGAGGGAACAAATCGGCCACAGCTGAGTAGGAAAATTCCTATGTATTGGCTGTTGGTTTAATCAAGCTTGAAGGATACAGTGTCCCTAATTGTGCATAACAACTTATCTCAGTTCCCTTGAAACGCTCTCCTTTCTAAAAATAATGACTGAACAGAAAGACGTAGATGAAGGAAATGCACTAAACTTCTCAGCCGAAGAAGACGATGCAGATGCAATATACATTGCAGATAATGTTAGAAATGCTGTCACCCTAAAACTAGTAGCATATGGTGTTACAATTAAGGATGGGCAAGTGACTTTTGTGATTGAGGCACACGAATCATATAGAACAGAGGTATTCTATTCATGAATTAAATTCCCGCAGGCAAATGCACAAACCAAAACATTTCACTACTATGTAAAGGATGATATACCAAATGAGTATAGTCCATAGGAGGACATTGAAATTCCGCTCACTTACGAAGAACACCTCTACTGGTTTAAAGGCACCTTCCCCCATACAAGAAATAGAGTAAGACTCGGTCCGCTCGGAAGAGACGGAGCAACATGGCCAGTTTTAGCGGCATACACACCACATCCTGACATTGACACAATGCCAGGAGGAGACTTACCTGTACAGCATAAAGAATTAATAAGACTTTACAGAAATATGACACAGTTTATGTTGAGAACAGTCACACTGCAGCCCGCACCGGCTGCACAACCAGGACCAGTCCAAGCTCCTACAACAAAATTACACCACAGACGCGGTAAAATGCCCACTAAACGTGAACAAATGCCCTTATGGATAACACAAAAAATAACATAGCTGGAGGCAGTGTTTCCACACACTGGTCCTAAGGAAAAGCATAGACTACTCACTATTTGCTTGCCAATGGGGATAGCTCCCTCTATAGTGGACTGTACTTCTTGGGGTACAGTCTTCGCTGCAATATATACCAGGACACATGGTATCCCATCTTTAGCGGTAATACCAGATGTATTAAAACAAATACAGAACGAGTATGGAGCAGAGCCTGCTCTAAACTTAGGGATGAAGTTGTTAAACAACTTCGCCCAGGTATCTGCGATAATATTGGCTAATATTAAAGGGGAAGCAGCATCAGTGGCAATACGCCAACGTCTGAGAGAGTGCACTCCATTACAACAGGAGACAGAACTACCTAAAATAATTTAAACTGCTTATGCAGAGTTAGGTAGAGACAGTCTGGGAGCTAGACCTGTAAAACCCCAACTAGTGGGGAATTCAGATAAAGAACAGGCAAAGCAAACACCAGTTTCTTCAAAGAAGAACTGGGACAATAATAAACAACAAAAAAACAGATCTCACTCCAGGGGAAGGTCTCCTTAGCAGGAGCCCCCAGAAAGGAGATATAATCATAGAAATAGAGATAACATTAAAAAAACTGACAGGTATCAGGACACTGATACACGTTCCTCTCGTTCCTTTCAGGGTTCATCAAAAAACTCCGAGAGGGAAGGAAGGTCAGAACAAAGACAAGAAGAGCGTACAAAGTCCAGAGACAAGCAACGCACTTCACACTATGCTTCAAAGAAAGAAGAAAAACCTAAAGCAAAACCTCAATTTAAAGAGAAGAAGGTAGCAGGTCTCAAAGTTAGACATGCCCAGAATTCTGAGGACTCAGCTACTGAACGGGGAACGGGGAATGGGCTAGACAGAGTGGCAGAGGTAACAATAGCTTGCCGGAACCTGATGGAATTTCTGGTGACAGCGGAGTTGAGTGAGTATATCATGGTGGAAACACCTGATACTAGGGTGAGTGTCCCACACAAGTTACATGAAATAACACTCCAAATGGAGGGGGACAAGCCGAGACAAGTTAAGGGTCTCTTTTGGGAGAACCTGACTTCGGGCTATGACATCCTATTAGCTGAAAAAGATTGGCCACCTACTATTGTTATGGAATGCCCAAAGGGGGAAACTGTAATTTTTCCAGCTTTCTCCGACCTAGTCCCCGCACACCTAAGACATACATATGCACAGGAGTGGGCGGTAGCCCTTGCTCCAGCATTATACCGCAACCACGTAGGGTGGGATGAAGCTTCACCCCACCACGTAATTCCAATAAAAACAAACCCAACTCCACAAAGACAGTATCCCATAAAACAGGAAGCTAAAAAACAGGTCATTGAGATCTTAGATCAACTTGAATACCAAGGTGTAACTGAACCATGCACCTCATCAATGAATAATCCTTTGTTTCCCGTAATGAAACCAGACAATTCATATCGTCTAGTTTTAGACTATAGACACCTGAACTCATGTACAAAGACATTTGCGGTTCAGAATGCACACAGTGCCGCATTAATGAATAACATTGTGCGGAAAAAATACAAAACAAAATGAGATATCTCAAATGGATTTTTCTGCCAAAACACAGCGCCCGAAAGCAGATATTTGACAGCCTTCTCAGCGCTAGGGTCCCAGCGTCAATTTTGTCGACTCCCCCAAGGATATAAGAATAGCCCGGGTTTATTCTCAAAGAGGGTAACAGAGTTACTACAGAATTTGGATGAAGAAGCATTATCCTATGTAGATGATATTTTTCTGACCGATGATGACTTAGAGGAACACTTGACCAGGGTGAGCACCATAATTTTGGGTTTCGCCTCTGAGGGCTACAAATTTAATTTAAAAAAATCAAAAATAACCCACCTCAATGTCCTATTTTTGGGATATAAGCTTTCAAGTGAAGGCAAAAGCCTGGCAGCCCACTTTTTAGAAAAGTGCGCACTGCTACAACCTCCAAAATCATTAAAAAATTTACAGTCCATACTGGGGTTTTTGAATTTTGGCAGAACATACATTTTCGATTACGCAGAAAGAGTAAAACCTTTCTACGACCTAATAAGACCTGACTTTTCAGTTAGACAATGGACACAGGAACAGACGAATATCCTTCGTTCCCTACATGCTGATATGATATCATCAAAACACTTACAGACACGCGTAAACGTACGCAACCTGGTGATCCGCGTAGTCGCAGGTCAATCCGGGTACACTTACTTAACATTTAATGAAGGTGAAACAGTACCAATTGCATATAAATTGCATTTGTACACTAACGCGGAAATGCGTCTTGCTCCAACAGAAAAAATTCTGACAGCAGTACAGACTGCTGTAGTGAGAGAAAGAGCACTAGCTCAAGGGAATAGAATAATTGTCATGACCCCGGTACCGGCCTTAGAGGCTGCCACAAAGGCAAGCGTCCCAAATGCAAAAGCGTTACATCCAAGATGGATACAATGGGCTAATTCTCTCACTGCAACAGATGTAAAATACAGATATGACCCAAATCTAAAAACGCAAGCATTCCTGCAATACGAACAAGAATATCCTCTACCAAATGAAATTATGCCTCTAGATCGGTATGAATACATTATTTATACTGACGGATCTGCTCAACCGGCCATAGGGAGTAAGCAACAATACAGTGCAGCATGCGCTATTGTAAAAGGCAGGATGCAGGACGGCAAGTTCCGTCCAAGCTGTACAAAAACGCAGTCTCTCGGAGACTGCACTGCTCAGTTGGCAGAATTAAAATCACTACTACTGGCACTGATAAATACGGATCGAGAATTCCCCACACTGATAGTGTGTGATTCCTTTTACTGTGTCCAGTCATGCAACGAATACCTCCACTATTGGGGACAAAATGGGTTCAGAGATTCAAAAGGTGGCACAATCAAACATAGGAAACTATGGGAACAGGTAGCAGAGTTAAAGAACGAACTACCAAGGGCTCACGTGATACACACACTGAGTCATCAACGTGATGGCGTTCACGTTGAAGGGAATTCATTGGCTGATGAAGCCGCAAAGGGGGCAGTACGCACTGCGTCCGTAGCTGCAATCATCCGTTCAAAAACGAGGGTAGACGGTAGCACAATGGAAGCTGTGATTGCTTCAGGCAACAACAGCAAAGCACTATCTAAAGGTTTTCCACTCAAGTACTCCTACAAGTTAGATGCAAACAACGTTCCATTTGCTCAGATTCCTGGAGTGGGGGATAGAGTAATACCAAACATGGATCGCAGGTTAGGTTTAATCTTGGCTGCACAGGAGGGTCTGGGTTGTGCGCACGCAGGAGTTATGGCAACAGTTTCTTTACTGAAACAACGCTATTGGTGGCCAGGGTTAACAAAGCAGACCAAAGACTTTGTCTTAAAGTGCGATATCTGTCAACAGATAAAAGCGTCCACCGTAGCTCGCCCAGCGCAGACACCATTGTTAATATCAGACAGACCGCTCACGAGAATTTACCTGGACCACTGCGGCCCCTAACAATCTGACGGGGCTTACAAGTATATCATGGTTGCAGTGGATTCCTGTTCAAGATTCTTATGGGTATGGCCTCAGCGCTCGGCTGACGCCTGAACTGTTATAAAAGATTTGCGAGTCTTATAGGGACATACGCAGTTGGCACATTACATTCTGACCGTGGCCCCACGTTCAGCTCTAGGGCTTACAAGGAAGCCATGGGAAGTTTGGGTGTAGGATTGCAGTACTCCTCTCTGTACCATCCCGAGGGAAATTTGGTTGTGGAGAGGAAAAACCAGGACTTAAAGCACTCTTTAACAGCTAGGGTATTAGGGTTGGGTGGTAGTTGGGTCAATCACCTATTAGGGGTCCAGCGGGCCCTTATTAACCAGCCAAGAAGCTCTCTGGGAGGTGCAACTCCTTACGAGGTCCTGTTTGGGACAAGAATGTGGGTACCTGATCTCGATTGTGAAGGCACAATGGCGGATGAAAAACCGCTTGACATCAATAAATCAATCAACGTTTGGCTGTTTTACAGGATCTGAATGAATCCAGACCCTCCTTAAGTAACGTCGAGACAAAGAAAAGCACCACTGGGGAAGTCAAATCAGCTACGGCAAGACCTGCCTGGGTCCCTAAAGTTGGGGATCTGGTCAGAGAAAAGATTGTGGGCAAGAAAGAATTCGGGCCATCCTATCGAAAGCCTATACCTGTCCTGGCCATTGAAGGATCAAGAACTGTACTTCTACCGCCTCTTGCCAGAAAAGAAAAGAGATTGTCAGGAAAGATTCAGGGATACCACCGAAGGGTTTTATATCCACAGACCAGACACACGTTATGTACAATGAGCACATCCGGGGGTAGTGACATCATACAGTGTTGGGAAGTTGTGCCTTGATTGGCTAAAGACCTCAACACTACCCCAGGTGAAGCAACACTTGTCCTTACTCTCAGAGGACGTGGACCTACGGGATTTTTTATTAGGTCCCAGGAAACCACGTCAGAAGCGTTTTTTGTATGCTGTCTATAACGAACTCTGGAAGATCTCTCAAAAAGAAGCTGCAGAGAGATTAAGAGAAATAGATAGAGTTAACCTAGAAAAGGCGTTAGCCGTAGTTGACAATGGTATGACTACATTAACATCCAGGATATATTCACTGGGCAACATTGTATCTTCTGCTATCGATGTAATAGAACAGGATTTGTCCATATTGCAACACGGACAGTCGCAGTTACGTTCTATTATTTTGTTAAGCTGGACGCTGCAGTCATTGCGCGCTAGTTATGTGCCATGGCGTTTTATCAACATTAGATCATTATTTTCTGTATACAATCTAACAGAAGAACAGATAAAAACAGCACAGAGGGGAGCAAAATATACAATGCTGTGTATTGAGAAACTGAATAGGTTACCCTTTACTGTGGCTGAGTCACTGTCCACAGAATGGTTAGTCCACGGCTATATAACATTACCGGGCGCAATTTTCCAGTTTCAATATTGCCTAGAACAACAACAGGCAGGCAGATATAAAAAGATGGGTAGGAATTCATCAGGGAATCCTGGGATTTACCATACAGATTTGGATGCAGGAGTGGGGATCTGGAAGTGTTTCTAAGCGGAACTAACTGCGAGAACGCTTTAAGTGGATCTCTCATATGCCAGGATATTATGCTACACGGGGCTTGTAATGGGTCTGTGGCGAACTTGTCCTGTCACTTGAGGGGTACCCCGGCAACTGTGATTAATCCGGTATTCAGGCTTCTCTCGAATGGGAGTTACTTGATGCCGAATGATCAAGGTTGTTGTGGGATGCTTCCGGGCATCGCATATCTAGTCACCGTGAGCTCCAGGGTTACTTTCTGTATGCAAGTATTGTTTCCACCAACACATACAGTCAGGGAGGCGCCGTTATGGCCTTTGCTAAATGTTTCCTTTATACGGTTTGATACTCTGAGCAGAATGAAAAGAAAAGAGATTCGTCTCAATCGATCTGATCAAACCACACCATGTGGCCAATACTAAATAGTCGGCCTCGTGGGCTCCTGAGTAGCCGACGTCCTCCTCTCGCTACAATACAGGAAGTACAAACAGAAAGACTCATAACATTTGAAGAGTCACCTTTACAAAGCAACAGAATCAATAACAATGCAATGGAACTAGTTCCCCTTGACACAAACTCTCAAAATCAAAGTGAAAGACAAATTTCAATTCAACCTAATAAGGATATCTACGTCAACATGCCTCTTCAAGAGCAATCTACAAGTTAAACAAAACCTGCTGAGCTACCAAAGATAGATAGGACTGCATCTGGCTATTTCATCGACTTCGATACCTTTTCATTGGATCCAAGTGAACCTGAAACAACGCCAGCCCAAATTTCTCGCAAACAACGGATCAAAGACTTTTTAAATTTTCTTAGAAAAACTTATCTAGTATCACCTTGGCTAGAACTTTGGATAATCACCTGTATTTTATTTTTTCTTTTCTGGTTAGGATTAGTAATAACTTTCCACTTGCTCATCAATGGAACTAATCTTCAACAGAGCTCTGCAACGTCAAAAGTGAACTTAATTTTAAAACCTCATGTTTCATCTCATTGTGAACAAAGAGACTTGTCCTTCGTGAACATTTCAGCAGTTCCTATACCGGATGGTATAGTGTGGGAGAAAGTAAATTTTGATATATATGGACCGTCCGAGCTTTTAAAATTCTACATTTGTTTAAAATTTTGTTAAACGATATCATTACCTCCAGTACATTTTCTGATGAATGGGATATTGAAATTGTTAATAACTTATTGTCTGATTTAGAACAATCTGCCACGTTTTCTAGCACTGAAATGCGGATAGATCAGATTTTGACAACATTTATTGTTACCAACATTATGGACATCATTTCTTGCATAAATCTAGCAAACCCAGAAATGTTTTCACATACCACCAGTGGGAACATTGCCCTACAACACCGAAAGGTAGTTCAAAAACATTTGCACAGAAATTCTCATATTTTTCAGGGTTTAACACGTCTGACCCAACCTCGTATTACTATAAGGTTGCACCAATATCTGCACAGAAAAATATGTTAACAAACACCAAACAGATTTATTCTGCTTCCTTTATCACCCAGCTGTCTGAACAGGGTTTTGACTTATGGATGGACACTGTAGACTTGAAATCGATCTGGGGTTCTAGGGACTGGCAAGTCCAGGGGACAGAAGCACTGTTTAGAGCATGCCTCATTCCACAGCAGATGATTTTTCTGAATGACACTGTGCAACAGACTTCCTGTCTTGGAATAGCCAAGAATAAGGACTTGAACACACATCAAATTCCAACACCTTTAAACACCGAGGGGAATTTTACATCAGAAAGAGGGGCTAAGTTGGATAACATATTGCAATACAATAGATCAGACCCCAATTGGAAGGGATGGTTGGTTTGGTCTACTGACACAAACAGATGTCAGGAAAGATTCAGGGATACCACCGAAGGGTTTAGTATCCACAGACCAGACCCACGTTATATACAACGAGAACATCCGGGGGTAGTGACATCATACAGTGTTGGGAAGTTGTGCCTTGATTGGCTAAAGACCTCAACACTACCCGAGGTGAAGCAACACTTGTCCTTACTCTCAGAGGACGTGGACCTACGGGATTTTTTATTAGGTCCCAGGAAACCACGTCAGAAGCGCTTTTTGTATGCTGTCTATAACGAACTCTGGAAGATCTCTCAACAAGAAGCTGCAGAGAGATTAAGAGAAATAGATAGAGTTAACCTAGAAAAGGCGTTAGCCGTAGCTGACAATGGTATGACTACATTAACATCCAGGATATATTCACTGGGCAACATTGTATCTTTTGCTATCGATGTAATAAACCAGGATTTGTCCATATTGCAACACGGACAGTCGCAGTTACGTTCTATTATTTTGTTAAGCTGGATGCTGCAGTCATTGTGCACTTGTTATGTGCCTTGGCATTTTATCAACATTACATCATTATTTTCTGTATACAATCTAACAGAAAAACAGATAAAAACAGCACAGAGGGGAGCAAAATATACAATGCTGTGTATTGAGAAACTGGATAGGTTACCCTTTACTGTGGCTGAGTCACTGTCCACAGAATGGTTAGTCCACGGCCATATAACATTACCGGTCGCAACTTTCCAGTTTCAATATTGCCTAGAACAACAACAGGCAGGCAGATATGAAAAGATGGGTAAGGAATTCATCAGGGAATCCTGGGATTTACCATACAGATTTCGATGCAGGAGTGGGGATCTGGAAGTGTTTCTAAGCGGAACTAACTGCGAGAACGCTTTAAGTGGATCTCTCATTAACCAGGATATTATGCTACACGGGGCTTGTAATGGGTCTGTGGCGAACGTGTCCTGTCACTTGAGGGGTACCCCGACAACTGTGATTAATCCGGTTTTCAGGCTTCTCCTGAATGGGAGTTACTTGATGCCGAATGATCAAGGTTATTGTGGGATGCTTCCGGGCATCGCATATCTAGTCACCGTGAGCTCCAGGGTTACTTGCTGTATGCAAGTATTGTTTCCACCAACACATACAGTCAGGGAGGCACCGTTATGGCCTTCGCTAAATGTTTCCTTTATACGGTTTGATACTCTGAGCAGAATGAAAGCCATGCTTTTACAACGAACCGTGCCCTTAACCTCCGCCCGGGAGACAATTGATCTCCAGATCGCAAGGTCCTCGGCTGAGATACAGGCACTTATACGTACAAACTGCCCTTTCCATTTCACAGAAATGGTAAGTCGTATCTTTAACATGTCCCATACGACGGGTATTGTAGACCTATTTAAGACCATAGGTTCCGGACTGTTAAGCACCTTTCAGACGGTCCTAGGAGTTATACCAAACTTTATACACTCCGTCTTTGGAAGCATTTTTGGAGGGCTTCCGCTGATCCTGTTCCTAATAGCAGGAATCCTGATTATTACCTTTCTGCTAAGCTATGGACGTCCCAGCCACCAAGGAAGTAGCAACAGCTCTCCTGGAGCGCAAATACTGTGATCGCATGGTACAACATCTGGGCACACCTCGCCTACAGGAACTGAGTGCCTCTTGGTTCCTGTCATTTAGACCAGTCTGGATGGACTGTGTCCTACCTGTTCTCCGATGCCTGTTCTGCGGAGAAGACTGCGTGTTGGACCTTTGTCTGACACTTCCATCTGCTGCACCACCGGACGTTGATGCTTTACTGGACCCGATAACGGCCCATGTTCTGCAGTGTCCTCAGCGCATTCCCATGTTGTTGGCATCATTCTTAGAGCCACCACAGGTAGTTTCTGCTCCTGTTGGTATGGACACCGGCTCCTCCAACAATCAGGCCTTGGATGTGGCACAGGTTGCCCCGACACCTGCTGCAGGCAGTATGGAAGATCATCTGTGCTGAAGTGACATCCTTTGTGAGGTGTTACAGGGATCGTCAGCTGCGTATGCAGACAGCAGCAATGTTGCGTCTACCAGCAAGGACACATAAACATTTGCCATGTCGCACACTGGGAAGATTTATCTTTAAACTTTTTCGAAATTCCAAATTGAAACCTTTTGACCTGCATGGCTTTCAAATGCTTGTAGCTGTTCGGACTATATAAACCGACACTTTAGAGCCACTGCTTGAATGATTTTTTTTTTATAGAACACTTTTAAAGGGTTTTATAACGCTTTTCTAACTTCTCTTAAAAATGTTTTTATTATTTGTTGCGTACAAACCTCTAGACCCCTTGGTAGTACGCTAGAATTTAGTAATGTCGTCCAGTCGGATGAGGAGTGGGTGTTATATTTCATATAGGTACCCCGATATAGGTCTAGGTATCATCATAACCCTTCACCTACATTCTCTTCTATACTACATACATAACGGATTTGGAGGACTGACCTTTTACCCAGTTACAATACTACACATAAGTACGTAGGGTTTTTCCCTGGAGACTGGCCTCATAAATTATGCAGGAGGATTCTTAGTTTCTTGGAATCACAGCAGGACCATCATCTCCTGCAAAATAACTGTGTATAAAGTTCATTCCCAACGTCATCCTAAGTCCGACACTGGCACAGCAAGGTAGAACCCCTGGGGATACCTTAGGGTATATAAACACCACATCTTGCTGAGAGAGGGGAGGAGATCACGACTTCCATGACGACACACTGACGCGAGATGCTGAGGTTCCTGCATGCAGATACTCCAGCTCGCAGTGGTCTGACATCCCTCGCGGGGTGTTCAGCTTGAGACCAGAACGGGGTCCCGCAGGCTAACATCAGGTAATGGGGTGGGCTTTATCCTAGAGGGACTCTTGGCTTTACACCTACTCACATGCTAGGTACACTTAGGTACATCTAGTTAGGGTGCATCGTAGGAGTACGCATTTTATTGCCATGTATTTTATATACTCGCCTATATTTATGATTTTAGCAAAATGGTAGAAACCTACCATCTGTTTACTTTCTTAGTGCTGCTATTCATTTATATATGCTACTGTCTACTGGTGATTTCAGTGCACTTATTTTACGCTATAATAACGACTGTTCAATAAATACTTATTGAAAACGTCCCAACCGTTTATTCTGTGTATCTCTCTGAGAAAAAGTAAGCACAAGTGACTGAGCGAAAAGTAAGCTACTGTTTCCATGGTCCTGAGGGATCAGGGTTGTCATGTTCGATAGTTGCCAAGAACTATTCTCTCCTTGGTAAGAGGAGGTTATAGTGGCATTGCGAGCTAGCTGGTACACAGGCCAACATACCCGGTGGGGGTGTCTGGAATCAGTCTGGACACCAGTCCCGCAGTGTATGTTGTCTAAACGCACAGATCCTATATAGGTCTTATAGGGACTACACAACACTGGTCACAATGCAGACATCCTTGCACTATAGTACACTAAAACCTAAAAATAGTGCATAGGTGCCTGCATTGGTGCATGGCAGTAAAATGTGCACCAGCGCAGGGAGAGAGCAGAAAATGCACCTCATCTTAGTAGATGTGGTGTTGTTCTGCTCTCTCCCTTTCATGCAACACAGTGGAGCCACTTAATTTGCTGTGGAGCATTGTGTGCCTTCCTTGTATGTCTGGTCCCTTATGTCTTTCCTAAATGCATTTCCTTTTTTCTCTTCGGTTAGCTGTATTTTGGAAGGATGTATGTAAATACATTTGATAAAAATAATGTTTGGTTAATTTATTGATTTTGCTGGATAATACTATAGCTGTTTATTAACCAAACAAAGTATCTTTTCACTACATGGAGCAAGGCATTGTACTAAAGAAACTGAATTGAAACAAAACTCAATACTTGAGGGTTGTAATGTACCTTGGCATGTAGGGGCGGCTCCCCCAGTTTATTTTTTGTAAAATCTGGTAAGTCTACCATTTGGAATTCAAGACTGTCACCATCTGCTGACTCTATGCTCTTTCTTGCGAGTAGCTCCGAGGATCGCAATCTGTGCATCTTGAAAAGCAGAAAGACATATATGTTTCGATACAGAAGACTGTTTGGGATTCAAATTAGACCAACAATTCAAGTATATCATCAAAGATGCACATATATCATCGCTCTCACATATGTAGGATGCAGCAATCCCAGAATGGCTTTAGAGCAACATCACGGTAACCTCTCATTATAAACAGATCACACCTAAGGACCTTGACACAACTTTTCCCATTGAACCGATGCGTTCTATAACTTTTAACAATGTTTTAACGCTATATACAATGCAGGCCTTCTGAAGTGTGCATGAACTTGCAACAATGAGGTATAAAAGTATAAAATTACATATATACACAAAATTACAAATGGCAAAACAATATGCAACCCTTCTCAAGAGGGTCAAACAAGAATCATCACAGTGAAATTCTATTCCAAGAGTTTGTCAGAGTTGGTGGCCAACACCAAAACCCTTGCCTACTATGGTAATTTGTGAGATTTCATGTATCCAAATACCTTTCTACAGCTTGTTGTAACATTATGTGATAACAATCCACTATTAGCAGCCTATTGGCTTTCCCGTATGTTTTTTCAATAAATAAGCCAGGCCTACTGCCTGTGCAATAACCTCTCATAATAAACAGGCCATCAGGCATACTGTCCTAAAATTGCAAATGTATACACAATTACAGTTGGCAGCGAAAAATACTCTCTCTCTTAACAGGGCTTAACAAGGATTCTCACAGTGCAAGTCTTCTATACTCATGAGGTAACCAACACAAAACCCTTACCTACTAAGGTTATTTATGAGATTCCATGTCAGCTGAAGGCTGCTTTGAAGCAGACACCAAAGGATGGGCGTTTGATCGCAGGATGTAGGGGGGTTTATAAACAGGCCCAATCTGCCTGTAAACAGAACCTGCGAGAGTTAGCCTGGGTGCAGCTCTGCCAAATTTACGAAACAGGGGATAGTTCTCTTTTTTGGAAAGTGGTTAACAGGCCCTCCTTTGCAGATGGTGCTGGCCCAGTTATATGCCATCACATCTCAGAACAGCAGGGGGTCCACCATTTTGAATGTGTTTACAATCAGGGGGCTTGCAGGGGTGATATAATCTTGGCTGTAGAGGACACAGCTTGCAGCACAGTTGTCTACACTATAAAAGAAGTCACGCAGGGCATTCTGGCCTTTTCTGACAATAAGGCCCCTGGGCCTGACAGTATCCCGCTAGATTTGATCAAGGCTAATATGGAGGTTTGGGCCCCACTTTTGACCCATGTTCTGAATGTGGCGGCTTGGGAGGGGATGTTTCTCTCCTGGTCCACAGCCATGATCGTCCCTATTTTCAGGAAGGGTGACAAGGACTGTTAGACCTAGCATCCTTGGCGTGGTTTCCCCTGACTTTTTTGCCTCTACCTCCTGTATTTTTGACACTGTGCTGGATTTCGTTTTTGCTGGTTTAGATGCTTTGGGCACTTTGCCACTGCTGATCAGTGCCAAAGTGCAAGTGCTCCCTGGTTAAATTGTAATTGTGATTGGTTATCCATGATTGGCATATTTGTTTTACCAGTAGGTCCCTAGTAAAGTGCACTGAGTGTGCCAGGGCTGGTAATTCAGATGCTACTAGTGGGCCTGCAGCACTGATTGTGCCACCCACCGGAGTAGCCCTAAGATGGTGTCTCAGGCCTGCCACTGCAGTGCCTGTGTGCAGTTTGTTAACTGCCATGTTGACCTGGCCAGTGTACACACTTGCCAGGCCTGACCCTTCCCTTTTTCTTACACATAGGACACCCCTATTGTAGGCCCAAGGTACCCCCCTGGGCAGGGTGCAGTGTATGTGAAAGGTAGGACATGTGCTAGTGTGGGTAACATGTCCTGATAGTGAAATACTGCCAATTTCGTTTTTCACTACTGAAAGGCTATCTTGCCCATAGGACAGAATGGGGAATGCTGTGTAACATGTTTACCTGCATATCTTCCCATAGGAGCAAGATAGAAAATTGAAATCTGGTATCCCTGAACTCAGAATTTAATAACACATCTTTTAGGAGGATGGTTTTTAAATTCAGTGTTTGGAAATAGCACTTTTAGAAAGTGGCTATTTTCTTGTTCAACCTTTCTGTGTGCCTCTGCTTGTTTGTGAATTGACTGTCTGGTTTGTGAGTGACAGGGGCTGGGGTGGCTCCAGGAGGCTGGGTGAGTCAGCACTAGGCTGAATAGACCTATATGCATTTGGAGTGGTGGGAGGAGTAGCACCTGGGTCTGAATAGGGCTGTGCCTGCCTACCACAATGCTGGCTCCACCTCCTGCGGTGTGTCTGATGGCCCTGGCCCACACTCACAAAGGAAGAAGATGTGCACTGGCAGAGTGCACCCAGAACTGGTCTGGACTGGGTCCAGGACCCCTCACACATAGAGAACAAAGACTTTTGGGGTATAAATATGAGAGCTGAAACCCCTGAAAGTTAGACTAGACTACTTCGTGATCAAGAGTAATCCCTGCCAAAGAAGATCAGCTGAAGGGACTGAGGAGAAGTACTGCCCTTGCTGTGTGTTTGGGGTTGGCCTACAGTTTTCTGTATCCACTGAGGAGAGGACTAAGGGACTGTGCTGTGTGCTGTGTCCCCCTGCTTGAAGAAGGACTTTGCTGTGTGCTGTGTCCCTCTGAAGAAAAGTCTCCAAGGGCCTGAGTAGAGCTGGCCCCCTGTTTCTGAAGTCCCAGGCACAAAAGGACTTCACCCCCAGCTTCCCTGAACTTCCTTGCTGGGAGTTCTGACCTACCAGGAGGTGCCTGTAACTGTGTGTGAGGCCCTGGAGGTTGCTTCTGCTGTTGGGAGCTGAAAGAAACTAAGAAAAGCAAGAAAATCTGTTTTCCGACGCCGTCGACGCCGCCACTGTGACGCCGCGACCTGCATCGAGGCCCGGGGAGCAGCTTGTGAAGTGACGACGCTGCGCCCGGCCTGCTCCGCAGCTCCGACGCCCTACGACGCCCGCCGACACCGGCGGTGATCAGCCGTGACCGATGCCAGCGCTCGCATCGACTCTGTGTCCTCGCCAAGCGCCGGCCTCCTGTTATCGCGGCGCCGATAACCGTTCGGGTGACTCGAAAGAACCGCCGACGTCGCATCATCACCGGAGACGACATCGTTCTTTGTCGACGCCGTGCATCGTCACCGACTTCATTTTCTCAAGGTACTGTTGTTGGGGGTCTGTGTGACTCCGCGCCCGATGCCGCGATCCTCGCAGGCGGCACCGTACTTTGGATTTTGTACTGTCCTGACGTCGTGATAGTCCCAGTTGGTGCTATTTTGATTTCTACAAGCTTATTTTTGCAACAACCTTTTTAAAGACATTCTACTGAGTTCCTGTATGTTGGATTTTTGTCGTTTTGGTCTTGTTTAGTTTAGATAAAGATATTTTATTTTTCTAAACTGGTGTGGTGTCCATTTGTGGTGTTTTCACTGTGTTACTGTGAGTGTTGGTACAAATACTTTACACATTGCCTTTGGGATAAGCCTGTCTGCTCGTGCCAAGCTACCAAGGGGGTGAGCAGGGGTTATCTAAAGGGTGTATCCCCCTTACTCTGACTAGAAGCAAGGGTCCCTATTTGGTCAAAGGTACCTACCTCTGCCAACTAGAGACCCCCATTTCTAACAAGGACAATCTGGAATGATACCGCCCAATATCTTTATTGGATACAGTGGTAAAGGTCCTGGGGAGGGTGATTTGAAATAGGGAGTGGGCAGAGGAGAACAGCATTTTGAGCAGCCGCAGCCCGTGCAAGTAAGAGCGGTGGGGCCGGGTGGGGGGGATTTCGACAGACGAAGATGAGGGAAAATTAATTATTTATTTAATTTTCCATCATGGTCGTCTGTCGAATCCACCCTCAGCCCGGCCCCACCGCCCTACCGCTATTACTTGCACGGGCCGCGGCTGATTTTGAGTGCTGTTCAATATGGTTTCAGGGCAGGGAGGTCTCCTTCAAATCAGTGCCTGAACCTTCATTGAATTATAAATAAGTACAGGGTTGCCCGGTCTGAATCTCTACACTTAGCATTTATGGACTTAGGGCCTGATTCACAGAACTAACTTACGTGAAATACGTAAAGTTAGTGATTTTCGGTATTCACAGAATACACTTACCACTACTAACTTTATGTCCGCTCCCGGGCCGGAGATTCCGGCCCTGTGGCGGAATTTCCGCCTCTGGGCCGGAATTTCCGCCTCCGGGCCGGAATACCCTCATTTAGGCCGTTTGAGCATTGAAACGGCCTAAATGAGGGTATTCCGGTCCGGAGGCGGAGATTCCGGCCCAGAGGCGGAAATTCCGCCACAGGGCCGGAATCTCCGGCCCGGGAGCGGACATAAAGTTAGTAGTGGTAAGTGTATTCTGTGAATACCGAAAATCACTAACTTTACGTATTTCACGTAAGTTAGTTCTGTGAATCAGGCCCTTAATGTCCGCATTCAATAGGGTAAACCGGGTGAAAGTTTGGGCTCTGATTAGTGAGCTAGGGGTTGACCCGAGTTTTGTGGCCCTTTTAGCCAACCTTCATTCCAAGACTTCTGCCTCGGTGGGTTTTTCCCAGGGCGCTACTTGTACTTGCTCATTTCCTAGCAGATATGGTGTATATCAAGGGTACATTCGTGCTCCTTTTTTGTTTACCTTATACGTGAACGGGCTAGAGTCTGCTTTACTATCAGTCTCAGCGGATTGCCCTAAGGTTAGAGATAAATTCCTTCCTTTGTTATTATACGCGGATGACGCAGTTCTTATGGCCCATACCGTTCATGGGTTGGATCTACTTTTGGCCAGGTATGTGTCATTTATGGGAACCTTAGACTGTCAGTCAACTTCTCAAAGTCTTATGTGATGGTAGTGGGCCCAAAATCCACAACCAGTAAGACCTTTAGATGCCTAATTCCACTCTGGGTAAAGTCATGGTGTTCCCTTACCTGAGACGTTTTATTTGATGCTAAAAACTCTTGGAAGCCTACATTTCTACGCCAGATGGTACAGGTCCCAAATTCTACTCCAGCAGTCTCGGTGCAGGTGGAGCTTGGCCTTGGACAAGTGCCAGATTTGGTGTCCTTAAGCCCTTTATTGTGCCGGATTAAGATAAGGTCACGGTGCAGGGAGGAATTAAAACTAAACCGGTTGATCCTTGCAGACCGTTGGCCCTCGATCGGACAAACAAAATACCATGGATAGCCTATGTCAAGCAGCCTTTTTTTCCCTACGGATGTCTGATATTTATGAGAACCCTACTTCCCTGCCTATGTGTGAGTTGGGGTGTGTTAAAAGGCTGTTCTTGGAATGATCTCTGGAGAGGTAGCACCTTGAGCTGCAGAAACCATCAGTGCGGGGTCACATGTTGTTGAAAACCATGCAGGGGATGGAGCCATATCTAGCCAAGGTCTGTTCATAGCATGACAGGTTTTTAATGGCCAGGTTTAGGTTTAACCAACTTCATCATCTTTTGGCATCCTCATGTGGATGGGCACGACCTGAAGCAAGGTTGTTCTGCGGCTGCGACAATAAGTCTCCGCAGGACACTCTGCATTTTGGGATGTTTTGTTCTCATTTTAGCTGGCTGAGGAAGCGGTTTATAATTCCCTTGCTGAAGTCTTTGAATTTTAACCAAGTAAGGCCAGCAATGTTTTACCTTCAGACGCTTCCCAATGAATGTGTTACTTACCGTTTTATCATTCTTGCGAGCAGCTTTGGCGTCCAGGAGATCGAGACCTGATTAACCGATGTACTGTGTGAGTGGGATGTGCTATGCTGTTTGATTAACTATTATTATTTTATGTCAATTTTAAGGTGGTCTTTTAACTGAATAAAGATTTTAAAATGAAATGAGATTCCATGTAACAAAAAACCTATCTGCAGGCTTTAATTCAAAGTAATAACAATCCACCCTTAAATGCTTATTGACTTTACCATATGATCTTTGTTATTAATATGTCAGGCCTACTGTCCTTATGGTAAAGTTTAATAATAAACATAAATGCATTATTCCATTCCTATTCACCTTCAAATGACACACTATGAAGCCAGGAGTTTATTTATTCATGCAGGTATAGCTCACAAGGCTTGACATGATGGACCTCCATGATAATTAGCCTACAAAATCATTATCACAGGTGGATCCTGCTCTCTGAGGAGCTTTCATAACCTCCTTCTTGAAACTCCACCCTTCAAGAAAAAAGAACTCTCAAACAAGCATTCTCAGGTAGCACATCCAAGGTGTGAAACTCCATCCCGAGCTATAAGGACAAATCCCTTCTTTGAAGTATTCAAAAAGGATTACCAGTTCTAGAGCTGTCCCTATTAAATTGATCAATTAAGGTGCCAAATGGATCCGGTATTATTGTTGCCGTGTTCCCTCTGCCCCCCCCCGCCATTGAACCCAGCTTTTAATTTCCTTGTGTCTCTGCCCATCTGCACCGATCCTTTTGTAACCGTTCCACCCATTTATCTATAGATATCGTTCTGTTACCCACCCGGATCATGTATGTAAATTGCATAAATAAATGCATCCTGGCATTTTTAGGGTAAATGCAAAAGGTCTGAATGCTCTTCAGTCTCAACGGCTGTGTTATGATTGGGTTAAACATGTAGAATTGTTGATTTAGAACAATCAGTAGAAAATGAATGTCATTATTATCTTCAAAACTGAGATACCCACTAATTGTACTTAAATTTCCTATTCCCTATAAAAAACTATTGCCATGGCCATGTAAAGATACACAATGTATCAGATGATTATGACTTTTATTGAGGAATTGAAGAATTTGAACAAAATATCACGTGCTCAAACATCACCAACAAATAATCATACAAGAAAAAAAGCACCATGAGCAATGTTAGATACTCTTTATATCAGAGTGTATAGGATCACTGAGGTAAACATGCAAAATTGTTTTAGTGTTAATACATGAAAAATAAAAAATGGTGCACATAAAAATCAAATACAGTATATACCTTTAGAAATGGTTGTGACTTCACCAGTTTATTTTTCGGATAGGTTGAGATATTTTTCATCTGATAATCAGGACTGCCACCTGTGTTTCGCTCTATGCCCTCTCTAGTGAGAAGTTCTGAGGATTTTAATCCATGAGCCTAGGAAAGCAGTAAGAGGCAATTATACAATCATAACAAAATCACAAAATGGAATCAACAATGCAAACATAGAACTGTGCTTTTACGCAATTCATAGTAAAATTTAGAAATTGGGAATCTATAGTTAATGTAACTTTTCAGGAGTAATTCTGAAAATGTTTGTGAAAAGGAAAAAAATGTAAAATACATTCAGGCGGCATACCCACCCACACTTTTACCTTTTTCTTCCTCAATAGGCCACAAAATGATAAATTATTGTACTTACTCCCTTCACCCTACAAAACATGTAGAGTTTCTTTGAAAAACTGCATCATCTCAGGTGAATTGTCTGGTCCTACGATTGATGGTTTAGCTGTGAAAATGATTACGTAAAAAGAATCACGTACAAAGTTTTACAGAAGACCAGGATGCATGACAATAGTGTGGAATGATGAAGCTTTCCATCATTTTTTACATAAGGATTTGGGCTTATCTGGCAGAGAGAGCGAGACACACACATCCAATCAATATGGATTGTTACACGAGAAGATCAAGATGAATATATTGAAGTCAATGATGAGATCGGCCATCTGAGGGAATATAGGGGAAATAAATCAGATACATTTTAGTGACATACATAGGTTTTAATGCAGAAAAAAAATGAGTAGGATGGTAATCCTTTTACTTTCTTGATGCCATTCAGTATTTAATCCCAACCCCTTGTCTACATACCTGCACACAACAATCCAGCAGATCCTAAAATACTTGCATCATTCCTCATTTCCATCACCACATACCTAGGGTCACAAGCACATCAACACAGGGCACTGGTAGCATTAATGTAAAGGTGTTACAGTCTTGATATCAATAATAGCTCAAATAGAAACTAAGAGAATTAAAATTAAATGAAAATTCATCAAATGTTATTCATAATGACTATGCTGGGGCGAAAGCATGTGGAAAAGAGATACTGGAGGCTCATTTAATATCATATTCATTACCAGTGACTCACTGTTAGAAAAATATATCTCCTATGTCTCTCAGAGCTTATTGTTTCACTTTACAGACAGAGAGGACACTAGGTCAATATACCTGATTGGCTGGCGATTGTAAATGTCATTCACATATTGATCAACCCACATTATAGCCATTGGCTGCTGCAACTGCCATACTTGACGTATGAGGTATTTCCTCTTCAGACTATCACTTTGCACAGGGATATGCATCTTATTTTTTCATTGTAGTGTGCAGCTGGGGTGACCACCTGTCCAGAATTTCCATGGAAAGTCTGTTATTTTAAAGTGAAATACATTGGCTGGTATTAATTTATTAACAGAAGATTTATTTTCCCTAGTGGCCGCAAGTAGATATTTCACCATGTCCTTAGTGCGGCAGTGCTCAGAATCTGTCCTGCAGAAGCTTCAAAGGCGCATGCCCTTCAGAGTGCCACCCAGCCTACACTTATATTGAGTGAATGCAAGCCATGAAGCACTCAATGGCACCATTGATGCCGCTGCAGGGCAATCTAAGTCCGTGATGAAGAGCCACAAGAGACAGGTCAGACCTCACTGCTCCCTGCATAGCCAGGGAGCTAAGTAGTGTGTCAGAGAAGGACAAAATATGCTCTTCTTTGGGCGTCTGTGTTGCATATGTGTATGGCTGTTTGATCCTTTATTCTTGCCATACAGTAGAATATCATAAGATGTTAGGGTTCTTAGAATGTTTTGGAGGGAGCAGCGACAGTTAAGCAAAGAGACAGAACCTGATGAATGTGGATTACTTCACCTGTATCTGGATTTTCTTCACCTGTATCTGGGGCTACAATAAATGCTTCTTTACTTCGGAAAAGTGCCTATTTGTTCTTAACATATTTGGCGACAAACTCAGCAGCCTTGGATTTTATATGAACCTGTGAGGACGACCGGTCCACGGGCAGGAAGTGTAACCTGGATGGTGCCATTACTTTCCCCCAACAGGAAACACAGCGCGGTCTAGTCCCGCTAGAGGAGACTGAATAAGGTGACATGACACCATCCCTGGGGGACGGCCCGAGGACTCTCGGGAGAGAAAGTTTGAAAGGAGAGGGAGAAAAGAAGTGGACGACCGGCAGGCAGAGGGAGGAACCAGTGAGTTTCCATGGTGACCGCACGGAGAGCCAGACCGGCCGGAAGGGACCGCCGAAGTCGTACTAGAGAGCGGAGGAGGAGGCGAAGCGAGCTCCCTCTGTATGGTGACAGAGCCCGGTGGCCAAGGGAATAGAGAGGACGCCCCGGGTCCAGGAGCCACAGCCCAGGAGATGGGTTGTGGCCCAAGGCAAGTACCCTCAAGGGGGGTCATTTTGGTGGGGTTGGTGGGGAGGCACAAGGGTGTAAAGCACAAGCGCATGTGTTGGAGGCATGTCATTTACTACTCCATATATCCCACATCCCTTTCCTCCCCCTTTTTTTCCACGTCGTAGCTGGTGAAGGTGGCACTGGGAATTGGTGACTCAGCTCACCTACTGAATTCTAAGACAACCCATGTTTTCTTTTTTGTTCTTTTCCATACTTTGTGGCCCGAGTGACGTGTCGCCTCCAGACCTCCCAAGGTGGTGAATTACCGAGCCGGAGAAACACACCCACAAGGATAATGACTGTTCATTTGGGATATAAGCGGAGCCCCAAAAAATGCGCGGTTGCTCGGTTAGTTTATATTTTTTCTTTATCCCTGGGTAACTCCAGCAAACGTAATAAAAGACAAAAGTAAAACGAACAATCACGTGTGCCTCACCTCGTGTCTACCTTCTTCCTACACCCCCGTAAATTCTACAGTGGTGTCGGAAGTGGGATACTTCACCCCCATCTAGTGTTGAATCATGACACAACCCGTGTCCATAGAGGGAATTATAACCCAATTGGTGGAAGGGCAAAGACACCTGCAGCTTGTGATGGAACAGCAATCTCAGAATGCCCAAAGAGACCGGGAGCCGTTGCAGGAAGCCCTAAAGGATCAAGCAGCTCTCATCACCAGTAACCAGCAGGTCCAAGACACAGCCATCTTGAGACTAACGGATGCCATTGTTAGCACCCGGGTCCGACCCAACGTTCCAGGGTCGGTGTTACAAAAATATCACGACGGGGATGACCCAGATTACTTCTTCATTAACTTTGAAAGAGTGGCCACTACTGCAGCCTGGCCTCCAGAACGGTGGGGCCAATACATAGCTCCCCTCCTGTCCGGGGAATTGCAGGCAGCCTACCAAGCCGCCAACCCGGCAGGCACTACAGCTTACGAAGATATAAAGAAGGCTATATTAGAGCGGCTGGGCTGTGATCCGGAATATTACAGAGCCAAATTCAGAAAGGAAAAGTGGGCCCCTGGTGACAATCTGCGAGCTCTTTATTATCGAATCCGGGACTTGGGAAATAGATGGTTAACTTCCCATATGTCCAGCACAGATGAGGTGACCGAAAAAATATATCTGGAACAATTCCTGGACGCTTTATCAGCAAATACCCGTTCATGGGTAAAACACCCCAATCTCACATTTATAACAGCGGTAGAGCTCGCCTGCTCCTTTCATAGATCCCCTGACTTCAGAGCAAATACCCCACATTCCCCCTACACTCCTCTTAAGGGAACCCCGCGACCAGAAACAAAACCAATGGTTGCTCCCCGTATTCCCCTCAGACCCCAACCGAGTGGACAGGGTCCGCAATGCTACCACTGTGCAGAATGGGGACATTTAGCCAGACAATGCCCCCACCGCGCACCGACAGCCGAACCGATGGAAATCGGGTACTCTAGAGGTTGTATATATGTGACAGGAAAAGGTCCCCACCAGTATAGAAAAAGGGTCTACGTTAATGAGAAAGCACAGCAGGCTCTGCTAGACACCGGATGCCATGTTACTGTTGTAGGCCAGGCATTAGTATCCCCACCACAATTGAGGGAAAAAGAACAAGTTTGTTTCACGTGTGTCCATGGTGATACGAAAACCTATCCAGTGGCCGAGGTCTTGTTGGACGTAGACAATGATCCCCATCTGAGGGAGGAAGGAGTCATGCCTTCCCTACCCGAAGCAATCATAATCAGAACAGACCACCCCAAATTCAAACACTACCTAGACGGGACAAAGGGGTCTCATATTGCGTGGTTACAGTAGGCCCCGTTTAGTGGAAGCAAATTAGAGAATACAAGGGCAAAGAACAGAAAAACAAGACAAGAAAGATGAAGAGACAAAAAGCTGTACAGTCACACACATAAGCCACAATCTGCTTTTGCTCTTTCCCAAACAGAAACAGACAGGACCACACAGACAAGTTTTTGAGCCGCACAATGAGAGGACAACACTCTCAAGTATGCCTGGGAGAGATCCAAGAAAATGAACCAAAACAGGTAGGCCCCTATTTTTTCATAATAAGGGGTTTATTATATTGAGCGGTGAAGGGGAACACACACCACAGTACACAACTGCTAGTCCCAAATCTCTTTAGGGAACAAGTCCCACAGTAAGCATATAACCAAATGGGGGGTGGGCATTATTGTAAGGAAACATCTTGAAATATCTGTTAGACAAATTTTACTGGCCGGGGGTGTATAGGGATGGTGCCAGACACTGCGCTTCCTGTGTAAGATGTCAATACACAAACACAGGTAACACTAGAGGCCCGATTCACAGAACTAACTTAAGACAAAATCCTAAACTTACTACCATTTTGGTATTCACAGAAGACACTTACTCATTTTGGTATTCACAGAAGGCACTTACTCATTTTGGTATTCACAGAAGGCACTTACTCATTGATGAGTAAGTGCCTTCTGTGAATACCAAAATGGTAGTAAGTTTAGGATTTTGTCTTAAGTTAGTTCTGTGAATCGGGCCCAAGAAAAGCACCCTTATATCCGTTACCCATAATTGACGTTCCATTCAAAAGGGTCAGTATGGACCTAGTAGGACCCCTGACTCCCTCCGCAAGGGGACACCGATATATTCTAGGTTTAATAGATTATGCTAGCCGCTATCCCGAAGTCTTCCCTCTGACAAGTATGATTACAACAAATGTAGCCCAAGCCATGATTCCCTTCTTTACGAGAGTTGGGTTCCCATCCGAAATCTTAACCGACCAGGGGACCCCATTTATGTCCCGTCTCATGTCACATATTTGCAAAGTGTTAGGTATTAGCCAGATACGGAATTCTGTATATCACCCCCAAACAGATGGCCTCGTGGAGCGTTACAATAGAACTATCAAAAGTATGCTCCGCAAGGTCATCTCGGAGACAGGGAAGGACTGGGATAGGAAGCTCCCCTCAGTCCTGTTTGCGATAAGATCGCATAAACAACTGTCCACAGGTTTTTCTCCTTTTGAACTACTCTTTGGGAGAAAACCCAGGTCTTTCCTAGACATGGCAGCAAAACAATGGGAGAGTGAAGATGAGGAAGGGAAGTCCCTAATGGAATATGCCACAAGCCTAAAAGACACTTTAACACAGTTATGGGGTCTAGTAAACGAACACATGGAAAAAGCCCAAGAAACACTGAAGACATATTATGATAAGGGTAGTTGTTTATGTGAGTTCTCCCCGGGGGACAAGGTGCTTATACTTCTCCCGTCCACAGACAATAAACTACTGACTCAATGGCAAGGACCCTTTGTTATTGAGAAGAAAATAATACCGGTTACATACAGTTTCCTTTTATCCCTCCGTTCAGGAGGTAAGCAAATATACCATGTTAACCTTTTAAAGAAGTGGGAGGAACACCGCACACATAGGGAAGAGCGTATTCCTGTCCATTACGTCAGTAACGACAGACAAGTGGATATTCCATTGTTCCCTAGCCAGGAAAGGGAAACAGATTCAGTGAAAATGGGGACTGTTATGACTCCTGCACAGAAGCAACAACTACTTCGCTTGCTAGATGATTACCCAGGTCTTTTCTCTAGCTCACCAGGATTAACTTCCCTTGTACATCCCAATATAGTTTCTTTGGAAAACAAAGTCATAAAATTAAAACCATACCACATACCAGCAGCACAAAGAGAAGCTGTGGAGAAAGAGGTGACAGCCATGCTACACTCCCAAATAATAGAGCCCTCACAGAGTAACTGGTGTTCACCAGTGGTGATCGTTCCCAAACCAGAGGGAAGCCTGCGCTTCTGTATCGACTTTAGATAAGTCAATGGAATCACCAAGTTTGACACCTACCCTATGCTCCACATCGATGAATTGATCGAACAGCTGGAGAATGCTAAATATATGTCTACCCTTGATCTCACAAAGGGATATTGGCAGATTCTCCTGACTTCACAAGCCAGGGAGAAAACAGTTTTTTTGACCCCTTCAGGTCTATATCACTTCAAAGTTCTTCCTTTTGGCTTACACGGGGCACCAGCCACATTTCAGCGGCTTATGGACAAAATTCTCAGACCCCATAAGAGTTATGCAGCTGCATACTTAGACGACATAGTCGTCTTTAGTCTCACCTGGGAAGAACATCTGGTACACTTGGCTTCAGTGTTCACTGCTATCCAAATGGCAGGTCTGATTATAATTCCCAAAAAATCCTTACTAGTCACCAACACTATCCAATATCTAAGGTACACAATCCAGGAAGGGCTCATAAAACCACAGGTAGACAAAGTAGAAGCCATTAGGAAGATACCCAACCCCACGACAAAACGGGATTTACGATCCTTTCTGGGGTTCATTGGGTATTACCGTAGGTTAATTCCCAATTTCTCGACATTGGCCAGTCCCCTTTCCAACCTTTTGACAAACAAATACCCTTCATGCATCCCTGTATGGAAACCAGAACACGAAAAAAGCTTCCAAACCCTGAAAGACTCTATTTGCAAGGAACAAGTGTTACAGTGTCCTGACTTCAGCAAAACGTTCGTTCTGCAGACCGATGCTTCAGGACATGGTCTGGGTGCTGTTCTCTATCAACCAGACTCCAACGGAGAGCTAAAACAACTCCTCTATATTAGTAGGAAACTGTTTCCCCACGAGGTACATTACTCAACAATCGAAAAGGAGTGTCTGGCAATAAAATGGGCCATAGAATCCCTACAATATTACCTCCTGGGACGTACATTCCTTGTACTCACTGACCATGCACCCCTTACTTGGTTGTCTCATAACAAAGATTCCAATTCCCGTATTCTTCGCAGGTTGCTAGCATTGCAACCTTTTTCATTCCAGACCGTCCATATGCCAGGCATAAAGCAGATCGGAGCCGACTATCTCTCCCTACACCCGTTCTTTGAATGGCCCCAACGACCATTCCTAGGGGGAGAGCTGTGTGAGGACGACCGGGCCACGGGCAGGAAGTGTAACCTGGATGGTGCCATTACTTCCCCCACCAGGAAACACAGCGCTGTCTAGTCCCACTAGAGGAGACTGAAGGAGGTGCTGTGACGTCATCCCCGGGGGATGGGCCTAGGACTCTCGGGACAGAAAGTTCAAAAGGAGAGGGAGAAAAGCGCAGAACGAGAGAAGAAGCGGATGACCAGCAGGGAGACGGAGGAACCAGTGAGTTTCCCTGGAGACTGCACGGAGAGCCAGACTGGCTGGAAGGGACCGCCGAAGTCGTACCGGAGAGCGGAGGTGGCGAGCGAGCTCCCTCTGTATGGTGACAGAGCCCGGTGGCCAAGGGAATAGAGAGGACACCCCGGGTCCAGGCGCCACAGCCCAGGAGACAGGTCGTGGTCCAAGGCAAGTACCCTCAAGGGGGTCATCTTGGTGGCGTTGGTGGGGAGGCACAAGGGTGTAAAGCACAAGCGCATGTGTTGGAGGCATGTGATTCACTACCCCATATATCCTCACATCCCTTTCCCCCCCTTTTTTTCACGTCATAGCTGGTGAAGCTGGCACTGGGAATTTGTGACTCAGCTCACCTACTGAATTCTAAGACAACCCTGTTGTCTTTTTTTTGTTCTTTTCCATACTTTGTGGCCTGAGTGACGTGTCGCCTCCAGACCTCCCAAGGTGGTGAATTACCGAGCCGGAGAAACACACCCACAAGGATACAAACTGTTCATTTGGGATGTAAGCGGAGCCCCAAAAAAAGCGCGGTTCCCTGACTAGTTTATTTTTTTCTCTATCCCTGGTTAACTCCAGCAAACATAATAAAAGACAAAAGTAAAACGAACAATCACGTGTGCCGCACCTCATGTCTACCTTCTTCCTACCCTCCCCCTAATTTCTACAGAACCCAACAGAGAGTGACATTGAGTTTACAACTGCACCATATAGAGCTTTGAAGGATTGGAAATTTAGATCGTGAGGAACAATTTTCTTTATGTGAGGCACCCAGAAGGCTGTTTGGTGAGGTTTAATCTAAATGCCACAAAGACTTCCTTTGCTACATCCTCTGTTGTCTTGCACGGTAGGAGAGTTTCAAGCTTTTAACTACTGTCTCTTGCTCCTGGATACATTCTAGAACAAGTTCTGGCATGGGGTTCAGTGCGCAGTGTTCAGCTCCCTCCCAGCACTATTATCATTCTCACTGTTTTCGGAAACACAGGATTGACGTGGTACACAGACGAGGCAGGATCGGGAGGAGCGAGCGAGTGGGCGGTAGACGCTGCCGCTGCCTGAGGACGCCTGGGGACTCCTCTGGATTCCGGACTACGGACAATCCGTGAATCGAGGCCCGTGACCCGGTTTGTATCCGGTCTGCATCGGAAGTCAACGGGCAACGGCTGACTGCTGACTGCTGCCTCCGTCACGACGCCGGCGCCAGGCAGCCTGCGGTAAGGAGTGAGCAGGCTGCGTTAGGAGCCTGGTGGGGCGAAAGCAGGGGCAGGAGCGCGGCCCCCGCTATCGGAGGCTGCAGAGTGTTGTGCCCGGGTGCGCCGCGGAAGCGGCCCAACTAGGTTGGGTGCAGCTGTGGCGCCCCAGTGTGCCCTGCTCCTGATTCCTTTTTCGCCATCTCCTCGCCCCCCCTCCCCGTAATCGGGGGGAAACACCTACCTGCTGCCCTACATCCTCACGATCAGATTCTGGGCCGCTGACAAAGGCCATTGGCGGCCATCAGTGGGGATCAGACGCCCCAGCCAGCACCATCACCAGGCGCCGCCTCCACCAATAGCCACCAACATCACTGGGGTCACCAAGTATTTTCAAATTCACCAAACCTTGTTAAAGAGAACTAACTACTTTGTGTCTGGCCATTTGCGATTTTCACCTGAAAAGCCAAGGCCCCGCCGTCTTGTCTTGCCCGCGCTATCCTGATTACATCTGAGTAAGACAGCACAAGGCGGCGCAGAAGGCCACTTCATTTTATCAAAACAACTCGCCCAACTTTAATGAGTCTGAAAATCAAGCTTCACAACAGGGGAAACAGGAGGCACAGATCATCACACAGTGCACACAGCGCTCAGAGCTGGAAACTCCCCTATAAACTAAATGATCTATTCCACTATAAACTAGAGGATAGATTGGTGAAAAGCCACCTCTGGCACAGTCACAAGCCAACTTGCGTGCAGAAAGGGTGGCAAATGACAAAAGGCAAAACCAACATTAGGATGGGCAAGCCAACCAGCACAGGACCTGGCACAGGCACTAGAACTAAGCCACCGACAAGGAGCCAAGTGCGGCTGGAGTCCACCCCTACGGCGCAATCATCATTTTTAAAATCAAACTCAAATTCAAACCTTAAATTAAACAGCAAGACAATCTGTAAATATTTTATGTCAATAACGCCTGGTCAAAAAACACTGGGAACGAGTGAGACCTACAGTAGTGTATTAATACACTCAACCCCACATGTCAACAAGGGACCGAGTCAGATCCAGTCCCCGAGCGGGGAGATCGGAATACAAGAAAGTGGGCCACATCTGCCCCAAGGGAATAGCGGAGAAATGGTAAAAGAGGGGAAAGGACAGGGAGACTTGGAAGCAGTTGAAATAACAAGACAGACCGAGCACCCAGCACTGCAGGAGGAAAGGCAGAAGCGGGGGCAGGAAACACCAGGCCTCCTCCTATCCCAGGGAAAATGGCAAGTTACACCACTGCAAGAACTCCCAGAAGTTTTGGAAATTTTGGAAATTTCATCAACATCAGAGTACTCGGACCCCAAGGGCATAAGGATTGACAAAACGTGCCAGGGAAAACTGGAAGCTCTGGAATTTCATCAGCACTGGAACAACCAAATAGAAACAATCAACTCACACACACGGAGAATATAACGAAAGAACATGCGGAGGATGGAACTTACCGGCATGATCTGTCCCCGACCCAGCTACAAAGCTTATCAGTAATCAAAAGTTTCACTTTCAACCAAAGTTCGCCCTTAATGGACGAGGAACGGAGAGAGAACAACTCCCTGGGGGAACAGAATTTGCTTCACACTACGGCCGAAACAAAATGTACACCTTACAAAGGATGTCACAACCAAAATTCCCTGTTATCCTCAATAAACTCCACACTAACAACGGCCGTTAACGCACTTACTTGGCAAACACAGAAATTGGAAGTACAAATGGATACAATCCAGGCGCTTGCAATAGCTATGATTAATATTGAAGCTAAAATCGACGTCCTAACTGAAAAACTGGATTCAATGAGGACGCAACCGATCGCCAGATGTTTGTGCCTTCCAATTGTGGAGAAGCTCAGCTCATTACCAGAAGTCCTAACATCTATTGTCACAGAACTAAAGCAAAGACAACAGGACATCATAGCTCAGCCCCATCAAAGAATAACCGAAAGATTTTCAAAAGATGGTAAACAAAAAGGAATGAATAACTCTGCGGGCGTAGCTAGCTCCTCCAAGGCGACGCCACAAACTGTAACAGAAATGAGGGGGGTAAATCTTCTCATGGGTAATTCCGATCTAGTAGAATCGATCTTGACGCCTATGAACACACAAGTCAGTAAACAACTCCTGACGTCTAGGAACACACAAGTGAGTTAACAGGATTCGCGCAAGGACATACTCCTTACATATCCTTACAGTCGGCACAGTTGTCCAGCCAAAACATAGCCACTAATGAGGAATCCGTAACAGGCAAGACTCTGCACACCAATGCCGACGGGGTCACCAGCTTGGAGTATACCTCAGAACCCTGCAAAACCCTCTCCAGAAGGGCAAAGAAACGCTTGAATAAACACTCAAAAAACACAAAACAACAAAACAGGGCAAAGGAATTACTGTTAGGCTCAAGAGAACCCTATGACACTCGGCATCAAAAAACAAATGTCAAAAAGGCCATAATACAAAAGAACCCGGGATCACAGAAACTTTTCCCGATTTTCCATAAGGAAAGCCAGACAAAAAATAAACTTGAACCCAAAATAATTATAACCCCGACCATCGAGGAAAGGCCAGCTAAAACCATAGCCAAACTAATCATAACCCCGACCTCCGAGAAAAGAACGGCCAAAATACAGCCGAACAACCACAGCAAGAATTAAAAACGACTTCGCAATTTTTTACCACAGACAGCCACCCTGAGGAGCAGCACCAGGAAAACCAGCTGGAAATTTGGCACGAGGCTCCAGAGGGGGGAACAACAGCAACCACATTAATGAACAATACCGAGCCTTGGGGTTTACACAATGTTAACAACGACTCGGGAGCAATAGCAATACCTGCACAAAGTCGGGCATTACACACCACTGCCACTAGCCAAATGCCCCAAGAGCACATGAACGCGGAGAATACCATCATAATCTTTACACCAGAATACACCTCACGGGGAATTTCAGACATTTTAAATAGGTCCAATATTTTACAAATCCTAAAGCATATCCCAGGGCTCTCCTCTATAATGACGGAAGATCTCATCCAAGTCCAATTCAAAACGCTGGACAATAATACATCAAGAGAATCAACCATACTAAAATGGAACAGTGGCTCCATCCCACAAAGAATCATGAAAGAGACCGATTTGCAAACTGGAGTATTAATGTTCATATGCCTAAAGAGGAGAAATACCCATTCATGCTAAAAAGTGGATTTCACCCTACATCAGTACAGAGCCCACGGAAGTCTATCTTAAAAGGGATAAATTACACTGCTCGAACCACTACATTTCCCAACTTAAGAATTCACTTCTCGCCCAATTCCAGCCAAATAAGGCGAACGTGTTCCTAGCACACAAGGAAAGGGCCATCCTAACAACAAATCGAGCAGATCCCTGAAAGTAATCTCCTGGAACTTTTTCGGGCTAAAAACCAAACTAAATAACAAGGAAGCATTTGAATTTCTACAGTCTGGGGACCTGTTATGCCTTCAAGAAACTTGGCTTCTTGCCCCAGAGGTGAAACCCAGCTTCACGGAATTTCAGCAGCCAGCAAAAAAATACAATATATTCGGAAGACCCTCAGGGGGTTTCTCGATATATATGCGCATCAGCAGTAACATAAAAATAAAACCCCTACTCAAAACGGACACGGTTCAAGCGGTTTTATTGCAGGGCATGAAATTGAATGGAGGTCCAATAAAGATTGTACTCTTGAACATCTATTTTAACAGCAAAAAGTCTCCCAGACATATCGATAGAGGGCACTAGTGGATATGCTTGAAGAACTACTAAGCACCCAGCCAAACTGTGGGATCATAATGGCTGGGGATTTTAACACCCAAAATCTTGGAATGGCACCAGATGAAGCACTGCCCATGGACAGAGCAGGAATGGTAATGAATTCATTCTTAAATACGTATAGATTACAATCAACACAAAGGAGTCAGCGGCCGACAACAGCCATGACTAACGATCCGCAGAGGATGATCAAACTAACGATCAATTATATTTTTGTGTGCAATCTTTTGTACGGACAGGTGGTGGAATTTCAAAAGCCTTTCATCCAGAGCAGTGATCATCTCCCTCTGGCCATAGCTATCACTCTACAAGCAAGTTGGCTCCAACCCATTGTTCCTGCGGGCAATACAAATGGGGAAGAAATCCATGTTTTACCGAGGAGACTAAAGTGGAACAAAATAGACACATCAGTCCTAAGTAGGTGGAAAAGCGATTGGCCGAAAACAGCTGAAGAATTTACAAGTGGCAATATCCCTGAGAACTGGATCAAACTGTCGACCAAGGTATATCATCTCTTAATAGGTAAACAAAGAAGGCACCCCCCAACACTTAGAGAAAGGTCTTGTTGCCAACTCCAACCTCGGTGTAAAAAAGCAGAGCAAAGCAAGAAGCTACTTAGAACAGCCTTACGCAACCATAAGCGAGAGGGAAAAAACGAAACACATCAAAACCTACTTCTAGCAAGGAAAACACACAGAAAAAATGTCTGGGACCACAAAAGGAAACAACAAGACTCCGAATGGCTGCACGTCTTCACTTTGCTGACTCCAAGCAAACAAATAAAAATAGAAAAATGGTTCTGTCGGGGTATTTTCAATTGCTTAGGATAAGTAGCGACAGCTTACTTCCAACACATATTAATGATTTGAAAAAGAATAATAAATATGTAGCACACACCAAAATTAGAATTCAATTTTGTATTCCGAAAAAATAAATCAGACAAACATGGCTGTCGCAATTTACAATTTCAATTGCAATGTGAAATACGTGACTGTGGTGAAAAAGTGACATGTGGTGATTGGTGATAAAGACAGTACACTATATACAGAAATGATTGAACGTGCAGTAGAGGGGGAGAAAAATCTTTTCATATGTCCTTATTATTTTTGCACATATGTTGCAGGACCCAATGAAAAATAGAACTGTGATCCTGGGCGTTGTGTGGACATATACAGTACGCCGACGTTTCGACCCTAAAAGTTGCGCAAAGGTGGGATGCGTCAAGGTGGGTCTTCTTCAAGGCAGGAGGGGGGGGAATGGGCAGCCTGTGAGTTAATTAAAAAGCATAGTTAGGTGTGTGTGTGTAACCTAACAGAAATGAAAATTCACTGTTAGGCTTTAAAGGATAAGGCTTACCAAAAGGCAGATTATCAATTGCCTCCAACTCAAAATATGGGTTTGCGAAAAATCCACATGTACCTCCACCAGCCGGTTGGAGCCTACAAGAAAGTGATATTACACTGTATGAGTGACTAACAATGTATATGTCATAGACAATAGTCTAGTGGGGTTGTGGCACAACTCAGGCTTAATCAGTAAATGACTTGCACCAGTCGTTTGAAGTCCTGTTTTAAATGCCAGTCCGGTGAATTTCTAACAGAAATAAACAGACAGGAATGTATAAGTTACTGATCATAAATGAAGGGAAAAAGAACTACTCAAAAACGCGAGGCTTCCCTCCCTGTGTGTTTGCTAATGAGGCCTCACCGTGATCTGGCAGAGAAACATCCGTCCGTCTGTGGCTTTCCTCGAGAGTGAGGGACTGGGAGAGCTGGAGGCTATAAACAGGCAGAATTCTGGTTGTATATTAACAGGCTCTCAGGGCACGGCCATGATCGACGCAATGTGGTCACCAGTGACAAATGGATAAATCATGTAACTTCACTATACTGTGGAGCCCCTAACCCGCCATCATTCGGCACGCAAAGGCCCCTCATCATCAAGGGTTGGACTGACACCCCTCCCGTAGATACACCTGGACTATCCGTGGCAGGGAAATTGACAACATCGAAGAAACATCTGAATTATTGGTCCCGGGGGATCGTGTGATGACAATCTTAAAAAATATCAGAAAAGATGGGGCACCCGGCCCCAATGGCCTACCAGGCCATCTTTTCAAAGAAGATTGCGACTTCTGGGGAACCTTACTCACGCCACTTTATCAGTACTGTCTGATAAACTCAACAGTCCCGGAGACTTGGAAAGGCTCCTTGTTGCAACCTATCCATAAAAAGGGAGACACTGGGGACCCCTTTAATTACAGGCTTATTGCCCTGCTGGACATTGAGGCGAAAGGATACGCCAGCCTCCTTCTGCAAGACCTACAGGACTGGGCTAATGAAAATGAAATTCTACCTGCGTACCAAACCGGCTTCAGGCCAGGAGCATCTACAACGGACAACATTTTAGCTCTCGCCTACTTAATAGAACAGTCCGGGCAGAAAAACTCGCCTCCTCTCTTTGCATGTATCGTGGATTACTCTGCTGCTTTTGATGGAGTCAATCGGAGTCTGTTGTGGCGGAAACTGCAAGATTGGGGGATACCGGCAAACCTGTTGAAAGCCATAATCAGTCTCTACACAGGAACTTGGGTATGGGTAAAAACCGCGACGAATTCAGCCACTAAAAAGATTCCAACAGACAGAGGGTTAAAGCAAGGCTGCGTATTGGCTCCTCTGCTTTTTAATCTTTACATGGCAGACCTCGGAAAAATTATATCTAACGCTAACCTTTTACCCCCCAAAATCGGCCCAAATAGATTATGTTTAATGCAGTACGCAGACGATATGGTGTTACTGGACCACACAAAAATAGGCATGCAAAGATTACTAGATGCACTAAACATTTACAACAACAACAACGAATTAGGAGCGAACGCAGGGAAAACAAAGGTAGTGATATTTGGGAAATATACCAACAAACTCAGACAACAGTGGAGACTGGGTAATTTAAAAATAGTAACAGCGACCAAATACAACTATCTGGGGGAGTGGCTGATGAGCAACGGGAAACCCACAGCACATATTGCTTCACTTGAAACAAAAGCCAAAGCAGTAACGTTCGCTCTGTGCAAACTGTACTCCAAGCTAAGCAGCCCGTCGACCAAAGCAATTAGAAAGGTTATAAATGCCAAATTCCTCCCGGCAATCACATACGGTCAGATAGCATTCCCAGCGGCTTTCATTAATACTATGGAACATGCCAACTGTTGCGCATTTAAACGAATCTTTCAGATTCCCGCTCACGCTCGCAATGCTCTGGTGCAATTGGAATTTGGGCTGAATAAACAGAGTTATGAGCATTGGGCCTCAATGGTGCGGCTCTATCGAGGGGTTTGCGCAGCCCCCCGCACACAATGAAGTCAATTTTAAAGATAATTTTCATGAAAGGAAACAATCCGTGGCGTGAAGGCCTGCATACTGCCTGTAGTGAATTGAATCTCGACATGACCAAACTGCAGGATTTTACTCACCAGCCTGGTATCCTAAAGTCCATACTGAAAAAACAAGTCAGATTATTATCAAAGGAAGAGGACATGAAGGAACTGAATTCATCCAGTAGTAATATTGGGATACTTGCAAGTTCCTATGAAGACCACTTACGGCAGCCATACCTCGACACGGCATTAAACAAGGCGATCTTAAAAAAATTTTTATGGTGAGACTTATGGTTTTGCCGATCAAAGACATCAACAGGCGCTGGAAAGCCTTAGCGGCAATAACAACTTGCAGACTTTGCCACCAACACGAGAAATCCTTGGTCCATCTGGTTTGTATATGTCAATGTTTTTTACATGCATGATGCACTTTATTGAAACCCTTGTTCCTAAAACATGGGGTGCGGACCTGTACTGAAGCTATGAAACTTCTTTTTAATCTGGAGATTCCAATGGAATTGGCAAGGTTTGCAAAGTTTGCATATAAGGCTAAAGAACTCTTAGGTCAAGCCGGCACATCGCACCTTTGAAATGAAATTACTTGGTGCAAAAAACTCATGCTTCATTTAGGATTGTACATCTTTCACTTTATTGAAATGAAATTGCCTACGTATATTTAGTACTCAGTTTATTTATGCCACTGTCGGACTCATGTATTTTACAATAACATCGAAATTTTTTACTTAAAATATGGTTTGAACATTTCCAAGATAATTATGAATGCATTTTATAACTCGGTGACTCCAACCCTCTCCTGCAAGACTCGCAAAGTTTGCACACAAGGGGAAGGACCCTTTAGTATTGAATTGATTTATTGGCATTATACCAGTACTTTATTGATTTTATCTGTTTTTAGGTCCCGTTTGCAAAAATCATCTTTGTATTTTTTAGTAGATACAATATATCAAAACTCGCTAGGTATGCATTAATTGTAACGAAGTAAGTGAGATTTTATTTGAATTCTTTTTTTGTAACAATTTTTATTAATTGACACAATAAACTACCCATTCATTCATTCTCACTGTGGATTTCCCTACGTGTCGAGGTAATCCTACGTAAAGGGTCGAGCAAGATTTGCAACTTACGCAACGTGCCGCCATTTTGTGAATGGCAACTTCTGTGGTGCATGCAGTCACTGTCTCATTTCATATACAAATTTCAGTAACTGAAAGGATTTTGAGGCATCCCATTTTTATTAAGGTGAGCCACATTTAATTACTGATGTTCCATTATACAAGTGATTTTTTTTGGTTGTGCTACATACGAAGAAGTATAACATTTCTTCATGTGCACATTAAACTCATTGAATTTAGCAGCACCACAGGCTTTTATGTCAGCTTCTGGTAAGCCTGTCAAGTGTTGGGACAAATGGAAGGAATATTTTTGTAATTATCTTTCTATATTTGACAAGGAAAAGCTAACACCTGAAAGGAAGAAGATAGTTTTGTTGTATTGCCTAGGTCATGGAGGGTTAAAGGTTTATAATCAAATTGAAAAGAAAATGAGACAAGCAAGCAAGGGAGATAAATTCACAAATGCTTTGGAAGACTTGGATTCACCTTTTGCATCAATTGTGTGCATAGCTGTAGACAGGTATTACTTTTTCAAAGAAACAAGGACGAAATGAGAACAGGGAGAAAGATGTATCTGCCTTGAAGAGACTAGCACAACCTGTCGTTTAGTTCATTGCATAATGAACTACTTCATGACCAGCTAATTATACATACCGGTAATGGCGAATTAGTGACAAGTCGCCTTTAAAGGATGCTATTGCTTTACTTAAGAGGGCAGAATTAACTGGTCAGTGTTCAAAAGCTGTTGTGGAAGAAAACCAAGACAAGGATCTGGTGTGTAAGGTTACTGGGAACAAAAGCAGTAATATTCAACTAAAAAAACCAGCCTTTGGAGAACAAGTCAACTGGAATTGGACAATATATGGATGAGAAAAGTAAATTCAGAAACAGAAAATAAAAACCGAAAAGTAAAGACAGAAAGCTTTCTATAAAACATATTTAGATAGGTGTCACAAATGTTCAAATTGTGACATTGTCGGCCAGTGTGTGAAAGGGAAGGCACTGGCACAGTGAAAAATTTGCAAGATGATGAATGTCAGGAATTACAGTTGGAACAAGAATCTGAAGCAGGATTGGTATTCTCTTTACAAGGACAGGTTTTAGGTGGTGATGGATCAAAAAGGAAGAAACCTTCATGTGAGATAAGGATGGGTGGTGTGAGTGATGGCAGGTTCAGTATCTCTACATACTATTATCAATAAGGATGTTTGGTCACATTTATTTGTGGGTAAATTAGGTGAGCAGACATATTGTAGCAGAAAGCTTCACTGGTAAAACTATAGATATGGTGGGGTATAGAAAACATATATTTAAAATAAAAGTTGAAAGGCAGAATGCAAGCTATATGTTGTGAAAGATGGTCCATCGGTGCAAGGTTGGATGGATTAAGGAGGCCTACGAATTGTACTCGATCTATATAGTCCTGAGCCAGTGTTATCAGTAAAGGACGAAGACTTTGAAGGGGAAACATTGTGAAATCAATTTCCTAAAGTGTTTTCTGGTCACATTGGTATGTTGAATGATTTTGTTCATGCGATTGTTTTGAAATCTGATGCAAAACCCTGTGTGTACAAAGTCTGAAACATACCCTTCTCCATTAGAGATGAGGAAGCACAAGGATTGGAAAACTTGCCTAAAAATGGGGTCATAGAACCTGTGGAATCTGTGGCATGGGTATCACCGCTAGTGGTGGCTCGATGGGCCAATGGGAAAGTATGTTTATGCGTTGATCTGAGGGAACTACACAAGAATATTCTTATCAACCAATTTCCTTTACCAAGGATACAAATGAATGCTTGCTGTTACAAAAGAGGTTCAGTGGTTCTCTAGAATAGATTAAAAAAAATGGACAGCTTTCATTACATCAATCGGTTGTTTTAGATTTAAATGTGTTCTGTTTGGTTTGGTTTCAGCTGGAGCTATGTTCCAGAGGCTGATGACTAATCTATTTAAGGGAGTATGTGGTGTTATGTTCATTCAGGATGACATTCCTGTCATGGAAAAACCCGGACCCAGAACATGACATGAAACTAAAGCAAGTTTTAATGATTTTGGAAGAAAAGGGCTTAACAGTAGAGTTCAATATGTGCAAGTTTACAAAGAACCATGTCACATATTTAGGACAGAAAATAAGCAAGCTTGGAATAAAACCAAACAAAGAATTGGTAGAAGCTATAAGAGATGCTCCTGCACCAACAGGAAAGAACGATGTGAGAGCATTTTTGGGATTGGTAGAGTTCTACTGGAACATTGCAAAGAATTTTGCAGAATGGACATATGCAATTAGGCAATTGCTTAGAAATAAAATGAAGTTTGTGTGGACAGAGGAGTGCAATGTAGCATTTACAATGCTGAAAGAGGAAAATTGTAAGGCACCTTTCTTACAAAGTTTTAATGGTGCAGCAACATTTTTTGTGACAACTGATGCCAGCTATAAAGGATTAGGGGACACCTTCAAGGAGAAAGGGGCAGATGGCAAGGAATATGTTGTAGCATTCACATCATGTTTGTTGACCCCAACTAAGGAGAAGTATTCTATAAAATAAAAAGAAATTCTTGTTTGTGTTTCAGCTCTTGATCATTTTAGACAGCATGTTTCGGATTTTCCAATTGTTTTAAGGGTAGACCCCAAGCCTCTGACGAAAGTTCTCACTATAAGAGTTATCCAGCGCTTTCTGGGCCCACTTGCTTACCAATGATCCTCCACTAGACCTTTTCATCCATCTGAGAGGTGGCTACTCGATGAGGACCAGGAATCAGTAGCCAAGTTCAAAAAGGTTTATAACAATTTAATACTCAAACTGAAATAAACAACACTCAAAACCTTGCTGTAAAGATACAGCATGACAACTGGAATTCCCAGATGCCTGACGAAATTAAGGCAAATTAGTATCAAATAGACAAGAATTTCTGTGAAATCTATGCAAAACAATAGCATCCGAATCTGGTGCTCAGAGAATAATCTAAGATTCTCTTGCTTATACATTAGTATCAGGCAGTATCTAGCAAATCAGGGTAACTCCATAAAGGAAGTCAGGTCAATAAGGAATCAAGTAGGAAAGCATTAGCATCTCAGAATTTCGGCCAAGAATCTTCTATGGGTCAACAATAAGTGTCATCCTTAAGCCTCATGTAACCAAACATCAGACAAAGCATTGGGGCATAAAATCTCTCAAAGTTCATTAAGCTAACACTGACTAAAGAAAGAAAGGATTCACAGAAGGTGACTGCAAAGAATCTGAAAACGGGCCTGATCAGCATCAGCAAAGATATCTGTGAGAAGTCCAAGGGGAGCGCTATAGTTTAATGTACAAAGTCCACTGGGCAACACCCCCTCGATCACACCATCAGCGGACCATTGAAATTCATGAATCATCATGTTGCAAACTGCAACATTGCTGGTTTGTCCCACACTGGACATGGGGACTACATCTTTCTCTCAAAAACACATAGATGGCAACTTCTGGACAATAGTTCAATCAATTAGAGCTCTGCTTTTCCGTGCACCTTCGTCAAGTTCCTTTTCTCAGGCTCCTGCTCCCCCTATCTCTAGTACAGTAATGTATCTCTTCTAAATTAGCAGTGCATATGACTACCTGCAAGAAATGTAGAGTTGACAGAAAAATGAAATCAGCTTTCTGCAGGATGGTGAAATATAGGCCTACTCTGGATAAGTTTAGACATTAATTTCAATAGTGCACATTAAATATGCATGCGCACATTTAAACACAAATGAATATACTTTTCTAATGCATTAGGTTTTGCCGTGTAGCTCCAATAAACCTATACAGGACCTGCGCGTTTAGACAACATACACTGTAGGATTGGTGTCCGGACTGATTCTAGACACCCCCACCGGGTATGTTAGCCTGTGTACCAGCTAGCTCACAGTGCCACTAGAAACCCCTCTTACCAAGGAGAGAATAGTTCTTGGCAACTATTGAACATGACAATCCTGATCCCTCAGGATCGTGGAAACAGTGCAATACTTTTCGCTCAGTCACTCATGCTCAATTCGTCTCAGAGAGATACACAGAATAAACGGTGGGGACGTTTTCCAATAAGCATTTATTGAACCAGCGTCATTCTAGTGTAAAATAGGTGTGCTGAAACAACCATTAGACAGAAACAGATATAAATGATTAGAAGCACTAACAGAGTAAAAGGATGGTAGATTTCTACCATTGTGCTAAAACAATGAATACAGGCAAGTATATAAAATACATGACAGTATTAAATACGTACTCCTACGATGGGACCCTAAATAGATATACCTAAGTGTACCTAGCATGTAGGTAGGTGTAAAAGCCAAGAATCCCTCTAGGATAAAGTCAACCCCGTTACCTGACGGGAGAGACTGTGGGACCCCGTCTTGGTCTCGAGATGGACACCCCACAAGGGCTGTCAGACCACTGCGAACTGGAGTGTCTGCATGCAGGAACCTCAGCGTCTCGCATCAGTGTGTCGGCATGGAAGTCCTTTTCTCCTCTGACTACCTCAGCAAGATATGGTGTTTATATACCCAAAGTGGTACCCTCAGGGGTTCCACCTTGCTCTGTCATGTCGGACTTAGGATGATGGAAGGAATGACCCTTATACATAGTTATTATTCAGGAGATGGTAGTCCTGCTGAGTTTCCAAGAATCCTCATGCATAATCGATGAGGCCAGTTTTCAGGGAAAACCCTATGTCCTGTAAGCAGTATCGTAACTAGGTAAAAGGTCAGTCCCAAGAACCGTTATGTAGTGTAATGGTAGGGGAGAATATAGGTGAAAGGTTAGGTGACTACCTGAGCCTATGTTGGGGTACCTATATGAAACATAACACCCACTCCTCATCCGACTGGACAACATACTAAAATTCTAACATACTTCTAGGCATTTGTACGCAAACAACTAATTAGTTCAAAACTTTAGTGTGTTTAAAAAATATTTAAAAAATGCTAAAAAAATGCTAAAATCATTTTTTAAGCGGTAGAAGTTTTACTAAAATATGTTCGTATATATAGTTTGAACAACTATGAGTGACTGAAAGCCATGCAGTTTTAGAAAAAGTTTCTGTTGTTGAAAATTCCAAATTTGGATGTTTTTGAAAAAGCCGATTTTTTCCCAGCACACGATGAGCCAAATGTTTATGTGCCCTGGCTGGGAGACGCAACATCACTGTTGCCTGCAATCGCAGACGGCGGTCCCTGCAAAACCTCACAGATCAGGTCAATCAAGCACAGATGTTCCTCCGTATTCTCCACAGCCGATGCTGGGGATGCCTGTGTGACAACCAAGGCCTGAGTACTTGTTGAGGAGCCGGCATCCGTTCCAACAGGAGCTGAAGCATCCTGTGGTGGCTCTAAGAATGCAGACATCAACATTGGAATACGCTGCAGAACATGGGCTGTTATCGGGTCCAGTAAAGCATCAACATCCGGTGGCGCAACCGATGGAAGTGTTAGACAGAAATCCAACACACATTCTTGTCCGCAAAACAGGCATCGAAGGACAGGCAGAATACAGTCGATCCAGACTGGTCTAAATGATAGGAACCAAGATTCACTTAGGGCCTCATTACGATGGCGGAAGGCCCGCCACCGCCAGCCATGTGGTGGCAGGCCTTCTGCCATCGGACCGCGATTTTCCCCTGCCAAATTAGGATGGCGGGGGGAATTTGACTGCGACCGTGGCGGGCGCAAAAACCGCCCGACACAGGCAATCAGTCTGATTGCCTGGTGGAGCGGCCAGCATCCGTAAAATGGTGGCGGTGCCTAGCAGGCACCGTCCGCCAAATTACAATGCTGCATCCCCGCCAGCCGGTGTATGGTGGTGGAACCGCCATTCACAGGCTGGCGGGGATTGTATTTGGGGGCCCGTTGCGAGCCCCCCTGGGGTGGGGGGATGGAGGGTGCACTGGGGGGGTACCTCATGTCCTTGCACTAAGTGGCAGGCACTGCGTGGTGCCTGCCACGTAGTGTAGGGAAATGTAAACAGTGCATCTTTAACATTGCGGCGGATGCTGCTAGCTGCAGCACCTGCCGCAATGTTAAAGATGGTAGATGCGACCGCCACGGTGGCGGTGGCATCGTAATACCACCGGTGGGACCGCCGCCTTGTAGACGGGCGGTCCCACTCCCCGACACAATGGCTGACGGACTGCAGTCCATCCGCCAACGTAATGAGCCCCTTAGTTCGCGAAGTGTGCCCAGAGGGAGTACAATGTGATCACAGTGTCGGCGCTCCAAGCCCGTTTTTATCATCTCCTTGGTGACTGGGACATCTATTGCGTAGCAGAAAAATTACAATCAGGATACCTGCTATTAGGAACAGGATCGGCGGAAACCCTCCAAAAATGCTTCCGAATACAGAGTGTATGAAGTTGGGAATAACTCTGAGGATTGTCTGAAAGGTGCTTAACAGTCCAGAACCTATAGTCTTAAATAGGTGTACTATACCATCGTATCAGACATGTTAAAGATACGTTGTACCATTTCTGTGAAATGGAAAGGGCAGTTTGTTCAAACTAGTGCCTGTATCTCAGCCGAGGACCTTTCAACCTGGAGATCATAAGTTTCTTGGGCGGAGGTTAAGGGCACGGTTTGCTGTAAAAGCATGGCTTTCATTCGGCTCAGAGTATCAAACCGTATAAAGGAAACATTCAACGAAGGCCATAACAGCGCCTCCCTGACTATATGGGTCGGTGGAAACAAAACTTGCATACAGCAAGTAACCCTGGAGCTTACAGTGACAAGATATGCGATGCCCGGGAGCATCCCACAACAACCTTGATCATTCAGCATTAGGTAACTCCCATTTGAAAGCAACTTGAACACCGGATTAATCACGGCAGCTGGGGCCCCTTTCAAGTTACAAATGCAAAAGAAACAATTGATGGACGGAATGCTGGACAATGCAAACATTCACCCCCAGTCACAAGGATCTGGGTTAAATCCATCATTCTTTTGCTCACCACACGACCCCAGTTTGGACCCAGCCATATGCAAATAAGTCTTGACCCTGTTCCTTGTGGGAACAGTCCAGCCTGAACTGCCAAGCCAGGTCCTCCCTGGACCGGAAACAAGCATCCTAGGACCGGTTTCAGGGCATCACCCTTCTTCAGCCAGGCTAGCTTGAATCCAGTGGTGTAGTGAGCACGGGACCCACGTCTGGGCATACCCTTCCCACTTAGGGCGACAAATGCAAAAGAAACAATTGATGGACGGAATGCTGAACAATGCAAACATTCACCCCCAGTCACAAGGATCTGGGTTAAATCCATCATTCTTTTGCTCACCACACCACCCCAGTTTGGACCCAGCCATATGCAAATCAGTCTTGACCCTGTTCCTTGTGGGAACAGTCCAGCCCGAACTGCCAAGCCAGGTCCTCCCTGGACCGGAAACAAGCATCCTAGGACTGGTTTCAGGGCATCACCCTTCTTCAGCCAGGCTAGCTTGAATCCAAGATGGATTCCACGATGGATAACCATGATGGATATAGGCCCAGATCTCTGTACTGGGGTGAATGTATGACATTGTTCTGCATTCTGTCCATCAACTGTTGTTTTTGCATTTGTCACCCCTAGTGGGACGGGTATGCCCAGACGTGGGTCCCGTGCTCTCCATGCCACTGGAATCAAGCTATCCTGGCTGAAGAGGGGTGAAACCCGAAACCGGTCCTGGGATGCTTGTTTCCAGTTCAGGGAGGACCTGGCTTGGCAGTTCGGGCTGGACTGTTCCCATGAGGCACAGGGTCAAGACTGATTTGCATATGGCTGGGTTCAAACTGGAATGGCATGGTGAGCAAAAACGATGGATATAGGCCCAGATCTCTGTACTGGGGTGAATGTATGACATTGTTCTGCATTCTGTCCATCAACTGTTGTTTTTGCATTTGTCACCCCTAGTGGGACGGGTATGCCCAGACGTGGGTCCCGTGCTCTCCATGCCACTGGAATCAAGCTATCCTGGCTGAAGAGGGTGAAACCCCGAAACCGGTCCTGGGATGCTTGTTTCCAGTTCAGGGAGGACCTGGTTTGGCAGTTCGGGCTGGACTGTTCCCATGAGGCACAGGGTCAAGACTGATTTGCATATGGCTGGGTTCAAACTGGAATGGCATGGTGAGCAAAAAACGATGGATATAGGCCCAGATCTCTGTACTGGGGTGAATGTATGACATTGTTCTGCATTCTGTCCATCAACTGTTGTTTTTGCATTTGTCACCCCTAGTGGGACGGGTATGCCCAGACGTGGGTCCCGTGCTCTCCATGCCACTGGAATCAAGCTATCCTGGCTGAAGAGGGGTGAAACCCCGAAACCGGTCCTGGGATGCTTGTTTCCAGTTCAGGGAGGACCTGGCTTGGCAGTTCGGGCTGGACTGTTCCCATGAGGCACAGGGTCAAGACTGATTTGCATATGGCTGGGTTCAAACTGGAATGGCATGGTGAGCAAAAAAACGATGGATATAGGCCCAGATCTCTGTACTGGGGTGAATGTATGACATTGTTCTGCATTCTGTCCATCAACTGTTGTTTTTGCATTTGTCACCCCTAGTGGGACGGGTATGCCCAGACGTGGGTCCCGTGCTCTCCATGCCACTGGAATCAAGCTATCCTGGCTGAAGAGGGGTGAAACCCCGAAACCGGTCCTGGGATGCTTGTTTCCAGTTCAGGGAGGACCTGGTTTGGCAGTTCGGGCTGGACTGTTTCCATGAGGCACAGGGTCAAGACTGATTTGCATATGGCTGGGTTCAAACTGGAATGGCTTGGTGAGCAAAAAAACGATGGATATAGGCCCAGATCTCTGTACTGGGGTGAATGTATGACATTGTTCTGCATTCTGTCCATCAACTGTTGTTTTTGCATTTGTCACCCCTAGTGGGACGGGTATGCCCAGACGTGGGTCCCGTGCTCTCCATGCCACTGGAATCAAGCTATCCTGGCTGAAGAGGGGTGAAACCCCGAAACCGGTCCTGGGATGCTTGTTTCCAGTTCAGGGAGGACCTGGCTTGGCAGTTCGGGCTGGACTGTTCCCATGAGGCACAGGGTCAAGACTGATTTGCATATGGCTGGGTTCAAACTGGAATGGCATGGTGAGCAAAAACGATGGATATAGGCCCAGATCTCTGTACTGGGGTGAATGTATGACATTGTTCTGCATTCTGTCCATCAACTGTTGTTTTTGCATTTGTCACCCCTAGTGGGACGGGTATGCCCAGACGTGGGTCCCGTGCTCTCCATGACACTGGAATCAAGCTATCCTGGCTGAAGAGGGGTGAAACCCCGAAACCGGTCCTGGGATGCTTGTTTCCAGTTCAGGGAAGACCTGGCTTGGCAGTTCGGGCTGGACTGTTCCCATGAGGCACAGGGTCAAGACTGATTTGCATATGGCTGGGTTCAAACTGGAATGGCATGGTGAGCAAAAAAACGATGGATATAGGCCCAGATCTCTGTCCTGGGGTGAATGTATGACATTGTTCTGCATTCTGTCCATCAACTGTTGTTTTTGCATTTGTCACCCCTAGTGGGACAGGTATGCCCAGACGTGGGTCCCGTGCTCTCCATGCCACTGGAATCAAGCTATCCTGGCTGAAGAGGGTGAAACCCGAAACCGGTCCTGGGATGCTTGTTTCCAGTTCAGGGAGGACCTGGCTTGGCAATTCGGGCTGGACTGTTCCCATGAGGCACAGGGTCAAGACTGATTTGCATATGGCTGGGTTCAAACTGGAATGGCATGGTGAGCAAAAAACGATGGATATAGGCCCAGATCTCTGTACTGGGGTGAATGTATGACATTGTTCTGCATTCTGTCCATCAACTGTTGTTTTTGTATTTGTCACCCCTAGTGGGACGGGTATGCCCAGACGTGGGTCCCGTGCTCTCCATGCCACTGGAATCAAGCTATCCTGGCTGAAGAGGGGTGAAACCCCGAAACCGGTCCTGGGATGCTTGTTTCCAGTTCAGGGAGGACCTGGCTTGGCAGTTCGGGCTGGACTGTTCCCATGAGGCACAAGGTCAAGACTGATTTGCATATGGCTGGGTTCAAACTGGAATGGCATGGTGAGCAAAAAAATGATGGATATAGGCCCAGATCTCTGTACTGGGGTGAATGTATGACATTGTTCTGCATTCTGTCCATCAACTGTTGTTTTTGCATTTGTCACCCCTAGTGGGACGGGTATGCCCAGACGTGGGTCCCGTGCTCTCCATGCCACTGGAATCAAGCTATCCTGGCTGAAGAGGGTGAAACCCCGAAACCGGTCCTGGGATGCTTGTTTCCAGTTCAGGGAGGACCTGGCTTGGCAGTTCGGGCTGGACTGTTCCCATGAGGCACAGGGTCAAGACTGATTTGCATATGGCTGGGTTCAAACTGGAATGGCATGGTGAGCAAAAAACGATGGATATAGGCCCAGATCTCTGTACTGGGGTGAATGTATGACATTGTTCTGCATTCTGTCCATCAACTGTTGTTTTTGCATTTGTCACCCCTAGTGGGACGGGTATGCCCAGACGTGGGTCCCGTGCTCTCCATGCCACTGGAATCAAGCTATCCTGGCTGAAGAGGGGTGAAACCCCGAAACCGGTCCTGGGATGCTTGTTTCCAGTTCAGGGAGGACCTGGCTTGGCAGTTCGGGCTGGACTGTTCCCATGAGGCACAGGGTCAAGACTGATTTGCATATGGCTGGGTTCAAACTGGAATGGCATGGTGAGCAAAAAAACGATGGATATAGGCCCAGATCTCTGTCCTGGGGTGAATGTATGACATTGTTCTGCATTCTGTCCATCAACTGTTGTTTTTGCATTTGTCACCCCTAGTGGGACAGGTATGCCCAGACGTGGGTCCCGTGCTCTCCATGCCACTGGAATCAAGCTATCCTGGCTGAAGAGGGGTGAAACCCCGAAACCGGTCCTGGGATGCTTGTTTCCAGTTCAGGGAGGACCTGGCTTGGCAATTCGGGCTGGACTGTTCCCATGAGGCACAGGGTCAAGACTGATTTGCATATGGCTGGGTTCAAACTGGAATGGCATGGTGAGCAAAAAAACGATGGATATAGGCCCAGATCTCTGTACTGGGGTGAATGTATGACATTGTTCTGCATTCTGTCCATCAACTGTTGTTTTTGCATTTGTCACCCCTAGTGGGACGGGTATGCCCAGACGTGGGTCCCGTGCTCTCCATGCCACTGGAATCAAGCTATCCTGGCTGAAGAGGGTGAAACCCCGAAACCGGTCCTGGGATGCTTGTTTCCAGTTCAGGGAGGACCTGGCTTGGCAGTTCGGGATGGACTGTTCCCATGAGGCACAGGGTCAAGACTGATTTGCATATGGCTGGGTTCAAACTGGATTGGCATGGTGAGCAAAAAACGATGGATATAGGCCCAGATCTCTGTACTGGGGTGAATGTATGACATTGTTCTGCATTCTGTCCATCAACTGTTGTTTTTGCATTTGTCACCCCTAGTGGGACGGGTATGCCCAGACGTGGGTCCCGTGCTCTCCATGCCACTGGAATCAAGCTATCCTGGCTGAAGAGGGTGAAACCCCGAAACCGGTCCTGGGATGCTTGTTTCCAGTTCAGGGAGGACCTGGCTTGGCAGTTCGGGCTGGACTGTTCCCATGAGGCACAGGGTCAAGACTGATTTGCATATGGCTGGGTTCAAACTGGAATGGCATGGTGAGCAAAAAACGATAGATATAGGCCCAGATCTCTGTACTGGGGTGAATGTATGACATTGTTCTGCATTCTGTCCATCAACTGTTGTTTTTGCATTTGTCACCCCTAGTGGGACGGGTATGCCCAGACGTGGGTCCCGTGCTCTCCATGCCACTGGAATCAAGCTATCCTGGCTGAAGAGGGGTGAAACCCCGAAACCGGTCCTGGGATGCTTGTTTCCAGTTCAGGGAGGACCTGGCTTGGCAGTTCGGGCTGGACTGTTGCCATGAGGCACAGGGTCAAGACTGATTTGCATATGGCTGGGTTCAACCTGGAATGGCATGGTGAGCAAAAAAACGATGGATATAGGCCCAGATCTCTGTACTGGGGTGAATGTATGACATTGTTCTGCATTCTGTCCATCAACTGTTGTTTTTGCATTTGTCACCCCTAGTGGGACGGGTATGCCCAGACGTGGGTCCCGTGCTCTCCATGCCACTGGAATCAAGCTATCCTGGCTGAAGAGGGTGAAACCCAGAAACCGGTCCTGGGATGCTTGTTTCCAGTTCAGGGAGGACCTGGCTTGGCAGTTCGGGCTGGACTGTTCCCATGAAGCACAGGGTCAAGACTGATTTGCATATGGCTGGGTTCAAACTGGAATGGCATGGTGAGCAAAAAACGATGGATATAGGCCCAGATCTCTGTACTGGGGTGAATGTATGACATTGTTCTGCATTCTGTCCATCAACTGTTGTTTTTGCATTTGTCACCCCTAGTGGGACGGGTATGCCCAGACGTGGGTCCCGTGCTCTCCATGCCACTGGAATCAAGCTATCCTGGCTGAAGAGGGTGAAACCCCGAAACCGGTCCTGGGATGCTTGTTTCCAGTTCAGGGAGGACCTGGCTTGGCAGTTCGGGCTGGACTGTTCCCATGAGGCACGTGGTCAAGACTGATTTGCATATGGCTGGGTTCAAACTGGAATGGCATGGTGAGCAAAAAAACGATGGATATAGGCCCAGATCTCTGTACTGGGGTGAATGTATGACATTCTTCTGCATTCTGTCCATCAACTGTTGTTTTTGCATTTGTCACCCCTAGTGGGACGGGTATGCCCAGACGTGGGTCCCGTGCTCTCCATGCCACTGGAATCAAGCTATCCTGGCTGAAGAGGGGTGAAAGCCCGAAACCGGTCCTGGGATGCTTGTTTCCAGTTCAGGGAGGACCTGGCTTGGCAGTTCGGGCTGGACTGTTCCCATGAGGCACAGGGTCAAGACTGATTTGCATATGGCTGAGTTCAAACTGGAATGGCATGGTGAGCAAAAAAACGATGGCTATAGGCCCAGATCTCTGTACTGGAGTGAATGTATGACATTGTTCTGCATTCTGTCCATCAACTGTTGTTTTTGCCCCTTTCAAGTGACAGCATAAGTTAGCAACTGAACCATTACAGGCCCCATGAAGCATAATATCCTGGCATATGAGAGATCCACTTAAAGAATTCTCGCAGTTGGTACCGCTTAGAAACACTTCCATGTCCCCATTTCTGCAACAAAATCTGTATGGCAATTCCCAAGATTCCTTGATGAATTCCCTACCCATCGCTACATATCTGCCCGCCTGCTGTTGTTCTAGGCAATACTGAAACTGGAAAGTTGTGACCGGTAATGTTATATGGCCATGGATTAACCATTCTGTGGATGGTGACTCTGCCACAGTAAAAGGTAACTTGCCTAGTTTTTCAATACGCAGCATTGTATATTTTGCTCCCCTTTGTGCCATCGTTATCTGCTTCTCAGTTAGATTGTATGCAGAAAATAGGGACGTACTGTTGATAAATCACCAAGGCACATAACCAGCGTGCAATGATTGCAGCGTCCAGCATAATAACATAATAGAACGTAGTTGAGATTGTCCGTGTTGTAGTATGGACAAGTTCTGTTCTAGTATATCAATAACAGAAGATACAATGTTGCCCAGTGAATAAATCCTGGGTGTTAATGTAGTCATACCATTGTCAACTACAGCTAACACCTTTTCTAGGTTAATTCCGCGACCCGACCGCGGCAAGCGCCAGGAACCCTGGACCTCCCACTACCCATCGCTATGACACCACCACCCTCCTCGCACTCAACCCTGGAAGACTTAGAGAATGCCAACAGGCCTCGCCGAACACGACCCACGGCCAGTTCTCCTGCCTCCACTGCCGCCAGACCCTCACCGCCACCCCGGCCTCCAACACCGCCAACGCCAGCACCGACGACACCCTAAAATGCATCCTCCTCAACGTATGCTCCGTACACAAACACGCCATGGAAATCTGGAACCTACTCGACTCTCTTTCGCCCGACATCGCCTTCTTCACAGAGACCTGGACCAACGCATCCTCCGCCCCAGACATCAGCACCGCCATCCCAGACGGATACAAGATCCAGAGGAAAGACCGCCCCAACCACCCAGGAAGGGGCCTCGCCATCGCCCACAAGATCACCCTCCGCCTCACCACCTCCAGCGAAACCTTCCCCTCCGCCGAACACCTGCACTTCAAGATCCAGACCACCCCCAAAGCCACACTCTGAGGAACCCTCGTCTACAGACCCCCCAGCCCCCGAACACCCTTCGCCACCACCATCACCGACTTCATCGCACCCCACGCGATCGCCTCAACAAACTACATACTCATTGGAGACCTGAACTTCCACCTCGACAACCCCAGCGACCCCAACTCCACTATCCTTCGTGACAACCTCGCCAGCATCGGACTTAAACAACTCGTCAACACACCGACCCACAGAGCAGGACACACCCTCGACCCCATCTTCGCGGCAGGAAAAAGTGTCCATTTCAGCCACACAACGCAGCCGCCATGGACCGACCACCACTGCGTACACTTTGCCATCAACAAACCCAAGGCACCCAAACCAGCCCCACGCCCACCACGAAGGAACTGGAGCAAGGTTACCGACGAGCAACTTAACTCCACCCTCACCCGAGACAACCACACCTGGGCACCCGACGCAAACAGCGCAAACGACGCAGCCAGAGAACTCCACACCTGGATCTCCAACTGCGCAGATGAGCTCGCCCCGCTACGCAACCCCGACAGACAACACCCCAGGAAAGCCGCCTGGTTCACAACCGCTCTCCAAGAAGCCAGACGCACCTGCAGACGCCTGGAGAAGCACTGGAGAAACACCAAGACAACCGAAAACCACACCACCTACAAGGGCGCCATGACGGACTACCACAATCAGATCAGAGCCACCAAAAGGAACTTAATCCACAACAAAATCCTGGCCAACTCCACCAACTCCAAGGAACTTTTCAGTGTCATTCAAGAATTCACCAACCCACGCAGCGAAGCCACAGACATCACCCCATCCCAAGACCTCTGCGACAAGCTTGGAACCTATTTCCACCTCAAGATCAAAAACCTCTACAACAACTTCATAGACCATCCACCAGGCGCCACAGACGGCCCCCGCCCCCCAGAAACACCAGCCAGCCCACCATCTCCAACTGGACACCGATCACGGCCGAAGACACCGCCTTGACCATGAAAAGCATCCACTGGGCGCCCCCACCGACCCCTGCCCCCTCACATCTACCACAGAGCCGTGGCCGCCATCGCACCCAAACTACAATGCACCATCAACACCACCTTCAAAACAGGCACCTTCCCAGACGACTGGAAGCACGCAGAAGTCAGACCCCTGCTCAAGAAGCCCACAGCTGACCCCACCGACCTCAAGAACTATCGGCCCATCTCGCTCCTCTCCTTCGCAGCCAAAGTTGCAGAGAAAACAGTCAACAGGAAACTGACAGGATTCATTGAAGAGAACGCCGTCCTCGACCCGTCCCAATCCGGATTCCGAAGCAACCACAGCACAGAGACCGCCCTACTTGCCACCACAGACGACATCCGCACCCTCCTGGACCAAGGCCACTCTGCAGCCCTCATCCTACTCGACCTATCAGCGGCCTTCGACACCGTCTCCCTTCGCACACTAGTCGTCAGACTACACAACGCAGGCATACAAGGAACAGCCCTGGACTGGATCTGATCATTCCTCACCGGAAGAAGCCAAAGGATCAGACTCCCACCCTTCCTCTCCGACCCCATGAAAATCACCTGCGGAGTCCCACAGGGTTCATCACTGAGCCCCACCCTCTTCAACATTTACATGGCCCCCCTCGCAGCCATCATCCGACAACACAGCCTCAACATTGTATCTTACGCCGACGACACCCAGCTCATCCTCTCCCTCACCAAAGACCCCACCACTGCCAAACTCAACTTCCAGAAAGGAATGCAAGATGTCGCAGTCTGGATGACCAACAGCTGCCTGAAGCTCAACGCCGAGAAGACAGAAGTCCTGGTCCTCGGTACCACCCCTTCTGCATGGGACAGCACCTGGTGGCCGACCGCCCTCGGAAGCCCACCTACCCCCTCAGACCACGCCAAGAACCTCGGCATCGTACTCGACTCATCACTCTCCATGAACCGACAGGTCAACACCGTCACCTCCAGCTGCTTCAACACCCTCCGCATCCTCCGCAAGACCTTCAAGTGGATCCCCCCTGAGTCAAGGAAGACAGTCACCCACGCACTCATCACCAGCAGACTGGACTATGGAAACGCACTCTACGCCGGCATCAACAAGTCCCTGCTCCACAAACTACAGACAGTACAAAACACTGCCGCCAGACTAGTCCTCGGCATTCCCCGACACGAACACATCAGCCAACACCTACGAAGTCTCCACTTGCTCCCCGTGGAGAAAAGAGTCACTTTCAAAATCCTCACTCACGCCTACAAATGCCTACACAACAACGGACCTAAATACCTCAACGACAGAATCAACTTCCACGTACCCAAAAGAAACCTCCGATCTTCCAACATCGCACTGGCCGAAACCCTGCGCATCCACAGAGCCAGTGCAGGCGGAAGATCCTTCTCTCACATTGCAGCCAAGACCTGGAACGAGCTACCAGCAGACATCAGACGCGCCCCCACCCTGAACACCTTCAGGAAGACCCTCAAGACCTGGCTCTTCGGCTAAACAGTTCTGCGGACCCCCCCCCCTCAGCGCCTTGAGACCCTCACGGGTGAGTAGCGCGCTCACAATTCCCTGATTGATTGATTGATTGATTGATCTATTTCACGAAGTCTCTCTGCGGCTTCTTGTTTAGAGATCTTCCAGATTTCATTATAGACAGCGTATAAGAAACGTTTCTGACGTGTCTTTCAGGGACCTAATAAAAAATCCCTTAGATCCACCTCATCTGAGAGTAAGGATAAGTACTGTTTCACCTGGGACAGTGTTGAGGTTTTTAACCAATCGAGGCACAACTTCCCAACACTGTATGATGTCACCACCCCCGGATGTTCTCTTTGTACATAGCGTTGGTCCGGCCTATGGATACTAAACCCTTCAGTTGTACCCCTGAATCTTGATTGACATCTGTTTGTGTCTGTGGGCCAAACTAACCATCCCTTCCAATTGGGGTCTGAAGTATTGTACTGTATGATGTCATCTATTGTATCCCCTCCACATGATGTAAAATTCATATGAGATGGTGTGGGAACACGAGGTGTGTTCAAATCCTTGTTCTTGGCTAGTCCAAGACAGGAAGTCTGTTGCACAGTGTCATTCAGAAACATTATCTGCTATGGGATGAGGCACGCTCTAAATAGTGCTTCTGTTCCCTGGACTTGCCATTCCTTTGAACCCCAGACTGATTTCATGTTTATAGTGTCCTTCCACAAGTCAAAACCCTGTTCAGACAGTTGGGAAATAAAGGATGCAGAATACATCTGTTTGGTGTTAGTTAGCATATTTTCCTGTGCAGTTGTAGGTGCAACCTTATAGTAATATGAGGTCGGGTCAGAAGTGTTAAACCCTGAAAAATAAGAACATTTCTGTGCAAACGTTTTTGAACTACCTTTTGGTGGTGTTGGGCAATGTTCCCATTGGTGGTATGTGAAAACATTTTGTGGGATACTGGATTTGTGTAAAAAGTGATGACCATGATGATGGTAACAGTACATAGTGTCAAAATCAGATGTGTCCTCTAACATTTCATTGCTTAAAAATGCAGCGGATTGTTCTAAATCAGACAACATATTATTTACAGTCTCAAAATCCCAATCATCAGAAAATGTACTGGAGGTAATGATATCATTTAGAGAAATTTTAAATAAATGTGGTATTTTCAAAAGTTCAGTGGTACCTAATACATCACAATCAACCTTGACCCAAACTATACCATCAGGAATTGGAACAGCTGTAATGTTCACGGAGAACAGGTCTCTTTGTTCACGATGAGATGATGTATGAGGTTTCAGGACCAAGTTCACATTCGATACTGCAGAGCGTTCTGGGGGATATTTTGTATTCATGAGTAAGCAGAAGACAGTCGCTAGGCCAATCCAGAACAGAAAAAACAGTATTCCAGTTATTATCCAGAGCTGGAGCCAAAGTGATACTAAGTAAGTCTTTCTCAGAAAAGTGTAGAAATCACAAATTTGTTGCTTACGGGAAACTGGAGCTGGTGTTGTCTCAGGTTCACTGGGATCAAGAGAGAAGGTATTAAAATCGATGAAGTAGCCAGATGCAGTTTGATCTATTTTTGGTAGCTCAGCAGGTTTTGTTGAACTGGCAGGTGTCTCTTGTCGAAGCATATTGATGTAGACATCGGTGTTAGGCCGAATTTAAATTTGTCTTTCATTTGTGTTTTGAAGTTCTGTTTCAAGAGGAATGAGTTCCGTTTCATTGTTGGAAATTCCATCATTTTGTATTGGTGACTCTTTGAATGTTATGAGTCTTTCTGTCTGAACTTCCTGTATGGTAGCGAGAGGAGAGCGTTGGCTACCCAGGAGCCCACGAGGCCTACTATTCAGTATTGGCCACATAGTGTGGTTTGATCAGATCAATGGAGACGAATCTCTTTTCTTTTTTTCCGACAAGAGAGCGGAAGAAGTACTGTTCTTGTTCCTTCGACAGCCAAGACAGGTACAGGCTTTCTGTATGATGACCCAAATTCCTTCTTGTCCCCTACCTTTTCTCTGACCAGATCCCCAATGTTTGGGATCCAGGCAGGCCTTGCCGTGACTGATTTGACTTCCCCAGTGGCTATGCATTTTACTTGCACTTTGCTTAGTAGTGCCCGGGATTCATTCAGATCCTGTAAAACAGCCAAACATTTATTGATGTCAAATGGTTTTTCATCCGCCACTGTGCTTTCATAATCAAGATCAGGTACCCACATTCTCATCCCAAATAGGACCTCGTAAGGAGTGATACCTCCTAGGGAACTTCTTGGCATATTATTAAGGGCTCGTTGGACCACGTATAAGTGATTGACCTAACTACCGAACCTAATACTCTTGCTGTTAAAGATTGCTTTAAGTCTCGTTTTTTCCTCTCCACAACCGAATTTCCCTCGGGATGGTATGGAGAGAAGTACCGCAATGCAACACCCAAACTTCCCATGGCTTCCTTGTAAGCCCTAGAGCTAAACGCGGGGCCACGGTCAGAATGTAATGTGCCAACTGTGTATGTCCCTATAAAGACTCGCAAATCTTTTATAACAGTTCAAGCGTCAGCCAAGCACTGAGGCCATACCCATAGGAATCTAGAGCATGAATCCACTGCCACCAAGATATACTTGTAGGCCCCATCCGATTGTAGGGGGCCGCAGTGGTCCAAATAGACACAAGCGAGTGGTCTATCTGATATTAGTAGTGGTGTCTGCTCTGGACATGCTGCGGTGGAACCCTTCATCTGCTGACAGATATGGCAATTTAGGACAAAATTCTTTGTCTGTTTAGTTAACCCTGGCCACCAATAGCGTTGTTTCAATAATGAAACTGTTGTGGTAATCCCTGCGTATGCAGAACCTAGACCCTCGTGTGCAGCTAGTATTAAGCCTTATCTGCGATCCATGTTTGGTATTACTCTATCCCCCACTCCTGTAATTTGAGCATACGGAATGTTGTTTGCATCTAACTTGTAGCAGTACTTGAATGGAAAACCTTTCGGTAAGGCTGTGCTGTTTTTGCGTGAAGCAATGACAGCTACCATTATCTGTCCATTTATTCTCATTTTTGAACGAGTGATTGCAGCTACGGCAGCAGTACATACTGCCCCCTCCGCGACTTCATCAGCCAATGAATTCCCTTCAACGTGAACGCCATCACGTTGATGACTCATCGTGTGTATCACGTGAGCTCTTGGTAGTTCGTTTTTCAACTCAGCTACCTGTTCCTGAAGCATTTTATGCTTAATTGTGCCCCCTTTTGAGTCTTTAAACCCATTTTGACCCCAGTAGTGAAGATATTCGTTGTATGACTGGACACAATAAAAATAATTGCACACAATCAGTGTGGGGAATTCTCGATCCGTATTTATTAGTGCCAGTAACAGGGTTTTTAATTCTGCTAGCTGTGCCGTACAGTCTCCTAGTAGAGACTATGTCTTCGTACTGCTGGGATGAAACTTGCCATCCTGCATATGACCCTTGACAATCGCACATGCAGCGCTATATCGCTGTTTACTTCCTACGGCCGGCTGAGCAGATCCATCAGTGTAAATGATATATTCATACTGATCTAGAGGCATTATTTCATTAGGTAGAGGATATTCTTGTTCATATTGCAGTAATGCTTGTGTTTTTAGACTAGGGTCATATCTGTATTCTACATACGTTGCAGTGAGAGAATTAGCCCATTGTATCCATCTTGGATGTAATGCTTTAGCATTAGGAACGCTTGCCTTTGTAGCAGCCTCTAAGGCTGGTACCGGAGTTATGACAATTATTCGTTTCCCCTGAGCCAGTGCTCTTTCTCTTACTACAGCGGTCTGTACTGCTGTCAGGATTTTTTCTGTAGAAGCAAAGCGCATTTCAGCGTTTGTGTACAAGTGTGATTTGTATGCTATGGGTACAGTTTCTCCTTCATTGAAGGTGAGGTAAGTGTACCAGATTGACCCGCTATAACACGGATCACCAGGTTGCGGACATTTACACATGTCTGAAAGTGTTTTGAAGCTATCATGTCAGCTTGTAGGGAACAAAGGATATCTTTGTGTTCCTGTGTCCAATGCCTAACTGAAAAATCAGGTCTTATTAAGTCATAGAAAGGTTTTACTTTTTCTGTGTAATCTAAAATGTATGTTCTGCCAAAATTTAAAAATCCCAATATGGATTGTACGTTTTTCAGCGATTTCGGAGGTTGGAGCAGCTCAAACTTTCCTAAAAAGTTAGTTGCCAGGCTTTTTTCATCACTTGATAACTCATATCCCAAAAATAGAACATTGAGGTGGGCTATTTTTGATTTTTTTTAAATTAAATTTGTAGCCCTCAGAGGCAAACACCAAAATAATGTTGCTCACCCTGGTCAAGTGATCCTTTAAATCATCATCCGTCAGATAAATATCATCTACTTAGGACAATGTCTATTCATCCAAATTCTGAAGTAACTCTGTTATCCTAGCGGAAAACAACCCAGGGCTATTCTTATACCCTTGGGGAGTCAACAAAATTGACGCTGGGAACCTAGTCCTGAGAATGCTGTCAGATATCTGCTTTCAGGCGCTATATTTTGGCAGAAGAATCCATTTGAGATATCTAGTGTTGTTTTGTATTTTTTACGCACAATGGTATTCATCAATGCGGCACTGTGTGCATTCTGTACTGCAAATGTTTTAGTGCATGTGTTCAGATGTCTGCAGTCTAAAACTAGACGGTATGAATGATCGGGTTTCATTACGGGAAACAAAGGATTATTCATTGAAGAGCTGCAAGTTTCAATTACATCTTGGTATTTAAGTTGATCTAAGATCTCCCTGACCTGTTATTTCACTTCTTGTTTTATTGGGTACTCTCTCTGTGGAGTTGGAGTAGTTTTTACTGGAATTGTATGGTGAGGTGACTCAGCATCCCACCCAACATGGTTGTGATATAGTGCTGGAGCAAGGGCAATCGCCCACTCCTGTGCATATGTGTGTTTTAAGTATATTGGAACAAGGTCAGAAAAAGCAGGTAAAATTACCGTTTCTCCCTTTGGGCATTCCATACCAATTTCAGGCAGCCAATCTTTCTCAGCTAAAAGGATGTCATAGCCGTAAGTCAAGTTCTCCCAAAAGAGACCTTTAATTTTTCTGGGTTTGTCCCCCTCCATTTGGAGCGTTACCTCATGTGACCAATGTGGGACACTTACCCTTGTATCAGGTGTTTCCACCGTGATATGCTCATTCAACTCCCCTGTCACCAGAAATTCCATCAGGTTCTGGCGAGCTATTGTTACTTCTGCTGCGCTGTCTAGCATCGTCAGAACCCATTCCCCATTCAGAAGTTGAGTCCTCAGAATTCTGGGCATGTCTTACTTTGAGACCTGCTACTTTCTTCTTTTTAAATTGAGGTTTTGATTTTGGCTTCTCTTCTTTTTTTTTAAGTATAATCAGAAGTGCGTGGAGTGTCTCTGGACTTTGTACGCTCTTCTTGTCTGTGTTCTGACCGTCCTTCCCTCTCGGAGTTTTTTGATGAACCCTGAAAGGAACGAGAGGAACGTGTATCAGTATCCTGATACTTGTCAGGTTTTTTAATGTTATCACGGTTCCTAAGGTTGTACCTCCTTTCGGAGGGCTCCTGTTGAGGAGACCCACCCCTGGATTGTGATCTATTCTCTCTATATTTTTGTTTTTTATTGTTATTATCCCATTTCTTCTTCGAAGAATCAGGTGCTTGCTTGATGTTATCCTTTTCAGGACCTCCCATCAGTTGAGGTTTTGTTGCTCTAGCTCCCAAACTATCTCTACCTAATTCAGCATAGGTATCTTCAATAATTTTAAGTAATTCACGTTCCTGTTGTAAAGGAGTGAAATCCCTCAGGCATTGGCGTATTGCCACTGCTGCTGCATCCCCTTTAACGTTAGCTAGTATGATAGCTGATACCTGTGCAAAATTACCTAATAATTTCATCCCTAAGTTCAGAGCAGGTTCTGCTCCATACTCATTCTGTATTTGTCTTAATACATCTGGTATTACTGCTAATGACGGGATACAATGAGTTCTGGTATATATGGCAGCGAAACCTGTACCCCAAGTGGTACAATCCTCCATTTGGGGAGCTATCCCCATTGGCAAGCAGATTGTTAGCATTCTGTGTTTTTCTTGAGGGCTGGTGTGTGGAAATACTGCCTCTAGCTGTGTTATTTTCTGAGCTATCCAGAATGGCATTTGCTCATGTTTAGTGGGCATTTTACCCATAACTGCGTGTAGCGTTTGTGGTGCTATTTTAGTTGTAGATCCCTGAATTTGTCCTGTTTGTGTTGCCCTTGTTGGCTGAGGTGTGAGTGTTCTCATCACGAACTGTGTCAGGTTTATGTAACGTTTTATTATTTCTTTATGAAGTGGATGCAAGTCTGCTACCGGCATTGAGTCAATGTCTGGATGTGGTGTGTAAGCCGCAACGACTGGCCAGGTTGCTCCATCTCTTCTGAGCTGACCTAGTCTTACTTTGTCTTTTGTGTGGGGGAGGGCGCCTTTAAACCAGTTTATGTGCTCCTGGTAGGTGAGCGGAACTTCAATGTCCTCATATGGACAGTATTCCTCTAGTATTTCATCTTCAGTGTAAGAATGAAATGTATGTGATGGTGCATCTGCTTGTGGGAATTTAACCCATGAATAGAATACCTCTGTGCTATATGACTCGTGAGCCTCAATCTCGAATGTTACAGTCACACCCCTAGCTGTGACTCCATAGTCTGCTAGTTTTAAAGTAAGGGCATTTCTGACATTTTCTGAAATGTTAATTTCATTTTTCTCTCCTTCTTCCCTAACTGTTGCACGTTGTGCTTGCACAGCGGCGTCTTCATCAGCCATTGTTGACAAAGGTTTTCAAGAAAGAGTTTCAAGGAAACTGAGATAAGGTTTTATGCACAATAGGAACTGTTTGTCCTACAAGCTTGATAAACCTACTGCCAATACATAGGATATGCCTACTCAGCTGTGGCGGATAGTTCCCTTCCCACTCCAGACGTCTCTAGGGAAATGTGAGTAGGGGTCTCTGAGAACAGCACGACTGAACTACTCAGAGTTGACTGTTAAATAAGTACCAAACCAACGTTGGCGGTGCCATGTCATGTAGTTCCTATAAACCAATTCAGGACCTGCGCGTTTAGACAACATACACTGTAGGACTGATTCTAGACACCCCCACCGGGTATGTTAGCCTGTGTACCAGCTAGCTCACAGTGCCACTAGAAACCCCTCTTACCAAGGAGAGAATAGTTCTTGGCAACTATCGAACATGGCAACCCTGATCCCTCAGGATCTTGGAAACAGTGCGATACTTTTTGCTCAGTCACTCATGCTCACTTCGTCTCAGAGAGATACACAGAATAAACGGTGGGGACGTTTTCCAATTAGCATTTATTGAACCAGCGTCATTCTAGTGTAAAATAGGTGTGCTGAAACAACCATTAGACAGAAACAGATATAAATGATTAGAAGCACTAACAGAGTAAAAGGATGGTAGATTTCTACCATTGTGCTAAAACAATGAATACAGGCAAGTATATAAAATACATGACAGTAATAAATGCGTACTCCTACGATGCAACCCTAACTAGATGTACCTAAGTGTACCTAGCATGTATGTAGGTGTAAAGCCAAGAATCCCTCTAGGATAAAGTCAACTCCGTTACCTGAAGTGAGAGACTGTGGACCCCGTCTTGGTCTCGAGGCCGCAAGGGATGTGTGACCACTGCGAGCTGGATTGTCTGCGTGCAGGAACCTCAGCGTCTCGCGTCAGTGTGTTGACATGGAAATCCTTTTCTCCTCTCACTACCTCAGCAAGATATGGTGTTTATATATCCAAAGTGGTACCCTCAGGGGTTCTACCTTGCTGTGTCATGTTGGACTTAGGATGACGGAGGGAGTGACCCTCACACATAGTTATTATGCAGGAGATGGTAGTCCTGCTGAGTTTCCAAGAATCCTCATGCATAATGGATGAGGCCAGTTTTCAGAGAAAACCCTACGTCCTGTAAGCAGTATCGTAACTAGGTAAAAGGTCAGTTCCAAGAACCGTTATGTAGGGTAATGGTGGAGGAGAATATAGGTGAAAGGTTAGCTGACTACCTGAGCCTATGTTGGGGTACCTATCAGTTTCATACTACATGTAACATTCAATAAGTCATCAAAATATTCAATGGCAAGTATAACTGAGAACTACATTTAAATCAAATATTAATGCACACATTACAGAAATTCATTGTTGCTTCTAGTAGGATTACATTGTATGCATATGAGAAATCACAGCTTAAATTCATTAAATGTTATTTACGTGAAGTAGCACACACATTAGGAAAGTCACATTTCATCTCTATGGTGAGTACATTTTCTACTAAATGAGGATGATTCTTTATTTTTCACACTTAATTAAGGCAAGACATTTATGTGAGCAAGTTCTTTAATCCTACAGTGAAGGCACTCGTTAATAAATGTCAAGTGCAACACTTACATTAATTTTTTAAACCATGCATGAATCATGTGCAAACTGCACTTTCATACTGTGTGTTTCTTAAGTGTCTGTGACATTTGTGACATGTAAAGGGTGGGCAATCTTTGCGTTGCACCAATCCTCTCTCAGATGGCGAGTCAAGCCATCACATCAATCTCTTATCAGATGGGCAAATCACAATCTGGTTGTTTATATCATCTTTCTTCCGGAATCCTCCAGAAATTTCACGTCATCATAGTATCTGCTCTGTCTATTTACTAGTGCCATATCTGCTCTCTTCCTCTTCACTCCCTTCTTTGCCTGTACACAGTTGTATACCTTAAATATCACAATCAGAAATAATCCACAAAGAGCAATTATCACTAAGGGTTTAAGGATGCTTCCAACAATTCCACTCCCTATGTTTCTAAACCATCTGCCTACAGCAGAAAATCCATTCCCTAGAGCTTCTCAAGCATCTATTGCTGTCAATCCTTTCAAATCTTTCTTCAGGTCAGAAATGTTGCTAATTTATGTCTTCAGGTCTTTTTTCTCAGCTGGAATATAAGTACAATACTGTTGAACTTTTAACTTCCGGCAGGCTTCGCTCTCTTTTGTGAGAAGGATGTCTAAAGCAAGTCAATTCTGTAAAACCAGTGATCTGATGACAACAATTTCTGTATCTATAACTAAGAATCCTCTAGCTGTACCAGTAGATAGTCTATCAGATACAGTAGAAAGCTTTCTAATCTTGTGTGAGTTGAGTATCACTCCTACAGATGGAATCAAAGCACCAAAAATGCCTCCTACAATTTCACGAGCACCGCTTTTTGTTCTCCCGTATTGTTCCCTTGTCGGATCATCAATTTGTCCCACATGATAATTTTAGGAAAAACTATCCCCATGTAAGATGTTCCATACGATCTCTTGGGTAACTTGTAAAATGCACGCTTCCCACAAATGTAATAGACTCCAGGAAAAACAGGATCTCCACCATCTGAATATAAACCCCATTTTCCTCAAACTTCAAAGGTATAGTCACATTCACTAGTCCCTACAAAATTTGTATCAGTTGTGGATTTTCTAATATAAATGCATAACTTCCCTTTATGTTGGCAATCTAAAGCTAATGCTGCCATGTTTCCCACTATTCTGTGTTCACTTTCTTCATTAGCCCAGGGTGATACTTTTGAATGATTCACTTTGGCCAAAATGTCTCTTCTTCTATCTTCTACTAAAACTATGAATTTCTTTACTACCCCTGTTAGCTTTCAGGTTAAGATGTGTCTATGTGCATAATCTGTGTCCAGTGTCATAGTAGGTCTAAAGAAATGTCCCATTATCTTAGCATTTTAAGCATTGGCTGCCGATTTAAGTGCTTTAGCACAAGAACTACTGAAAGAACCGAGTCATAATTTGAGTAATAGTATTGAAAATGACCTTTCCCATAGAATAAGCTCATCAATAAACTACAGGTAACTCCATATGTCAAAGGGAGATGATGGTACGTTATCCCTCAGCAACCGATGCAGGCAATTGCATACAAAGTTAGCAATCCCGAGCATCCATAGTGTCAGTGTTAGATTTGGGGGTCTCTAGTTGGCAGAGGTATGTACCTTTGTCCAAATAGGGACCCTTGAGTCTAGTCAGGGAAAGTAGGTACACTCCTGAAATAACCCCTGCTCACCCTCTTGGTAGCTTGGCACGAGCAGACAGGCTTAGTTCAGAGGCAGTGTGTAAAGCATTTGTGAACACATACAGTAATCAAGTGACAACACTACAAATGGACACCACACAGGTTATATATTTATAAAAATAGGTATACTTTATATAGATTTATCACAAGACCATAAACGACAAAAATAATCCACCATACTGTTAAGAATACTTAGTTCTGATCAAAAAGGCTTAATTCAAGGTTCTGTGCGAGTCGGTAGCCTCCTCCGGCTACGGCGATGTCGAGAACAAACAGAGTCTAACAAATCCAGCTGACCGCGTCGAGACGGGCCACCACAGCGTAGACAGACTCGGTCACAGTACCTTTACTTGAAGCGGCAGGCACGGGCGTGCGAGCCGGATGGCTGTTCGTCGCGGTCGCGATGCAAAAATGGAAGCGTTGCAGGACGCGTTGTCCCTCGATGCGGTGCAGGCAGCGGCTCGTTGACGTCGTCGAGACGGAGTCGGTGAGACCAGGGCCGTGCGTTGCAGGGCGAGACGGTGCTTCGATGCGGTGCTGGCAGGTTGCGGTGCGGCGATGGAGCCGGATTCAGGAGCTGGCGTCGATCAGTCCGGACAGCGGTGCGAGTCGGGCGGTGCGTCGCAAAGCGTGCGAGCGGTGCCCAACTCCGGTGCGGTCACAGGACTCGAACTCAGCAGCAGTGACCGTGTCGGTCGGACCAGTTCGATTCGGCGTAGCGAAGCGTTGCAGGACGCGTTGTCCCTCGATGCGGGGCAGGCAGCGGCTCGTTGACGGAGTCGGTGAGACCAGGGCCGTGCGTTGCAGGGCGAGACGGTGCTTCGATGCGGTGCTTACAGGACACCGAGTCGGTCGTGAGAGTCGGTCACAGCTCCCTACCTCTGCAGCCACTGAAACAGAGTTTCCAGCAGCAATTCACAAAGGGGGTGAAGTCCAATGGTCCTGGGACTTCGGTCAGGGGGCAAGCTCTTTTCCAAGCCCTTGGAGATCCTTCACAAGTTGATGAAAGTCACAGCAAAGCAAAAGTTCCTTTCTCCTTTCTTTGGCAGTCAGGCAAACCACTGCAGGCCAATCCCCCAAGCAGCAATTCAGCTTAGGGATAGTCTCTCCTCAGTTTCTTCTTGGTTCCGCTCCTCAGCAAAGGTTTCTTCTTGTTCCCAAAAGTGATCTAATTTTCCTGGGGTCTGGGTGCCCCTCTTATACCCTGATTCTCTTTGTTCTCTGGAGCCAGAGAGGCCTCTGCCTAGTCCAAAACCAGTTCTGGTCAGTCCTGGAGCACTTTGTTTTTCTGACTCCTTCTTTCCTTTCAGAATGTGGGGCAGAGTGCTCAGCCGCCCGGCAGGAGGTGGAGCCAGCATTGTGGAAGGCAGGCACAGCCCTATTCAGACCCAGGTGCAGCTCCTCCCTCCACTCTGGATGCAGATCTTTCTATTCAGCCCTGCGCTGACTCACCGTGTCTCCTGTAGCCACCCCCAGCCCCTGTCACTCAATCTCCAGACAAGGAATACACAACCTAGCAGAGGCAGGCTTGGATAGTTAGGCAAGAAAATACCCACTTTCTAAAAGTGGTATTTTCAAACACAGAATGTTAAAACCAACTTCACTAAAAGATGTATTTTATCATCCTGAGTTCAGGCATACTAAATTCGTTTTTCTACCATGTTCCCTGGGTCAGTTCTGACTATAAGGTGTAATAGTCAGTCTGCCCATTCTGGCCTATGGGGAGCAGGTAGCCTTGCAATAGTGAAAAACGAAAATGGCTGTAATTCACTATTAGGACATGCCACACACACCAGGGCATGTCCTACCTTATACTTACAATGCACCCTGCCCTAGGGCCTACTTTAGGGGTGACCAACATGCAGTAAAGGGAAGGTTTAGGGACTGGTAAGTGGGTGTACTCACCAAGTCGACATGGCAGCCCTAGGCTGCACACAGGCTCTGCGATGGCAGGCCTGAGACACATTTTACAGGCCGCTTCTGTGGGTGGCACAACCAGGGCTGCAAGCCCACCAGCGGCATTGGATTTACAAGCCCTGGGCACACTGAGTGCACTGTACTAGGGACTGACAAGTAAACCAATCATCCAATCATGGAGTCACTAATACATATATCAATTAACGATAGGGAGCACTTGCACTTTGGCACTGGTTAGCAGCGGCAAAGTGCCCATGAGCATCTAGTCCAGCAAAAACATATCGGCAACAGTGGAGGCATTACGAAAAAATGGAAGGGAGACCCACGCCAAGGATGCCAGGTCTAACACGTGTCCCCTCCAGCTGAAATGTGGGGAGAACTATCCTACCCCTAGGGAGTTCTCATCGCTAAGGCGGAAAAATCTGGACAGACCATCAGCATTGGCGTGTTCTGTACCAGGGCGGTGTTCCACCGTAAAGTCCATCCCCTGTAGGGAAATGGACCACCTCAACAGCTTTGGATTCTCACCCTCATCTGCATCAACCATCTGAGGGGCCTGTGGTCTGTCTGAACCCGGAAGTGAGTCCCAAACAGGTATGGTCTCAGCTTCTTCAGTGCCCAGACCACAGCAAATGCCTCCCGCTCAATAGCACTCCATCTCTGTTCCCGGGGAAGTAACCTCCTACTGATGAAGGCTACAGGTTGGTCTAGGCCCTCCTCATTGATCTGTGAGAGAACAGCCCCTACACCATGCTCTGAAGCGTCGGTCTGAACAATGAACTCATTGGAGAAGTTGGGTGCCTGGAGCACAGGCGCCGTGCACATGGCAGTCTTCAAGGTGTCAAAAGCTTCCTGACAGGCGTCAGTCCAAATCACTTTCCTGGGCTGCTTCTTGGAAGTCAGCTCGGTCAAGGGGGCAACAATGCTGCCATACCCCTTGACGAATCTCCTGTAATACCCGGTGAGTCCTAGGAAGGCTCTCACCTCTGTCTGGGTCTTGGGGGCTCCCAAGCCAGAATGGTATCAATTTTCGGTTGGAGGGGCGCCACCTGGCCGCTCCCAGCCTGGTGTCCCAAGTACACCACAGAACCCTGCCCAATCTGGCACTTACTCGCCTTGATTGTGAGGCCTGCCCTCCGCAGCGCCATCAACACTTCCCAGAGGTGGCGCAGATGTTCTTCCCAACTGGCACTGAACACTGCGATGTCATCCAGGTAGGCGGCACTGAAATCCTCCAGTCCAACCAACACCTGGTTGACCAACCTCTGAAAGGTGGCAGGGGCATTCTTCATCCCAAAGGGCATCACCCGGAACTGGTAGTGCCCATCTGGTGTGGAGAATGCTGACCTCTCTTTGCCCCATCAGTCAAGGCGATCTGCCAGTACCCAGACGTTAAGTCAAACGTGCTGAGGTACCGCGCAGCCCCTAACCGATCTATGAGCTCATCAGCTCTGGGGATGGGGTGGGCGTCAGTCCTGGTGACGGAATTGAGTCCCCTGTAGTCCACACAGAACCGGAGTTCTGGTGTGGCACCAGGCATGGCAGCCTTTGGAACCAAGACCACTGGGCTGGCCCAAGGGCTGTTAGAGGACTCAATCACCCCTAGCACAAACATCTTGGAGACCTCCTCCTTGATGCAGGCTCTGACCCTGTCAGTCACCCTGTAAGCCTTGTGCTTCACAGGAAGACTGTCCCCAGTGTCCACATCATGGACGCACCAATGAGTGACACTGGGAACCAGGGAGAACAGGTCAGGGAACTGTCCCAACAGTTGGCGACAGTCACCCTGCTGCTCAGGTGTCAGGGAGGTAGAGAGGTTTACTCCCTCCACTGATCCATCTTGCTCTCGGGCTGACAGGAGGTCAGGAAGAGGCTCGGTCTCCTCCTCCATTCCATCATCTGTAGCTAAGAGCATGCCCACTTGGGACCTCTCCAAGTGGGGCTTCAGGCGGTTCACATGTAGGACCCGCAAGGGGTTCCTGGGAGACTGCAAGTCCACCAAATAGGTAACTGGACTCTTGCGCTCCACCACCGTAAAGGGGCCGGTCCACCTGTCCTGGAGCGCACAAGGCTCCACAGGGGCCATGACCCACACTTTCTGACCAGGCTGAAGCTCTACCAGAGTGGCATTCTGGTCGTACCACCGCTTCATCTCCTCCTGGCTGGCTTCCAGATTTGCCTCAGCAAGTTCTCTGAAACGCCTAGTCTGGTTCCTGAAGGCCAGCATGTAACTGTATACATCCTGGGGAGGTTTCCTGGGAGATTGCTCCCAGCCTTCCTTGACCAAACTCAGAGGTCCTCGCACCGGGTGTCCATAGAGGAGCTCAAAGGGACTGAACCCTAGAGACTTCTGTGGCACCTCCCGGTATGCAAACAACAGGCATGGTAAGAGGACGTCCCATTTACGCCTCATGGGTTCTTCCAGACCCATAATCATGCCCTTGAGGGTCCGGTTGAATCTCTCAACCAGACCATTTCCTTGAGGGTGGTAAGGAGTGGTGAACTTGTAAGTTACACCGCACTCCTGCCACAGGGACTTCATGTACTTGGACACGAAGTTGGTACCTCTGTCAGACACCACCTCTTGAGGGAATCCCACACGTGAGAAAATTCCCATCAGTGCCCGTCCCACCACGGGGGCCGTCACTGTCCTCAGAGGGATGGCTTCAGGGTACCGGGTGGCATGGTCCACCAAGACCAGGATAAACCTGTTGCCCATGGCTGTCTTGGGGTCCAGTGGCCCCACAATGTCAATACCCACCCGTTCAAAGGGGGTGCTGACCACAGGGAATGGCTGGAGAGGAGCCTTGTGCTTCCTCCCACTCTTTCCACTTGCCTGGCAAGTCTGGCATGTCCTGCAGTGAGTGGCGGCACTCCTGCGCATCTGGGGCCAATAGAAATGGGTAACAAGCCTGTCAAAGGTCTTGTCCTGCCCCAGATGTCCCGCTAACGGTACATCATGAGCCAACCCCAGTAGGAAGGCTCTGAAGCGCTGGGGTACCACCAGCACACGGGCTGACCCAGGCTCAGCAACCTTAGGCTCTGAATACAGGAGACCATTCTCCCAGTAAACCCAATGTGATCCAGACTGATCACCTGCTGCCTGGTCTGTGGCCTGTTGCCTCAGACCCACGAGAGAAGGGCATGTGTTCTGCTCCTTGCAGAACTCTTCCCTGGAGGGTCCTCCTTCTTGCTGCCAATGGGTCAGCTCAGGTAGGTCCCCCAGTTCAGCTACCTGTTCCCCTTAGGCTCCAGGGCATCCCCTCAGGGTCTGCCTCCTCCTGGACCGTGGGAACTTCGGGGCCGGTTTTCCGCGCCCCCTGCCTCCTCTCTCTCCGGCAGGCACCTGGGCCTCCCTCTCAGGCTCCAGGTCCTCTTGAACACCTTTAGCTGCCATTGACCGGGTGGTCACAAATGCCCAATCAGGCAAGCCCAACATTTCTAAATGCGCACTCCGCTCCACCTTAGCCCAAGATGAGCTCTCCAAATCGTTCCCTAACAAACAGTCAACAGGCATGGCTGGCCTCACAGCTACTTGAAGAGTACCCGAGACCCCCCCACTCAAAGGGAACCTGAGCCACCTTGCAGTGACTCTCTGTGTTGTCAGCGGCAACAACCGGATAGAATGCATCAGGGATAACCTGCTCTTTAGACACCAGGTGACACTTGACAGCTGTCACACTGGCTCCTGTGTCTCTCAGAGCCTCCACCCTATGGCCATTGATGGTCACCCACTGCCTGTATTTCTTAGTGTTCTCAGGCAGCGGGGTCCTAGGGACCATCTCAGAGTCTCCTAATGAGACAAGGGAAAACACTGTGGGATCCCCCCACCTTGGGCACCCAACTCCTCCCCCAGGGCTACACTAGCCAACTGCCGGGGGACTGCACTGGTGGGTGCTGGTTTTCCATACAAAGGGCAACGAGGATCGTTTGCCTTGTGGCCAGGGGCGCCACACTTGTAACATACCAGTGGTCCCTGGTGAACAGGGGGCCTGTCGGGGCCACTGGCTTCTTCTCAGGGGAGGCTGGGAACCTTTCCCTTGGTTCCCTTGGGGTTTACTTTGGGGCCCTTTATGGAACTCCTTCGGTTTACCCTTGTCCCCCCACTCTTCTGCTGGGGACCCTGCCCACCCTTGGCGGAGTCTCCCACGTGACCCTTGTGGACCCGGGTACTCACCCAGCGGTCCGCCTCCTCAGCAAGCTGCCTAGGGTTAGTCAGATTACTATCAATCAGGTGCTGGCGTAGCTCAGGAAAACAATTACCGGACAAGTGCTCCCAGGCAATTAAATCAAAGAGCGCCTGAAAATCAGTCGCTTTGCTACCCTTTACCCAACCATCCAAGGCTCTGCAAAAGAAGGTCACATATTCAACCCAGGTACTGCTTTCAATCTTACTACAGTTCCTGAACCTTTGCCTATAAAGCTCAGGGGTCAAACCATACCTAGTCATTAAGGCATCTTTCATGTGGCTGTACGAATTATAGACTTCAGAGGGCAAATCCAACAAGGTATCCCGCCCTTCACTGAGGAACCGTCCCCACAACCCCACTCCCCAATCCTTCTCAGGGACCCGGTGGGAAGACATGGCTACCTCATAGGCTTTGAACCACTGCCCTATGTCATCATTTTTAAAAAATTCCTTAACCACATCTTTTGGAATATACACCCTAGCTTCAACAGGCACAGGCGGTACACTGCCACCAGAGGGAGTAATCTCTAAGCTCTTGGCCTTCAATTCTAACTCCCTCAAAACTTTCTCATGTTCAAACTGCATTTTCTTTTCCTCTAGGGCCAATTTCCTAGTTTGCATTTGGAATTCTAACTGCCCATTCAGCTTGAGCTTGGTCAGCTCCATTTCGTGCATCCTACTCTCTTTCCTGTCCTCCAACTCCTCTGGAGACAGTCCTCTGGCAGAAACACTGCTACCTACTGGGGAAGGTGGTCTTCTAGCCCCTAGACCCAATAGCCCCTCCAGCTGCCCTTCTGCATTCTCAGCCCCCTCCACAGGGGCACTCCTTGATTCGACCCAGGCCCTCAGCGCCTTTTGAAGGTCCTCCTTCCTGGAGAGTCCGGTCATGGACACTTTAAATTTTTTGCAGAATTGCCTGAGCTGCTTAAGGGTGTAGCATTCTAGCCTCTCTTCTTCCCAATCACACTCAACAGAGGCTACTGATGCTGGTTTCTCCATAGTGACTGAACTTGGCATTTGCAAAAATAGGAAATCCCAGAAAAAATGCTATAGAAGTATGTGGTTGCGTTTTGGTCTGCACTCACTAAGTAGTGTTCACCAATCACTGTACATGAGTCACAAATGCAAGTCCAGAATCCTCACCGCTGACCACCAATGTTAGATTTGGGGGTCTCTAGTTGGCAGAGGTATGTACCTTTGTCCAAATAGGGACCCTTGAGTCTAGTCAGGGAAAGTAGGTACACTCCTGAAATAACCCCTGCTCACCCTCTTGGTAGCTTGGCACGAGCAGACAGGCTTAGTTCAGAGGCAGTGTGTAAAGCATTTGTGAACACATACAGTAATCAAGTGACAACACTACAAATGGACACCACACAGGTTATATATTTATAAAAATAGGTATACTTTATATAGATTTATCACAAGACCATAAACGACAAAAATAATCCACCATACTGTTAAGAATACTTAGTTCTGATCAAAAAGGCTTAATTCAAGGTTCTGTGCGAGTCGGTAGCCTCCTCCGGCTACGGCGATGTCGAGAACAAACAGAGTCTAACAAATCCAGCTGACCGCGTCGAGACGGGCCACCACAGCGTAGACAGACTCGGTCACAGTACCTTTACTTGAAGCGGCAGGCACGGGCGTGCGAGCCGGATGGCTGTTCGTCGCGGTCGCGATGCAAAAATGGAAGCGTTGCAGGACGCGTTGTCCCTCGATGCGGTGCAGGCAGCGGCTCGTTGACGTCGTCGAGACGGAGTCGGTGAGACCAGGGCCGTGCGTTGCAAGGCGAGACGGTGCTTCGATGCGGTGCTGGCAGGTTGCGGTGCGGCGACGGAGCCGGATTCAGGAGCTGGCGTCGATCAGTCCGGACAGCGGTGCGAGTCGGGCGGTGCGTCGCAAAGCGTGCGAGCGGTGCCCAACTCCGGTGCGGTCACAGGACTCGAACTCAGCAGCAGTGACCGTGTCGGTCGGACCAGTTCGATTCGGCGTAGCGAAGCGTTGCAGGACGCGTTGTCCCTCGATGCGGGGCAGGCAGCGGCTCGTTGACGGAGTCGGTGAGACCAGGGCAGTGCGTTGCAGGGCGAGACGGTGCTTCGATGCGGTGCTTACAGGACACTGAGTCGGTCGTGAGAGTCGGTCACAGCTCCCTACCTCTGCAGCCACTGAAACAGAGTTTCCAGCAGCAATTCACAAAGGGGGTGAAGTCCAATGGTCCTGGGACTTCGGTCAGGGGCAAGCTCTTTTCCAAGCCCTTGGAGATCCTTCACAAGTTGATGAAAGTCACAGCAAAGCAAAAGTTCCTTTCTCCTTTCTTTGGCAGTCAGGCAAACCACTGCAGGCCAATCCCCCAAGCAGCACTTCAGCTTAGGGATAGTCTCTCCTCAGTTTCTTCTTGGTTCCGCTCCTCAGCAAAGGTTTCTTCTTGTTCCCAAAAGTGATCTAATTTTCCTGGGGTCTGGGTGCCCCTCTTATACCCTGATTCTCTTTGTTCTCTGGAGGCAGAGAGGCCTCTGCCTAGTCCAAAACCAGTTCTGGTCAGTCCTGGAGCACTTTGTTTTTCTGACTCCTTCTTTCCTTTCAGAATGTGGGGCAGAGTGCTCAGCCGCCCGGCAGGAGGTGGAGCCAGCATTGTGGAAGGCAGGCACAGCCCTATTCAGACCCAGGTGCAGCTCCTCCCTCCACTCTGGATGCAGATCTTTCTATTCAGCCCTGCACTGACTCACCCTGTCTCCTGTAGCCACCCCCAGCCCCTGTCACTCAATCTCCAGACAAGGAATACACAACCTAGCAGAGGCAGGCTTGGATAGTTAGGCAAGAAAATACCCACTTTCTAAAAGTGGTATTTTCAAACACAGAATGTTAAAACCAACTTCACTAAAAGATGTATTTTATCATCCTGTGTTCAGGCATACTAAATTCGTTTTTGTACCATGTTCCCTGGGTCAGTTCTGACTATAAGGTGTAATAGTCAGTCTGCCCATTCTGGCCTATGGGGAGCAGGTAGCCTTGCAATAGTGAAAAACGAAAATGGCTGTAATTCACTATTAGGACTTGCCACACACACCAGGGCATGTCCTACCTTATACTTACAATGCACCCTGCCCTAGGGCCTACTTTAGGGGTGACCAACATGCAGTAAAGGGAAGGTTTAAGGACTGGTAAGTGGGTGTACTCACCAAGTCGACATGGCAGCCCTAGGCTGCACACAGGCTCTGCGATGGCAGGCCTGAGACACATTTTACAGGCCGCTTCTGTGGGTGGCACAACCAGGGCTGCAAGCCCACCAGCGGCATTGGATTTACAAGCCCTGGGCACACTGAGTGCACTGTACTAGGGACTGACAAGTAAACCAATCATCCAATCATGGAGTCACTAATACATATATCAATTAACGATAGGGAGCACTTGCACTTTGGCACTGGTTAGCAGCGGCAAAGTGCCCATGAGCATCTAGTCCAGCAAAAACATATCGGCAACAGTGGAGGCATTACGAAAAAATGGAAGGGAGACCCACGCCAAGGATGCCAGGTCTAACAGTCAGCATATTCATAAAGCAGTTTAGAATAAACATTCCGAGCCTCATTTATGAAGTTTTGGTGCAGGGCAGCGCCACAAGAAATCTTGCAGCACTGCCCTGCGTCAAAAGAAAAGGGCAGGAATGCGTCTCTCTTGTGACACCTTCCTTTCTCCCTTCTCAATGTGATGTCCTAGATACATGACTTCTTTCTTACAGAACTGCATTAAATGTAATTCACGTGAAGTAGCACACACATTATGAAAGTCACATTTCATCGCTATGATGAGTAAATTTTCTACTAAATGTTTTTTTTGTTTAAATCTTTTTATCTGAAGAACAGTAGTACAGGTACAATACAATACATACGGTTCAGGGCCGTGCGTTGCAAGGCGAGACGGTGCTTCGATGCGGTGCTGGCAGGTTGCGGTGCGGCGACGGAGCCGGATTCAGGAGCTGGCGTCGATCAGTCCGGACAGCGGTGCGAGTCGGGCGGTGCGTCGCAAAGCGTGCGAGCGGTGCCCAACTCCGGTGCGGTCACAGGACTCGAACTCAGCAGCAGTGACCGTGTCGGTCGGACCAGTTCGATTCGGCGTAGCGAAGCGTTGCAGGACGCGTTGTCCCTCGATGCGGGGCAGGCAGCGGCTCGTTGACGGAGTCGGTGAGACCAGGGCAGTGCGTTGCAGGGCGAGACGGTGCTTCGATGCGGTGCTTACAGGACACTGAGTCGGTCGTGAGAGTCGGTCACAGCTCCCTACCTCTGCAGCCACTGAAACAGAGTTTCCAGCAGCAATTCACAAAGGGGTGAAGTCCAATGGTCCTGGGACTTCGGTCAGGGGCAAGCTCTTTTCCAAGCCCTTGGAGATCCTTCACAAGTTGATGAAAGTCACAGCAAAGCAAAAGTTCCTTTCTCCTTTCTTTGGCAGTCAGGCAAACCACTGCAGGCCAATCCCCAAGCAGCACTTCAGCTTAGGGATAGTCTCTCCTCAGTTTCTTCTTGGTTCCGCTCCTCAGCAAAGGTTTCTTCTTGTTCCCAAAAGTGATCTAATTTTCCTGGGGTGCCCCTCTTATACCCTGATTCTCTTTGTTCTCTGGAGGCAGAGAGGCCTCTGCCTAGTCCAAAACCAGTTCTGGTCAGTCCTGGAGCACTTTGTTTTTCTGACTCCTTCTTTCCTTTCAGAATGTGGGGCAGAGTGCTCAGCCGCCCGGCAGGAGGTGGAGCCAGCATTGTGGAAGGCAGGCACAGCCCTATTCAGACCCAGGTGCAGCTCCTCCCTCCACTCTGGATGCAGATCTTTCTATTCAGCCCTGCACTGACTCACCCTGTCTCCTGTAGCCACCCCCAGCCCCTGTCACTCAATCTCCAGACAAGGAATACACAACCTAGCAGAGGCAGGCTTGGATAGTTAGGCAAGAAAATACCCACTTTCTAAAAGTGGTATTTTCAAACACAGAATGTTAAAACCAACTTCACTAAAAGATGTATTTTATCATCCTGTGTTCAGGCATACTAAATTCGTTTTTGTACCATGTTCCTGGGTCAGTTCTGACTATAAGGTGTAATAGTCAGTCTGCCCATTCTGGCCTATGGGGAGCAGGTAGCCTTGCAATAGTGAAAAACGAAAATGGCTGTAATTCACTATTAGGACGTGCCACACACACCAGGGCATGTCCTACCTTATACTTACAATGCACCCTGCCCTAGGGCCTACTTTAGGGGTGACCAACATGCAGTAAAGGGAAGGTTTAAGGACTGGTAAGTGGGTGTACTCACCAAGTCGACATGGCAGCCCTAGGCTGCACACAGGCTCTGCGATGGCAGGCCTGAGACACATTTTACAGGCCGCTTCTGTGGGTGGCACAACCAGGGCTGCAAGCCCACCAGCGGCATTGGATTTACAAGCCCTGGGCACACTGAGTGCACTGTACTAGGGACTGACAAGTAAACCAATCATCCAATCATGGAGTCACTAATACATATATCAATTAACGATAGGGAGCACTTGCACTTTGGCACTGGTTAGCAGCGGCAAAGTGCCCATGAGCATCTAGTCCAGCAAAAACATATCGGCAACAGTGGAGGCATTACGAAAAATGGAAGGGAGACCCACGCCAAGGATGCCAGGTCTAACAGTCAGCATATTCATAAAGCAGTTTAGAATAAACATTCCGAGCCTCATTTATGAAGTTTTGGTGCAGGGCAGCGCCACAAGAAATCTTGCAGCACTGCCCTGCGTCAAAAGAAAAGGGCAGGAATGCGTCTCTCTTGTGACACCTTCCTTTCTCCCTTCTCAATGTGATGTCCTAGATACATGACTTCTTTCTTACAGAACTGCATTAAATGTAATTCACGTGAAGTAGCACACACATTATGAAAGTCACATTTCATTGCTATGATGAGTAAATTTTCTACTAAATGTTTTTTTTGTTTAAATCTTTTTATCTGAAGAACAGTAGTACAGGTACAATACAATACATACGGTTCAGTGTGCAAAGCATAAAACAGCACATAATATAATAGCATTGAGGCATCAGGATATTTGCAAACATGCATATAGGTGAGTGAACTCTATTTCCAGGTTCCACAGTCGTCAACCTCTTCCACCCTCCGCCCAGCACAACTCTATTCCAGTTCCACATCGCCTTCATGGAAAGAGCACCAACTGCCCCAAACCTTCTCTCTTTTTTGTGCGCAGCTCCTGCCCTGGTACACCACTTTTCCAGCCCAATGGCACCAGTCCATGTCTCTTTCCCAGTCATGAATCCTGGGAGGCGTTGACACGCCCCATGTTTTCACTATATTCCTCTTTGCCACTCCGGTCCTAGCCATAGTTTTGTATATTTAGACTAAGCCCCCTCCCCTTGTACATTCAGAATAATCCATTTGGCGTCCATTGGGACCTCTGTAGCCACTGCTCTGAACATTACTCTTGTACTACTTTCCCAAAAGGATTGGATAAGTGGACAGGCCCATAATATATGTACAAATGCATCCTCTTGACCACAGCCATTAATGCAGCATCGAGTGGGCGCCCGTCCTATCTTGTGTAGCAGTGTTGTTGAATTATATGGTGTATGAAGGATTCGGAGGTGGACCAGACGAAACCCTGCCCTTATTGCAAAATGTGGGAAGGTTATTTCACTGGAAGGCATGAGGAAAACACTTCTTCACATATGCCACAAGGGACATTTAGGTATTATGAAATTTAAGTGAAGAGTCAGGAATGTATCTTTGTGGCCAGGCATAGATATAAGTATTGAAAGGAACGTACGATACTGTGTGGTGTATAATAATTGGGAAAAACTGTAAAGGACTTTCTGCCCCCCCTGTTACGTCCCATTCAGTGTCCCTGTATGCCATGGGAAAGGATGGGAGTGGATGTGCTGGGGCCAGTGGTAGAGGTAGATGGCAATTGTCAGTACATTATTGTTGTGATAGATAATTTGAAATTGAGATTGTGGGAAAAGCTAATAGTGCAGCTGTTATAAAAGCCTTGGATAGAAACTTTATGAGGTAAGGTTTTCCAAAAGTTGTATTGGGTGATAATTGGTCTCAGTTTCTATCAGATAACTTTAAGGAGTATGTGCAGAGGAATTATATTGAACACAATACTTCTTCAATATATGATAACTGCATAATTAAGGTGCTATACAGCTTGTTAAGAACAATAAGCTCAAAAGGGAACGTGAAGTAACGAAGATGATGTGATAATATAGAATCACACTGAATTAGGTTGCTGGACATAGTCCTCTTGAACTAATGAGAGGATGTGTTCCTTTCACGTGTGACAGAATGTATTGGATGTCTAGTTTGAGGCAAGCAGTGTGGTCTCTTGAATGTGTGAGAAGGAAAATCTTAACGGCACATAAAGTATATGCATTTAAGTATAATGAGAAGAAAAATGTTAGATAAGTGGAACGGGAAGTTGGTAATTGGGTCAGAGTTAAGAAGGAAAAAATAATACCCAGAGCATATATTTTCAGCCCTGGAATGTTTACTCTAATTCAGCCGGTTTGAGTGATGGGAAGGTATGGCATGTGTTGAAAATTGTCCAGATTTGGATTGGAGGCAGAGGATGTATAGAAGTCCAACCACATAGTTATGATTGGATGGAAGAGATTGAAACTCGAGGTTGCATTACAGAGAGTGATGATGACATAGGTCTAAGTAAAAGTATGAGTACAGATGTGTGTGGTAGAGGGATTGGAACTAAAATGAAGGAAAGGGTTGGTTCTCTGAGTTATAACAAGAAGATGACTGGAAATATGGTAGAGTTATTGTCAAGACAAAGATATTTCAAGATTATGCTTCTATATATAGTGTGCTTTGCTTTAGAAGTTTCAAGATTATGGCCCATATTGATCATGTTTTTCACGCAGTGCAACGCAGCAAGCCACCTTGTTGAGCTGTGCTGCGTGAAAGGGCAGGAATGTGCCCTATTTATCATTATACAGCTCATTCCTGTCCTTTTCTAGCGCTGGTGCACTTTTGGCTGCCTGACGCCAATGCAGGTACCCTTGCGTCATGGTGCAAGGGCACCTGCATTGTAGGCAGGATTGTTGTTGTGCAGGAAGGGACACACTTCCAGAATAATGTTCAGAGCTCGGGTGGGATAAACCTGGTAACAGAGTCTAGAAACAAGAAATTACCTGTTTTGATTAACTGAGTTTAGTTACTATTTGCAAATGTTTTTTTAAAACTTTTTTTAAACTTATTTTTAACTCATTTACTCTATAACATTTTTACCTGCACTTCCCTCTTACTCTAACAGCATTTGGGAACTGCCCCTGGTATAGGAATGATAATGTGCCTGAAAGAAAATATTTGGTAGACTCAAAAAATCTTTTGTCTTGAACATGATGAGTTAATCGAATTCTATTTAATGAATCCCCGTACTTACTTCATTTTAACATACATATTCAGTTGTGAATCTCAAAACATGATCAAGTAATTACAAATGAAATAAGATACTTACTAATGTAACCTGCTTAAAGTGCCTTAAAAATCACGAGAAAATTCCATATGTCATGTGTGGCACAAAAAGCCGGTTCTGTTGCTTTATCCAACAGGACTTTGCCTGCTGAGTAAGTCCATACTTAACAAGCATTTGCAATGCAATAGGTCTCGTATTTGGGAAAGTTACAGCTATTGGCATTGTAAATGATAATGTATTTTATCTATGTGTTTACCTTTGGAACCTTATAAGTGTTTAGATATGCAGCATATTATACATTACTTCTGCACATATCTACTGATTGGGAGGTGCACTGCAGAAGGAGTATTCCTTAATATAATGGATTAGACTAAGCGTGCTCAGTATACAAAGAAGTCCCTTTAAAGAGGCTGCAATGGCACCAATCCACCGATAGATGTCCCTTGTGAAAGCTGCAAAGGAGACACTTTGCCGCTACGTGTCCCTTCTTGATGAAGTAAAACACACTGGAATACCAATTCACTAAAGAAATGAAAACAAAATACCCTATTGATGTCTTTTCATGACATAGTTCGTAGGTATTAAATCACAAAACTTGCATGTAAAGTAATACTCTGTTTTCTAATGCAAAAAACCCCCAAAATATTGTCTTGCAAAAGACCTTGATGTATTTAACTGTTTAAATGAACGGACACGCAAGTAAAAGGAATGCTGCTGCAAACAGGCGTGTGTATTTTATTGTGAAGGTGCTGACACCCGGCTGTGGGTCACTGCCACTTAAGCTCTTATGTATTGACATGCTGCTTACACCTTAACCAAGAGCCAATCTAGTGTATACAAAACATACCAAAGTGGGTTCACTCTACCCAGACAGCGATGTACCTCCAGACTGCTGAGTGTCTGAAGGCAAACAGATGAATTCTGACCTGCGACCTGTACAGCCCGGTTAGTGCTTTCACTGCAGTGCGATTCTTTCTTGTGAGGGCTTAAGAGGAGGATTCTATTGATCTTGCTCAAAGTTCCCGTTCGTGTGTCAAGCAAGACACCCACGTTGGAAGTGCAACCCTTGTGCCTCAGTGGGCGCGAGGTACAAGACGGCATTTGAGCTAGACGCCAGCATTGCCTATTGTGTCCCTTTAAAGAGGCTGCAATGGCACCAATCCACCGATAGATGTCCCTTGTGAAAGCTGCAAAGGAGACACTTTGCCGCTAGGTGTCCCTTCTTGATGAAGTAAAACACACTAGAATACCAATTCACAAAAGAAATGAAAACAAAATACCCTATAGATGTCTTTTTATGGCAGTACAGAACACATGCGGGCGACTTCAAAATATAGAAAGAACTTGGGAAAAAGCAACAAGACGTCATTTGAGCTAGATGCCATCACTGACTATTGTGTCCCTTTAAAGAGGCTGCAATGGCACCAATCCACCGATAGATGTCCCTTGTGAAAGCTGCAAAGGAGACACTTTGCCGCTAGGTGTCCCTTCTTGATGAAGTAAAACACACTGGAATACCAATTCACTAAAGAAATGAAAACAAAATAAAACAAAATACCCTGTTGATGTCTTTTTCTGGCAGTACAGAACACATGCGGGCGACTTCAAAATATAGAAAGAACACGGGAAAAAGCAAAAACAGGCAGAGGGAACAAGAGCTTGTAATCGATGCAACATGCTCGCTAGTGGCAGACACTAGTAGCATTGACTCCGCTCTAGCTATTAATTTGCCGGCTCGCCCACCTCTAGTCCCTGGAGCCAGACGCCAGCACTGACTGCACTGAGTTGCAGTGTCACACGCCATCACTAGAGGTCCACCGCACCGTACACTATCACTGACTGCACTACAGCAGGTCGTCACTAAAAGTCTCACTGCCAGACGCCAGCATTGGCTGCAATAGATTGTAAGACAACTGGCCGCTCCTAGAGGTCCCTGAAGCCAGTCGCCAGCACTGCGTGGGCAGCACCCGAGCTTTAAACATCCTAAGCTAAAGCGCGGGTACCGCAATTTCTTCAAAAGTAAAGAAATAGAAAAAAATGCTTTTCTATTTCTTTACTTTTGAAGTAATCGCGGCGCCCGTGGTTTAGCTTCAAATGTTTCAAGCTAATAGCCTGAGTGCTGCCGTTGTTATCAAAGGACTTAAGCAGAAATAAACAGCGATCTCGGACGGGGGCGGGGGGGAGGTGGGGAGGGTTCAAATAAAAAAATAAACAAACGCTGCGTGTGAAAACAGATGGCACACTGCAATAAAACAAGTGCGAGCGGAGCGGACGGAAACTGTACTTAGGCGCCGCTGCTTCGGGACTACACGGAAGTAACTCTACGATCATCAGCCAACAGAAAGCACGAAAACAACAGCAATGGCTCAACTAAACCGATCACAAGCGGAAAAACAAATTAGAGGAAGTTTCAGCCAACATACAGATTACTTTAGGTCTCGCTGAGACAGCGTGTGCAGCGCATGCGCTGCCAAGGCGAGACCTAAAAATGGGCACATAAAAATACAAGTTTCAGAATGTTAAGAGTTGTTCACCTAAATCCAATACTAAATAAATGTGTTAAGCATAACATGGAGGGAATTAGACAGATATGATCACTTCCACATACACCCTGGCACACCTTAAAAGCTGCAAGGGAGCATGCTGGTACATTCTCACTAAAATTCAAACCATGGTAGCTATGTTCATTTCACCAGTTTTTCTTCTCCGTTTAGTTAAGGGGATCACAATTGCCAGATGCCTTGTGATGTAAGTGTGATTTTAGGTGAATTATTCGTTTTGTCACTATCCTAGGTTTGTCCTGTAATATGGACAACAATCTGACCTACAACTAACTGCAGGTCCAGAACAACCAGTCCACCATCAGAGCAGATCACATTGACATGATTCTTCATGTGATACTCAATCATGATGGGGGGGGGGACTTGAATTAATCTCCTCCACAGACAAGTTTGTAGTCACCAAAAACATTTGTACCAGGTGGTCCCTTTAAGTAGCCAGCCAAGCACTATCCGGAGTCCCTTTCAGGAGCAATCACCTTCATTGTACTCTTTCAGGTGCAATTACACCTTCATTGTACTAAGTTACAACTGTGGAAAGTAATTTTTTAGGTCTGACTAGAGAAAGAATTGGCTCTCTCCCGGAGCTAGTATATCTAAAAGAAACAATGAAAAGGCTCGATTGCATACTGAACTATGTGGCCCATTACACTATGACTTCTTGATTGTTGGGTTTGAATGTTGTACTATGTGTCCATTCACCGACAATAAGTCAACGTCCAATATGTGCACCATGTTAGGATCTGTCTCAGAGACAGCAAGAAATACGGTATATGTTAGCCCATGCACTTGACCTCAACATGGATGATGCACTGGATGGCAATACCACCCCTCAACTCTGCCTGTCATACTTCAAGGTTCCTGCAGCTGCACTACATCACCCAGCATCACATTACAATACCAACCACCTCTATATCAATTCTCAGCATCAATAATCACCCCTGCATGTACTATCATTTTCACCTTTGTACCACCCCATTCATTGTATAATCTTGCAATACCATACTAATGCCCAGAACCATCCACACTACCACATTCCTGCAATATAATTCCCCAACATTACAGATGATCTCAACAACTATAATATCACCTAATAGCACTCCTGCTCACACTTCTGTACTGCCAGCCACAACAATGCTACAATCTTTAACACTTGCCTATCAAATCAACCTATTTCACTAGCACCTCTAGAACCAGTAAGGCACCAGTACCTCACTACTACCGGCAACACCTCACTACAGACCCATTACAGAACTACTATTAGACCTGACATCCTTGGTGTGGTATTCAACCAAACCTTTTGCATTAAACACTCTGGTTTTCTGCATTCGTTTTGTTGACTTTAGGATTCTGTGCACTTTACCACTGCTAACCAGTGCTAAAGTGCTTGTGCTCTTTCCTTCAAACATGGTCAATTTGGACTATGCCAAATTGGCAAATCAAGCTTACTTCTACATCCATAGTAAATGGTACTGCCAGTGCCCAGGGCCTGTAATTCTCTTCAACTGTGAGGTCGGATTTGAAGTTACAATTTTGAAAATGTCACTTTTAGAAACAGACGCAAAGCACCACAAACTCGTACGGAAGTTGTAATCCTAATCATGAATTTCCAATATGAATCACTGTTGTTTTCAGATGCGGTCCCTTGAACATCATTGCTTAGAACTGAATTCCTCATTTACAATACAATTCACAGCAATCCTTGAGATTACATTCCCTGGAGTCCTACGATTATGTCAAGGCACTAATATCAATTGGATCTTTGGATTTTTGACGTGATTAACCCTTGCAGCACGAATTGTTTCTTATGGTTGCTTTAAAAATCTTTTACCTTGTGTTGTGATGATGACCTTTTAAATTGATACGGTCAAAACGCCGTCGACGTTCCCTTTGGCAAATATGAGGACGCATTCATTGTATTATTGATTTTGTGATATATCAGACACTTTTTGTATTATTATTCCTCTGCCATTGTTTTTTGTTTACACTGTAATTTGTACTAGTGTATGTTTGTTTTGAGTAACTTTATGAGCACCATTTGTACATGTTTGTATTACTTTTTTGATACACTTTATGTTTTATAATAAGCTAATTCAATAACAAAAAGCTTTTTCTGAAAAGTTTCTGTCTGTGGGTACCTTTACATATTAATTTGCATTTTTTCTTTTCTATTTCTTTTTATATAATTCCATTTTCTCATATGTTATGTCTTGACAAACTCTTCTAGGGTGGTTAGATACACTTTTCCTATGCAAATGTCTCCCTGAACCATTGTAGCTGTTGAACAACTTATAGAAAGTTGCCATTTTCCTGTCCCAACCAACTGTGTCTACTGCCAGGGTCCTGGGTCACATGACTGAATGACTCTGCCCGTTGGGGTTTGTGTTTTGTTTCCAGACAGTGAGACAAAGGGGGCTTCGGTGTGGAGAGGATGACTGGGGGAGCTGTTACCAGGTTCACTTATACTTCAAAAGGCCCTGCCTACAGCACACACAAAGGAACCTGACGCCAGGCCTGCCCTGCCTTTTGTCACCCCATACAGTTTGGAGCCTAGACCAGGTGAAGGGGAGAATGTTCCAGAACCAGTTCTAGGGGCAGGACAGGGAATCCCCCAATGCAAATGCTGGCACCAGGTATAAATATTAGACCTTCAGAGCCACTCATCAGAACACTCCTAGACCTGTGGAAGATTCTGAAGAAGGACTGACCTCCTATTGAAGAACTTCCTTGATGTCTGAAGAAGGAAGATTGGACCTGTTTGCCTTGATCCCGGGCTACCCAGAGGGACTCCAATGATTGGCTGAACTCCAGTGTGAGCTAAAAGGACACAACCTTCAAAAGCCTCCCTACAACTCCCCAGCTGGCCAGCTGCAACTGGACATGCCTAATGCCCTGCACGCCCTTAACCCTTGGCTGGCATCAGTGGAACCTCCTCCAAAAACAAAAGATGAAAATCTTGAAGTTTGGAGTCCTCACAACCGCAAACGAGACTGTTTGTGCTGAAAGTCTGCCGCCTGCTATGACTGGCAAGGCAAAGCTCTAGTGAGACTTGTTCTTCGGGGCGACAATGGCTGTCCGCGACCACCATCTACACAAAACCTGCACTTTGCACTACAGCAATGACAGCCTGCAAAACAGCCAATGTGAAGTCCCAGTGACAACCCGATCTCTGTGGCACAGCAATGAGCATCCGTGATGCTCGACCTGCTCTTCTCACCGAAAGCATCCTCCTTGTACCCTCCTACATTGTGAATGGAACTCTTCGCCCAACACTTTGAAGGTAACTTCTCAGCAGGACTAATATGGTCCCTATATCTGACACACGATCCATCGTGATTGGCCTGAACTTGTGACTTTCCCACAGTCTAGAGCGACCAGATGACCTTGAGTGGTGCTTTGTGCTTTTAGGGGGTATTTTCACTAAAAAAATAAAAAATTATTATCTACGGTCCTACTGACTGGATTTTTGTCATTCTGGTTTCATTTTATTTATTAAAATAAACTCTAAGTTTCTAAATTAGTTGCAGATTTTTTTTGTGTTGTGTTTTCACTTTATTACTGTTTGCGTTCTGCCCATATACTTTGCACATTGCCTCTAAGTTAAGCCTGACTGTTTTGTGCCAAGCTACCAGAGGGTTAAGCACGGTTAAACGTAGTCACATTTTGTCGTTCACCCTGACAAGTATTGTGGTTGTTGTCTGAGTAGGGCTGCCACCACTCTCAACCAATAACCCAATTTCTTACAACTACTACAATAAAATTAATGTAAGGCTGACAAAAAGTACACGTCATCACATAACAATGGGGTAACCCAATAGTATGTAGGACCTGGGTACTAAATGATTCAAAACAACAATTGGTCCTAGCGAATATTTCGAAATATTTGTCAAATAAAATAAATTGATCAATCCTGGCTCTATACCCGTAGTCATAGGCCCTCAACCCCAAGAATGGGGAGGGTGCCAATCATAAAGCACTTGTATGAGAGGATTTGCTATTTGGCACACCCAAGACGAACAAACAATCTACTGACATTGGTCCTGTTCGTCTGATCACAGGGTACTCAGCTTATCATGCTAGACTGCGTAACATCCTATAAAGAAACTAGAAAGTTATCAAAAGCAATCCAGTGATAGGACCTTAAATTCCCCGTGCCCCCCTTATATCATTTAGAAGGGCTAAGTCGATGCGTAGGGAACTGGTGCAGAACTCCTCCCAGGCCAGGAGTGGATCGGATTGGCTGAGAGAAAGCAGAGGCTTCCAAAAATGTTCTAGGTGCAAGGCTTGCTGTCATGGTCGCTACACCAAGACCATACAGTCACCCTTACGAGAGACACCCACTGTGATTCGACGATCGTATAACTGCAAAAGTGAATTCTCAGTCTATGTACTTGAATGTACCTGTCAGAAACGCTATGTGGGAAGCACTATCCACATGGTCCATGTTAGGATCCTGCAACACCTTAGGGCCATAGCTAATGATGATAAAAGCAATCCAGTGGCAAAACACATTCATTAACACCACCAGGGCAATGCTAAATATCTAGTATATTTTGTCATTGATACCATCCCAAAAGCCCCAGGGGGACAACAGAGAGCTCCAGCTTAAGAGACTTGAATCGCGGTACATACTTATGCTTGAAAGCAAAATCCCACATGGATTAAATTCTGATGAAGAGTTAATATTACATCCCTAGCTTGTTGCACCTGCTTCTGCAGTCTTGAGGTGCATGGTATATATGTTCTTACTTTACTTAATTTAGTGTGTCATGGTTAATCAGAAACGTTACGCAGATCAGACAATGAACATAACAGTGGTTTAAGTACTTGTTACATCAACACTGACCTGAAGGTGATATATTGGTGTGGTTTCCGACCAAGTTGTAAGCCCACTTGGGCAGAATGTGTGCTTGTTTTCAATCTGCCCTTGATATTTAGCAATGGTGTAGTTACATGGACACATTATGTGCAGTAATGAAATGTCTTTAATTTTGATATAGCATTGTAATTTCATGCCTGGACAGGCAACTGGTTAATAGTGTGGCCGGGGTACCTACCTGAATGCTCATTATTTGTGCACTCAACAGTATGGTTATATTTGGGATTGATTATAATCTGTGAGTTGTGCTTAACAACATTGCCGATTGAAGGTCTTTTAATTTACAAGTTTTATTTTATATAATTTTGGCTAACATGTGTCACTAACATGCTTGCTATAATTTTGCTTTACTTGTCTTCTATGTCCATGTCAGCCACATGGTTACCATGACAACCATGTATATAACCACTTGCTTGAATGGCGCTGGGCTCTGTGATCAAGGTGGTTTGTCCACCGAAACGCGCCAGGAGCCTTCTGTTGTATTAAATCGGTGAAGAAAACCTCCAGAGTGTTGGTGCCTGCTTCTAGTATTGGGGGACGGGATTTATATATAATGTGATCAAGTCCCCTATGAGGGACGAAACGCGTCATGGCAACTACGATCTACTGAGAGCTTGATAATAAACTAACAGCACCAAACTACAGCGGTCCGTGCTCTTTCTTTCGCGTGGAGGAAGCGAGATGAGAAGGAGTATTGGCGCATATATATATATATATCTCTCTATATATATATCAGCATGTGAATCACACAGTATCCAGCCACAGCGGCGCAACACAAGGGCACAGACTCCAAGGCAGTGATGATGGCAAAGTGTCTTTATTTAAGAATCAATGTCCAAAATATATATATATATATATATTTAAAATAAGATTCTCTCTCCTTTCCAAAAATAATCGTCCAGCACTCTCAGGCGGGTTAGGTCACTCGTTTTTATTCTCCATGACAAAACATCAACGCGTTTCAGCAGTCTCACGCTGCCTTGCTCACGATGTTTGAGCGCCATTATTTTTTACTTAAAATACTCAATTCAAAAGGAAAACAGTAAGGAGGGACTACAACATCTCAAGCCAACAGCCAGCCCGTTTTGTATTCAACCAATGAAATCATGTCGCACTTAGCCAATCAAATTGTGCTGCATATTTGAAAAAGAAGTAGAGCACTCACCGCGCCTTGTATGCAAACAAGCAGCCTTTGAGGAAGAGGCTCGTTAGCCTCGAAACGCGTCAGGCATCAATGCTTGCTGGAATGCTGGGGAGAGATGGAAATGAAGACCCATACGGGAGGCAAGCTGTCGTGTGCATTCCCAAAGATCTGGGCATTTGGTGGAGAATCTATGCGCGCGGCAGCCCTGCCGCGAGGGAATAGCACCATCTCCATAAAAGAAGAGAGGCTGTGGAGTGTAACTATGTACACACCGTGAAGCACAGTGAGCCATTATGTAAATGTCCCTCCCCGACATCTCTGGAACCTACTAAGGATTTTAATTCAGCTTTAATTGTACAGAGGCGCATGGGACCCACTTAGGGTAATGAATTGTTATTGCTCTCGGGACCACATGTCCCATAATGCAGCATGGAAGTAAAAATGTATTCAACCAATGAAATCATGTCGCACTTAGCCAATCAAATTGTGCTGCATATTTGAAAAAGAAGTAGAGCACTCACTGCGCCTTGTATGCAAACAAGCAGCCTTTGAGGAAGAGGCTCGTTAGCCTCGAAACGCGTCAGGCATCAATGCTTGCTGGAATGCTGGGGAGAGATGGAAATGAAGACCCATACGGGAGGCAAGCTGTCGTGTGCATTCCCAAAGATCTGGGCGTTTGGTGGAGAATATATATATATATATATATATATCTATATATATATCAGCATGTGAATCACACAATATCCAGCCACAGCGGCGCAGCACAAGGGCACAGACTCCAAGGCAGTGATGATGGCAAAGTGTCTTTATTTAAGAATCAATGTCCAAAATATATATATATATATATATTTAAAATAAGATTCTCTCTCCTTTCCAAAAATAATCGTCCAGCACTCTCAGGCGGGTTAGGTCACTCGTTTTATTCTCCATGACAAAACATCAACGCGTTTCAGCAGTCTCACGCTGCCTTGCTCACGATGTTTGAGCGCCATTATTTTTACTTAAAATACTCAATTCAAAAGGAAAACAGTAAGGAGGGACTACAACATCTCAAGCCAACAGCCAGCCCGTTTTTTTCTCTCACAACGGCGGCCATCTTATCAATATAGATATATATATATATATATATATATATATATATATATATATATATATATATATATATATATATATATATATATATGGTCTAAATTCAATTCAATTTTGAATTCAGTTCAATTGATTCTTTTGTGTGTTGTAATGTAATGTCATTGGACTTTATTTTAGGATAGGTACACTCCCCTTTGTTGGGGTTGAGGGCATGTGACTAAGTTATAGAGTAAGGATTGATCAATTTATTTGGCATATCTTTTGAAATATCCGCTGGGATCCATTGTTGTTTTGTATCAAAAGGTACACATCAGCATGTATAAAAAGCAGTAGGCAATACCATCTGCCATCGCTGTAGTATCATCTCACGATATTAGACGAGCACCATAGAATCGTAAATCCAGCCCAGAAGGTACCATCACTCCACTCGAAACTGCACTACCTCCCCCAACGGAGCACTTTTACTGCACAGCACTGCTGTACCAATTACCGCACCAATTGCCCTACAGTAGTGTCCCAAGCACAAATCTACTCCTGATACCCCCAATATCACCCTTTATCACTGATCTGTTAGCTTACAACTCTGCACTAAAGCCTTCCAGCAGAGGCATTCTACTTCCCACCATTTCACAACATCTCTAGCAAGAGCACCATTAGCTACCACTAACACCGCTACATTATATTGTCACATTACCATTGCAAACCAATTCAATGCCACCCCTTTTAAAGTGCTGCAACCTCTGCACTGCTGTACCCCCACAGTACCACTACAGCCTCACTCCATCACACGTTTTCCACTACACTACCACTACACTGTAACATGTAACATGATTCCCCCAGTAAATCTGCTTTGTGATACATATCGTTCTGCAGCATCTTCTCATTAGATGAATGGTCTGCAAACCTGGGATCTAAGGGTGACAAGGAGCACACAACCACTGCAGATATGTTTTAAGTATTTTACTCCCTATTATAATAAGGATGGATGTTTTTAGGAGCACAATGTATTATTAGATGGAAATGACACATCATTTATTACTGCATTAGGTTATTAGATTTATTCTCTAAATTATGCATTATTTAAATCTGGATCCTAAAGATTACTATAGGTACAGGTAAAATGGGCTTAGTACTGATAAACGTGAGATGTGATCAGACCATAACAACGTATACAGCATGTACCTTGGTGTTGTTTGATGGCTTCTCCAGTTTAATGTTTGATAAGGTTGTTACAACGTTTATGTCATAGTGGGGACTTCTAACTCCTCCTTGAGCTTCAGTCTTTGTATTGGAACACTCTGGTGATATTGCTTCATACATCTGGAAAAACAGAAAGAGGTTTGATATGGCAGTCACTGCACCTCAGTAGTATGCAATATAAGACAGATGTCTATTAACATGAAAAGCAAGTTACAAAATTGAAAAATAATAAGGAAACCACTCAATACCAAGTGAATGTAACCCTGCACATACATGCCAAACCTAAATGTTTTACAGGGCTCCAAAGTGCAGCTGTCCTTCATGCACACTTGCCACACTGCTCAACAACTGAGACCATGGCCATCTCAAAATTGATTAATCGATTACCCTTCTACAAATGAGCATATGTCTCATTCAGCTTCCATGGAGAGCTCCTCAGTGATAACAAGACATGGCTGCAGTCAGTTTCACAGTTATTGTTCAGCACAAAAGTGCACACTCCAACTTTGACACAAACACTCACCAGTGTCTGCCAAAGTGCAACGACAATGTGTCTGCTGCTTCAAATTCCCCACTCCAGTGATTTCCACAACTTCCCACCATGTTGAAAGAAGAATACAGGACCTCCACCATGGTCTGCAGATCACCTGCCTTCAACATGTTTGATTCCAGGATGTGGGGGTTACGCTTTGAGAAATGGCTATGAAAATTTGGGCTTCATAAGAGAACCACTTGGATGAGAGTGCCTTGGACCAATACATCATTATACTGGGTGATGATTTTGAGGTTCTCAGCAACTTAACTCCTCTCCCCCCTCGAAATGTGTAAAACAAACAAAATTATCTTCTTAATTGCTTTATTGAGCGATTTGACCCACAGTGCAACATTGACTAAAATAAGCACACCTTTAATACTGCCTGGTCATGGCCAAATGAATCCATGGATGACTTTGTAACCTGTGTGTGAAACAGAGTCACATACTGTGATTTCCACAAGTTCAACAACAGGAAAGCTGGTTGCCTGTGCTTTGTCATCAGGGGATAGAACCATGGACTCTGCCATGAATACTCAAGAACAAAAGCAACAGCTAAAGCACATGCAATCAACACAGAGACTACAGGAAGCAATGTAATTTAAAAAGTTACACAAATGGTAAAATCGTGAAGGTGAATGAAAAACCAATCAAGTCCTTGGCAAGAATGAAAAGTTACGCGTTCATTATGGACTCACACTGCCCTATATCAGGCCTTTCAAAGCCACAGAACATGGGTGAAGGAAGCTGGCTCTGTGTATATACTATACCAAAGTATATACTATACCCTCTATTTGTGGAAGAATGGGCGAGCAGTAAGGCTTTATCAGAGGGTAGTGTTAAGCATTTATTGTACACACTCAGGCAAGAAATGATTTCACACACTCAAAGACTGAACTCTGACCAACTGTTTTGTATAAAAATATTTCTTTGTTGTATTTTATTTTTAGAACCAAGCCAGACTTGGTGCATGTTGGTAAAAATAGTACTTTTCTGATAATACAGTTGAATGCAGTTGAATGTAGATACAGGTAGGTCAAATGTTCAGAAACAGTGGAAATTACTTTTCATCTACTTTGCAATTACTGTGTGATTACTTTTTAGATTACTTTTCAGATTACTTTTTCTACTCAGTGTTGTATGCCTAGATATCACACTGGAATATTCCCTAAATAAAAGGTAAGTAAGTCAGTTTTTGTAAACACACAGGGGGATATTCACAAGAACGTGTGCTAAACATCACCAAAAAATGTTAACGCAACTTTACACATCGCAGCCTATCGCGGGAAAAGAACCCTGTGTTAACGTGGAATTCACAACACGGCGGTACCATGCGATAGTCCGCCGAAAACGCGGCCAATGTCTGCGATACAACCACCTCGACGGAGATAAAAACACAAACCACAACACAAAAAAACGTGCGATGAGCCCATTCGCGATGAGGAAAGCAGCGATAAGCACCGCCAGGCCCGCAACACACACACGGCAGGCGGGAATAAGCACAACAAAAGCCTGAAAAAGTAAGACAAACCAAACAGAAAACAACAGCGAAGCACAATGGAGGCAACCGGAGCCAGTACACAACCCCACAAGCGCCATTGGCAACAAAACATTGTACATGGCAGGCCATCGTGGACAAGGTGAATGCAGCCGGAGAGCGGAGGAGGACAATGGAAGAAAACCAGAACAGCCTGAATGATGCAAAACGCACAAACAAGCAGAAACACGCCAACAACAAGAAGGCAGCAATGCACACCGGAGGTGGGAGTCCAGCGCCACACCAGGAGCTGGATGACATGGAGGAAATGGTGTCCACCACATCAGTCTGGAGATGGTGGCAGGACTCGGGGACCGGAAACTGCCCAAAATCAACAGACACAACAGCAACAGGGAGAGGAACGACCAGGTACTGGGGGACGGGGGAGATGGGCACAATGGCACACATGCACAATGAAGCACAGCACAACTGCAGACAAACCATGCCCAAGAGTAACAACACCAACCAAGAGCACAAGTCACACAACCCGGCAATATCACACCACTGAACAAGCACAGAAGTGAAAACCACACTGCCTGAAAGGGAGAAGGGTGAGCCAAATCAGAGCTGAAGGGACATCTCACACACAATGCAGCACACACACATAGGAAGCAGAGCACCCCAACATCGAACACAATGTGGTACAAACACCAACATTTGCACAACCGAACACAGGACACAAGTGCACCCGCTTGTGGCCGGTAAGCGGCCATACGCATCTGGCAAAGCACGAAACAGGGACATGATAATGCACAAGTACAAACCCACAGCCCTGATGGGGTAGCAATGCACATATGGCAGGGAGCCAGAGAATCCGTGACACACACATTGGCATACAAATCAAGACACAACACAGTTGGAGACAAGTGAAAGTGCGGAAACTTTATCAACAAGTGCGTGTCAGTACGGCCAAGAGAAGTGCCACGATATGCAGACCAATGCAGCAGCATGTCTGAATGAGGAACGTAGGAAAGTGCCCATGTCCACCCCGGGGGAGTCCATCACCAACACAAGTCAGTGCCAACCCGCGTTGGTTGTCCGCGCATGGATCAGGAGTCCAGGCCAATGCAGCCATGTCCATTGTCATCTTGGGACATGTGACCAGATTCCCAACATGCAACCAGGCGTCGGGACACGTGCAATGGGTCACATCCAGTTGTGGCTGCAGGTACCTTGTCACTCGTCCATGAACGCGAATGCAGCAGCGTAGGCCAACATTTCCAATGAGAGATCGTTGTCCACCACATCTGACATGTCGTCGACGTAATCCATCAGCTGACCCGGACAGATGTGCTGACTCCAACCCCTGGCCCCAATGTGCACCAAAGCCCAATCGGGTAGTGGCTCAATGTGCTCACTGCACACAACGACTCGTGCAATCTCCCAGGTCCAGTTGCCAGCATGCATGCCAAACATCCATGCATGCCATAAACGGGCATCACGGTGACACTCCTGGTCATGGGCCAACAGGGGGCGCACACACACGTCGAAATCCAGGTCAGCTACCAGTACGTTGGAGAGGCAGACATCCATGGTCCACTCGAATATGCACGAGCGACAATGCAACACAGGCTGAACGCAGGTGACGTTCGCAAGGCGGAAGCTCAGCCGGTAACTGATCCGCAGTGCCCCCAGTACATGCAGCAGACGTGCACGGTACAGGTCCACGTGACTGGAGTTGAGCATGTGTCCGGGATGGTCTGCCATTGCGTCAGTGGCTCTGCTTGAAGCGGCACAGGCTTGCCCTGCGCCAGTCCTGTGGATGAAATGGCACAGCTCGGAGCAATGAGCAGTGTCTGTGTGCAACGGGTGCAGGCCTGGGGTGGGGTGGGAGTACGTGTGAAGGCCATATCACGCACGCTAACTACGACCAAGGACTTCTGCGTGTGGGATGTGTACACATTGGTCTCACGTCGGGCAGTGCGTAGTGTGGGAGTCGCAAGTAAATGCTATCGTATCTGTCAGGGGGTGCTGGCCACATGCAAGTCCCAGCTCGGAGCTGCAGATGTGCCACCGCCTGATAGTACAGACAAAGGACCCTTCATCCCTACAGTAACTTCACCATCTGCATGCATTCAGGAGATGTACAGAGGCCTGTCGTGGGTGTGGTGGGATGTCTGCGACCCTGGGAATCATGGTTGATATGCCCAGCACGTGGCACATGAGCGGCCTCACTGTGTGTTACGTTGCCTCACAGCTGCTCCTCCCTCCCACGAGCCCCCACACTTGTGTGCGCTGCGCGGTTGTATCACGTGCACTCCTACGGCACACCATTGTAATGCCTGTCCGCGCATGTCCAGCGGCATGCCAACAACACCGTGAAGCTGGCCTTTGAAGGTGTGCGGCCACGTGAGTGTAGGCCAATGGTCCGGACAGGGCGGACACAGGTGTACAGTCTTTGGCTAGCTGTCATCGCGCTGCGATTGAGGCTAGGCAACTGACTCATGCAGCCGCATGACTGATATACACATAACACTTGGCATGCATGTGCCAAGACCCCGAGCGGTCTTGCACTCCTACATTTCCCTGTCCGTGCGGGCCCGCCCTCCTGGTGCATGCTACATTGCAACATCGACTACTGTGGCCCTGGTGGCGACAACACCCCAACACAGAGACACACTTACCGCACTTCCTGCCCAAGGCCAGATCCGAGCCACGCCCTGCTCCCCCTGCCGAATAAGCACACCCCTGCGCTGACCTGACGTACGCCGGACCAGCACACGCCGCTTGTGCATGCAGGGGGGGCGGGCGAAGCTACATGTCCAAGGTCACTGCCAACGCTGAGGTGACCTGGTATCGTCTGCTGAAGACAGCACACTGTGATGTTGCAGGGCCTGTGCCCATCAGGCTGACACAATGACCACACGGACACACTTGCTCAGATGGTGTGAATGGCTACGGGCACGTGTGCCCGGCCACATTTATTAGCAGGCACACATATCGAGTGACACCTGTGTTGGATGTGTGTGGGGTGTGTGCACACCAGCAGTCAAGGGCTGCCTCATGCAGTCAGAAATCAACAACAGTGTACACCGTAAAGGACACAACCATTCAATCATAAAGGCCCCATGACTTGTGCTGCACAGAGTTAGTGGCCCCGGATGCACAGCGTCCTGCACGGGCCTACCGCCACGGGCCGCTGACTTGCGGTGCACTGGGGCAGGGTCACAAGTGCAGAGCAGGTTTCCGTAGATGACAAAGGGGCTTGTCGCGGAGTGTCTCGGTGGACAGTGGAAGGTGTACCCCCAGGGCATGATGCAGAGGGCAGAACCACGCTGAAACAGTCACTATGGTGGAGATGAATGGAACAGACACATGTCGGACACCAAGTCCGGTCCAGCCAGATGAAGATGCAGAAAACCCCCAGGCCATGGGCTCAGACGCCACCAAGGTCCAACCAGATAGTGCCCATGACTCATTGTGCACAGAGTTAGTGGCACCAGTGCTGTTAGGGGATGCCGCCTGCAATAAGGCGTGTCCAATGATGTGGACTCCTCCACATCTTACCCAAGACACAGTTCCACATGTGTGACCTACTGGGCCGCAGTGTAGGCCTGAGGCAGCGGTCAGCACGGACCATTCACCGAGTGTCGCCGGCTTAGGTTGGATGGCCCCACCGGCCTGCGTAGTTCAGGTTCAGTGGCACCACGGGACGCGGACTTGCGGTGAAAAGGGTTGATGGCACCAGGTCAGTTGTTGATATTGTTCGATCACCTCCGTGACTCTGATCCGGCTTTCGTCCGGACTGAGCTGCATCTTCCTCTTACTCCTCTCCGTGCGTTCACTGGTGTGGACTCTGCCATTCATGATTCGCGACTAAGTGCTGGATGTGGGACCTACTGGTCCGCAGGGTAGGCCTGAGCCCTCATCCACGTGTCGCCGGCTTGCGTTGAACAGGGTTAGTGGCACCACGTGTCGCCGGCTTGCGTTGAACAGGGTTAGTGGCACCACGTGTCGCCGACTTGCGTTGAACAGGGTTAGTGGCACCACATGTCGCCGGCTAGCGTTGAACAGGGTTGGTGGCACCACGTGTCACCAGCTTGCGTTGAACAGGGTTAGTGGCACCACGTGTCACCGGCTTGTGTTGAACAGGGTTAGTGGCACCACGTGCCACCGGCTTGCGTTGAACAGGGTTAGTGGCACCACGTGCTGCCGGCTTGCGTTGAACAGGGTTAGTGGCACCACGTGTTGCCGGCTTGCGTTGAACAGGGTTAGTGGCACCACGTGTCGCCGGCTTGCATTGAACAGGGTTAGTGGCACCACGTGTCGCCGGCTTGCGTTGAACAGGGTTAGTGGCACCACGTGTCGCAGGCCTGCGATGCAGAACTATGCTTCACTGATCGAAGGGAGTATAGTGCTGTGGACGCTGCCACGGACTTGGGTTCACTGCCATTCAAGACTCAGGACACAGTTCCACATGTGGGACCTACTGGGCCGAAGAGGACGCCGGTGGAGTATGTCAATGAGAAAGGAGTAATGTGGGCCAGCGTCGTGGGGGCCAGCGATGGTCTGCGGAGGCTGCAGAGGTCGCAGGACTGGGGCTTGGAGCTTGCACCGGCACGTGGTGGGCCCTCTTTGACACACGCCGGTGTAGGCAGGTGAGCGGAGCCTCGTTGGTGCGCTGGGGCAGGCATGACGGGCTAGGGGACCAGCGGCCCGGGGTGCAGCAGGCGCACAGGGACGCAGGCCCCGCCGCGCTCGGCGCCGGACTCGTGGCGGGCTGAGAGGCGCCGCCCTGGCAGACACGCTGTCCATTCCGAATGAGAACAACGCCCAGTGCGACGGGCTTTTTGTTCACACCCCTACGCAGGCCTGGCGTACGCAGGTCCAACCCACTCCGCCTGCGCATGCAGGGGGGGACATAACGTGCGACATTTTCGCATTCTGCCACACAGCCTGTGGGGACATGGTAGCGTCCACTGGCCACTACACTCCATGCACCAGCAGTTAATCTCCACATGACCATTTCCGTGGTTTGCACACTGTGGTCTGTCTGGCACCTCCACGCCACACCTGGCATTGGGTAGGTTCACATTCCTTAGTCACTTGCCGCTCTCGCACATGCCTGCTCCATGCCTCTCCTCACATCCTGCTATTGTGTGTCTGTGGTGCCATGCCGTGGCTGGGTTGTGGGCATGGCAAGGCCAAGTTCCCAATGGAGTCGTGTTGTCGTGTCTGGTTGGTTGGCATGTTGTGTGGCATGTTGAATGTAGTTGTGCTGCGTGCCCATTGCCAGTGTCGTGAGTTGCATGACTGTGGGCTGGAGGTGTGTGGTGTGTTCATTTTGGACTTACCAACGAGCACCGCATTTCCATGGGTGCCATCCTGGGAGCGCTGGGTGATGATGGACTGTCGGGAGATGTGAGAATCATGCACTCTGCCTGTGGAGTTGGCCACGACATTGTTGATGAGTCCCGGGCGGTCCACTATTGCCTGCACATTAATGGGATGCGTGTGCTTTCTGTTGTGGTAGTTCTGTGCAGTGTCGGCAGGGGGCACGAGGGGTACATGTGTGCAGTTGATTGGCCCCGACACGTGAGGGAATCCAGCTATGGCGTAGGGGCCTTGCTTGGTCTCCAGCTGCTCCTGCGCAGTGTGGGTGAAGTGGAGGTGCTGGGGTACCAGGCTGATGATGGCATCCAGGACAGGTGTGATGACCTTGGATGGGGCTGGCTGTGTGACTCCTCCAACTCTGGCAGTTGTGGGTTGGATGGTACCAGAGGCCGACATGTGCAGCGCAGCCGGCAGCTTTGTCTGCAGAGGGATGTTGGTTGTCCGCTGGGTTGGTACCGTCAGCAGGTGGGGGATGTGGGTCAGGATGCGGGGGATGGTTGTCCTTTTGGGCCTGGAGTGGGCAATGTCCTCCTCTGGCGTTGGGTCAGGGCGGCAGGTGCGTTTCAGGTGGGTCCGCTGTCTTTGTGTACGCTGCCTCTGTGGTGTTCCTGAGGGGGGGGCGGGATGGGTCCTGGGGGTGGTGGCGGGCCTGGGGTGGGTGGCGGTGGGTGTTGTGGCCCTCATGGGTCTCGGAGCTGCATGATCATTGTCTCCATGGCATCTGTGGGTCTTCAGATGTGGCTCTTGGCTGGGCTCCCTTTCATGCTGCAGGTAGTCGTCCTGCTTAACACCAGCAAAAGGCAGGTGTTAAATACCTGCTGCTACCGCGGCTTATCGCGTGGTTTTGACTCGCATCGCAGATCTGGCAGTTCGTTGTGAAAGTGGTGTTGTGGTTTTTTCGTGTGTTTTTGCATGGGAACACCTACTCTGCATCTCATTAGGGTTAGTTGGTGGTGTCCTCCTTGGGGGTAAAGTTTGGGGCAGTTATCGCGGGAATACTGGCGATGTCTGCAGTTTGCACCCGCTTGTGAAAGGCGCGTTAAGGTGGGGATAACTCGGAGATAAGTCCTTGTGAATATGCCCCACAGTTTCTTAAGTTCTCATACAATTTTCAACTCCACACAACTTTTTCACAGAAGAGCAGTCAATGCATTCCTATGGGAGGAAATTAAGTTATTGGTTTAAAGGTAAATACTTGGTTGTGGCAGTCAGGTTTCTAGGGTTGGAATCAGGGTTCCCCTAGGGTCAAGGATGCATTCGAAGAACACCCTCAGCTGCACTAGGGTGGCCAGGTGCAGAGGGCTGAGGCCTAATGTTATCCAGTGGGGGATGGTTGGTGGATGCTCATGGGCACGCCACTTGGACATGGAAGGAAGGCTCCTAGGGTTTATTTCAGGGCAAAGGGGGGTCCTAGATAGCACACAAAGTGCACCCACAGCGACACTGGGGCGGCCGGGTGCAGGGTGCTGGATCGACGTCGGGAGCCCTGTTGATTTCAATGGGGAGCTCCGGTCAGAACAAACACTGCAGACTCGGGCACAAAGATCTTCTGGAGGCTCCCACCGGTTGGAGAGGTAAGTTGGGATGCTGTGGGAGCCGGGACACTGTCGTTGGGCCACCCAAGGCCGTGGAGCATCAGGTGAAGGGGTGTCTTTTGGCATCGGGTTTTCCTTACTGGCTCCGGTCTCAGTCGGGGGGGTCCTCCAGAAAGGGGCTGCAGGCATCGTCTGGAGATTTGAGGTAGGTCAGAGATCACCAGATCCCAGGTCAGGATCGCCGGGGTAACCTCCTCGTGGTGTTGGGCCACTCGAACTCGGGCCGTGGGCATTGAGTGCAAAGTGGTGCAGACTCACGGATTTGGCCGGAGCCAGAGTCTGTTGGTAAGCAAATCCGGTGCTCATGGGAGAAAAGGTCTTGTTAGGCATGTCCTCCTGGTTCTGGGGGGCTGCTAGCTACAGGACACACCGGGATTCCGCTGAAGCAGGTCGAGGTCGGAACAGGCCGGTAGGGCTGGAGCCAAGTCAGTTGGTGTCCCCCTCTTCTCCCTTCAGCTCAGCTCTTCAGTCCTTCTTCTTCTTCTTCTTTCTTCCTGTCTGAGGAGGCAAGGTTCAGGGTTGCCCCTAAATACTAAATTTAGGGGTGTTGCAGGTAGGTACTGTTTGGGGCCAATGGAACCCTTCCTTGGGGTGGGTACACCCCCTATTATACCACCCTCCAGTGGGAGGGAGGCATAAGCCACACTCTGGTTGGCTGGGTCCCCCATCTTCAAGATCGCGGGGACTGAGAGTTGTGCTTCGCCTCGCCTCCCCCACCTGAGGGGTGGGGTTGGCAAAGGAGGGCACACCTCTCCTCCTATCTTGGTTTTCCAGCCGATTCTCCTGCCCAAAGTTGGGGTCAGAACCAGTGAGTGCCAGTTGCTGGGAGCAGCAAATGGCTAGGTCAGCTCACAAAGGCAGCAAGCCATTAAAACTTCCCCTTCGTGGACCCTGCCCAGTCTGGGGGAGGAGGCTTGGCACCTCAACCCAGGGTGTGCTTTGTTTCAGGACCCCGAGAGCAGGAGGCTCTCGACCCAGGGGTCCAGAAACATGTCTGGGGTGGCAGCTGGCAAGCAGCCAGTCAGCCAGGACACTAGTGTCAGGTCGTTTTTCAGAGGGCATCTCTAAGATGCCCTTTAAGTGCATTTTGCATTAAATCCCACACTGGTTTCAGTGTGGGATTAATGTGCTGAGGAGTTTGATATCAAACTTCACAGTTTTCAGTAAAGCCATTATGGTGCTGTGGAGTTTATAATGACAAACTCCCAGACCATATATTCTTTATGGCATTACTGCACTTACAGGGGCAGATTTACAATGCCTCGCGCATCCCTGCAAATCAGCAGAGATGCGCCAGGAAAGATGCGTCACGCAAGTTTACCCTTGCGCCACCACAGGTGCGCCGCATTTACTATGCGGCGCACCGTGGTGCAAAGATAAACAGATGCGTGTCGCATCTCCCGTCGGAAAGGTGGCGCATTGCTGGAGTCGTGTCGCAAGTGCGACGCAACTCCAGCAATGCTCGTGGGCCGCCCATCCATAACGTGGTGCTCCACTCCTTACGCCTGCTTGAAGCAGGCGTAAGGATTTGTCGCAGCGGCGTCGGAAAAGTGATTCAGTGAAATCTTGTAGATTTCACTGCGTCACTTTTACGAGGCTTTCCTGCGACGGAACGCCCACCCTGCGACGGAACGCCCACATGAGACCTGACGCAGGTTTCATGTGGCGCAGGGCTTTACAACGTGATGCATCTCCCTAGATGCGACACGTTGTAAATAAGGCACAACGTGGCGCATGGTTTACGTCGCCGCTGCGTCACAAAAGTGACGCAACGGCGGCGCAAAAGTGGCGCAAGGGGCTTGTAAATCTGCCCCAAGATGTCTAAGAATGGACTTAGACACTGTAGGGGTACAGGGCTCATGCACCTGTACCCTCACCAGTGGCATATTGCACCCAGCTAGAGGAGTGGCTCACCTATGCCATAGGCACGGGGTTGTCGGCATGGCACACAGGGATGAAACTGTTGAAAACGTGCTGTTGGGGCATAGCATGAGCAAGTCTGCACACAAAACCTTGCCAAAAGAGCATACTTTAAAAAATGGGTATTATCATAACGGAGTGCATTCTATAATTTTCACGAAGACACAGGGATGTGTGCCATGTCAACTCTTCACTTTGTTTTGCACCAAACCACGCAGCCTGCAATGGCAGTGTGTGTGTGTGTCAGGGTACAGGGCCTCTAAGGGTGGCACAATATGCGCTGAAGCCCTTAGAGGCCTTCCCTGGTCACAGGGCCCTTGGTACCCATGGTACCTTTTACAAGGGACTTACATGTAGCCAGAGAGTTGCCAATTGGGTGTGCAACAGTAGAGTTTTAGGGAAAGAACATAGGCCCTGGGTACCTGGTTGGCAGTGATGGAGCAAGGTAAGTGAAATAATTTTGGAACCCCCTAAAATAACACTAATAAATTAATGTTACTAAATGTTTGATGGACTAACCAACAATTTACACCCTTGGTAAACATTTATATTAATGGTAATCGCTATTTATGTGCAAATTTAACTTATTTACAATTGTAAAGTGAATTAATATTAATATAGTGATTTGCGTACTAATTAGAGCAAAATCGCATGATTTGTGCTATGTAGTAAAATTGTATTGTGGCAAAAGAATGCGGATGGTAAGTAAAAATAGCTTTAAATGTCGCTTCTGCTAGGTAACACCTAACACGGGTTCTTAGAATGACGGGTGGTAAACAGAAAAGCTTATTTTCTTTATATTAATTACGATTGTGTTTGTTTTATGATAGTTCGTTCGGGCCTATTAGGCCAGGTTGAGAAAATGGCTGCCGAGGCAGATGAGGTCATGCGCAGAAGCAAAGATGACCTCTAAGCGGAAGAAAGCAATGGAGCTAAACCACGTGGGTGCAGCTCGACTCCGGAGTGGGAGATGTCAAGGTCATGGCGACCTAACATGAGGAGAGTGCCAAGAGAGACTCAGCACGTATCCGTGAGAATGGAGTATAATCCAAAATGAAGTAACAATGGACTGACAAATTGTGACCATCAAAAAGTAACATTACGAAGTGTCAATTGGGACTGCATTTACCCAAAGGTCATGGGAAAGAAAAATCCATAAAACCTTTCTAAAACCAGTTTGAACAAAGAGGGCAATGAGGTGATTCTCGCCACCCCTCCAATGGACCAATTAGCGTGATTCTCGCCCCCAAAGATTGCAACTTTTTGTTTAGTAAGTTAGTAGTAGGGTATAAGAGGACCTACTCTTAAGTAGGAGGAGCTTTGTTCCTGTAAATTTTTTTGAGCACTGAGCGTTGATGCTGAAGAAGCTGCTACTATTTTCTATAGGCCATTTTCTTTATAGAAATATTCATTAGAACTTTAAACTTGACTGGGAAAAGGAACGAGACCGATGTGGGAAACCTGTATGGGAGGTCCGTCGAGGAGGCCTTTAGCGGGACAGTCAGTCAGTTTTGGGAGTTCCATGCTGTGATCTACAATTTATCTGCTTTGGTGAACCTTTCAATCTCCATCTGAGAGGGGTATGCATAAAATTATTTCTAAAAACTTATTTCTTATATGCTATTGAAATGTATTAAAATGATTAATAAACTTGAATCTCACTCATGCACTTAAGAAAATAGATAAAACTTTATTCTAATTAAAACAACGAGTCTGTGGTTCTTTAGCTCAATAATAAGTGTAATGTTTAACAGGTTTTGAATGTGATTGAGCTGGTCTTAATCACCATCAACTTATTCTACTAGTTGGTCCATCGACCAAAAAGCGGAATACCTTGATGTTTTAAAACTGACAGGATTAAACTGATTATGTATGATGTTTAAGTTAATATTCTGTTAACTTTAAAAAGGTATTCCGTTCTTCCAGCAATTTGTTCTTCTCCTAGTGAAAAGTGGGTACAAATCCAGGGATCAACTGAGTGAGTGTATGATATGCGGTGTTATGGGCCCCACCGTTACATAGTATGGTAGATGTGAATGATTTTTACCTGGATTTTGTGTCTAAAGGAGAAATTCATATTAGCCGCGCTGGATCAGATTTCTTGGTAGCAGAGTTATGGTTTCTATAGATTAGTTTGGTGATTATTGATTATTGGTTATTGATTATTGATTATTCATGTTTAACATTACGTGTTGAATTGTATTATGTTATATGTAAGTCGAAAATTTGGAAGCTTCTGGGAAGTAGGAAGTGGACACGTGTGGCAAGAGAAGTCACATGGAATTGTGCATTGTCTGACTTTTCAAAATTGGTGATAACACAGGATTGTGTTATGATAGGGACATTTCATGTATAAAACGTGTGTGAGTGAAATAGCAACCGGTTTTCTTGTGAAACTCTGGCCTTAATTCTCAGGAGCAGTATAGTCTCCACATGTGTTTTATCCCCAGAGAAACGGGTTTACCCCTTGCTTGAAAGAAGGGTAAGGTAGAGGGAAGTGCTACACTTATCGAACGAAACAGTATTCTTGCAAGATAGAATAAACTATCTCTTTTGTTTAGTGAAAACAGGAAATGGAAATGTGTTTATGTTGTAACTAATAAGATCAGTCAAGAGAAAAACTGCCGATAATTTTTGTAAAGGAGGGGTCAGGAGTAGAACTGACGTTGATAAAGACCGCGCTGGGATTGGCCAGTGGGGAAAAGAACAAAGAGCGTCTGGATTGGTGCGTTGATGTGAGACGCGCTGAGATAGGTCCGTGGAGAGTGACGTAGAAGCTTACGGATTGGTGCGTTGGTGTGAGACGCGCTGGGATAGGTCCGAATAGCACACAATAAACAGAATAGAGTTGTGAGTTTGACGAAAAGAAAGAATCGTGAAATATGGCTTATTATGAGTATTGTAGAGAGAAACCGTCATGGATGGCGAAAATTAAGAACTTTTTCAAGAAGGACAAAAAGGGAGTGACTAGGGAAGGACAAGTAATTCCTCCGCCGAAAACGCCAGCTTCCCACATGATGTTGAAATATGGTTATCATACTTGCATTTGGTTAGAAAATTGGACAAAATATACTCAGAATGATGGAGTATTGGCTTTTCCAGAAAATGGTTCATTTAGCACAGCTGTACTTTGGAATTTGAGAGAGAAAATGATGAAACTTGAGCCAAGACCTAGGCCGACGCAGTTTGAAGCGTTAGGTGAATGGGAAGATGAGATGTATGAAAGAGAAAGACACAGAGGTGCAAAAAATTATAGTTTAGTTCATGGAAGGGTATGGGGAGTGAATCATGAAGACAGAATGAGGGGATGGAGATACGCTAATATGACGGATGGTTTGTTTCCAGCCTTAACAGTTGAAGAGGGTGCAGGAAAGAAGTGTACGGAGAAAAGGAAACATACAGCTACAGAGAGGTATGGGTATGGAGGTAGCGAAACAGAGGATGAATTGTTGGAAGACATTGTAAACAGAAAACCACCTCCATATCAACAGAATTCTGCGGCGGTGACACCCAATGCACCACCGATGGAAACTGGGAGGAATAAAAGCCCAGAACGAAGATATGATATAAATAGGTCAAATGAGCATTTAGAAACTCCACAAAATGAGAAGCCTGACAGTGGTAATACAGCTGAGTTAGCAAGAACCACAAGAGAATTGAATGAGAAAATAAGAGAGTTAACAATGAACATGGAAGCTGTGACTGTACCAGTGACAATAGGACCAGTAATACCAGTATTTGAAAACCAAAGAATAGATGAGCACTCCTTAACCATCCCAATGAACTCGAATATGCAAAGAATGAGAGAAGGGATAATTACAGAAACTAGAGAGATGAAAGATTTTGTCAGCTCATATAGACCGAGTCCACCTACTAACTTGACAGTAAATGAGAGTGAGATAAAAAGGATTCCTATGGGAACTGAGTCAGCAACTGAGACCCCAGAGAGAAGCACAAATTGGATAGAAATAAATAGTACACCTGTAGGTCCGACTCCAGAAGAATTAAATGAGTGGATGAGGAATTTACAAAAGAAAGATGCAGAACCACAACCATTGGATGTAATCAGACTAAAGATAGACATGGAGGAGTTGATTTTAGGGACTATTGGCACAGAAAAATTGAAATCATATCAGGATGAGGAGGTTATGTTCTTATGTAAGAGTATTACTTGGAGAGCTAGAAATTTACATGAAAAGTTGGAAGAGACAGCGAATGAACTAGGAGTAGAATTTGGAAAATTCAGGAGTTTGCAGAAACCGTATAGGGTAGATTTTTGTGAAAAAGATATAGAAAATCTGAACACATCAGGACGATTAACACAGATAAAAGAACTGATTGTGTTATTGAGAAAATGGGGTGATGTGGACAGATGGAGGAGCAGGTGGACCAAAAGAAAAGAGGGAATGACCGATAAAGCGTCTTTGGCTTTTGCGGTAAAAGAAAAGGAACCAATGGTCTTGGAATGTCCAATGAGAGAAACTTCAGGAGGAAGCTATGTGCATGTCCCATGGTCTAGACAAGATATATTGTCATTTACGAATGATTTTCCAAAATTAAGAGAGAAACCTGTTGAATGGTATAGACAAGTGGAAAGATTTGTCAACGTTTCAAAGGTGTTGTGGGTAGATTTGGATGGACTGTTTGACATTGTAGTACCAGCAGATTTATGGACAGAATGTAAGATTACCATTGATTGGCCAACAGAAGAATATCCTAGAGATGCAAAAACAGGGGCGCCAGGTCCAGAAGTAATGAGAAAGTATGACCAGGTTATTACGTTCTTGAAAAACAAAATTCCACCAAAAGAAACAGATTGGGTAAAGATTGATAGAACAACACAGGAGAGTAAGGAATCTGTACATGCCTACTATGAAAGGCTACTTTTGGTTTTCAAACAGTATAGTGGTTATGAGACTTTGAGTGAAAAGGACATGAGTCATTTTGTATATAGATTTGTCTATGGATTGAAACCAGAGATAAGTGAAATGATTAAGCAGCACATGTTGTGTTGGCAAAATAGCACTGTGGACGAAGTATTAAGATATGCTAAATATTGTAGTGATGACATTGAGTGTAGACAACGTAAATTAAAAGAAAAGGCGATGTGGGCACAAGTAAAGGTTGCAGAAAAACAAGAAGCTCAAATGAATAATCAGACCGGTGAGACAGGACAGACTAAATCCAAACCGAATATAGGTAAAGGTAAAGGTCAAATAAGTATAGAAGAGGCCAAAAAGAAATGGCTGTGTCACAACTGCGGAAAATTAGGGCATTTGAGAAACGAGTGTAAATTCCCTCCAAAAGCTAATATGGAAAATCAATCATTAAATCCACAGGTACAGAATGAGGTGAGTTACGAACAGCTGCAGCAACAGCAGGTAGTTACTCAACAGAGTCAGGTGCCACAACCACCTCTTCCCAAGAGTGTAAACCCCCAGAGATACAGTGCAGAGACAGGATTCTACGGAGGAGAGCAGGTAACAAAATTGCCGCGCGCAGCTGCAATATCGCAGTATTGGTTACGGCAGGATGGAAATGAATCGGATGAAAGTTTATGATGGTGCCTAGGAGAGGAGGAAGAGTGCGTGCTTGGCGCAACTCTAGAGGAAGATCAGTCAGGTCCATTTGTGGATGGAGAAGTGAATGGTGTAAATGTTACATTCCTTGTGGACACTGGAGCTACCCGTTCTACTGTTAGATCAGTGGAAATTCCAACCCTTCCTCTCTCAGGTGAATTTATCCAAGTTGTAGGTGTTTCAAACCAGCAGATTAAAGCACCTCTTACCAAACCAGTAGAGGTGAAAGTTGGACCATTCAGAGAAATGCATCGATTTGTGGTGTGTGATTGCAGTCCTGTAAACTTGCTAGGACGTGATCTGCTTTGTAAAATGAATTGCACCATTTATTGTACCCCGGATGGTATTGCATTTCAGACACCAGATGAAGATGTTCTGTATAAAATGACAATGGCAGAACTAGAACCAGGAGTAAATGATATGTTTCCTATGTTTGATGTAGAGAAAATCCCAATTGAATTAAAAGAAACAGTCAGATCTGATGTATGGGATTTCACAGGCGAAGACATTGGGTTAATTAGAGGAGTAGACCCTGTAAAAATCACTATAAGAGAAGGAACAAATTTCCTGAACACTCCACAATACAAATTAACGGCAGAAATTATTGAAGGAATAACACCCGTAGTTAACAAAATGATTGAACAGGGAATTTTGAAAGAAATAATGAGTAGCCCATGTAATTCACCTATAATGGGTTTGAAAAAGCTGAATGGAACATATAGAGTAGTCCAAGACCTGAGAAAGATAAATAAAATTGTTATTCCGTGTTGTCCGATTGTGCCAAACCCCGCTGTGATATTGTATCAAATTCCGCATGATGCAGAATGGTACACAGTTATTGATCTATGCCATGCATTTTTCTCTATCCCATTACATCCAGATAGCCAGCCATTATTTGCGTTCCGGTTCGGAGAGCGTATTTTGGCATGGTGCCGAATTCCTCAAGGGTATACGGAAAGCCCCTCAATCTTTAATCAGATCTTAAAGAAATCATTAGAGGATTTAAGAATGCCTGAAAAATCTGTGATGGTTCAGTACATTGATGATCTGTTAGTGGCATCAAAGACCAAAGAAGCATGTGTTATTGACACAATTGCTTTACTGAACCACTTGGCAGAAGGAGGGCACAAAGTGTCTTGTCAAAACTGCAATTTTGTCAACAGGAAGTACAATACCTAGGTCATAAGATTGAAAAAGGGATGCGAAAAGTAACAACAGAAAGAATAAAAATGATCCAAGGAATGAGAGCTCCAATGACACAGAGAGAAGTGAGAATGTTCCTTGGAATGGTTGGGTATTGCCGACAGTGGATAAGTGGATTTTCATTAATTGCAAAACCTTTACAGCGATTGACTAAAAGAGATGTTAAAGATCCGTTTGAATTGAACGAGGAAGAAATGAAAGCTTTCAAAGAACTAAAAACGAAGTTGTGTGAAGCACCGGCATTGGGAATGCCTGATTATGAAAAAGAATTTGAGTTATATTGTAGTGAGAGAGATGGATGTGCACTGTCAGTGTTAGTGCAAAGGCATGGAAAAATGAAAAGACCCATTGCTTATTTTTCAGCTGTTTTGGACCCGGTAGCAAAGGCATTGCCTGGTTGTCTGAAAGCAGTAGCTGCTACTTGTGTGAGTCTGGAACAGAGTGAAGGCATTGTGATGGGATATCCGTTAAGAGTATATGTTCCACATTCTGTTGAAATTCTCCTGACCAGAACCAAAACCCAATTTATGACACATAGTCGGCTGACTAGGTATGAAAAGGTGATTTTGTGTGCAGACAATGTAACCATTGATAGATGCACAAGTGTGAATCCTTCAACTTCACTGCCAGACGAAGAGAATGTAGGAGTCAAGGATGAAGTCGATCATAAATGCCTGGATGTACTTGAGTTCTGTACAAAGCCTCGTCCAGACATTAAAGATGAGCCCTTGAAAGAATCAGATTATGTGATGTTTGTGGATGGATCGTGTCTGAGGACAGGTGAAGGAGTTTTAAGCGCCGCGTATGCTGTATGTACCGTAGCTGCCATAATGGAAGCATCCTGTTTGAGAGGGATACGTTCAGCCCAAGTAGCTGAGTTGATTGCTCTGATTCAGGCGTGCAAACTGGGAAAGAATGTCCGAATTACGGTGATCACGGATAGCCAGTATGGCTTTGGAGTGGTCCACGATTTTGGACAGATCTGGTCCCAAAGAGGTTTCTTGACGTCTGCAGGAACTCCAATTAGGAATGGTGAGTTTGTAAAGAAATTGCTTGAGGCGATACAGCTGCTTAAACAGATTGCAGTGGTGAAGTGTGCTGCACACAAAAATGGGGCAGACTATATTGCAGTTGGCAACAAGTATGCGGATGAAATAGCCCAATACTGTGCCAGAAATATGGTCTCGTTAAACAGAAGGAGAGAAAAGGAAAATGTTTCATGTCCATTGCTGTTTACTAACATTGTCGAAACATGGGATGAGGTAAGGCAGTTACAGGAAGAAGCAAATGAAGAGGAGAAAGATGGTTGGATAAAAGCAGGTTGCAGGAAAAGAGAAGAAGATGACGTTTGAGTTTACAGAGATGAAAGAACAGTTATGCCTGATAGCATGATTTCTAACATGGCACGGATGTACCATGGACAAGCTCATATTGGTAGGGATGCCATGATTAGGCTTTTCAGACAGACTTGGTACAACCCAAAATTCAGAGCTATAGCTGAAAGTCTCTGTCAAAGATGTCTTACATGCCAACAGATAAATCCAGAAAGGAAAACAGTAGTGAGTCTAGGAACAATAGGTCGTGAAGGAGGTCCTTTTACCAGAATGCAACTAGATTTTATCGAAATGCCTCCAAGCAATAGACTGAAGTATGTTCTTGTGGTCGTTTGTTTGTTTTCTCGTTGGTTTGGAAGCCTATCCGACAAGAAGGAATGATGGAGTTACTGTAGCTAAGGTCCTATTGAGAGAATTCATTCCGAGATATGGTTTTCCAGTAACGATTGAAACAGATAGAGGAACACATTTTCAAAATGAACTGATCCAACTGATATGTGAAGCTCTTGACATACAACAGAAATTGCACTGTGCTTACAGACCAGAGGCTTCTGGAGTGGTAGAACAGGTAAATGGAACAATAAAGAATAGGTTAGGGAAAATGTGTCAAGCCACAGGACTCAAATGGCCTGATGCCCTACCATTGGTGCTAATGACTATCAGAAGCATACCTGACAGAAAAACAGGTCTAAGTCCTCATGAAATAATCATGGGACGAGCAATGAGACAAGCACATGTACCTGTCAACAAACTGCTGACTATAACTGATGATCTCGTATTGGACTATTGCAAAGGATTGGCTGATGTGGTACATTCTGTGTTTCATCAGGTTGGACCGGATGCGACCACTCTTGAAAGAAAACCAGCTCATGATTTGAATCCAGGAGACTGGGTCCGCATAAAAGTCCACAGAAGAAGAAACTGTTTGGTTCCTCGCTGGGATAAGCCACGTCAAGTGATCCTGGTGACAACAACTGCTGTCAAATGTGCTGGAGTGAAAAACTGGGTGCATGCCAGTCACACTATCAGAGTTCCAGATCCTGAAGATCGACCTGTAAGTCGACATCTGGAGATATCTGATACCAGTTCAGCATCTGAAGCAGAACCTGAGACGAGCAGAGTTCCAGATCTTGAAGCTCGACCTGTAAGTCGACATCTGGAAGAACAAAGTACAAGTTTTACAACTGAAGAAGAACCTGAACCGATTGAAAATCCAGATTTTGAAGATCGACCTGTAAGTCGACATCTGGAAATATCTGATACCAGTTCAGCAACTGAAACAGACCAATCAGAAATCGATGAAAGACAAAGGAGAAAATTACACACTGACATTATAAACGAAGAAACTGAACCAAGAGACAGTGATAGTGAACAACCAAGTACAAGTTATGGGAAAATTCCTCCAGAAATAGTCAAACTAACTGAGGGAGATTTAGATACAGATAGAGAGATAGAAGAAGAAGCGGAAGAAACTCAAGGAGTAGTAGGGACAGATCAACATTTTGAAGAAATGCAGGGAAATTTAGATTTAGACAGAAAGATTAATAAAAATCCGGAAGACAATCGAGGAGGGATAGAATCAAGCGAGCCAACAGGAAAGATTCCAGAAGGTTCAGATTCGGACAATGAAACAGAGATCATAAAGTTCAAAGTTAGAGGAAGTGAAGGGAGATCTGAAACAGAATCAGAAGAAAGTGAAGAAGAAAGAAAAGAGAGACTAGGACCAAGAAAGAGAACTTGGAGAGCTGAACGAGAAGAGAAGGAAAGTGAACCAAAAAGGCCAAGAAAAGGAGACAATTGGCCCCATGAAGTCAAAAGACTGAGATACAAGATAATAAATTTGAACAGAGATGATGCGGAACAAGTAAATGAGATAACAAGTCAAAAAGGAAAACAATCGCAGAAAGCAAGAAGAGTGAAAGACCTAATCTGAAATATAAGTCACCTGAGTGGCTATACATCGCTTTGACTGACATTAAAGAAGAAGATAACACTCACGAGAGCCCAGACGAAAGCTGTAAACAAATGGGTGAAAGTGAAGTGCAACAAACCTGAAAAGATAAAGAAAGAAACCGGACTAGACACAAAACCTGAACGAGACAAGAAAGAGTTCTGAAAAGAACTAAAGAAAGACCAAAACGTGACACAGGAAAAAGGGTAGATTGGCTGAGAAGTCATTCTGAGGTGTGGTGACACATTTTTTTTTGTATAATATATAAATAGCTAGGTAATAGTACAAAATGGTAGATATTGATAATAGAAAATCTAGATGTGATTTCTTACGTAGATGGTGTAGGATGTGTTTTTATTGTACCGGATTAATAATGTTTGTTTGGCTTATTTTAGCAATAACAATTCCATTAAGGTTAGCTGTAGAAGAAACATCGGTAATGGAAAATAACACGAAAAAGGATAAAGAAGCTAAAACACAAAATATTGCAGCATTAATAGATAGTACTGATTTGCAAAAGGACAAGTCTATAACTGATTTCTCTAAGAATGTCTTTACGAAACTATTGTATGAGTATGTAGAGACAATGGATGTAAGGGATTGTTATGTTTGTATGCAATTACCTGCGTCTGTCACAGAAGGTGTGACCTATCATCACCTTCCCTTGACGTATGGGATAACATGTAGTGCTCTAGCAAGTTTATTTTATAAAACAGGTAGATTGGAATATTATTCTACTGACATAAACACTGTGTTTGCGAAAGTTCAGATAATTCCTGAACTAAATAAGGTGAAAGAAGCAAAAGTGTTTGGTGAATTTTTCTTAGAAAATAAAGATTTAACATTAGAATATGTAATTAGACACAATCTTACCTGTGAATTAAAGAGAGAAGAAAAGGTTTTCTTGGAGATGGTAGAGAACAGAAGAATTAAGTTTCAAAGAAAGATAGTAGAAGAAAAGATAAAAACACCACTTTGGGCGTTTGAAGAGAAAAATCATGATAAAGGAGAGATGAAGGCAGCTATGACTTTGGATTGGCCTCAACAGGGAAAGTTATGTATCAGTAGAAATAAGACTAGGTATGATAATTATTTTGTAGGTTTTAGTGAATGCGGAGATACATATAAAATTTTAGGAGGATGGGGATTTAAAGGGGGAAAAGATCCAATATTTCCAGGGATTTATTATATATGTGGAAACAGAGCTTATTATAGGTTGCCGGACCACTGGTATGGGTCCTGTTATTTAGGTCTGGTCTTTCCAAAGATTTTTCATGTGGAGAGAGGAGAAAAAGGAATACATGAGATAGATAGAACACTAACACGTAGAAGGAGGGAAAGTTTTTCAGAAATAGTAGGTGACATTTTTGGAGCAATGATACCAGCAGTGGGCATATCTTTGAATGCATTTAAGATTCGTAAACTGTCCACAGTAGTAGATCGTTTATCAATGGATACTGCTGGAGGGTTCTTGATGGTAAATACCGAGATGGTTGCCATGAGAGCTATGGTGATGCAAAATCGACTTGCCCTTGACATTCTTTTGGCAAAAGAGGGTGGAGTCTGTGGAATGTTGAAAGTCCAACATTGTTGCACTTACATTCCAGATAAAAGTGAAAATATACAGAAGTATATAAAGAATATTACTGATTTGCACAAAGAAATTGCTCCACTGGAGGTTGAAGGTGTCTGGAAGAAACTTGGTAAGAGTTTTCCTCAATACAAAAATGGTTTACCGAAATAGGTGGTTCCCTTATTGGGAAAATATTATTATCAGTAACAGTAGTAATAATAGTAATGTTGTCAGCCAAATTAGCATATGTGTGCATTAAGAGAAGAAAAGCACAAAATAGAATAAAAAGAGAAAATGAGAAAAATAAAGAAAGAGAACGAGAAATGGGGGAAATAGAACTAGAAGAACTGAAAGAGAACATGTATAAAAGATCAAAAAGACAAGATGAGGAAGACACTGTTGTGTGAACTAACGAAAAAGCAAATGGACAAGAAACATTTATCTAATAAATTGTGTTACATAGTTTTTGTGGTGATATTAAAAATCACCAAAGGGGGGAGTTGATGGAACAAGGTAAATGAAATAATTTTGGAACCCCCTAAAATAACACTAATAAATTAATGTTACTAATTGTTTGATGGACTAACCAACAATTTACACCCTTGGTAAACATTTATATAAATGGTAATCGCTATTTATGTGCAAATTTAACTTATTTACAATTGTAAAGTGAATTAATATTAATATAGTGATTTGCGTACTAATTAGAGCAAAATCGCATGATTTGTGCTATGTAGTAAAATTGTATTGTGGCAAAAGAATGCGGATGGTAAGTAAAAATAGCTTTAAATGTCGCTTCTGCTAGGTAACACCTAACACGGGTTCTTAGAATGACGGGTGGTAAACAGAAAGGCTTATTTTCTTTATATTAATTACGATTGTGTTCGTTTTATGATAGTTCGTTCGGGCCTATTAGGCCAGGTTGAGAAAATGGCTGCCGAGGCAGATGAGGTCATGCGCAGAAGCAAAGATGACCTCTAAGCGGAAGAAAGCAATGGAGCTAAACCACGTGGGTGCAGCTCGACTCCGGAGTGGGAGATGTCAAGGTCATGGCGACCTAACATGAGGAGAGTGCCAAGAGAGACTCAGCACGTATCCGTGAGAATGGAGCATAATGGAAAAATGAAGTAACAATGGACTGACAAATTGTGACCATCAAAAAGTAACATTACGAAGTGTCAATTGGGACTGCATTTACCCAAAGGTCATGGGAAAGAAAAATCCATAAAACCTTTCTAAAACCAGTTTGAACAAAGAGGGCAATGAGGTGATTCTCGCCACCCCTCCAATGGACCAATTAGCGTGATTCTCGCCCCCAAAGATTGCAACTTTTTGTTTAGTAAGTTAGTAGTAGGGTATAAGAGGACCTACTCTTAAGTAGGAGGAGTGTTGTTCCTGTATATTTTTTTGAGCACTGAGCGTTGATGCTGAAGAAGCTGCTACTATTTTCTATAGGCTATTTTCTTTATAGAAATATTCATTAGAACTTTAAACTTGACTGGGAAAAGGAACGAGACCGATGCGGGAAACCTGTATGGGAGGTCCGTCGAGGAGGCCTTTAGCGGGACAGTCAGTCAGTTTTGGGAGTTCCATGCTGTGATCTACAATTTATCTGCTTTGGTGAACCTTTCAATCTCCATCTGAGAGGGGTATGCATAAAATTATTTCTAAAAACTTATTTCTTATATGCTATTGAAATGTATTAAAATGATTAATAAACTTGAATCTCACTCATGCACTTAAGAAAATAGATAAAACTTTATTCTAATTAAAACAACGAGTCTGTGGTTCTTTAGCTCAATAATAAGTGTAATGTTTAACAGGTTTTGAATGTGATTGAGCTGGTCTTAATCACCATCAACTTATTCTACTAGTTGGTCCATCGACCAAAAAGCGGAATACCTTGATGTTTTAAAACTGACAGGATTAAACTGATTATGTATGATGTTTAAGTTAATATTCTGTTAACTTTAAAAAGGTATTCCGTTCTTCCAGCAATTTGTTCTTTTCCTAGTGAAAAGTGGGTACAAATCCAGGGATCAACTGAGTGAGTGTATGATATGCGGTGTTATGGGCCCCACCGTTACATAGTATGGTAGATGTGAATGATTTTTACCTGGATTTTGTGTCTAAAGGAGAAATTCATATTAGCCGCGCTGGATCAGCAGGAACCCAGGGCACACTTAGTCAAAAGAGCATCAACATCAGGCAAAAAGTGGGGGGCAACCATGCAAAAAGGGGCACTTTCCTACAATGGGTGTCTCAACTGTGTCAAAGAAAATTATTTTGAAAGCATCTGCAAAGCGAGAATGTCCATACAAGAAGGGAGGTGCTGGAGGTTCATTCTGGAGGGCACCTCACCTGGTAGTTTAAGATGGACTATTCCCATGAGGAGCAGCATCAGTACTGATTTACCTAAGGCCAGTCTCTGTCTAGAGTGCGCAGTGGGAGAAAGATTATTGGTCGGAATACTACAGAGAGTGATTACCAGTGGTTTAGACTACTTGTAAGCATTCTTCCCATCACGTTGTGCTTGTTTGAGTGTGGAAATATACCTGCATGTCTAGACATAAGTGATCTGAGGTGCTTTCAAAGAATGATGTGCTACTGTTCCTGCTACATCAGAGTCTTTATGCCCACCAGGGCATATCTCTGGGAATTTGTCATTTAGGATATTCCACTTATGTGGACACCTGGATGCATGGCCTCATTTAAAAAGATCAAGAAGGGCATTGCCAAAGTTGGCCACATGCATACCTTGATCAATGCTCAGTGCAAAGGCATTTCAGTGTAGAAGCTAAGTGCTCTCTTAGGGCCCAAGTCATGGAGCCTCTCTTCCTCCGGAGAGGGGTGAGATGGAGCATAGAACGCCGGTAGGGTGATGGTTTGACCAACATGGAACAGGGTCACATTTTTCCGTAGAAAGAAGGCTCAAGTTTGCAGATCCAGCTTTTCGGGGAAGAAGGTGGTGTATGGTGGATGAACACACAGAACCTAAAGCTCATTCACATGCAGCACAGAGATGATGGCAACCAGTAACACAGTTTTGTGGAGCGTCTTGAATGGAGGATACATCAGATAGATAAGAACAACATTGAGGTCCCACTGAGGCATCCCAAACCAAACCGAGGGAAAACATGTTGCAGCCCTGTCAAAAAAGGCATCAGAACAGGCGATGTAAATAAAGAGGGATGATCAGGCAATCATAAGAAGGCTGAGAGGGCTGAAAGATAACCTTTAACTGTGTTCAGCGCAATGCCTTGCTGAGCTGAAGACAGTGCAATTAATAAAAAAATCAGGTAGTTTGTCCTGGATAGGGTCAAACGGGTGAGCGCCGCACCGAACCTCAAATTTGACCTAAGGACAGGCATATGCAGTTTTTGTTGAGGGACACTAGGCTGCTAAGATGACATCAATCACCTCTGGAGGAAGGCCAAAGGTGTTCAGCTGTAGCCACTCAATCTTCACGTATAATGGTGGAGATTGCGAAGGCTGAGGTGGCGAACCCAACTACTGTGCTGCATCAGCACATCCTCCCGGAGGGTCAACCTGATCGGAGGATAGATGTTCAAGCCCAGGAGTTCTCAATGCTATACTCTCCTTGCTCAGTCTGGAGCCATTAGGATGACTTGGGCCCAGTCTGCCCTGATCTTTAAAACTCAGGGCAGGAGCAGTATTGGTGGGTAGGCATACACGAGTCCTGAGTTCCAATCGAGGCAGAACGCGTATATGAGTGAGAGATGCATTGGAAACGCCAACATGCAGAGGTTCTAACATTGTGGGCTTCCCAGCAGTAGCAAACAAATCAAGCCCAGGTTCTCCCCATTCAAGAGACCTTGTGCCACCTCCAGATGTAGCTGCCATTCATGCTGCAGAATGCTGCACACATAGAAAGAGAAAAATACAAGGAGAAATCAATAATTTTGTATTTACAAGCCCCTTGCGCTGCCGGTGTGTCACTTTTAATATGTGAAAAAGTTACCTTCCGGCGGCGCAAGGGGCTTGTAAATAAGCCTCCAGGTTTTACCTGGCCTCAGTTGTTGGAGCTGCCCCAGCTTTGCAAATATGGGGCAGCTAAAAAAAGCAATGGGTGTTGTGGTGGGATGCCCACTGCAACACCCATTGTACGCCCCTTTCATGCAAAGTGAAGCCTGGAAACGGGCCTTATTTACAAGGTAGCGTTACCCAACATTAAGTGGCTTAATGCTGCATTGCAAATAAAGAGAAGGGGATTTCGCCACCAGAACGCCGCTAAAAGTGACGTTCTAGTGGCAAGATCACCTTGTAATTATGCCCCTGGGTTTGGGGATGAATGCAACCTATGTACATACGTGGAACATGGGCCATATGTAAAGCCAAAAGTGGCAGGATGCAAATGCATACAGAATGTTTTGTGCCAAAATGCATCCTCTCACAAATGCATAGAAGGGCCCTATACACTGGAGTATGTGTCGCCCCTGTCCACACCCTTGTGCTGCTGCAAAAAGGTCAGCTGTGCAGCAATGCAGACATCCTTGAACCCTGGCTCAACGTTGTCTGCGTTGCTGCTTGCCTATCTTCAACATTGCCAGCACAGGGAAAAACACAAGGGGAAGGCACGGTCATTCTGAGTATGGTGCTGTCCTGTGTATGTGTAATTATACTGGGTTGCATATAAAGTGCCTACAGCGCCATCTCTTGTCATAATCTTGTCAAAAGGACCCTCCGTAGGTACATCTTGCCATCCCAAATATGGGGTGCTGCATGACAGTGTCATGCAATTTGAATGCCAAATGCTTAACAACATGTCAACATGGCCTTGTAAATATGGTCAGGCACACTACGTCCAAAAAAGTGACGCACCGGCGACGCAGTGGGCTTGTAAATAAGCCCCTCGGTGAGTAACTCCTCTAGATGCATCTACATTTAATTCTTTCTCATCTATTGCAGGCAGGCGATTGTCAGTAGGAAAGGGCACTTGCGGGGCACATATAGTCTTAGGCTCTCCTACCTGTAAATGATGGGGTAAATTCAAAATGATAAGGAAAACAATGAACACTATTGGTGCAGCAGCAAATACTCCTGCATATATGTGTTCATATATGTGTTTGAGTCTAAGATATTTTATTTTGCATTAGGCTCTATGAGTTCTCTAGTGACAGACTGTTAGCTAGAAGGTTGCAGCAAAGCAGAGTTCAAGTGTCTCTTTGAATCTTATTAAGGTTTTCTCCAGTAAATGCGCAGTTCAAACTCACTAATGACCACTTACAGAATAAATTGAGTCTGTTTAGTGGCAATGTGATTTCAAAACTCAGTTAACCCACAAATTTCAGTTCAAGGAGGCTCAATTGCATGTGAATTGCTATAGTAAAAGGTGTAAAATGCTCCTTCCCAATCATTGACTGCTAAGTACATCCATTCAGATGAAGAGTACCTTTGACAGGGTTCCCTAGCTCTCTTTGATCTCCTTACTGTTGCCCTTTATTCATCACTATCACTTTGGCCAACTCCCTCAGTATCTTCACGGATAGTGAGTAGTACATGCACTTCAGACAGACAGCGTCTTCCTCTCTCATGTATCCTTGGCCACCGGTCACCAGGTACAACTCACGTTACAGCTGCACTAGGCCCAGAGCTGGCTTTAGCACTGGTGGGACCCAGTGTGACAAACTTTGTTGGTGCCACCCCCATGACCTCCTCCTCAGATTCCCTCACTACCATCTGGCAAAAGGGCCCCTCATCTCTCCATAACTCCTCTCCTGCACACATTTAATTTGTTTTAAAGCGCTGGTAAAGGCTGGTTTCACTAATCCACTCAGCTATCCACTTTAAATACAGATCTGTTCTTTGCAGCAGGCATATTAACCCTCTGCACCACTTTATGGCAAGTCAAAACTGCCAGTAGACAAAACTCTGATCTTTTTCTCTAGCAGGAACATTACTCACAAGAGTTATCTTGACATTTTTATTGCTGCCTTAAATCTGGACGCACAAGGAACTCTGCATTAGCTGCTTTTAAATCTTAAGTTATTGCTAAACACAGCGCACCCACCCGAGGTCAGTGCCCCTTCAGGTCAGTGCCCAGTGCATCCGCACCAGTCGCACTGCCCTAAAGCCGGCCATGACTAGGCCCTTTGCCAGGTTCTGAATCTGGCGCAGTCAACACCACTGGATGAGACCCTTCTGTACCGACTTCAACTGTTGACTCTCTTAGACCCCCCTCAGGCCAAACGAGTGCTGTCACAGCAGTTTGTTGGCCCCCAACAGCTTGACTAACCTGCTCCCTCTGTCGCACTGTAACCACCAACACATCAGGAACAGGTGCTGTTTATATTAAGGGGACATGGGACTCTGCGAGCATGGCCAGCATGTACCCATTTAAGGAGACCTCCGCGCTTCACAGCTGTTGTTGTGAACAGAATCACCTGGAAGAGGCCACGGTACCTGGGCTCCAAACACGACATGCAAACATGTTTCTTCACCATTACCTAGTCGCCAGGACCGAGGTCATGGCAGTGCTCCTGTTAAGGCTGGGCTGCAGCCTCTCCAACCTGGTGAGAGTGACACCGAACGCACCAAATCATGTCATCTGTAATGGTCACAAGCGCATTCGCAGGCACAGTTAACAGTATCATTGCTCTCCCCAGGATGATTTCATGGGGCAGCAATCCTGTCCTCCTATCTAGAGTACTGCGTAGACTTATCAGTAAAAGAGGCAAAGCATCAGGCCATTTCAGCAGCCACGGCCCGTGAAGGTAAGAGCGACCGCAAGAGAAAATTAAATAAATAATTAATCTTCCCTCGTTGTCGTCTGTCGAAATCCCCCCCTACCCGGCCCCACCTCTCTCACCTGCACGGGCCGCGGCTGCATTTCAGAGAAGTCGAAGCACACACTTTAGCCAACCTGGATTTCGAAGTGCCGTTTACTTGCTCCACAATTCCAGAAGCCTCTGGTTGATAACTGCAGTGGAGTTTCTGTTCGACTTGTAAAGCAGCACATAACATCTTCAGGACCTCATTATTAAAATAAGTTCTTCAGTCTGACTCCAAAGAAGTCAGGAAGCCAAAACGCAGTATAACTCATTCAAGAACAGCTTTACTACTCAGACTGTCATTTCTCCTAGTCGGGTAGGCTTCAACCCATCTTGAAAAGAAGCAAATAATCACTAGGACATATTTCAACCCATTGCACACTAGCATCGCGATGAAGTCCAGTTGTATCCTGCTAAAGGGACCTCCAGATTTCCCTATATGAGTCAGCGTTACTGCTGTTCTTCAGCCTACATTCCGCTGTTGGCACACAACACTGTGACACAAACATTTGGCCATCAATCCGAATTTAGGTTTAACCCATGTTTGCCTAAAGATGCGCAGCTTGGTGTCTCTTCCTACATGTGCAGCTCCATGATAATGTCTCGCCATTGGAGGTAACAAGCTGTCTTGCAGTACAGGTTCGATCTCCTGAAACACAAATGTCATCTTCAACTCTTTTGACACAACCTGCTCTGACCCAGCCTTGTTGTTCTGCTTCGGGGTCTTCTTCCTGTCACCTCTTAACTTCTTCCCCAGTAGCAACTGTAGACAACAACAGATTGCAATTTGTCACATCTGAATTTTCATTAGCATATTCCCCATTAAAGGTGCAAAAATTTAGTGTGCAGTACCTAGCTGACTCATCAGAGTATCTGTTACCCACAGTCGCATAGTCATTGCCTTGCCTATGAGCGGCACACTTCACCACAACAATATGGGCAGGCGATTGCAAAGTCTAAAGCAAGTTCTTCACGCTGTCCCCATTACGGATTGGTGACCCCGAAGAGTTTATGAATCCACATTGGGACCACAACTGCCCAAAGTCATGCGCCACACCAAATTCATACTGGCCATCACTGAAAATTGTCACTCTCAGCTGGTCTGAAACACAGCGTGCCCAAGTAAGAGCAATCAATTCTGCCACTTGTGCTGAAAACACTCCTTGAAGCCAGGAGGCTTCAACCACACCTGAAAAAGTACAAAATGCATAGGCAGCCCTCAGGTTTCCTTCATGATCTCGTAGGCAAGAGCCATCAATAAACAGAACATAATTTATTCAGGTAATGGCACATCTTGTTTATCAGGTCTTGGTTTGGTGCATAGTTCAGTAACATCAAGACAATCATGTTCCACTTCTGCATCTACCACCTAATTTCCAGGAAAGGGCAGTAATGTAATGGGGTTCAGAACAGTACACCTTCTCAATGTAAAATTTTCGGCTCTAAGAATGACTTGCTCATACTTAGTAATCCGACTGTTTGTAAGGTACTGTGTTTGAGTACGAGCTAGCAGCACTTCAACTGAGTGGGGGACAAAAAAGTCAAGGGGTGACCCATAACAATGCTTTTACGCTAGTGGAGGCAACAACTTTAAGAAAGCCATGCAAAGCACCAGCTATGGGGTCAAGTGTGGCAGAAAATTATGCCACTGGTCTGCAAGCATTGCCATGCATTTGGTTTAGCACTGAAAAAGTGCAGCCTTCTCCCTCACTGCAAAACAAAGCAAAACATTTATGATAATCAGGTATTCCTAGAGTCGGGGTGCGGCAGAGACATTCACGTCTTTGTCAGCTTCTGTAAAGGCTTGGTCATAAAGTTGGGAATCCACTGTTGACAGTAGCCCACCATTCCCATGAACATTCTGATCTCTCTGTGTTCTTGGCTGATTCATTTTCAGAATTGCTGATATTCTCTCTTGCCAGTATTCTCCCTTCTCAATGTGATGTCCTAGATACAGCACCTCTTTCTTACAGAACTGCAATTTGGTGGGGACACTTCACGTCCATTCTCAGCTCAGTGGTTCAAGAGAGCAATTGTGTCTCATTTGCAAGTCTCCTGCGTATTTGACATCACCAACGTGTCGTCAATGTATTGCACTAGAACTGAGTGATCAGGCATCACTAAGGACTCTAGCTTCTTCTTAAGTATCTGATTAAAGATAGAGAGACTCTCTGTATACCCTTGTGGGACTTGACACCATGCCCAGACACGGCTGCCGAAACAGAAAGCAAAAAGGAACTGGCTATCCTCATGCATTGATGTAGAAAAGAGAGCTTAGCATAAATCAATGGCAGAGAACTACTCAGCCTCACATGGGATCTGAAACAAAATCACAGCTGGATTCTGTACCACAGGACAACAAGGAACAACTATGGAATTCACCTTTCGCAAATCCTGAATGATGCGGTACTTGCCATTGGGTTTCTGCAAAACCATGATGGACGAGTTACATGGACTCCCCATAATCCTCTTCAGAGTGCCTTGCTCAATCATTGAGTCAATCACGAGTAATCAAAGAAATTTCAGGGGTCAGACTATATTGTGAAATTCTCAGGTACTCAGCATTTGTCTTCACTGTAATGCAGACTGGTTCAACACCTTTGATAAGTCCAATGTCTTTACCTGAAAAGTCCCAGACTCCAGGTAGCACTGTGTCTCTCAATTCTAGGGGCAAATCATTTTTATCAACATAGGGAACATTCCAATTTCTGATCTCTGTCTGACAAGTTTAAAGGCAGCATCCTCAAAATGAGTCTGGATTTTGATACCATTTGGGGTACAGTAATTGGAACAATTCAGCTTGCACAAAAGATTTCACCCAAGCAGACTTACAGGAATTGAATTACACACTACAAATCGGTGATTGTCCTCAAAGGATCCTATTTGACAAGTACAGCTTCTGAAACTGGGCTAGTTGTTTGTTTGCGACTCCTACAACTCGGATTCTTTCTCCCGAGAGGGGTAGGTTGGGAACCTCTGCTGCTCTCACAGTAGAGCGGGTAGCTCCAGAGTCGATGAGGAATAATTTAGGATTTCCATTTACTTCATCATCCACATATGGACCACTCTGGTCTATCTTTAAGGTTGCCCCAAGTACACAATTCTCCTCCCCTCTCAAGCCGCGTCATTATGGCAGGTCTAAGCTGAATTCATCATCTGTCTGAATCAGGGAGAACTGTTGAGAAATACCCTGATCCACAAAGGGATTAGTGCTTCTGTTGAAATTCAATTTGCATTGTCTCTCTGGACATTAACATTTTGTTGTGCCATTGAGGCTTGTGGAACCTCCATTACTTGAGCTTGGGGCACATTGGGATTTTGAATTCTCTGTCTCTGCACCTGCTGTGTCTGGACCATATTATTCCAGGTGATTGCACAATTCCATGATTTTGAACCTGATTCCCATTAACCATGTTACCAGTGTTGAATCGACACTCACGCTTTCAGTGCCCAAACCTGCCGCAAACATGGCAAGGGGTAGTTTTTGTCAAAGTCGGCACATAAACACCTTTACTCTGATCAATCAGAACACCACGTCCTCTACCTTGCGGTTGGAACCCTTGCTGCTGGAATCCTTGCTGCTGGAATCCTTGCTGGTGAAACCCATTAGCACCTTGCCTCACCAGAGCTCCCTGCTGATACACTCCCTGCATGGGACCAGTGTTCCCAATAAACTGTGGATTCTAACCTCTCTGTTTGGCTTGCATCTGAGCTATCATTAATTTTTCCTTCAATTTCTTGTGCTTCATTTCTAATTCATCGCTACAATACTTTGTGTATCACAGAATTTCGTCAATGGGCTTACCATGCCAACAAATCAAATGCTGCTGTATCATGGTACTAACTTCGGGCTTCAATCCATACATGAATCTGTAAACAAAATTCCCCATATCCTTTGCCTCTATAGTCTCTGTCCAACTAAACTGTTTGACTGCTTAAAACAATGTCTTATAGTACATATGTATTGACTCCTTGGATTCTTGGGTTGTTCTGTCATTTGTGACCCAATCAATCTCTTTATGAGAGATTTTTGCTTTCAAACATTAATCACCTGGTTATACTTTTTCATTACCAGTGCTGATGGCGCATGTAATTGAGGATGTCTCATCGGCTCCACCTCGGGCCAATCCACTGTGACATTGCCTTCAGCCCACAAATCACATGGAACTACAATTTCAAATAGAGTATCCAACCCTTTCCACAAAGCGTTTGACATTTTCACAAATCAATTGATCTGTCTGTACCATTCATTGGGTTCTCTCACAATCTCTGGAAATCATTTGTGAATAAGGCAAGATCACGGTATATGAAAATACCCCCCACCAGGCACCTCTTTTATGGGAAGCATGTGCGTATCCTTCTCTTCCTCCTCTGTTACAGATGGAGGCAGTGGCACCTTAACTTTCTTTGATTCTTTTTTCGTTGACCATCGACCTTCCCATTTATCTAACACTCTTTTTTTAATGTAGCTGATTAATTAATCTGTACTCTCTCATTCCTGGCAGACGCATCTTTACAAGATCCATGTCACCAACGCATAATCTGTAGTTTTTCTGCAAAACTTTGGATCTCTGTACATCAAGTCCATGTCTCTGAGCTAATTCAGATAATCTTTCCTGAGCCTGTCCTGCACGTCTGGTAATGTCTTTACATAGGAACAGTACTTCATCATTCTGGTATGTATTCAGTCTTGACAAGTCATGAGTCCCAATTACCATTTCTTCTAATTCTACCTTTAATTTAGCCACATCCATTGTCCTTTCTCTCTCAGGAATGTGTGCAATTGTTTAACTCATTCCAGTATTCCCACTACTTGTTGGGGTACCTATACCTTTAAACCAGTCATCAAGTACTCGGGTGGTAAGACCTGGTTGCTCTGCTGGGTATCGAGAATTATTTATCCGCTACAGGTACCACTACTTGGACCAGGCGGTAAGCTCAAAAGGGACATGTCAGAATTCGGCGTTCCCATAGTTATCTCTGTCCTCGGTGGGACATTCATATTAGGCAAGAAAAATGGTGATGATCTCCGAGGAAATCTGCTGCTCAGGTCAAACCCTGACTGATTTCATGTATGGTCTGCACATGCAGCACATGGAGTATTCCCTTGAGTTGGAACTCAAAACTTCAGACCGATCTCTCTTCTCACATTCCAAGCCAAGGTCATTTAGAATGCCATCAATGCCCAACTTTCTGAGTTCATCAAGGCAAACCACATCTGGACCTCTCCCAATCCGGGTTCCGAAGCAAGCACAGCACCAAGACAGTCCTCCTCGCCTCCACAGACGACGTCCGTACTCTCCTTGACCGAGGCGAAATTGCAGCCCTCCTGGACCTCTCAGCCGCCTTCAATACCATCTCTCACCACACCCTATGCACAAGACTCCACGACTCCGGCATCCGCGGCAAATGCCTGGAATGGATCCGCTCTTTCCTCACCGATAGAGAGTCAGACTACCACCATTCCACTTGAGCCCCACTCAACATCTATATGGCTCCGCTCGCTGCCATCATCAGGAACCATGGACAAAACATTGTCTCCTATGCCGACAACACCCAGCTGATTCTCTACCTCACCAACGAAGCCACAGTCACCAAGAACAACTTCCACGATGGAATGAAGGCTGTCGCCTCTTGGATCAACTCAGAGAAGACCGAAGTCCTCATCATGGGCTGCACCCCCTCCGCCTGGGATGATCCTGGTGGCTCGAAGCACTTGGAACCCCCCCACACCCACTGACCACGCACGAAACATGGACTCCTTTACTCCTCGCTCACCATGAACCACCAGATCAACAGCGTCTCATCATCTTGCTTCCACACTTAACGCCTGCCTCAAAAGATCTTCAAGTGGATCCCCACCGAGTCCAGAAAGACAGTCACCCACACACTCATCAACAGCAGAATCAACTAAGGCAACGCACTCTATGCCAGCATCACCCAGAAACTCCTCAAGAAACTGCAGAACATTCAGAGCGCCTCCGCTAGACTCATCCTCAACATCCCACAATGCAGGCACGTCACCAGCCACCTGAGAGACCTTCACTGGCTCCCAGTCAACAAAAGAACCACCTTCAAGCTCCTCACACACGCCTACAAAGTCCTACACAATGCCATACCTGCATAGCTCAACCACCGCCTCGCATTCCACGCAGCCACCAGAGACCTCCTCTTCACCCAACTGGCCCTGGCTACCGTCCCAAGTATCCACAAGACCACAGCCGGAAGAAGATCCTTCTCCTACCTCTCAGCAAAGACCTGGAACACCCTGCCTCTCCACCTCAGGCAATCATCGTCACTGCCTCAATTCAGGAAGGACCTAAAGACCTGGCTCTTCAACTGAACGACAGCACCTTCAACGGTCCAGCAGCTCCCCCGCAGCACCTTGAGACCCTTATGGGTGAGTAGTCACACTATCCAAGCCATCTGATTGATTGATTGAGCTCTATAAGTCTGAGCAATCGGTCTTATTGTCGGATCCACTGAATTTCGTATCCATGGCACTTATTCCAGTAGGAACAGTCAAAGTATGGGTATTATTTCCTGCTACTCCTGGTTTATACAAAGGAACTACAGGACCAATGTTGACAGGAACGGTCAGAACATCTGGGGCATTTATAGTTTGTGAAGTCAAAGGGCCTGTCATGCCTGATGGTTCCCCCATAGGATCAGGATTCATATTTAATGGTGCCGTGGGCACATCAAAGTTTTTAGACATGGGAACGTTACTCACTCCACCAGTTGGAGTGTCATTGTATGGAGGCAGACAATTTAACAGTTACTCAGTTATAAAGTGTAGGAGACTGGCTTAGTATATGGTGCATACTTTTTTAAGTGAAGCACCTTGCACTAATCCAGATGACCCATATGGTGATTTTAGTGGTCTTAGATGACCATAGAAAGTCCTCTAAGTGGTAGCTGTGGAGAGCAGCCTTCAGGCCTAGTCCAGAAGAAGTGTTATGCAGCTTGTTTTACCAGAACTAATCATTCAGTGCAGGTTAAACGAAAAAGAACCACACAGTGTAGTTATAAAAATAAGTATATTTATTATACACACTCACTTCCACATTGGTATATCTCCTACCCGGAGATATCAACACAATACACACAATACTTCAATTGCAAACAGGTAAGTAAGCATAAATACACAGTGGTCTCCAGGGGGGACACCAAACCATATACTAAAGAAGTGGAATACGAACTGCGACGAAAGTCGGGTCTTTGACCAGGAAACTCAGAAGAGCTGGGGACCCAAGGAACCACCCGAGTTAAGTACCCAGGAACCCCACGGAAGCTGTGTGCAGAGTGGAAATGCAGCTGTGTACTCAATGCAAGACAATGGGAAAGTTGCAGTTTTCAAGAAGAAGGACCCTTCCCAGTGGACCCAGAGGAAACCCAGTGGAGGACAGAAGTTTGGAGAGTCACCCCACCCGTAAATACCCCATGAACCAGGATACCTACACCAGCGAAGCCGGGTGCATAGGTGTGAAGTGATGTCGGAAACCACCGTAGACCACAATGGAGGACTTCAGGAAATATGCCGCTGGTGAAGAATCTGAAAGAATCCGGTGGAATCCAAGGGTGGATTCTTGAAGTGAAGAACATGCAAGCAGAGGAGACAGAGTCTATGCCATTCGGAGGTGACAAGGAGGCACGGAAGAAAAAGGACCACTGATGACGGAAGATGCAGGAGTGATGAAGGTGACCTTGTAGCTGGAGCTGTGACGACCAGGTGATGCTGTGGAAGACCAGGAGCTGTTCATGACCTGTCCCACGTCGGAAGTCCGGTGGAAGCACCAACAAGCCTTGGCAGCAGCAACAGATGTGGTAAACTAAAAAAGAAACAACGTTGGGAACAGCAAGGTCCAAGGGACTTACCAATTGCAGGAGAGTCAGAGATGGCCTGCACAGGCTGGGGAGCCCACTGAAGCCAAAGAAGACCCTGAAGTGGACCCACAGGCCAAAGGCACAGGAGTCAGAAGAGGACCTCAAGAGAATAGCACTCGTTACAACGCGTACCATTACAACGCGGGTATTAGTACGCGTTGTCAATTACAACGAGATACCATTACAACGCAAACTTTTACAACGACTATACCTTTACCACGCATGCCATTACAACGCAAAAACATGCGTGGTAAAGTATAGTCGTGGTAAAAGTTTCTAAGGTAAGTGACAGTCCTCTCACTACATTTACACTACCCAGCATGACCCCCCGACACTACCCTAAACCACTACCCTACACTACACAAACACCACAACACTACCCTAAACCCTAAAACACTACCCCCAGAACGACCCCCTACACTACACAAACACCACAACACTACCCTAAACCCTAAAACACTACCCTACACAAACACCACAACACTACCCTAAACCCTAAAACACTACCCCCAGCATGACCCCCCGACCCCCAGTCCGGTCCCTACACTCAAACACTACCCTGCACGACCCTCCGACACTACCCTAAACCCTAAAACACTACCCTACACTACACATACACCACAACACTACCGTAAACCCTAAAACACTACCCCCAGCACGACCCCCTACACTACACAAACACCACAACACTACCCTAAACCCTAAAACACTACCCTACACTACACAAACACCACAACACTACCCTAAACCCTAAAACACTACCCCCAGCACGACCCCCTATACTACACAAACACCACAACACTACCCTAAACCCTAAAACACTACCCCCAGCACGACCCCCCCGACCCCAGTCCGGTCCCTACACTCAAACACTACCCTGCACCACCCCCGACACTACCCTAAACCCTAAAACACTACCCCCAGCACGACCCCCCGAACCCCCTAAACCCTAAAAAAGTAACCCCCACCCCATGCCCAATCCCCCTTACCTCTCTCTCCTCGTGGTTCCTCTCTCCTCCTGGTTCCTGCGTCATGTCGTCTCTGAGGTGCGGTGCACGTCGTTATGAGGAAACGGAACAGCCTCTGTTTCCTTACAACGACATGGATCGTCTACATTTTTTTAGAACGCATGGTCATTTACTATACCTACCTTTACAACGAAATTCGTTGTAAAGGCATGCGTGGTAAATGACCATGCGTTCTAAAAAAATGCGTAGTTTTTTACTTCGCGATGTACAACGCATACATGGTAATGCATGCGTTGTAATGGTATCGCGAAGTAAAAAACTCGTAGTAATGGCTGTTTACCCCTCAAGAAGCTCACCAAAGATGCAGGCCCCCTTTGCAGAGGATGTGGTGAGGACAAAGATCTTAGCATGAAGATATGCTGGAGCTTCTTGTAGCCTGAAGGTCTCTGGAGTACAGAGCCAACAAGCCTTGGCAACGGCAAGTTGACACAGTGCACTGGGGTTCTGTTCCAGCAGATCTGACAAGGGATACTGGCCTCAAACTTGCTGAGAGGACAGGTCAGGCCGTGAGGGAGCTGCAGAACCACCACCTGTGGTGCTGAGCCTTTTGGAGTCCATGGAACGTCAGGAGCAGCAGACCAGTCATCTTCGTTGCGGTGCCTGCAGATGCAAGGGAGTGACTCCTTCACACTAAGGGAGATTCCTTTGGGTGTCTTTGATGCCCACAGGCCTGGAGCAGAACCTGGATGGAGCACAGGCACAGACAATGAAGAAGACTTGCAGAACAGTGAGACCAGGAGCAGCAGGAGTCTTCCTTGGTGCAGTCTCGGTTCCAGGCGAAGTCCAAGGTGCCCAGACGGTCAAAGTTGAAGTGGTTTTGGGTTTGAATCTTGTCCCATGACGAATCTGAAGAGCCACCCACAGGTAAGCCATTAGGTACCCTAGGGAAAGGGTTGGAATGATTCAAGGCTCCCTCACCTGTCCTTTGTCCAGTTTCATGCCAGAGCAGGAGCGAAGGGCTCCCTGAACTGGCTCAAACTGGAGTATGCAAGGAGGGCAACAAATGTGCCCTTCAAAGCAGTCTGGTGGCGCTGGCAAGCGCCCCCACCCTAGCCCAATACCCTAAGTCCTGTCTGGGAGGTGGTCACACCTCCCTGTGACAGGAAACGTATTGTTCTACCTTCCCCTGCTCGAGCTCAGCTCAGCAGCAGGAGGGCAGAATCGTGTCTGGGGTCGGCAGCAGCACTAGTTTCCTGGCAGATCCTGGAAGGCTGTTACGGGAGTACTGGGGGCTTCCCGGAGGAGCCCCTCAGTGCATGGAATCATACCTCCAACACCGGTAACGGTGTTCGGGTATGATTCCAACATGTTTGATACCAAACATGCCCAGGTTTGGCACAGCCAATATATAGTTAGCCATCGCATAATGACACATGGCCACTATATGTATGAAAATGGCTTACAAAGCCTGGAGAATTGACTCCGGGGTTTGTAGGGGGCGCCCTGGTCATGCAAGGCACCCTCATACTTATAACCTAGCACGCTGCCTTCAGGATTGAAAGGCCTGTCTTAGGGGTGACTTATAGGTTTTAAGTGCAGTGACCTCAGATTTAAGGAAACTTATATCTGTTGTAAGTGGTGCTAGGACCAACTCAAACAGGCTGCAGTGGCAGGCCTGTAGTCAGAGTTTGAGTGGTCTCTCATGGGTGGCATATTACATTTTGCAGCCCATGGGAGACCCCTGGTGTACCTATGCCCTGGGTACCTTAGTACCATACACTAAGGACTTACATGGGTACACTAGTAGCCAATTGGGAAGGTACCATAGTACTTACCACTGTCAAATTTAAGGAGAAAGCACAGTGACTGGGGTCCTGATTAGCAGGATCCCAGTCAGACTAGTCATAAAACAGAACAACAACAGCAAAAAGTGGGGGTAAGCATGAAAGCAGATCCTACTTTCCTACATGAAGGCATCATGTATTTTGCTATCACTGTCCTCAGCTGCATTCTCTGTGTAATCTGTCTCTTTATTCTATTTATTCTCCTTTCGTTTAATTGTCCCCTCTTCTGAGGTGAGTACAGGATATATATAGTTCAGCTCACTCCATCATGTCAGTTCTCCAGGATTTCTGTTCTGAATCCCATCTAACATCCACACAAGTGTGTATGGCTTTCTTGAGTCTCTCTTGAAATCGTCCCTCTGTCTCAAATGGCCACCTGTTCCCAGGCATTCAGTCCTTCAAATTGTGTAGGTCTAGGAGGCAGCTTCATTCTCAATAATTCTCAAATTAAATATCTCATAATAAAGAAGTTGCAGTGCACCATCTTTCTCAGTAAATCTATACCATTGTGCAAGCCAAATACATGCATGAAAACTCTCTTCTACGGCCATAGTACAACCTGGCTTACCTTCAGGTGGTGCCTCTACTCCCTTTCTAGGCACAGTCACATCTCCCCTTATCATGCTTTTTAATGCTATAAAGAATTTTATTTTTCAATCAATAATATGCAATATTCACAAATGACTTTCTGTTGAAAAAAGGAAATAATTCTTCACCCACAGTTCTCAGTTCGGCGATCACAACCAGTCTTAGCATGGCGCTCTATGATGTATTCAACCAATGCCAGTGTGGCTCTACACCAACCGACCTATACCAGCACGACACCCTATGACATCAATCTTACTCCTTGCAGCAGCTCACCCTCCTTTACATTTCTTTCGAGCACGTTCTCTAAGCAATTCACGCAAACCAAAGCAAGAAATTTCAACAGCCAATCTTGTCTGCTCCCCTAAAGAAATGAAAGATTATTCATACACACAAGGACAATTCAGAGCTATTCTAACATTCACTTCAAGTGAAACCTCGACCATCAGGATCTCACTCAAACTGATACAGTTATTACCTGTGCACAGAGATGAACTATACCAACCACATCTCACAATCACACAAAGATAAAGTCCCTATCAATAATGCCGTTGATAACGTCACGACAAGCACCACAACACGACAGATAAGTACACCCAGTGTCTTCTGCACTGCAACGCGACTTTACATCTGTTATCTTTATATCCCAGGATCTTAGGCCACGACGGACCCAATAACTGCTTCAACTTCTCTGCATCAAGCTCAATTTTCACACATCAGCTTAAATCAGCTCTTCATAACACCACACAGCCATTTCAAAATACCGCAATCTAAGCATAAGCAATAGCTATGCGCAACCCTATTGATACTAACACTCCTACGCTGCTACAAATCATTTCCGAACCGTCACAACTCTATCAATAGTTCGACGGAACCATGGGCTTTTGGGGTTTGGGCTGGGCTTGGGCAATTTCTAGGTATGTCCATAACTCCATCACATAAGTGGAAAACCGTCCGACGTGCTACCAGATTTGATCCAGCATTTTCTGGGACCACTTGCTTACCATTGGTCCTCCGATGGACCTTTTCATCCATCTGAGAGTTGATGAGAGTTAATATTAACAATCAATCAAATTTCAATTAACAGTGAAACCAATTTGGCTACACAATGAGGACCAGGAATCAGTATCCAAGTTCAAAAGGTTTATAACAAGTTAATATTCAAATTCAAATAAACAACTTTTAAAACCATGTTGTATACAAACAGAAAGACAACTGGGATTCCCAGATGCCTGAAGAAATTAAGGACAATTAGTATTAAATAGTCAAGTAATTCTGTGACAACTATGCAAAACAACAGCATCAGAATCTGGTGCTCAGCGAAAAATTGAAGGTTCTCTCTCCTATGCATTAGTAATCTAGAATTTCAAAGTCCATAGGATTGTTGGGGGAAAAGTAGTTCTAGGAAATCAGGGAAACTCCATAAAGGAAGTCAGGTCAGGACACAAAGGAATCAATTAGGAAAGCGTTAGCATCCCAGAAGCTCGGTCAAGTCTTCTATGGGTCAAGAAGAAGTGTCAGCCTAAGCCTCACTTTAGCAAAAATCAGAAAGAGCATTGGGGCATAAACCCTCTCAAAGCTCATTAAAAGATAACACTGACTCAAGGAAGGAGGGAATCAAGGAAGGTGACAGCAAATAATCTGCAAAGGGGTCTGATCAGCATCAGGAGAGAGATCTGCGATAAATCCAATGGAAACAATATATTATAACGTACAAAGTCCATTCGGCAATACCCCCTCGATCACACCATCAGGGTCCATTAAAATTCACGAATCATCTCATTAAAGACTGCAACATTGCTGGTTTGTCCCACACTGTACATGGGAACGACATATTTCTCTCAAACACATGTAGATGACAACTTTTGCACAATAGTTCAATCAGTTAGAGCTCTATTTCTCCGTGTACCTTTGTCAGGTCGTTTTCTCGAGCTTCTGCCCCCCCTATCTCTAAACTTACAATGCATGTGATTACCTGCAAGAAATGTCAAGTTAGCAGAATAATTAAATCAGCTTTATGCAGCATGGTAAAATACAGGCCTACTCTGGATACGTTTAGACATTCATTTCAATGGTGCACATTAAATATGCGTGTGCACATTTGAACACAAATGAATATACTTTTCTAATGCATTAAGTTTCATACTACATGTAATATTCTATGTCATCAAAATATTCAATGGTAAGTATAGCTGAGAACTGCATTTAAATCAAATATATGAAATATTAATGCACAAATTACATAAATTTATTGTCGTTTCTAGTAGGATTATATTGTTTGCATATGAGAAAGTGTTTAATCATTAAATGTTATTCACGTGAAGTAGCACACACACATTAGGAAAGTCACATTTCATCTCTACGGTGAGTACATTTTCTACTAAATGTCTTGTTTTTTTAAATCGTTTCATTTGAAGAACAGTAGTGCAGGTTTAATACGATACATACCATTCAGGGTGATCAGCATAAAACAGTACATAAAATCATTGCAATGGGGCATCGGGATATCCGCAAACATGCATATAGGTGAGTGAACTCTATCCCCAGATTCCACAGTTGCCAATCTCTTCCACCCTCTGCCCAACACAACTCTATTCCAGTTCCACCCCGTTTTCCCGGCAAAAGCGCCATCTTCTCCCATTTTTGGACGCAGCCCCTGCCCTGGTACACCACTTTTTCAACCCACTGGCACCAGTCCATGTCTCTTTCCCAGACATGAATCCTGGGAGGAGGTGACGCGCCCCATGCTTTCGCTATATTCCTCTTTGCCACTCCGGCCCGATCTCTAGCCATCGTTTTGTATATTTAGGATAAGCCGCCTCCCGTTGTACATTCAGAAGAAGCCATTTGGCATCCATCTGGACCTCTGAGCCACTACCCTGGACATTAATCTTGTTACACTCTCCCAAAAAGATTGGATAAGTGGACAAGCCCATAATATATGTATAAATGTACCCTCTTGACCACAGCCTTTTATGCAGCATCGTGTGGGTGCCCATTCTATCTTCTGTAGCAGTGTTGTTGAATCTTTTTATCTATGCAGTATTCAGACGGAGCTGGACCAGACAAAACCCTGCCCTTATCGCGAGATGTGGGAAGGTTATCCCACCGGAAGGCTTGAGGAAAAAAATTCTTGACATATGCCACATGGGTCATTTAGGTGCGATGAAATTTAAGTTTAGAGTCAAGAATGTATCTTGGTTGTCGGGTGTAGATATACGTATTGAAAGGAAGGTGCGATATTGTGTAGATTGTATTAATTCGGTCAAAATATGAAGAACTTCCTGTCTCCCGTTATGTTCCATTCAGTGTCCCTGTATGCCATGGGAAAGGATTGGAGTGGATGTGCTGGGACCAGTGGTAGAGGTGGATGGTAATTGTCAGTACATTATTGTTGTGATGGATCAATTTTTCAAATTGCCTGAAATTGAGATTGTGGGGAAAAGCTAATAGTGCTGCTATTATAAAAGCCTTAGATAGACTCTTTATGAGGGAAGGTTTTCCAAAAGTTGTATTGAGTTATAATGGGTCTCAGTTTGTATCAGATAACTTTAAGTAGTTTGTGAAGAGGAATGGTATTGAACACAGGACTGCTTCAATATATGCAATACAGCTTGTTGAGAACAATAAGCTCAAATGTGAAAGTGGAGTAACGAAGATGATGTGGTAATATAAAATCACACCGAATTAGGTTACTGGACATAGTCCTTTTGAACTAATGAGAGGACGTGTTCCTTTCACACGTGACAGAATGTATTGGATGTCTAGTTTGAGGCAAGTGGAGTGGTCTCTAGAATGTATGAGAAGGAAAATCTTAAAGGTACATGAAGTATATTCATTTAATTATAATGAGAAGAAAAATTCTAGAGAAGTGAAACTGAAAGTTGGAAATTGGGTCAGAGTTAAGAAGGAAAAAAATTACACAAAGGAGAAGGCCTATATTCTCAGCCCTTGACAGTGGAGTAATGTTTTTATAATTCAGCCAGTTTGAGTGATGGGAAGGTATGGCATGTGGGAATATTGTCCAAATTTGGATTGGAGGCAGAGGATGTATTGAAGTCCAACCACACAATTATGATTGGATGGAAGAGATTGAAACTCGAGGATTACAGAGAGTGATGATGACGTAGGTCTAAGTGAAAGTACAAGTACAGATGTGTGTGGTAGAGAGATTGGAAATAATATGAAGGAAAGGGTTGGTTCTCTGAGTTATAACAAGACGATGACTGGTAATATGGTAGAGTTATTGTCAAGCCAAAGATGTTTCAAGATTATGTCTGTATATATAGTGTGCTTTTGTTTAGAAGTTTCATGATTATGGCCCCTATTGATAATTGTTTTCATGCAGCGCAACGCAGCAATCCACCTTGCTGCGCTGCGTGAAAGGGCAGGAATGTGCCCTATTTATCATTATATGGCTCATTCCTGTTCTTTCCCAGCGTTGGTGCACTTTTGGCTGCCTGGCGCCAACGCAGGCACTCTTACGTCATGATGCAAGGGGCAAGCAGTATAGGCCAGATTGTTATTCTGCAGAAAGGGACACCTTCCTGCACAAAAACAATAATTAGAGACATTTTCCACATAGAAAGAGGAGAAATAAAGACAATTTTCCTCGTTACTTGCCTCTTGGGCAGGCGTAGTATTTTGATGCATTCCCAGGTCTGAAAAACTAGTGGCGTGCAATTTTGCGCCACCAAACGATCGCACAGCCTTGTACACATTTTACACAAAAAAACGATTTTTTCCATCAGAATCTATTTTAATCCACTTTTAATCCATGTTGCTTTACAAATCTCTTTTTGTTGGCTTTAGGACTCTGATCACTTTACCACTGCTAACCAGTGCTAAAGTGTTTATGCTCTTTCCTTCAAACATGGTAAAATTGGACTATGCCTAATCTGCAAACCAAATTTACTTATAAATCCCTAGTAAATGGTACTACTAGTACCCTGGGCCTGTAATTCTCTTCAACTGTGAGGTCGGATTTCAAGTTACAATTTTGAAAATGCCACTTTTAGAGAGTTGGCATTTTTTTGTAAGAAAATGTAAATTGGGAGGACTCTCCTATAAGCACATAAACGCATCTTGCAGCATATACGGGCAATAAGAAACATGGATGAGACGTATCCTGTAGCAAGACATTTTCAACAACATCATGACTGTAACCCACAACATCTGACCATCATCTCCTTGTGTTTGCAACAGTGTGATTGAACAGATAGAAAAATCACTTTGGGGGGGGGGGTGATAGAGAAAGGATGTTAAGGCAGCTAGAATGTAGGTACATTCTATGACTCAATACTAATGAACCGACAGGTCTGAATGCAGATGAAGAGTTGTATACATATTCATAGGAATGAGTTAATGGATCAGCCTTTGACCCCTTAGATATCAATATTGTTTTTAATTTTGCACAGTGAGAGCATGCATTAAGGAATATGTTTCAAAATGTTTAGCATTTATGCTATTTATTATTCAATAATGTAAAGTTGATTTTTGTTTGTTTACAGGGCCAGTACTCACGAAAACAATGTTTTGGGGTGCAGATTTTTTTGGCTGCACAAGATTGGTGTCATTTGAATGCAAAAGAGCTAAGATATCTATCTTTATTTAAATTTGTTTTTGCTTGTTTTTGAGTATGATGTTTGTACTAGTCACAATTCATGTCTACCAGTCATCCAATGGGGCGGGATTGAGTTTCTATTAGCATTGTTCAATAGCTTATGTCTGACACTGATCTTATGGCAACAATAGTGTTACATTTTTTATTAAGGTTTATAGTTCACAGCCTTATATATATGAGGAATGTTTATGAATTCGATAGCTAACACCTAAAATGTAAGCCCAATTGGGCAAAATGATACAGGTTTCTATCTACACCCATTCTGTATTCATATTCATATTTATTTTCAATTTTATTTTTAATTCTAAGTCACTTCATTTTAGTTAATTCTATACACAATGTGTAAAAGGCTACACAGTGTATGTTTTTATAACTGAATATTTGCACCCAATAGGGAAATGCCAAAGTGTTGCAAATAGAATACGAAAAGACAAAAAGCATGTAAGATGGCCACGGATTAACAAAGATTGTCCTTCTTCAATTTCCTATATGCATGACGTTATAGCCGCAATGCTTACTGTGCTAGGGCTTCGTGAGAAAGGCTAACGGCCAGAACGTGTCTGACGCTTTTTTAAGTATATCCGCTGAACTGGAATAAAATCCAACTTTAAATCAGCTACTTGGAGTGCCGTTTCATTGCTAATTGTGATCGGAGGACTGGATTTGTTTAAACACGCCCAGGCGCGGGCGTTTCCTTGCACCCCCGGCATTCTGGTTGCATGCCGTGTCAACGCAGACTTGCAGCAATATATATATGTTCTAGTTTCAATACAATTTTGAATTCAGTTCAATTGATCCTTTTGTGTGTTGTAATGTTATTGGACTCTTCTCTTTATTTTAGGATTGGCACACTCCCCTTCATTGGGGTTGAGGGCATGTGACTTCGGTTATAGAGTTAGAATTGATCAATTTATTTGACATATCTTTTGAAATATCCGCTGGGATCAATTGTTGTTTTGTATCAAATTCAAATTCAAATTCAGCTTTATTCGATTGTAAGATATTGCAATCAAAAGGTACACATCAGCATGTATAAAAAGCAGTAGGCAATACCATCTGCCATCGCTGTAGTATCATCTCACGATATTAGACGAGCACCATAGAATCGTAAATCCAGCCCAGAAGGTACCATCACTCCACTCGAAACTGCACTACCTCCCCCAACGGAGCACTTTTACTGCACAGCACTGCAGTACCAATTACAGCACCTATTGCACTACAGTAGTGTCCCAAGCACATATCTACTCCCAATACTCCCCAATATCACCCTTTATCACTGATCTGTTAGCTTACAACTCAGCACTAAAGCCTTCCAGCAGAGGCATTCTACTTCCCACCATTTCACAACATCTCTAGCAAGAGCACCATTAGCTACCACTAACACCGCTACATTATATTGTCACATTACCATTGCAAACCAATTCAATGCCACCCCTTTTAAAGTGCTGCAACCTCTGCACTGCTGTACCCCCACAGTACCACTACAGCCTCACTCCATCAGACGTTTTCCACTACACTACCACTACCCTGTAACATGTAACATGATTCACCCATTAAATCTGCTTTGTGATACATATCGTTCTGCAGCATCTTCTCATTAGATGAATGGTCTGCAAACCTGGGATCTAAGGGTGACAAGGAGCACACAACCACTGCAGATATGTTTTAAGTATTTTACTCCCTATTATAATAAGGATGGATGTTTTTAGGAGCACAATGTATTATTAGATGGAAATGACACATCATTTATTACTGCATTAGGTTATTAGATTTATTCTCTAAATTATGCATTATTTAAATCTGGATCCTAAAGATTACTATAGATACAGGCAAAATGGGCTTAGTACTGATAAACGTGAGATGTGATCAGACCATAACAACGTATACAGCATGTACCTTGGTGTTGTTTGATGGCTTCTCCAGTTTAATGTTTGATAAGGTTGTTACAATATGTATGTCATACTGGAGACTTCTTCCTCCTCTTAGAGCTTCAGTCTTTGTAGTGGAAATCTCTGGTGATTTTGCTTCATGCATCTGGAAAAACAGAAAGAGGTTTGATATGGCAGCCACTGCACATCAGTAGTATGCAATATAAGACAGATGTCTATTAACATGGCAAACAAGTTACAAAATTGAAAAATAATAAGGAAACCACTAGTACTAAGTGAATTTAATCCTGCACATGCAAGCCAAACCTAAATGTCTTACAGGGCTCCAACCTGCAGCTGCCCTTCATGCACACTTGCCACACTGCTCAACAACTGAGGCCGTGGACATCTCAAAATGGATTAATTGATTTCCCCCCAACAAATGAGCATAAGCCTCATTCAGTTTCCATGGGGAACTCCTCAGTGATAACAAGACATGGCTGCAGTCAGTATCACAGTTATTGTTTGAAACAAAAGTGCACACTCCAACTTTGACTCAAACAATCACCAGTGTCGGTCAAAGTGCAACGTCACAGTGTCTGCTGCTTCACATTCCCCATCCAGTGATTTACACAACTTCCCACCATGTTGAAAGAAGAATACAAGACCTACACCATAATCTGCAGACCACCTGCCTTCAACATGTCTGATACCAGGATGTCGCTTTGTTAAGTGGCTAAGGAAATGTTGGCTTCATAAAAGAACTTCTTGGAAGAGAGTGCCTTCGACCAGTACATCATTGTACTGGGTGATGATTTTTAGGATCTCAGCAACTTAACTCCTCTCTCCCCTTCAAATGCGTAACACAAAAAAAATGATCTTCGTAATGCAATATTGACTAAATGGGACACACCTTTAATACTGCCTGTTCATGGCGAAAATGAATCCATGGATGACTTTGTAACCTGTGTGTGCAACCGAGTCACATACTGTGATTTACACAAGTTCAACAAGAAGAAGGCTGGTTGCCTGTGTGTCGTCATCATGGATAGAACCACAAACTCTGCCATGAATGCTCAAGAACAAAAGCAACAGCCAAAGCACATGCAATCAACACAAAGACTACAGAAAGCAATATAATTTAACAAGTAACACAAAGGGCAAAATGGTGAATGTGAAGCAAAATGAAATCAAGTCCTTGCCAAGAATGAGAAGTTATGCTTTCAGTATGGACTCACACGTCCTATATCAGGCCTTTCTAAGCCACAGGACATGGGTGTCTCAATTGTGTCAAAGAAAACCATTTTGAAAGCATCTGCAAAGCGAGCATGTCCATACAAGAAGGGAGCTGCTGGTGGTCCATTCTGGAGGTCGCCTCAGCTGGTAGTTTAGGATGAATTATTCCCATCAGGAGCAGAATCAGTACTGATTTACCTTTGGCCAGTCTCTGTCTAGAGTGCACAGTGGGAGAAAGATGATGGATCGGAATACCACAGAGAGTGATTACCAGTCATTTAGACTACTTGCAAGCATTGACCCCATCCAGGCCAAACTATCTGATGTTTTATTAATTGCACTGTCTTCAGCCCAGCAAGGCCTTGCGCTGGACACAGTTGAATGATAAGAAGGCTGAGAGGGCTGAAAGATAACATTTAACTGTGTCCAGCGCAAGGCCTTGCTGGGCTGAAGACAGCGCAATTAATAAAACATCAGATAGTTTGGCCTGGATGGGGTCAATCTGGCAAGCGCCGCACCAAACCTCAAATTTGCCCCAAGGACAAGCATTTGTTCTGTATGCTATACTCTCCTTGCTCAGTCTGGAGCCATTAGGATGATTTGGGCCCAGACTGCCCTTATCTTGACAACTCAGGGCAGGAGTAGTATTGGTGGGTAGGCATACATGAGTCCTGAGTCCCAATCAAGGCAGAACACATCTATGAGTGAGATACACCTTGGAAACTCCAACATGCAGAGCTGCTGACCTTGTGCATTCTCAGCGGTAGCAAACAAATTGAGCCAAGGTTCTCCCCATTCATAGAAGTGTGCCACTTCCAGAGTTAGCTGCAATTCATGATCCGCCAATGGCTGAGTTTGTCTGCTTTGGCATTCAAATAACCTGCCAGGTGATTCACCAATAGGAAACTTCCTTGATGGTCCAGCCATTTCCAGAGACACAAGGCCTCCTGGCACAAGGTGTGCAACCCCACCCCACTCTTTTTGTTGCAGTACCCACATGGTGGTGGTATTGCCTGTGAGCACTTGTAACATCCTTCCCATGATGGATATCAAGAAGGTTTCAGCACCTCACGGATGGCTGTCAGCTCCATAAGATTGATATGGAGCAGGGTTCTGCCAGAAACTAGAGGCCTCTGATCTCCACCTCTCACAGATGGCTGCTCCAACCCAAAAATCATGCATTAGCAACCACTGTCTGTTCTGGGCGGGGTAGTAAGGAAGGGAGAGGTGTCTGACGTTGACCCAACCAGGCGCGGCCCGTGCGGGTAAGAGCAGTGGGGCGGGGGAGAAGGGTGGGGGAGTCGACAGACGACGAGGTAAACTTTAATATGCGGCGAAAGGTAAGTGGTTTTTAAAAAAAATTAAGTTTTCCTTGTCATCGTCTGTCGCCTCTCCCCGACCCCGTCCCCCCTCGCCTCACTGATCTTACTCCCACGGCTCGCGGCTGGACCCAACTGCAGTCCAGAAGCCACCACTGCAGAACGGTTGCAGTCTCCTCCAAGACCTGGATGTGTTCACTTGATATTGGGCCCAATGGGACTTCAGATTCCACTGCAGAGTCCACACGTGCCTCCTGGTGTACTCAACCAGCTGGATGAAGTAGGCCATCAGTCCCAGGAGCCTCAGAGTCGACCTCACTGAAATCCAGGACCGAGGATGAAAGACCGGAATCATTCCCAGGGAAAAGGGATGAAACTGAACCATGTCCAGAATGACTCAGATGAAGGAGAGCCTCTGAGAAGGAGTCAGGTGTGACTTTGGCATGTTTATGATGAACCCCAAAGATGTTAGGCGGTTTGCCATAGTCTGGAGGTGATTGACGACCACCTGGAGCGAGCCCACCTTCAACAGCCAGTCATCAAGACAGGGCAAGATTGGCACCCCTGACCTCCAAAGGTGTGCTGCCACCACCACCATCACTTTTGTGACCACCCAAGGGGTGCTGGTGAGACCACAGAGGAGCACAGTAAACTGAAAATGCTCCTCTCCTACCAAAAACTGCAGGCAGTGCCAATGGGCTGCAGGATGGAAATATGGAAATATGCACCCTGCAGGTCCAGTGTCACCATCCAGTCTCCAAGATCGAGGGAAGACAAGACCTGGACCAGGGTAAGCATTTTGAATTCATCCTTCTAGAAGAAGAGATTGAGAGGGCACAGATCTAGAATAGGCCGAAGACCTCGATCCTTCTTTGGCACTAAAAAGAAGCAGAATTTACAACTATGTCCTACTTTTGGTGCTGGCACCCTTTCGATTGCCCCTTTGGCCAAAAGGGTTACCACTTTGTGACGCAAAATGAAGAGGTGGTCCTCCGTCAGTCATTGGGTGGACGGTAGAAGGTGCGGCAGGGACAAAAGGAAGGTTAAGACGTAGCATTTGCAATCAATTTGGAGTAACGACCTGTCCAATGTGATAGCTTGCCAGCCCGGATAGAATTGGTGGATTTTGTCTTCCACTGGGTTGCTGTGACCCTGTAAGGGTACACTAAAGGGGCTTTGCAGATGGGGCTGTGGGGGTGGGAGGTTGGTGGTGGCATGCTGACCTTGGCTGCGAGGGCGATGAGAGCCACAGTGTGTTTTAATAAGGACAACAACCATTTTTTTAACTGTTTCCCAAAGTCCACCAATGTTGAGTTCCTTCTAAGAACAGTGGCAAGTGTGTTCCAGAAAGTTTTGGCTGCATACACAGACAAGAATCTTCCATTAACTGTGGATTGTTTGAGAAAGGAGACTTTCTCATTTAACAGGGGATGGCAGCGGATGCTACCCAAACGCGTCGCCGCTAGCACTCTCGAATGCCCCGCCCCCGGAAGTGAAGGAGACGCCGATCGAGGGCTGAGCAGAACGAGACAAGGCAGCTGAGACGGCGGAGTGGAGAAACGGAGCGAGGCAAGGCTGCCTGGCGAAGCCGACCAGAGTGTGAGCGGGTCGGAGCGCATTGGAGGACAAGCGGAGAATAGAGTGAAGATTAGCAGCGTGGTGAAGAGCAGGAGGAGTCACTGCAGGCAACAGGCAGCGCGAGCAGCGCTGCAGAGTAGTGTTAGGTGAGAGTGCTGTGGCACGAGGAATCGGGCCAGGCTGCTCTCCCTAGCGGTGGGGAGTACCAAAGCGGATTACTTGATTTATGTTGGACCAGTGCATATATACATAGTGGCTACTGGGAGGGCATGGAACCTGCAAATCTACAAGCCATACTACTAGCTGTGGATATAAGAAACAATACAGTTTCATATGGTAAAAACAGAAGAGGTGGTTACAGCTCTTAATCTGACTCTCGCATCACAGATATATGAGTACGGCAAGGATTAGTCAGGAATTCAGAGTCTTTTGACTTTGCCTTTGCTTCTACCTCTGCCTCTGCCTAAGCATGTGCATGCTACAAAATACAATTGTGAATAACAGCATTGAATTATTCAGCCATTCAAGTCTGGCCCAGAAAGGGAGAAAAAAGGGGAAACAAGTAAAAGCTGCTGCTGCAACTCGTCTGCAAAGAGCGGTCCAGCGATTTGAAAGTCCAGCAGCTTTTAGATGCTGAAAAAAATGAAGACCCTAAAGATAAAATACAATATGAAAAGGGATCAGAGAATGAAAGTGGTGGTGATATTTCGGATTTACAAACATCAGGTTCCCCTTCAGAGCTAGAGGAGATGGAAAGCACAGAAGGTCTGATTGATTATAGCTTGAGAGCCAGAGATAAGGAATCAATAAGTCCAGCAGAACCCACTACAAGTATATTTGGGAGTAAGCAGTATCCATTATTTTATAAAGCAAATGTACTAATGGAGACATAACTGACACAGTCAGGGAATAGTTGTCAACAGCTATTTAAAGTAGCAACAATGGAGGTTGTTAAGCAAGCTCACAGCAATGAGGATACAGTGAAAGATTCTCCACAAATAATTACGTCAAGAGAAGGCATAGACAGGTCTAGCAGTCAGCAAACAGATTTAAGAGACTTGGAACTGTCAATCAAAAGTATGCTTGAAAGTATCCTGACAGAAATAAGAGTTTAAAACTACTCAAATGCAGGAAATTGCAGCACTGCACAATCGATTGATGAAAATTGAAGAGAATTTAGCAAAGTTTCCAGAAAGATTGATGGAAGCCTAAAATCAAATCGGAGTATTAGAAGACAGAGTACAGATTATGCAACAAGAAATTAAACAATTAAAGAAAAATAAAGACTTGTTCGAAAACAAAATTGTGGATCTGGAAATTTATAATAGACAATCAAATCTCTGAATATTGGGTGTCACAGAAGGAAGTGAAGGTCTAAATGTGCAGGACTGGATAGATTCTCAAATAAGAAAAGCAATTCCAGAAGTAGACGGGGATTTGACTATTACCAGGGCCCATAGAGTGCCAGCGCAGCGACATGCTAATGCAAGATATCCCCAAACAGTTCTAGTCAATTTTGCGGACTATCACATTAGGGAATCCATCTTATCTAAAGCCATTCAAAAGAAAACACTATCTACTCAAGAAATTCCACAATTTAAGATCTTCTCAGCATGTCAGCAGTTTCTGCGTGCAGACAAAGGGATTTCGTTAAAATGATTGACACTTTCAAAGAACAAGGCACACAGGCATCATACAACAATCCAAGCTTAAAGTTCTTGCAAAGGGTCGCTTCCATGTATTCACGAACATTGAAGAAGCACAGGTGCTTCTACAGAATTTAATGAATTGAGATATATTTCGAGCGGGGGTTAGATGGGCATAAGAATCCTCCAGACATCTGGAGACACTAGTGTGCTGTGGTGCAAAAACATGGCACCTGAGGTGATTAAAGGGGGAGAGGGAATGTGTGGGCAATCCTCGCCTTGGAGGGGCCTTTGGAGGGAGGTGGGGAGAGGAGGGCACTAGGGAGTAGCAATGAAAAACGAAAGAGTTGTGGAAAAATAGTTGCAAGAAGGTCTTTGGGGTTTAATATGTTAATTTATCAGCATGATAGTGAACAACATGATGGTGAACAGAAGGCAGGGAACAATAATGGTTAAAATGCTCAGATATAAAAGAAAGGTTTTAGGTAGCATATGGGGCACAGGTATAGTTCATAAGCACATGGCACTTTTTAGTTGGTACTGGTGGTTCAGTAAGAAAGCAGGGAAGGTGTTATATAAGGTGGTTAGCCAAGAGAGTATTAAACTGTATATAGCAAACACGCACTGGACACTTTTAGACAACACACAGCACTTTATATATATATACTTTAGGAGACAAAGGATGCTTTTATAAACAAGCAGGTACTTTATCTCCTCACGAGGGAAAAATGAGGCTATATAGACATTTTAGATATATCAGTAATATTTAAAGATAGCACAATATAGAGAATCAATTCGGATTGTGACATTGAATGCTAATTGTTAGAACTGGGGGTCTCTAGTTGGCAGAGGTAGGTACCTTTGTCCAAATAGGGACCCTTGCTTCTAGTCAGGGTAAGGGGGATACACACTTTAGATAACCCCTGCTCACCCCCTTGGTAGCTTGGCACGAGCAGACAGGCTTATCCCAAAGGCAATGTGTAAAGTATTTGTACCAACACAGTAACACAGTGAAAACACCACAAATGGACACTACACCAGTTTAGAAAAATAAAACTAAACTTAAACAAGACCAAAACGACAAAAATCCAACATACAGAACTCAGTAGAATGTCTTTAAAAAGGGTTGTCGTAAAAATAAACTTGTAGATCACAAATGCAACACTTTCAGTCTCAAAGTACCTGGGATGCGTAACGCAAAACAAGCAAAAGGGGCGCAGTGAAGGCGATGCGTCGGTTCTTCCTGCGCTCCGGTTCCGGTGCGACAAAATGGCGCCTTGATGCGTTGCGCCGATCCGGTGCGATGCGATGAAATGGCGTCTTTGTTGCGATGTGACAACGTAGAGGCGATGCGTGCACGCCCGACGGCCGTGCGGCGATCTCCGTGATTCTCTGAGCCGCGACAGGCCCTGCGACACGCTTCTCCAGTGTTGCGGCGGCGGTGCACTTCCTCAGCGATGCGACGGCCCTGAGACATGCTTCTCCGGTGATGCAACGGCACCCTCTGTAGCGGCGGCACGCTTCTCTGGTGATGCGACGGCAAACAGCGGCAGCGACGACACGCTTCCTCGATGATGCGACAGCGGCTGCTGCGGCGGCGTCACGCTTCTCTCTCGTTGCGCTTCCAGCTCCCCACAGCAAAAAGGCCTCACACACAGTTACAGGCCCTCCTGGCAGGCTGGAACTCCCAGCAAGGAAGTTCAGGGAAGTTGGGGGGTGAAGTCCTTTTGTGCCTGGGACTTCAGAAACAGGAGGCCAGCTCTTCTCAGGCCCTTGGAGACTTTTCTTCAGATGGACACAGCACTCAGCAAAGTCCTTCTTCAAGTAGGGGACACAGCACACAGCAAAGTCCTTTAGATCTCTCCTCAGAAGAAACAGCAAACTGCAGGCCAGCCCTAGACACACTTGGGCAGTACTTCTCCTCAGTCTCTTCAGCCGATCTTCGTTGGCAGGGATTCCTCTTGATCAGGAAGTAGTAGTCTAAAGTTCAGGGGTTTCAGCTCTAGTATTTATACCCCAAAAGTCTTTGTTCTCCATGTGTGAGGGGTCCTGGACCCAGTCCAAACCAGTTCAGGGTGCATTCTGCCAGTGCACCTCTCCTTCCTTTGTGAGTGTGGGCCAGGGTCATCAGACACACCGCAGGAGGTGGAGCCAGCATTGTGGAAGGCAGGCACAGCCCTATTCAAACCCAGGTGCTACTCCTCCCACCACTCCAAATGCAGATAGGTCTATTCAGCCTACTGCTGACTCACCCAGCCTCCTGCAGCCACCCCCAGCCCCTGTCACTCACAAACCAGACAGTCAATACACAAACAGGCAGAGGCACACAGAAAGGTTAAACAAGAAAATAGCCACTTTCTAAAAGTGCTATTTTCAAACACAGAATTTAAAAACCATCCTCCCTAAAAGATGTGTTATTAAATTCTGAGTTCAGGGATACCACATTCCAAGTTTCTATCTTGCTCCTATGGGAAGATATGCAGGTAAACATGATACACAGCATTCCCCATTCTAGCCTATGGGCAAGATAGCCTTTCAATAGTGAAAAACGAAAATGGCAGTATTTCACTATCAGGACATGTCACCCACACTAGTACATGTCCTACCTTTCACATACACTGCACCCTGCCCAGGGGGGTACCTTGGGCCTACCATAGGGGTGTCCAATGTGCACGGAAAAGGGAAGGGTCAGGCCTGGCACGTGGGGACACGGGCCAGGTCAACATGGCAGTTTACCTAAACTGCGTGCAGGCACTGAAGGGCAGGCCTGAGACATCTTTTCAGCGCTACTCATGTGGGTGGCACAATCAGTGCTGCAAGCCCACTAGTAGCATTTGGATTACCAGCCCTTGGCACACTCAGTGCCCGTTACTAGGGACCTACAGGTAAAACAAATATGCCAATCATGGATAGCCAATCACAATCACAATTTAACCAGGGAGCACTTGCACTTTGGCACTGATCAGCAGTGGCAAAGGGCCCAAAGCATCTAAACCAGTAAAAACGAATTCCAGCACAGTGTCAAAAAATACAGGAGGTACAGACAAAAAGTCAGGGGAAACCACGCCAAGGATGCCAGGTCTAACACTAATGTTTTAAATAACAAAGCCAAGGCTAGGGTAATAGATATATGGGTGAGAGGACACTCGCCAGATATGGTTCTTATTCAGGAAACCCATTATATCGAAAAAAGGAGGCAAATTTCAAAATGTATAAGCAATGGGTAGGACATCAATGTTTATCATGCACAAATGCAGCGCATAGTGGTGTCGCAATATATATTAACAAACGATTCCCACTACAAGTAACTTTTTCCCAAACAGATAAAGAGGGGAGATGGGCTCTCATTAGTGGATATCTTAATAACAACAGACTAACAATAGCAACAATATATGCCCCGATATCTGATGATCCGGCCCCAATTGAAAGTTTACATCAGGCCTTGCAGGATATCCCAGGTTTTTTACTCTAGGGGGTGATTTTAATTTCTTACACTGTCCAGAGGTTGACTCATCCTCAGGGAAGCGTTGGCAGAATAAACCATGTATGGCGGTTGCTATATGAGAAAGTAAGCGAGAGTTAGGCCTACTGGGAAGAGTTCCCAGATAAATACGAATACTCATGTTATTCAGGTAGACACAAGACAGCTGCCAGACTTGATTGTTTTCTCTCTACACAAAATTAGCAATTAAAGGCATAGTCCCATATTCAAAATGCATTTTCTGACCATACCTTAGTAAAAGTGGAAGTAACAGGTATTAAAGTAGAAAGGTCGAAAAAGAAGGTGGTTTTTTAATAAAGTAACTCTTGAAGATGGGGTGTGGTGCAATGAGATACACAGAGAGATAGCTAATTATTTTAAATTAAATAATAACTCAGCCAGTATTGAGAATATATGGAAAGCATATAAAGCTACAATACGTGGATGCATTACATCCAAGGAGATTGCAAAGCGAAAAGAAAGCTCAAGACTCAGAGCGGAGTTGGAGATAGAATTAAACCGGGCAAGTGCAGATGTACAAAGTTCACCTACAATAACCAATAAGAATGCACTTAAGAAAGCTAGATCTCGCAAGCAGGAGTACTTTTATGCACAGGGATATACAGCCAACCATGCATAGTTACAAAAAGAGTCTGTGAAAGTGAATATACGGGAACGTTTTTGGCTTGGCAGATGAGAGATCACCAAGAGAAAAATAAGATAATTTCAATAAAAGACCCAGTGACAAAGAGAAGTATTAAAGATTCACAACAAATTTAGGAGAGCTTTTTTAAGCATTATGAATCCATATACAGCAACCACCAACAGTTGGACTAGGAAATGCTTATTGAGTTTTTAGATAAACTAGATATTCCCAGATTAACACAAGATCAAGCACAAGCTCTGGTGGTAAAATGTACTCTTACCGAGATAGAAGCAGCGGTAAAATCTTTAGCTAACGGAAAGGCTTCCGGGGAAGATGGTATTCCAGCAGTAATCTATAAAAAATCTGCATCAGTATTAAATCCAGAACTGTTAAAATTGGCTAATCATGTTCTGGAAGAGGACGAAATTCCGGACTCGTTCCGCTTGGCAACTGTAGTCAGCTTTTTAAAAAAAGGAAAAGATAAAGAAACATCAATTCTTATAGACCCATAAGCCTTTTAAATGTAGATTATAAAATCATCACAAAACTCTTAGCTACTCTGATTATGGGAACGATAATACATCCAGATCAGTGTGGCTTTGTACCTGGCAGACAGCTATCTTTTAATACAATTTTGTTAGCAGAATCCCTGGATTTTTTTCCTCAGAAGAATATACCTGCACACGTGATGTTTTTAGATGCGAAAAAGGCTTTCGATTTGGTGAATTAGGAGAGCCTTTTTTTTTACTCTTAAAAGATTTGGATTTCCTATGAAACTGAATTACCTATTATCGAATATGTATAAGGGAGCTAAAGCTCAAATAATTATAAATGCGAAAAATATAGGAACGTGTGCAATAAATAGGGGAAGCAATAAATAGGGGAACAAGACAAGGATGTCCCCTATCACCTATACTCTTTGCTCTTTTTATAGAGCCTTTAGCTATTGCAATCCGCACAACACCCAATATAGAGCCGCCTGTAAGGGGCATGACTCCTATTAAATTATATGCAGATGACATAGTGTTGTTTTTACAGCCAGATATGGAAAATCAGAAAATAGTTTTTCAATTTTCCAAATATATCAAGACTTGGGTGGGTACAAGATTAATAAGTCTAAAACTGAGATTTTGTTAAGCAATTGCACACAAGACACTTTATTACATGAATTTCATCCATTAATTATTTCAAGACCCAAGCAATATCTGGGGGTGTATTTCACAGAGAATGTTGATAATTTATTCCAATTGAATTATAGCCCCCTTACCAGCAAGGTGAAGACACTATTTGCCAGATGGAACAAGCTACCTCTTTCTATAATGGGTCGTATTGCTTTAATACGGGTGTCAGTTTTAGCTTTTTATAATTTCTTGTTTGCTGCTCTTCCTTTGAATCTTCAGATGAAATGTTTAAGGAAATGGAGAGTATGTTTACAGCTTTTATCTGGGCAAATAAAGCACCTCATTTAGCACTTGACACTTTATAAAGGCCTTTGGAAGAAGGTGGGTTAGCTCTTCCTAATTTAAAAATGTATTACTTTGCGAATTTTGCACATAACACTTTTAGATTTATTAAGTCACCGAATAGCTATGGATATGATAATTGTTTCCTGGATTTTATTTTTCAAAAATATGATATTATAGATTTTTTACGTAGCACCAAAACCCCCAAAAATGTTCGATATAAGACTTCGCAGTGGTGTATAAAGTGGAAGGCACAGATATTCCAACATTGTGAAATTCCAATAATTGATGGTGTAACTCACTTAACGGATGTTTATATGGGGGAAAGACCACTTTTAGGAAAGAATGTCGCCTTAAAGTGGCAAAGTAACAGTTTTAGTTTAATATCAGATTTTCTAAATGGAGAATCATGGAAGGAGTGGGAAGATATAGAACCCTGGATTAGGTCCCATAAGAATATACTTCAGTGGTCCTATATATTAATTGGAGGTTTTCTTAGGGATTAAGATGTATGTAGAATACAGACGAGCCAGGAGTTAGCTGAGGAACTGCTGGAACCCAAAATGAAATGGTCTATCAGTAGATGGGTTTCGATTTTGAGGCTAGATAAAAGTATAATGGTATACGCGAAAGTACGAAACAAGTGGCTTGTTAAAGAAAATATTGATATCTCCCCTAATGAATGGAAAAAAATATATGAATTTAATTTCACTTTGATAAAAGGAGCAAATTTTAGGCAAATGCAATTTTTCTCGAATGGCTGCTTTATAGAGCGGCTGTGTTTTTACAAAGAATAAACCCAGAAATGTAATCTAATTGTTTTTGATGTAAACAAGAGTGGGTGGGGACATGGACCCATATAATTTGGAGCTGCCCGGCTATCAGAGTGTTTTGGAATGAGATAGAATTATACTGCCTTCACGTTTTAGAATTGGCCCAAACTATAGACATTCAGACTTCACTTTTGGGTTATTCGTCGGGTATAAAAATGGGCCTTTTACAAAGAAAAAGAGTATATATCCTTGTTTTGATTGCAAGATCAATTATTTTGCAAAATTGGAGATCGGAAATAATTCCATCATTTTGGCAGTGGTGATTAGAACTAAGTAAAGTCAAAGAACTGGAAAGGAGATATGCTCTCAGATCAGAGAAGTTTTGCAGTCTGTGGGGGTCCTGGAATTGAAAGAGTATAATGTAAAAGGTGGAATTGTGAGGATATGTAATATAATATTTAGGTCTTATTATTTAGTTAATTATCAGCTGAGAAGTATTTATGATATCTGTTGCTATGTAAGTAGATGAAATGTTTTTTATAATTTTAAGACCTTCTTGCAGAAGTGAATGTTTAGATGATAGGTTCCATTTTTATTACTCTTCCAATAAAAAAAAGAGAAAGGAGACAAGGGCCCTATTTATCGAGGTTTTTTATCATCCTTGTGCCACACAAGGGCAACGTAAAACCTAAGTGAGATTTATCAAGCCACGCAAGGCCACCTTGCATGGCCCTGCATGGTTTGATAAATCTAAAGTAACAGAAGGAAGCGCAAATTTCCTCATTTAATCCTCTTTCTATCTGTGCTGCATTCTGCAGCACAGGTAGAAAGAGGGAAATGCCTCTCAAGATTGTTTTTGTGGAGAAAGCTATCTCTTCCTGCACAAACACAATCCTGCCTACAATGCAGACACCTTTGCACCATAACACAAGAGTGCCTAGGCAGCTAAAAGTGCGCCAGCTCTAAGGAAGGACAGGAATGCGCCATATAATGTTAAATATGGCACATTTTTGCCCTTTCCCTTTCACACAGCGCAGCAAGGTGGCTTGCTACATTGCACGGTGTGAAAAAAGATAAATATGGGCCAAAGTTCAGGCAGTCATTGGGAATATTGTCTTCTTGTGTATACTAAACACCAAGGCCAGATTTACAAACATTTGACGCAGTGTAACGCAGCAAGACAACTTGCTGTGCTTCGTCAAATGGAAAGAGCAGGAATGCGCCATAATTATTAGAATATGGCGCATTCCTGCTCTCTTTCTTCAGCTGTGGCGGCCAAGCGCCAATGAGGTGCCTGCGTTACAGTCACACATGTTTTTGTTCAGGAAGGGACACTCTCCTGCACAAAAACAATCATCAGACACAATATCCTCTTTCTATGAGTACTGCAGAATGCAGCACACTTGGAAAGAGGAAATAATGAGGAGAAATAAATATATTTTCCCTAGTTTCGCTTCACCTGGAAAGGCGTTAGCATTTTGATGCATTTCCAAGTTTACTACTCTTAGTCAATATGAGAATGCGCCAAAAAGCATGGATGAATGCTTGAGCACACCCATGCTCTTCCCATGGAACACATTCCTACACAGAGTAACGCAAGGCAGCGACTTGTGGTTATTTGCGTTATTCCAGATTTACTATGTCATGCAGAGTCACTCAACGCGGCTGTATGTGGCATAGTAAATCTAACTTTAGGGCTTGCGTCGCCTTACCTGACGCAAGGGCAACGCAAGTCTTTGATAAATCTGGGCCCCAGTACCAATACGGGAATATCGAGTATTATCTGTCTTTTGAGGCCCATTATCTGCCTTAGTTATGTCGGAAGTCATTATTGTTAGTAAATCATGATGGATCTATGAATGTTTTGAGAAAGTAAACAATAGAAGTTTTTTGTTTAAAGAAAGTAAAAATTAAATTACTTAGTACTTTACTTCCAAACGGTTTGTTTGAAAGTATTTAATCAGAAAAGTAGCTAATCCTTCCCCAACAATACTTTGGGACTACATACATTACTGCTGTATATACAGACCCAGAATATTTGGAGTGAAGAGCTTGTCACAGACCCCAAGCATCTGATTGTGAAGTAAAATATATTTTTGGTCAAGATATAAGTGCAATGATAGTTTCACAATATTTGCTTTCAAAATAGTGCTTCCTAAGAAATATATTCATTCACAAGCTGTGATAAAATTATCAAATGTCCAATATTACAACATACAAGACCAGAAAAGGAGATTACAATGAGAGTCCACACACCTTAAATTCAGTAATACCATGCATCTAATTAAATACTCATGTGGCACAGCATGTATTGGCACACTTGAAGAGAAGTTAAATAATGATTAAATGAGCATACAATACTCTCCTTCCTCTATTCACCCTTTATTCTATTTATCCAAGGAACAGACTCACGTGTCTCCCACTCCCACCTCTCCCAATAACAACTTATAATTCCCTTGATTAATCAACCACTAATCCACCGTTGGACTTTGGAGTAGCGTGCTACTTGCTAAAAAGCGGTTCAATGTCACATCAGGGATAGTAAGTGTCATACAAATGCAATTACAATTGTACAATTTTTGTTTACAATTTGATGGCAGACTTACTAGTGCAACATTGAAGATGTAGTTGCAGTGGGCATGGGCAAAGCCAAACCAATATGTCTGCGATTGGAGCTCTCCACTCCATATTATTCCTTGCCAGGTTGCCCACTCTGGATGCAGCTGGGCAGATGGCACTTATCTTTCAAGGCAATACTGATGCCCTAATCCAGCTGCTCAAACACAATGAGATGATAGACGGAGCACTGAAACTTTTCAGACACTCACCCCCAGTCACTATTCGATCTGTGTTAAATCCATCATCGTTATTTTGCTCACTTGGCCACCCCAGTTCAGACCCAGCCATATGCAAACCAGTCTTGACCCTGTACCTCATGGGAACAGTCCAGCTCGAAATGCCAAGCCAGGTCTTCCCTGGACCGGAAACAGGCATCCTGGGACCGCAAGGCCCAACAGCTGTAAAGTGAGCCCTATCTCTGTTTCTACTCCACTGGCTCAATACATAGAGTGGCCTCCATTTAGTGAAAGACCACTGAGGAGTATAGCAACATAAATGTTTGCTAGGCCAGACATAGCAGGTTCAAGTGAGCGCAGGCAAGCTGAGGAAAGACATCAGAAACCTGCAGCTCAAGGTCTTGACTGGTAAGCATCTTCTCTTGCTTCTGCTTGTCAAGGCTGGCAGTGGTAGACAGGCCCACTGGTCCTCCCTTGTTTTCAAAGAATGTGCAACTCCAATGTGAACTGCTTAAGCAATACACACCATCTATACTTGGTGGGCTGAGTGGCGGAAACTGTTGATCTTGAGGGGGGGATTAGAATTTATGATTATCCCAATGCTGAGAACCCTGACCGAAGACAGAAAAGTAGAAACTTACACAATTAGTGCTTTGATTCTCTTGGTCCTCGGCCCACAAAACATAGCAACCTATTATACCTATTGATTGGGAGGACTGTTGAAACAACCTCACACCCTAATACCAATCTGGAAAGATCATCATCACCCGACATAAAATAATGGGCCTCTAATGATTTCTCATACACGATCTAGTGCCAAAACTGTGACTTCAGTTCTATTACTGAGGCTTTGGATGAAGCGGACTCTGATGTTAAATATCTGTCAAAATATTCCCATTCAATCCAGAGAGGACTGCAGTTTAAAACCGGACCACTCCTCATTACTCTTTATGCAGATGACATTTATCCTTTATATGCAGCATCCAACTGAGAACCTGGCACCCATACTAAGGGAAATAATTAGTTATGGGTAACATATTAATTGGGGTAAGTCTGTGCTATTCCCCCTGACATCAGTGGCATTGATAGTGAATTTCCACTGGTGTGGTGCGACGAGTCCATCAAGTATCTCGGGATACACATCCATAGAGATAAAGAGCAGATAATATGCCTTAACTATAGCCCAGCATTAGACAAATTGTCCACATGAGTCGATCGCTGGCTGAAGCTTCCCCTATACATGACAGGTCATATAGCCATTGTAAAATGGTGGTCTTGCCCCAGTTTTTGTATATGTTCCACAATATCCTGATTCCACTGACCAACGCATTTTTCAAAATTCTTAGTACTCTCCTTATACACCTTATCTGCTGGGTCAAACAGCCAAGAATTAGCTCGGATACAAGGACCCTGCCGTACGAGCGGGGGGGCGTTGGGGTCCCTAGCTTTCATTTATACTACCTGGTGGCCGAATGTAGCTTCGCTCATCACTGGTCCCACCCAGATGCCCAGATATGGTACACTAGGCCAGAAGCGGACCTTACCTACCTGACACCACTGGCTGCATTGCTGCTGGTGGGACTCCCGTGTGACCCTCACGACATCCAGACGGTGTCCACAACCAGCTGGGCCTGGATGCGGCTGATTCAAACAATGGAAGGCCATCTATTGCATTCAGCTGCCCTCCCCCTGCCTGCAAACCCTTGGCTGCCCATCACGCAAGAGGCCCTTGTATGACGAACCCTCTCCAGGTACTCCCTGGATACTATTGGGGATCTTTTCCCCAAATGGACACGCATTCTCGCGGACGGAGGATATCCGTTTCTGAGCTGCTCCAATACTAGACCAGTTTGTACTGCAGCGATTGCAGGGGGCGCTCAGAGCCCAGGTTCCCAGCTACCCCATTGAGCCGGGCGACTACCCACTAACCGATTTCCAATGGTATAAATGATGTACACAAACGCAACTGATATTCTTTAATCACCACCACAATATACTCCACTTCAAATTCCTAGGGTGGGCATACATCACACCGACTATAATGCATCGGTTGGACCCCTCATGCTCCCATGCCTGTCTCAAATGTCATTCTCCATCAGCTGAATTCGCCCATATGGCGTGGACCTGCGAGAAGGTATCCATATTCATTGAGCTGTCACACATGACCCAAATCGCACTCACACCTTCGCCATTAATGGCGCTTCTGGGATTTGTCCATGACACCCCGCACGCCTAGCACCGCTTCATCGCCATCGCTCTCCTGCTCGCTAAAAGGAAGGTTGCCATACATTGGGGCAGTAGGCACCAACCCACACGAACAGCATGAATTAATAGTTTAATATATTGTAACACAAAGGCCGAATTGTATGCAGAGCTGCAGCCACCAACCTCCAGACCTAGAGACATATGGCAGCCGCTGCGGGCCCATCTCTTCACACTTGAGGACATGCCAGCTCGCAACCTGAGTAAGACTATTCGCTCCCTATACCCATGGTAATAGTGGAGATAAATGCTACACGCTGTTGTGCACACGTCAGGTGCACCCCCCATTTACCAGTCATACAGCCTGATTTCCTACACTGTCTGCATTGCTGCTTCTATTGCTACTCATTGTGCGATTGCATATAAAAAAGGGATGGAATGCATTGCTTATCATGTAACTGTGGACCGTTATGTCTGTGTGGTACCTTTTGCACAAAATGGAATAAATAAAGTTTAAAAAAATATATATATATTCCCATTCAAAGAGTCCCCATCCCATGGTATAGTTAATTCATACTTCAATGCTATTGCTCAGTGGTGGTTAGGTTGTAGGAAATGCTATGTTTGTTTTCTAACATTACATGACTGAGTTTGGAATGGATTAGAATTTGTTCCACCTCATAGTATATTATGCCTAATATGATTGTACCATTGCCCTCATTGCTCCTGTGCAGTACTCTGCTGCATTTTGATTAGGTTCACACCATGCAAAAATCCCATATATACTCCTTCCATACTAGCAATTGCTGTATGTCAGGAAACCGTAGAGCTATAGGGCTGGCTCCCTCCCAGTATAATGTACTTTCTACAGTCATAGATGTGATTGTCAACTTTTTGCTTACAATCTTTCTTATGTTTGTTTTAATATGTGCTTACTACATGCAAATACCACATGCAGCCTACAATCTCTAACTTTCAGTTAACAAGGAGGGAAATTCTGCTGGAAGTGAGACTAACGAGTTGATATCTGTTAAATTATACTATAATGTGCAGCCAAATAACACAATCGGGGGTTGGAGGGTGGCATATAATTCACTAGTAGTATCGCAGTACAATAGGCTGTTCAACAAGGCTTTGGCAGTAGGCGGGTGTCTGTTTCCCCAGTAAAGAGCGATTTTCTGCTCTGGCATTGTGTGTCACAAGATATCTGTTCCTTTCACATAGTCACCCAGTGAGACATAGTTAGCTAGAAAACACTCTCCAGAGAGCTACTTGTTCGGAGGCTCTGAGCGGCCCACGCCCAAAACCGGTGTAAAACCTGTGCCTCATGTTGTGCTTGGCACTAAAACCCGCCCCCTCCAAGGCCCTATGCCTTCCTCACAAGGTGAAAAACCTTAGACACGCAGGGAGGTCTGAGACCCTGCATCCCGTCAGTGCTACCGATGGATAACACACTCAGCAACCTTTCCAATATATGTAAATTACTCTGCTGAACCGTGGACAGATGTGCCTTGCACCATTTCTGCCACTCCCACCATCAATCTTTTCTGCACAGTAGGAGGACTCTCCAGTATGAGGAAAAGAGGGGTTCTCTTTGGGTAGTGTTGTCTCACAGAGACATTTTCTGTGCGTTCCTCAACTTGAGGTGCCTTGATCCTGAGAAGCATTGGCTGCTTTTGGTAAATTGCTGTTCTCTGGAAGTTAGTTGCAGAGGGGTCGCTGGTCTAGGTGTCACACATTCCATCAACTTTTTACTGCTCTGTGAATTTTCATTTTTTCCAGTAAGTGTTTTAACTCTGCACGAGTCCCCCTTTCCCAAAAACATTGAGAGCGGACTCTGTCTGGGAGATTCCACGTGGAGAGTTTGAATGAATTAGTGAGAAAAGCATGTGTCCAACAAAATGTTTCGTTTGCAGATGATTCGAAATTGCCCATTTCTATTTGAGGTGGACATTCATTCGAACCATTTGATTTCAATTTACATTTTGTCGGATTCTTTTTTTAATTATTCTCACCCTTAATATTAACCTTGACCATAACCTTTATTTAATCCTAATCCTATTCGTAATCCTATTTCTAATATGAGTCATAGTCTTAGTCCTACTCCTAATAGTAATCTTAATCTTATACCAGGCCAAATCCACAACATAACCCTTACCTCATTTAGTAGTGGCCCGTGTTTAACCCCTTCGATGCTCGTGACGAGCTCAGCTCGTCATGCTGCGCGGTAGCGCTGTGCGCATGACGAGCTGAGCTCGTCACGACCACACCCGCGATCGGAATGTCCAGCACACGAGCGGAATTCCGATCACGGTCAAGGGGTTAAGACAAGGCGGCCGGGGGAGAGGAGGGAATAAAAAATAATAATACAAAAAAAACGTACCTTCAGTCGGCCGCGTCCCGCGTCCCTCTCCTCTGCTCCGCTGCTTCAGACAGGCACAGGCTCCCAGAATGCCCTGCGGCCAATCCTGGAGCTGCTCTCACATGAGAGCAGCTTCAGGATTGGCCTGAGCACCCTCGATTGCCAACCCTTGAAAGACTGGGAGTCTGTGCCTGGGAGTCTGTGCCGCCATATCGGAGGAGCCGCAACTGACCTCATTCCTCTTCCGAATGCTAAATCTCACCGTAACTCTAGCTTTTACTTAAAATCTAAGAGGCATAATTAACAGATATTCACGCAACCCAATGCAGCAAGCCACCTCTGCCTGCGTGGGAGGACACATTTCGGCCAAGCACCTATGCAGGCACCGTTGCAGCATGGTGCAAGGGTGCCTGCATTGTAGGCAGGATTGTTTTTGTGTAGGAAGGGACACCTTCTTGCACCAAAACAATCTTCAGAGGCATCTTCCTCATTCTAGTGTGCTGCAGAATGCAGCACACATAGAAAGTGAAACAACGAGGAGAAATAAAGACATTTCTCCTTGTTGCGACTCTGGTGGGGAGACGTTCAATTCAGACGCATTCCCAGGTCTACCAGTTTTTGTAAATCTGGTAACGTGTCGGAATCCATGTGTGGATACGTGGGAACAACCACGCTCCATGGATGGCATGCTTCCCTGCCGCAGAGTAACACTATGCAAATTGAATGCATGAAACAGTATATGATAGGTGAAAACTTCATCAGAATCACAGTTTTTTACAAGCTACTAATTGTGTTTCTCAATCATAAATTCAGTTTTTGACATCTTCCTTTTGGTTGTGGATATAGGTTTTATGGACAAGAAAGCAAAACATCACAAAAGCAGGCCATCGGTTTCATCATATCAAACATGTTCAGAGATGAAACTATTATCATACCCTGTGGTGCACAATGCTAAGATCCTACTACCACTCAAACCCATTTCTTATCCATTGAGTTATCTTTTCACCTCTCCCAACAAAAATATAAATGCAAATTAACACACCTATCTCATACTAGACTGGTTAGTCATAAACAACAAAGGAGTGCTGTTGTGGTGGAGGTTTGTGCACTTGGGGTGGGAAGCTGTGTCTTTATAGGCTTGTTGAGTTGTGGTGTTAGCATCTGAGATGACACTGTCTAGGTCTGTTGAGATATTGTGTATGACGCTGCAAGATAGACTCAGCCCTACCGAGCAATGTCTCTCCTTACTTTCTTGTTTTTTTTGTATTATTTGGTGTTGGAAAGACTTACAAAACCATTCTGTCACACACACACATAGCTGCAACCTTACCATCTCTCACAAGAGCAGTTTAATTTTTCCAGTATGTTCCCAAGATATTACTGTTGTCTGACTTGCAAAACCCAGGGCCATATTTATTCTCTTCTGTCCAGAATGCTAGACCTTCAGAAATGTAATTCTATTCTCACCAAGCTGGAAGGACGATGACTTGCCTTGACACTACTTTGAGCCAGTCCATCAATGTCTTCCAGGAGGTCTGGGCAATCGGCAGGAACACAATATGTGTCTGTTGGATCAAATCTGGGAGTATCACGACCCGCAGTGAGGATCATAAATGAGAGCCATTAAAGGGAGCTTATTAGTTGACATTTAGAGTTTTTGTAAAACTTTAAAATGACCCTGGCTGTCTCAAGCCCTGACAGAGGCATTGTAGGAAATTGGGTCATTTATTGAGGGGGGGCGAAACCATACTCAGGGACCAACCACAATTTCTTTCAGGGTGAATTCACAGGCAACCCCAAATGAACCTGTGCTCAATCCGCTGATAGCTTGGCACAAACGCAGTCGGGCATAACTTAGAGCAATGTGTAAAGTATTTATGCAGCAGTTCAAACCGTAATAAAGTGAAAACACAAACACAATACAAGAAAAATCCCATACCACTTTAGAAAAAATGTAGTAAAAGTTAATAAATTATTTGACTCCAAAACGACAAAAATTCAATTAGTAGAACCAGAGATATGCAGTTTTAAAGATGTTTGTAAAAATGATACTTAAAATCACAAAGCACCAACTGTGGTTATCTGTTCGCAAAGTTACAAGTTCAGGCCGACTCTGATGGAGTGCCGGCCGGGTATAGGGACCAAGTTAGTCACTCTGTACAATGTACCTTAAATCCTGGTTGCTGAGCATTGCAAGGTCACGCATCGAGGATGTGTCACCAACAGCGGTTGCGAGCTGCGATGCTAGGTCCTGCTTTGGAGATGCATTGTGCATCAGCGGTTCTGGTGAAGCCATCGACATGGCTTGTTATGTGAGCTCCTGCATCATCATTGAGGATGCCGTTGACAAAAGCTTGCGATGTGCAGTTCTGAGTCAGGGGTGCATCGACAGAGCGGCAGTTCCTGTGTTGGTCCTTCCCAAGAGACCACCATTGGGCTGGAAGAGCACCTTCAGGCCCACTTCCAGGGGGCCAGGTCTTGGGTGGCAACACTTGGGGGGCAAGACTCACAGCAAACAGAGTGCAGGTGCTAGGCTCAAGGTGGTTGGAGCCTTTTCTGTCCCTAAGGCTCTGATTAGGAGGCCAGCCAACTAGCCCTTGGAGTCACTCTGGTGGTCTTTAGTTCAAGATGCAGGTCCAGTCCTTTTTACTCAGGTAGCGAGGCAGCAGAGCAGCAGAGTAGCATGGCAGCAGAGCAGCAGTGCCTCTTGAAACAGAGCAGCACAGCAGGTCTTCTGAGTCTTCCACAGGTTCAGAGGTATAATGAAGAGTTGGGTCTGAGGGTCCAATGTGCCAGTTTTGAAGTGGGAGAGGGTTCTGAAGGTTTCCACTCCCATACCTGTTCCTGCCACCCTGCCTTGGCCCCAGCTTGTCTGTGGGCACAAAATACTAGCGTCAAACCTTTTGTGAGTATGCTGAGGCGGAGCCTTTGTGAGGACAAGTGTGGTAGGTGACAGCTCTACCCCTCTAACAAATCAGAGATAACTCATCCTGCCAAAACCTATTCCCCTATTGTCTCACTGTCTGGGAGGAATACACAAAGCCCAACTGCCAGCTACACCTGGTCATGTGATCTGAAATACAGGCTGTAGGCACCATATGGTTGGAACATGAAAATACCAACTTTCTAAAGGTGGCATTTTAAGAATTGTAATTTAAAATTTGACTTTACCATTAAAGAGGGTTTTAAATTACAATTCTGTAGACACCAAACTAGATATTCCTACTTGCTCCCAACTGAAAGTTATCACTTATTAAATGTAATAAGGTAACCCAATGTTATCCTGTAGGAGAGGTAGGCCTGGCAGTAGTGAAATATGAATGTAAGAGTTTTTCACTGCCAGGGCATGCAAAAGTTAAAAGTACATGTTCAACTTTTTAAATACACTCTACTCTGCCCTATGGGCTGTTTAGGGCCTACACTAGGGGTGACGTGTATGCATTAAAAAGGAAAGTTAAGCCAGCTAATAGGTTCATTTTGCCAGGTTGAAATGGCAGTTTAAAACTGCACGCACAGGCTGCAATGGCAGGCCTGAGACATGTTTAAAAGTCTACCTTAGGGGGTGGCACAATAAGTGCTGCAGGCCCACTAGTATCTTTTAATTTACAGGCACTGGGTACAAGGAGTACCATTTTAGTAGGGACTTACAAGTAAATTAAAGGTGCTAATCAGATGTAAGCCAATGTTACCATGTTTTAGGGAGTGAGCACACATACTTTAGCACTAGTCAGGGGTGTCAAAGTGCACTGAGTACAAAGGCCAACAAAAACGATAGCAGCAAAAATGGAGGAGTAAGATAAGTTTGGTGGAAGCCCACCCTAAGGCTGACAGGTCTAACACATTTCCCCTCCCAGCTGAAAGAGGGGAGAACTACCCAACCACCCTATCTGGCAGTTGCTGGCCTTGATAGTCAGGCCAACCTGGTGCAGGGCCTGAAGTACCTCCTGAAGATGGCACAAGTGTTCCTCTGAACTGGAGCTGAAGACAGATATGTTGTCTAGGTAGGCAGCACAGAAGGCCTCCTTTCCAGCCAGGACCCTGTTCACCAACCTCTGGAAGGTGGCAGGGCAAATGTTAATCAAAAGGGCATCACCTAAAACTGGAAGTAGCCCTCTGGGGTAAAGAATGCTGACCCCTCTTTGTCCCCTCAGTCAGAGCTATCTGTCAGTTCCCTGATGTGAGATCAAAGGTACTGAGGACTTTGGCAGCACCCAGCCTGTCTTTGAACTTATCATCTTAGGTGATGGCATGAACGTCAGTCTTGGTGACTTTATTGAGTAGTCTGTAGTCCACACAGAACCTGAGCTCTCCCATGTTTTAGGGAGTGAGCACACACACTTTAGTACTGGTTAGCCGAGGTAAAGTTCACAGAGTCCTAAGGCCAACAAAAATGAGATCAAAAAAAGGAGGACCAAGGCAAAAGGTTTATGGACAGGTCACCCTAAGGCTGACAGGTCTAACAGGCATCACTGAGCAGATTCCAAGTGTATAGTTGTCCTCCAGCTGGATCCACTAGTCACTCCAACAGGTTGTAGATAGAGTTTGATTTTACACAAAAACCTCTGGTGTGACCAGGCATAAGATTGGTTTAATCGTCTGATATGGATCACCCTCCACTTTCATTCCCTCCTGCCAGTGTAAGAGGGGTATTTCACCTTCGGCACATTAGAAAGGTTTATGCTGGTTGCCACAAAACTGAGTACGTATAACCATTATCAGTGAAAATGTCACTAAAAGACTACTCATCGTTAGCCACCCAGCTGTTAAGGAAATTGACGGACATTATCATGTGGAGCTCACTGCCTAGCTTTGGATTTGTGTGTGGTTCGAGTTCTCCTTGGGCACATCAAGCACTTTAACAATTTCATCTAACAGCAAATATCAAACATGATTGGGGGATGTTTCTGAGCCTATTGAGAGATAAGGGGCAAGTTTAAAAGGTATGGCAGGTCTATGTTAAGTGATTTTCTTGTTTTTTTATTATTCCTCTATAGTCCCATATCATTTGCAGTATAGCAATTGGGCAGCAATCAGGTTACCCCAAAGAATAGGGAAGGCCAAAGCTCCTGCATGTGTAACTGCTTTCATCACTAATCATTGTTTTTTATTTCTCCGCACAACTTTCTTTAGAGATTGCATTAGGCCAAAGGACAACAAGGACCATCTGAAAACGATTACGTAGTTTTAGCATAGTATTCATTTTAGACCATTAATTTTGCCATTGTGATTGTGAGGAAGAATGATGACTCAGTGACAATGCAATCTGCAGTTCAAAGTGACAATTAAACAAAGTATAACATTTTTTGTTTATATTCACACCCCAAGGCTAATTGATTTTTCTTGATTTTAGATTTGCAGGATCCCAATGAGGGTTGTAGCATCTTTATATTTTAAGGGCATACGCACTTATTTTTTTAAGTTTAAGTATAGTCTGAGATAGGCCCGTATTTCTCCATGGGGATAGAACATTTTGGAGAGACACACTGGCATGTCATAGAAATTGTAAAAACTTATCTTCATACAGTGAGGTTTAATGTACTGCGATATGGATCTCTAGGACGCCATCTCCTTGTTGGAACCAGAGTTCCACCACAAAACACTTGGAAGCACTACATTGCTATGTAGGAAATGCACATCTCTATATAGAGCACCATAATGGGGTACACTGTGCAGATAGGTCAAAGTGACCCTTATTGGTTTACAGAGGCAAAAATAGATAATACTAACGCTTTATTTTGTGATTGTGTGGGCGAGCAGTTAGGCTTATCAGAGAGTAGTGCTAAGCAAGGGCTCTGGGAGCACAGGTGGATTGAAGATGCCCCAGCCGGGCAGGCTGGGTGCAGTGAGGATTTGCAGCTTGGCAAAGGTGCACAAACATAAACCTCGCAGTCAGGGGCTAACACCTTGAAGCGACGATTCTTGAGCTACTGAGCCACTGCTGAGGTAGGTCTCCAGAGTCCTGAAGTCCCTCATCGGGTGCTGGCTTGCTGTAGAGTTGGAGTCCGCCTGGACACGGTTTTGTCGGTTTTTGGCAGCAGGGGTATTTGTGTCTTTCAGCTTCGGTGGGTCCTGGGACCTCAGGAATTGGTGCAGAGGCTGAGCTGACCCTCCAGGGCAAGTGTACCTTTTGCTGGTACTCAGAGACATCGGTCGGCCTGGGGAGCTGGATGACCCTGGACCTGACTTTGATATTTTTGGTGCCTGCGGCTGCAGGGAGATTGCGACCTAACAAAACGTGGCTATGCCTACTGCCTACACATCTACTCTTTGTTTATGGCAGTGAATATTCAAAGCAATATAAAGTTTGTTTTCTCGGTGGTGCTTTCGTAGTGCCTACATCCAGCCACCCTAGATGCAAATCAATCGCACTGCCAGACAGTGCGGAACAGTATTAAGGCACACAGATGGCACCGAAGCACGCACAATCCAATTTTCTTACCTTATTTTTGTCTTGTTAAACTCCCAATTAATAGTAGACGATTCCAGTTCAATAATGTACGGTACACAGTCCTTTTTTTAAATTCTTGAACATTTCAAGTACATCATTGTTTGACAATGGAGCAGCCGACACGTGTTTCGTCCTCTTGGACTTTTTCAAGGCTATATTGGTATCCGAACACTCTCAGCTTGTTTATTACTGCATCTAGAATCTCCCAAAATGAGGGCTTGTAAATTTAGTTTTTCATTAGAGAAAAACCCTCATATTACGATCCTGCCAGTACTCCCTCGTATGCACTGCATTCTTGGAACAGACTACTGTGGATTTAACAAGACAAAAACTAAGAAAAGAAAACTGGATTGTGTGTGCTTCTGTGCTATCTGTGTGCTTTAAGGCTGCAGGGAGATAGTACCTCTATCTCAAGGGAGTTCATTGGCGATTTGTGAAGTGCTGATGACCCTCCATGGTTTTTGGAGGCTACACAGTGACAAGACGAGCTGGAGGATGCCGACTGTCGAGTTCTATGACAGCATGCAGGAGTTTGCGTCCAAAGTCCACCACGAGGTCTGCAATTCTCGGTCCAACAGCTTTTCTTCATTTGTCTACTAGATTTAGGGGCGTCACAAGGGAGTGACTGGGGTGTCTACACCCTCTATTATGCCCACCTCCTGTGGGAGAGGGATATAGCCCTAGTCCTGATTGGATAAGTCCCACAATCTTCGAGTTGACGGGCACTGAAAAGTGTACTTCACCTCGCCTCCAGCACCTGAGGGGTGAAGTTGGCATTGGGGAGGGGGGGGAGTGGCACACCTCCTATTCTTGCTTAGTTTTCCCATCTGTTCTCCAGCCAAAAGGGGGTGGGGACAGTAAGGGGGGGCCTGCTGCTTCTAACAGGAGAGGTTGGGGTCACTTTACAAAGGCGGCAAGGCCTTTGAAGCTCCCCGTCACAGATGGCTCTTCTTGACCAGGGGGAGGTGCGAACACCTCCACCCAGGAAAGGCATAGTTCTTGACCTCTGAGTGTGGAGGCACTCACCCTATTAGGCCAGAACACTGTTTGGTGGTAGCAGGCTGGCTTAGGCCAGTCGGTGACCACACTAATGGTTGGTAGATTTCAGAGGGCCCCTCTAAGGAGTCCTCTGTGTGCAATTTTTACTGGAATCAGTGCAGGTCTATTATGATGAGATGTATGGTACCAAACATCCCATACTTCAGTGAAGTCATCATGGAGCTGGGGAACTCATAATAACGAGTATCCAGCCCATATACTTACTATGGCTTCCTTGGTCACTTACAATATCCAGGGATCGACAAGGATATTGCAGGGGCATATCTGCTCATGCAGATATGCCCTCAGAGGAGATATAGTGCACCCTGCCTTAGGGATAAGGCCTGCTAGAGGGCTGTCTTACCTATATCTCATGCAGCGTCTGTGGGCATGGCACACAGGAATGTGTGCCATGTCGACTCTTCAGTTTTGTCTGCCCCAAGACACGCAGGCAGCAGTGGCAGTGTGCATGTGCTTGCCCCTTAGGGTGGCACAATTTGTGCTTTCAGCCCTTAGGGACCCTCTTTAACCCCATGGCCCTTGGTACCAGGGTTACCTTTTACTAAGGACTTATATGTGAGCTAAAGTGGCGCCAATTGTGGAAACAATAGGTACAGTTTAGGGAAGGAGCTCTGGCACAGGAGAGACGATTGGCACGGACCCTGTGCACTTCCAGTCGAAATTTCATAATTTTCTAGGCAATAAAGTGGGGGCTAACCATGTCCAAATAGGGCACTCTCCTACACCCCCTGTCCCCTTTGCTTTTTTTATCGCTATGGACCCAGTGGAGCAGCATCTCCAGGAGAGGCATCTGCATCACAGTCTGCAGTTTAAGCCTGGCTTCTTGCTACTCTTGCTCTATGCGGATGATATTTTGTTATTGTACGTCACTCCACTGATAACATACCTCCAATTCTTTGTAAGATAGTTAGATTTGGAGGCCTCTGCAGGCTCCACATCAACCGGACCAAATCTGAGTTATTCCTCCTTACAGAAGTCACTGCGGCCATGCAATGTGAATTCTCCCTGACCTGGTGCGACAGACTCGTTAAATATCTGGGCATTTACCTACATCGCAACAAAGAGAATGTCATTCTGCCATAGAGAACCTGATCACCAAGGTAGAATTGTGACTCCGCCTTCCGCTCTCAATGATGGGTTGTATCGCAATCATAAAGATGATGGTTCTCTCCCATTTTTTATTCCTGTTTTTAAATATACCCATTCCTCTCACTAATTCGTTTTTCGCTTCGCTACGGAGTATACTAATCTGGGTGGGCCAGTGCCCACCCATAGACAGGAACACTCTTATTCTCCCCAATGAGTGGGGTGGGTTTGGTGTTCCACATTTTCATTTTTATTATTTAGCTGCACAGTGTCAATTTGCTCATTACTGGTACCATCCTGATGCTCATCTCCCCTATTCTAACCCCAAACGGGATCACGGCGAACCGAGGCCCTTGTGCTCAATATTGCCTGCAGGGGTCCCTTTGGATCCCACGGATATTCAAACGCACTCCACCACTAGCTGGGCCTGGAGGAAGCTTCTTCTATTATTAGGGGGAGGACTCCTGTACTCCCGGCGCTGCTTCTGGCAGACAATCAATGGCTTCCTATAACACAGGAAAAATTAGTCCAGCTCACACTGACACTGCACAATATACACCCTTTCAGTGACCTCTTCTCAGACGGTCACGTCTTCTCTCAAGTGTATGATGTGTGTTTCGCCAATGCCGACATATGGATCGCTTCATTTTACGATGCCTCTATAGTGCCCTCCTAGTACTGCTGCCATGTTATCCGTTGGCCCCAGAGGCATTCACCCCTTGACACTCGTGGTCACTGATGGCAATGGAAGCAGGCTGGTCTTCAAGTTGTGCTGCACATGCATTGCCCTTCTATCTCAATATGAAGGGACATTTAGGAAGCTGAGTTAGGGCGCCCCTCAACCGAAAAAATGATACGCATGCTGTGCTCAAACACACCTCATTTCACTCATCCACCATCAGAAGCTCATCAATTACAATTCCTATGTAGAGCCTGTGTACCTAGCACCCTGGCCCACCTGGATCCTATGAGGTCCTCTAGCTGTCCTAAATGCCACACAGATGGGGCTGATTTTGTTCACATGACCTGGACGTCCAGTCATATTGAGTTCTTTTGGTGCAATATCCACTTCCGCCTAGCCCAGATGATCGACATGGAGATAGATCCAGACCCACTAATAGCCTTGTTGGATATGAACTGGAAATATCAAGGAGTGTCCAACGATTCACTGCACTCTCATTGGAAGGTTTGGACGGTGTACATCTGTTAATCTTTAGACAGATATTTTTGTTCCATATAACTGTATACATATTGCGTTTTCTGAAACCAAATTTTTAAATCCATTCCCGAATCATACATTGGAATGTTGAACATAGGAGAAGTAAATCAAAATCAAATCAAATAAACTTTATTCGGTTTTGCATCAAAAAACCATAAAAGTTATACATATATGGATGCATAAAAACATAAAAACACATACATAAAACAGTAATTCATTAAAACATATTAAAATCAAACCTCTTGTACAGATTATAAAGGCCCAAAACCCACCCATCCTAATTGGTTCGGGGCCTTCGTGTGCAAAATACCGACATAGCATGACCTCCAGTTAAAGCTGCGCACAGGATCAACTAAACCGTTAAAACCTTAATCAACCATATCTACACATCCATACAGGCCCTCGATTTCACAGAAGCTTTTAAAAATCCTACTATGAAAATAATGCAGTCCTCTTTCAGCAATCGAAGGTACATAAGGGCAGGACGGGCCTGTCTAAAATTCAATCTTTTTAAAATAGGAACCAGAAAGTGCCTTCGGGGGATTTCATACAACTTACATAAAAACATAAAGTGTAGCAAGTCCGTCGGAGACTGTCCGTCTCAGCCGCAGGGAGCTAACACTTGACCTCTGCTATGTCCCTTGGGCCTAGCTAGCAAAAAGTGAAAAAGGTTCATACGAAACCTAGTTAGTAAAAATTTCTCATGTGTTGATAAAAACCCCATAAGGTAAGGCTCCGTTGTCGGAGTTGTTTTGAGTAGTAAAAACGTACGGGCACTAGGTTTCAATAACTCCTGCGCTTCCCTATCCACTTTCCTTAGGGTCAGGAAAGCTGCCCTAATAGATTCCACGTCCTTCCTGACAATGGATTCTGGCTTGCAAAATAGATCACCGCGCCCTACCCTTTCCAGGCTACTTTTAATGTACTTGAGCCACGGAATTCGGATTGCATTGTCAAGAGACATGCACTCTCTTAAGATTATATGGTTGAGGGTTAAATCTTTATTCAACCGACACTTCAACCAGAAAACCAAAGGGCGCAGTGCAAGAACGTCGCTTAAGTAAGGGACCCCCAGTTCCTCATGCGCCGCTAAGTTGGAGGTTCCGCACGGGACACACAGGAGGCGTTTCAAAAAGTCGTTCTCCACCACCTGAAGCGGATCCACAGCAGTATATCCCCAAATGTCACTGCCGTAGGTAGCTATGGCCAAACTTTTGGCTTGATAAACCTTTAACATAGCTCCAGTTGGTTTCCTCCCTATTTTAGAGGCAAAATAAAAAATTTACGCATTAACCCGGACCAGGTCCCCCTTTTTCCTCAATATTAAAGGACCCCATTTTAATTTATCGTCAAAAAGAACTCCTAAATAGGAAAATACATTAGTACGGAGGATCTTAGCAGGGCCAACACTGAATTGGAAACTCTTTTTAGAATGTTGCCCCACTTCCATTACATAGGATTTGGAGTTATTAATTGTTAGACCCCGATCAGACATGAAACTAGAGAATGCTGTTAAAAGGGATTGCAGACCCATTGCCGTCCTGGATATAAGGACGGCATCGTCCGCATATAACAGGACGGGAATGCCACGCCGCCCTACATATGGGTAATCCACTTCGGTTGCTCTTAATTCGGTCTCCAGGTCGTTGATGTAAAAATTAAACAAAAATGGAGCCAGAATGCAGCCTTGCCGTACACCCCTCTTAATCTCAAAATCCCTTGTGACCCAAAGGTCTTGAGAGAACCTGACATTAGCCTTAGTTGATTTGTGCAGGTCCTCTAAAAAATTAACAATATTGTTATCCACCCCCTTTGCCCTCATGGACTGCCACAATTTAGCTCTATTAACGTAATCAAATGCGGAGGACAGGTCCATGAAGGCAAGATAGATAGTACCGGGGCGTGCCACAGTGTATTTGCTCAGTATCATGTATAAGTTAAGGCACTGAGCAATAGTAGAACGGCCCGACCGAAATCCGTACTGAACATCCGACAGGATCTCTTCCTCCTCCGCCCAGGTTGATAATCTCTGTAAAAGGATACGTCCTACCACCTTCACCACTGAGTCAATGAGAGATATAGGCCTATAACAGCATGTGCTATTTCTATCTCCCTTCTTAAAAACAGGGACTATGGTGGAGGAAGCCCAAGACTGAGGACACCCGATTTTTGCCGCTGCGTTAAACACAGCCACCAGAATTGGTGCCCAGAACGGGGGGTTGAACTTAAATAAGTCCGGAGGAATCCCATCTGGGCCCGGCGCTTTATTAATGGATAGCCCTTCAATACCGGCTATAACCTCATCCTTTTCAAAGATTATTGCCGGGTCATTTACGACCCGACTCTCTTGGCAGCTGTGCTCCTTAGGGCAGTCAAACATAGATTGAAAATGAAGCACCCACTCCTCCTCAGTGATGTAAGAATCTAAGGCCCCCCACTTCCTGACCGAGGAATGGTTGATTCACAACGTTCCAGAACCTGGAGCTATTCCTAAGAGTACTAACGGCAATCAGTTCCCTCCATGCCTCCTCCTTCAGGTCACCCTTCCGTCTAACCAGAGCTAACTTAGATTCTTTGCGGCAAGCGCGTACATCAGTTTGGCTTCTTGGTTTGGCTGACAGAGCTTCCCTCAGCTTCTTAGCTGCCTTAGAGCAGTGAGAGTCAAACCATCTGGGGCCGTGGGTGACAGTTCTACTAGCGGGGGCACTTAAGATTTCACCGGCCTTATGCGCTATTAGTTCGTATGCACCCATAATCTCATTAGGAGAGGAACCTACAGCTGTACAACATGCTAGCTCGGTGGCACAGGATACTTTTACTTTACTGTAGAATTTATCTGGGGAAATCTGAGACCATTTAAGTCTTCGATTACCATCAGTCGGTCTTAATATACCCCTCGGTGAGACATCACTGATTTGTACGGATAATGGGCCCAACATATGAACACATAGCGGATTGTGGTCACTAAATTCACTCTCCATAATAATAAAACCATGAAATAGAGATTGCAAAGAAGAGGAAATTAAAATAAAGTCTATAAATGACCCCTTACCGCGCCCTTTAAAAGTTGGCACGGAAAATTTGGTTTGCGGGGCAGTTAAAGACATCAGGGCCACCATGTCTAATTCATTTATCATGTTATTCAATGATTCCCCCTGAGCATGATCTTCAAAATGGAACCCCCTCATACGGGGACATCCTAACTCAGAAATACAGGATAGTGTCGGGTTACCACAGGGATGTATATTAAAATCACCAGAAACCAGAAGATTGTGTAGGATAGAGTCAAAAGATTGTCTTATAAATGTTCCCAAGGTGGTGATGTTACAAACATTATGAGGACAAGCCACCGAATTATAGATGTTAATAAGGCCCCATCTAGTGTCTCCTATTTTTACTGATAATGCCAGAATTCCTGGGTTAGAGGTTGGCACGACCTGGATCTGGCAGTCAACAGCCACAGATATATATACAGCTAGACCACCCTTAGGTCTTCCACTCGCAGAGGGAGTGGCTGGGACAAAAAAAGCCTTATACCCTTCCAATAGCAGGTCGCAGTCCACTGCCCATGTTTCTTGCAGGCTGATTACCGAGAATTGCTTCACAAATTGCACCCACAGTGGGTCTTGGAGCTTATTTGCCAGCCCTGCGATGTTCCAAGATAGAAAGTTGTTGGATCTCACACCTGTGGGCCTCTCAACAACCTCTGGTGGGAACTGGGTAAATACAGCAGGTTCGGTCTCGGAAGACGTTGGAATTCCTAGTCAGTCGCACTCCTCCAACCCAGTTAATATTGCAAATCTATTATTTAATTCTAATGCGCGGTCAACACCAAACTGGCCGTCTGTTGCAAGAGATGAGTGGGCCATAGCGATAGGCTGCTGCCTAGGTACTAATCTATTTGGCCACCCTCCTCGGGGAAGTGCCCTCGGGATGTTATTAAACATATCCCTAGATGGTACTGGTTTATAAAAGAAACCCAGAGGGAGAGCCCTGATTACCGATCCAGAAGAAGGAGCAAAACTAGTGTCCCTAGATAAAATCCTACCCGCAATATGGGGGTTGTCAAAGTTTACTATGACACAATCCCCCGAACCCGTTTTTCGCGAGTTCCCAATCCAACTCACCCTGCGAGCCATAAGAATATTTTTCGCCACACGGGCACCCAGGGTGGTATTATGTGTAAACCTTAGTCATAAAAAAAACCCTTTGGCCATAAAATAGTGCCCACCGAAACGCGTTGATGCTTTGAAAAGAAAAGTCTACCTAAATCTATGCGGACAATTGTATTGGATACAATATATGAATTGATTTTTTTCTATGTTTACAATTGATTTGTTGCGGATCTAGTGGTACTTTTCTGTGATTTGGAATTATTTTTCCTACCTGTTTTCCCAATTTCATTGAGTATTTTATATTAATAAGCATTTAGCTTGTATGAAATTTATGTTTCTACTTTTAAATTAAATTTTTTTTATGTTACAGCTTAGATAGGGATTAGTTGATTTTTACTATCTGTGATTTTTAAATGTGATTGTAATAAATTTGTATTTTTGACAATAGGGTTTGTTTACCTTTTTTTGATTACATTGTCTTTTTGTCCACTGTCACCATATATATGTGTGCTTGAGGTTTCATGTGACTGTGTGAATTGTGTATCAAGTATTGACCCAAAGGGGGTTTTTTATGACTAAGGTCTTCTCTGGTACCCTTCTCCTTTGGTTTTTGGGTCCCTCTCTCTTTTTTTGACATAGTGGTATTATGTGTAAACCAGTGTGTTAGTTTGTTTATCAACTGCCCATAGTTTTCGCCAGCCCCTTGTGAGAGAGGGGGAACATTCCCCAAGACTACTACATAGGGAGTAGATTCCGATGGAAGATCAATGACTGGGAGACTCGTTGGCTGTAATTCCCTACTTTCTGTCCTCCCAGCTCTTGAGGGCACAGAAGGCCCTGCGCTTATAGGGGACTGACGAGTACGAGCTGGATTGTCAATACTACTGGGCGTAAAGTTGTTAGAGCTACTCTTGTCTGTCACCTCACTATTTGCAGCAGAGCTTGTAGGTGGACCAGCCCCCGTACCTGTTCCCTTAGTAGCTAGATGGTCTCTGCTGATGCTAGGACTAGCTGCCTGAGTAACCGGCGGATTGCAGCTAACCATCCTCTCTAGTTTTGATAATCTAGCTTCAACTGTACTTATTTTTTGCAAAATGGGATCCAGTAAGGTGGTCATTATGGTTTCCAGCCTGCCCCAGAAATTCCCCTCCTGAGAGCCTTCGTCAAGCTGCCCTGTCATTAACTGAATCATAGAGGTGGTGGGACCCTCTTTGGTACCATTTACAGAAATGGCCGGTAACGTTTTCTTGCCATTTATTCTCTGGGCAGGTTTGCTGGCTTTCAATAATCCTCGACTCTTCCTTTTTTTGGGGGGGGAATCAACAGTACGGGATGACCTCAATTTAGCTTTCTGCCCTCTGGTCATAACTTTGAGCTTAACTGGGCTGGGTTCTTGGTCAGACGATGAGCAGGGAACAAGGTTTATCACTGGGTCAGAAACAATAAAAGGAGACTGGCTAAGCCGGGTTGGGGATACGTCATGGTTAGAAACCACCAATGATTCGGGAATTACAGGGGTTAAGGAAAGTCTACCTTGCAGGTGTTGGGGCTCAAGAGATAACCTTCGTTCAGTTAGCTTAATCTCATTAATGAGGGCTGATTCTGCCCTCACTAAGAAGGCATCTAAAGTTCCCACCACACTTCTGCCTACACTCGGCATACGCTTACTCATGTTTGTCGTGTATATAGGCACAGATATGTTGACAAATCCCTGCTAAAGTGCTTCACAACTGACAACACAGGATGTACTATACAATGTGCAAAATGCAATACAGTACTAGATTACTAACCATACAGTACCAAGTTTTTAGAGCTATCAAACAGCCCTATATTATCAGTTAAAGTGCAGCGTGTAAACAGGTTTATAGCAGCAATAACAGTGACAATGTGCAATATGTGTAGTACGATACAGTACTAGAGCATAGACCATACAATGCCAAATAAGAACTATCAAAAAGTCTTGTATTAACAGAGAAAGTGCCACGTGCATACAGATTTTAAGCAGTAAAAATATTATCGGCGTTTTGGGCACAATAATGTCACTAAAGTGCAAAGTGAAGAACAAGGCCCTAATTCAAAAGGAGTGCTAAGCCTAAAAATCCATTAAGTCATAAAAATAAAATTGAAAAATTAGACACCCCAAGACCAATAGTCCTTAATACATGATAGCAATGGGGCACAATTTGCCACTGACAACTGCTACACATAGAAAGCAGCAAGAGCAGAATGCACACAGTACCTAGTAACCAGCTCCGAGTGATAAACGGTAACCCAAAGCCTGATGCGAAAGGGGGGTGGCCCTGCCCTGCCTCTTCCTGGCAATGACGGGCTGCGGGAGGCTGGGGGCGAAGATATGGCGCCTCCTGGCGCGCGCGTCAGTGCCGGTCGACGAGGCATGGGATGCTGGGATATGAAGTTCCTGTAAGCCGTTCCCCTCATGGCTGAAGAAACCGAGTTCCTGCAATGCTGGCCGTTGCCCTCACGGCGTAGGTATGGTGGTGCAGGGAGAGCGTGACCCCTTTGCTGCGCTCAGCCCCAGATGAAAGTATCTGCGGTGCGCTTCCCGCGCTGCGGGAGGCTGGGGGCGAAGATATGGCGCCTCCTGGCGCGCTGCGGAGCGTCAGTGCCGGTCGACGAGGCATGGGATGCTGGGATATGAAGTTCCTGTAAGCCGTTCCCCTCATGGCTGAAGAAACCGAGTTCCTGCAATGCTGGCCGTTGCCCTCACGGCGTAGGTATGGTGGTGCAGGGAGAGCGTGACCCCTTTGCTGCGCTCAGCCCCAGATGAAAGTATCTGCGGTGCGCTTCCCGCGCTGCGGGAGGCTGGGGGCGAAGATATGGCGCCTCCTGGCGCGCTGCGGAGCGTCAGTGCCGGTCGACGAGGCAGGGGATGCTGGGATATGAAGTTCCTGTAAGCCGTTCCCCTCACGGCTGAAGAAACCGGGTTCCTGCAATGCTGGCAGTTGCCCTCACGGCGTAGGTATGGTGGTGCAGGGAGAGCGTGACCCCTTTGCTGCGCTCAGCCCCAGATGAAAGTACTTGTCTTCTCTTTTGGAAGAGGGATGATGGGGTGACCTTCCTGAGCTGTCTCGCCGCTATCCACCAGAGCATCTGGATGGATGCAAAAGGGACACTCTTGGTTCCTGCGTCTCTCTCTTCTTCGAGAAGTATATTGAATCATCCTTCTCTAGAAAAACTCAATCCAAAATTTGCCTTTTTAAAATAATCCCACAGTTGAGCAAAAACATTGGTTTATAATCCCTGTTACCCCCAGTGGCGGCCGGCATGGCTTGTGGGTAGCGGGGCAGGCGTGGAGGGGTTACGGGAGGTTGTGTCGCGTGGGGGGATACAAAAATTAACTTACCTTGCCACTGGGTGCCGCGTCTCTGCTCCTGCTCTCCTGCCTCCGACTCCAGAAACAGGAAGCAGGCAACCAGGCTCCCTCCCCTAAGCCAATCACACCGCTGCAATGCAGCATTGTGATTGGTCTGAGCACCGTGACACGACGCTCAGCCAGGGGCTGGAGGGGTGGGCATATTCTCCATGCAGGCTGTAATGCAGCCTGCATGAAGAATGTGGAAAGTCAACCAGGAAACAGTCATTGCGCACCCAGGAGTGGGCAAACCACTCCTCCCCTGCTCCGAGAGCAGAGCAGCCCCGACAGGCCCGCAAAGCAGCAGGACACGAAGCATAAAATGATAATAACTCTAGGGGCCAGATGTACGACCCTATTTTGCATGAGCAAATTGGTTTGCGACCCGTTTGCGCATGCAAAAGTACACAGGGCCATGTATAATTCCTAAATAACGAGTCGCAATTTATTTGCGACTCGCTATTTAGGAATTGCGAGTCGCTATTAGGAACGGGCGTTCCCTTCCTAATAGCGACCGCAAAGCCATGTATGACTGTTTTGCGACCGCATTTACGGTCGCAAAACACTCGCAAATTACCACCCTCTTCAAGAGGGTGGTAATGGAGTCGCAAATGGGAAGGGGTCCCCAGGGAACCCCTTCCCCTTTGTGACTGGCGCCAAAAATATTTTTTAAGGGCAGGCAGTGGTCCCAGGGACCACTACCTGCCCTTAAAAAATGAAACGAAAACGTTTCATTTTTTTTAAATGCATCCCATTTTTATTGAAGGAAAACGGGCTGCATTTTTAAAAAAAATGCTTTATTTAAAAGCAGTCCCAGACATGGAGGTCTGCTGAGCCCAGCAGGCCACCATCCCTGGGAGTGCCCGCCATTCCCAATGGGGTCGCAAATTGCGAGTGGTTCATGAATATTCATGAGCCTCGCAATTTGCGACCCCATTGGGAATCGCAAACAGTGCCTCAGACACTGTTGTGCATTCCAATTTGCGAGTTGCGACGCAATTTGCGAGTCGCAAATTGGCGGGTCGTACATCTGGCCCTAAGTTATTATCATTTTATGTTTCTACTTGGCACTGTTTAAAAGCAGTGGGGCAACAGGAGGAGTCGCCACTGGTTACCCCTCAAAATACTCTGGGAAACCTCCCAAGCGCAACACATGTTCTTTTGCACAGCAGCATATTACTGGAACTGGCAGCCCTGGGGAGTAACGCACGTCCCCGCAACCCCTGCGTTGCAGGGGAGCCACAAACCCTTCAGGGGGGCCCAATTTACCCCAAATCAATACATATCTGTGAGATATGGCAGACTAAAGGGCTCTTGGTCACATGCTGCAGGGGGCCCCATCATTTTCTGTTACGTCACTGCACCCTACAGAACTACGAAAGGCACCCACCACACTCCTGATGTTCAGGAAACCACTGAAAGCATGCCTCTTCGATCTACACCTGAACAAACCTACGCACCGCTAATCCACATATTTCAGCACATCATGAATAGGTATAATGTTGTACTCCTGCATCTTCTGCATGCTATCAGTTTACTGGTTACACGGTCGGTTATACCTGGCTAGCATCCAACGAACATTTGATACACCTAAAATAAAGTGTTGTCCTACTGACACATCATTTTACTATTTCACTGTCTATATTTACTAGTTGTCTGTGCAGGATGGTTCTGTGTAAAGTGCACTAATGGTTCCCAGCGAGGAAGGGCAATAAAACACACGCAAAATAAATGAATAATAGTAATTGTAAATCAACGTTTGCATTTTGTCTATAGACAAGGCCGGTCCTAGGATTTTTGGGGCCCTATGCAAACTGGAAGATGTGAGGCCCCTCTAATTTGCATGTGACATCACAAGAAGTGACATCACAGAAAGTAACATCACGGTACTTCTAAACTTCTTTGGTATCGCCAATGGACCTTGTGTGCGCATATCAGAAACATGGATAAAAAGATAAATACCCAAATGAAAGAAGTCCATCAATTTTAAAGCTGTATTAAGTGAAGTACATTAGTCACATTGACCGGAAAACCGAGGCACAGGTCTCACTAGGATGGACTTCCTTACTCAATGTTAACTGGTTGTTTCCAAACTAGTGCATGATAAAAGGTCCAGAGCACTGCAGAAATTTTTGAATGGCATCACTATGGAAAAAATGATGCAACCGGATATAGCGAAATAAAGTTGAGTTCAAATACATGTACCTTTTCATTCTTATTTGAAAGCTTTATAAATCACAGGTCAGAATTAAAAGGGCAGCAGAGTTCTGTAGAAACAAAGCAAAGCATGTACTGTAGACAAGCGCCATGCCTACATGTGAGGCTGCATCAAAGAAGAGTTAAAATCACCCCGTACTGAAAAAAACTGTTTAAAATGTCTTTTTTTAAGTTCCCAAACGTATACGTCATTTTACTTAGTCCTTTCATTTGGATCTTGTACTGCTGTATTAATGATGGAAAAATGAAAACGCAAGTTCCAGAATGCAAGAAAAATAACAGCAGAACTCCTCTGGTGGAAGTCTGTGCTAGTGAGAGTTACAGTTTTCATATAAATCCCTTGCAGTGTGACTGGAAAAAAAGTTTGATGATGCACTTATTTTAGAACCATTAGTGAAGCAAGTTGTGAGGATAAAGCAGTGGACAGCTTTGGTGTAACTGTGTTCACGCAAGTGTGTGTGCTTGTTGCATTAGTATGCCAGTACTGTTTATTACTGCTGTTGCTATAAGATGATAGTTTAGGCCTTTGTATCATCTGGACAGAAAAACAATATCAGCAATCGGTTTTGCCTCAAGACTACTGCGGAACAGCTTCATTTCTTAGCCAGAAACTGGAAACTGACACCTTACACATCCCAGAGAATTAGGGGCCGATTCCGATCTCGGCCGGTAGTGCTCCGAATCGGATTCGGATTCACCGGATCCGATTCGGAGCCCTGTTTCCCGACCGAATCGTACGCGGGTCCGGCCGAGCGAGTACGATGCAAGCACCCGCGAAATCGCCGACCGACTCGAACGCGGCTTCAACACGCTCCGACCGAATCGCATGGACACGACACGCACCGCGCAATGGAGACGTTTCCGGCCGGGTAAGTACGATGCGCGCCGCGAGCAGTCCGACCGACTCGCGCCCGTCCGGCTCGAAAAAGCTGTCGGAGCCGGACTTTGGGGGTCCGCGTCGGACCCCCTGTATGCGTAGGGGACCCATGGGTCCCCCTACCTGTGCATGTACGCCGCGATGCGCATGGATGCGTACACGCTGTAGGGGCGCCCTTGTCCGCCTCGCACCCATTGAGTCAATGGGAGCCCGCGTACGCGTTGTACGACAGGCTCCCATTGACGTCAATGGGAGTCCGACCGACTCGAGTCCGATAGCATGCGTGCGCATCGTACTCGTTCAGTCGGACTGCTAGGGTCCGATTCGGTCGGAATTCTCTCCGGGTCTGGCTCGGTCGGAGAGATTTCCGGCCGGAATCGGAATCGGCCCCTTAATCTTAAATACTCTTGGAATCATTAAGAAGTTTTTGCACTACATTGCTGAGGGGATGTTGCTAAAGAGCTCTTGATGTGGTGGTGAACAAAGAGGAGGACTACTGTGGAAAACCCACTGATGCATTATAAGTGTATCAACAAGTGGGACTTAAAATAGGAGTCAGACTTTGTTTATAGGGGCAATGCATAGATCTGTGATATATTTGTCATACCGGAAGGCTAGAGCTGGCTGGCAGGGGTCACAAAGGTGCATTTCTCTACAGGCACAGAGTAAACACTATTACACAGTTTATTTTGTACACCTTGCCTTTTGCTACAAGCACAATATACACCTCAGGCACAGCTCATGGCACTATAAAGCTCTTCTTTGAACCTTACACTTAAAACAAAACATGCTAAAATTTACAATTACTAGTGTAACATTCAAGTAGCAGTCAAAATGTCCTATATATGATGTCATGTAGATATGCCAGATGTAAACACACAGCAAATACAGAAACATCACCCAGAGGCAAGGGATAGCCCAAAAATTAAAATACCCTCAACTTTGACCCAAAGCTTTTATGGCACCAAGAAAGCCAAGCAAGTCATTGCAGCCCTCGGCTGAAGAGCTCTCTTGTCTCTTCCATCTAAGCATCTATCCATTCATCCTTTCATTGTCCCATCCATCTGCTGATATCCACTATTTCTCCTTTACATTCTATCATCCATTTGTTGTTTCTTCCATCATTCAGTTTTTCACCATTCTGGATGTCCGTCGATCTGTGTTCCCATCCATATTCAAACCTGTCCATCCATCATTTCTTTCATCCATCCCTCCATCCACCCTTTCACTCATCCATCTACCCATCCTTTCAATCATCCATTCATCCTATCCCTCATCCATTCCCCCACACTATCACTCCATCCTTTCCCTCATCCATCCATTTACCCTTTTACCCATCCACCCATCCTTTCACTTACTCATCCATCCATCCACTTATCCATTTACACTTTCACTCATCCATCCATCCTTTCTTTCATTCCTCCACCCTCACTTTTACTTATCTATCCATTCTTTCCCTCATCCACCCTTGCATCGATCCTTTCACTGAATCACTGACAGAATATCGACTACAAGAATATCGACGTCAAAAATATCGGAGGCGAAATATCGAGATCCAGAATATCGACATCCTATCTACATTATGGTAAGTACAAAAATATCGGGAAAAAAATATTGATGTCAAAAATATCGTTGTTAAAAATATCGTTTAATATTTAAGTTTAAAAAATAATGTAAAATAAAGTAAATAATACATATAATTAAAATAAACAGAGTTAAAAAAAATTAAAATGTTTAAAAGTTATAAATGATATATAGATATAATGTAAAAATAAATTAAACATATACATATAATATATATACTTACTAATAATTTAAAAAAATATTGTAATAATTTTTTTTAAAATATCATATATATTATAAAAACATCTCTACACAATAAACAATAATATAAATAAAAATTAAATAAATATATATAACAAATTGAAAAAAATTACTCTTTTTAATATTAATTATATATTACATTAACAAAAATAATATAAAAACTATTAGATAGCAGAGGTAATAAAATTACTATTCCAACTAAAATCAGTGCAACACTAAGGGAAATGTTGGATAGCGTATAGATAAAAATTTCTATTCTCACCCCAGTGAGTGCAACATTAGGGAAAGTGTTGGATAGCGTAGGGGTTAAAATTACTATTCCCACTCCACAGAGTGCAACAGTAGGGAAAGTGTTGAATAGCGTAGGGGTCAAATTTACTATTCCCACTCCAGAGAGTGCAACAGTAGGGAAAGTGTTGGATAGCGTAGGGGTAAAAATTACTATTCCCACTCCAGTGAGTGCAACAGTAGGGAAAGTGTTGGATAGCGTAGGGGTTAAAATTACTATTCCCACTCCAGAGAGTGCAACAGTAGGAAAAGTGTTGGACAGCGGGTGGGTAAAAATTACTATTCCCATTCCAGAGAGTGCAACAGTAGGGAAAGTGTTGGATAGCGTAGGGGTTAAAATTACTATTCCCACTCCAGTGAGTGCAACAGTAGGGAAAGTGTTGGATAGCAAGTGGGTAAAAATTACTATTTCCACTCCAGTGAGTGCAACAGTAGGGAAAGTGTTGGATAGCGTGGGGGTTAAAATTACTATTCCCACTCAAGTGAGTGCAACAGTAGGGAAAGTGTTGGATAGCGTAGGGGTTAAAATTACTATTCCCACTCCAGAGAGTGCAACAGTAGGAAAAGTGTTAGATAGCGCGTGGGTAAAAATTACTATTCCCACTCCAGGGAGTGCAACAGTAGGGAAAGTGTTGGATAGCGTAGGGGTTAAAATTACTATTCCCACTCCAGAGAGTGCAACAGTAGAGAAAGTGTTGGATAGCGGAGGGGTAAAATGTACTATTCCCACTCCAGGGAGTGCAACAGTAGGGAAAGTGTTGGATAGCGAGTGGGTAAAAATTACTATTCCCACTCCAGGGAGTGCAACAGTAGGGAAAGTGTTGGATAGCGTAGGGGTTAAAATTACTATTCCCACTCCAGAGAGTGCAACAGTAGGGAAAGTGTTGGATAGTGGAGGGGTAAAATTACTATTCCCTCTCCAGGGAGTGCAACAGTAGGGAAAGTGTTGGATAGCGTAGGGGTTAAATTAACATACTTATTAATTAAATACTTTTTGTAGAATAAATCACACATTAAAATTAATTAACTAATAAATTAATAATAAATACCAATAAAATTAAATTAATAATTACTTAAATAAAATTAAAATACTTCCCACCCTATTCCCCCATAAACACACAACCCACTACACATAAAAAAACACAATGAATTTAATTTGCCATTAATCTATTATTAAGAATTAATTAACAATTAATAATAAATTAACAATTAAAAAAAATCATTATAATTAATATAATTATACATTATTCAATTAATAAAAATTAACTAACAATTAATAATTAACAATAAATTATTTATCAATAACAATAAATTAAAAAATATTAATTAATGTATAATTATTAAATTACTTCCCACCCTATTCCCCTATAAACCCACAACCCGCTACACATAAAAATTAACATAATTAATTTAATTATCAATTAATAAAAATTAATTAGCAATTATTAAATAATTAACAATAAATTAAACAATAGCAATACATTAATTAAATAATAAATTATTTATAATTAATATAATGATAAATTAATCAATTAATAAAAAGTATTGACCAATTAATAATTAATTAACAATAAATTAATAATCAATAACAATAAATAAAAAAATATTGATTGATTAATAATAATTAAATTACTTCCCACCCTATTCCCCTATAAACCCACATCCCGCTCTGATACTAAAATGCCAAAAATATTAATTAATTAATTATAATTAAATTACTTCCCACCCTATTCCCCTATAAACCCACAACCCGCTCTGATACTAACACGCAAAATGTACTTTAAAAAATTACTAATTTCTAAACATTTACTACATATATTTAGAAATAATTAAAATACATTACAAAAAATGTTAAACATACATATAAAATACATACTAAAATACATAACACTAATATAAATATCGATATTATTAACAACTAAATTTTTGCTTACTGATATTACTTACTTCGATATTACTAACTTCGATATAAAAAAACGATATTACTTACCTTAAGGTCGATATTCTGGTCAACGATATTCTGGTCAACGATATTCTGTCCCTACGATATTGTTAACTCGATATAATTGTAGGTCGATATTACAACTTCGATATTTTGACTGCTTACCCCTTTCACTCATCCATACATCCTTCCATCCTTTCACACATTCACCTACCCTTTTGCTCATCCGTCCATCCACCCTTTCACTCTATTCATCCACCCTGTCACTCTATCTATCCACCCTGTCAGTACATCCATCCATCCTTTCACTCATCCATCCTTACACCCACCCTTTCCTCATCCATCCATCCATTCACTCATCTATCCTTTCACTCATCCATTATTTCACTCATCCTTCCATCCACCCTTTCACTCCATCCTCCCTTTCACTCCATCCAACCATCATCCTTTCACTCTTCCATCCACCAACTCTTCCACTCATCCATTCAGCAGGGGGTTTACAAGTCATGCATGATGCACAGTGCGAGGATGTGAGGTGACTGAGACATGGTGTTGTGGTTTCTTTTTTTTGCACTTTTATGTAGCATGAACTCAGCCCAAGGTCTTTGGAGTGCTTTACAGAAGTACCAATCCCATTACAAAAAGTCAGGGTTTTTTTTAGGTATGGAGAGGTTAAATGATTTTCCCAGAATCACAGGATTTAGTGCCGACGCCAGGACCTGTACCAGGTTCCGCACTTCCATTAAACTACGCCATGTGCTATGAGGCCCAGGTGAGGGAGTTTTATCCCTTGGGCCACACAGCACTGGATAATGGCAGCAAGGCCCAAGGAAGGGGGCCCCATACCTGGACCTTGCAGCCTGATGCAGTTATTCAAGGCCCAGGTGACTGAGCTTTGCTAAACTCTGCCCTGCCATGTCAGTCTTTTCTGGCTGCTCCCTCCTCCCCTAACCCACCTCTCCTCGCCTGATAATGTCCGGCTTGGATTAAAGGTGCCCTTTTGTTGCCTGGCAACAGGGAGGCAAGGCTTCAGTGCAGGTTTTTAAGCGAGGTGTACTGCTCTGCTCCAGACGCTGTGAGCAAACACAATTGTTGGCTTTACTGCTGCCCACTTCCCCACCCACTGTTCTCCTTTCACCACCCCTGCACCCCCAGGAATGCCACCATGCCCTTAGACGAGGAAGGTCAAGCCACCTCCCTTGAAAAATACATTTGAAATGTGATCGGATTGGGGAGGGGGCACTGGAGGAGCAGGTGGGCTGTCTGATAGTGTGGCATTTCACACAGAAGCATGGCTCCATGTTTTCAACCTGAGCGCAGGGACCTGGCCAGCTGCCCACATTGCCCATGCTTAGAGCCAGCCTGCCCAGACTCTTCCCTTCTGTCACTGATTCAGCCCATCACAATCACTGTTCCTCTTCCTCTTTCTGTTTCCTCAATCCTCTTTCTCTTAGTTGCCGTTCTGCCCCCATTGCTCTCATCTGTCACCTCTCTGCTGCACTTTTACTCTATCATCTCCCCCCCACCTCTTATCTTAGTTCTTTCCTTTGTATGCACTGCACCTCCATTCTCTGTGCTTCTTTGCCCCTTTTCCCTTATCCTAGGTGAACAGGGTTGCCACCTGGCCAGTTTTCTACCTGCACCACTGCTATCTTCATGTCCTGGACGGAAGAAAAAAAGAGGCAACATTTCCTAAAGCCGGTATTTTTAACCTTTACCTGTGCTTACTTCAAACAGCAGGTATAAATAGAAAGTACTTTTAAATGTGTTCTAGGGATGCATTAACAATACCTGACTAATACTTAAAGTAAAGAAAGACAGAAAAGTCATGATACAAATGAATACATATAATATTTTAAAGTCCTATTTAGTAGTAGTTTAAAAAGCAAAAGAATGGCCGGTATTATGCTCTTGGAGAGCTGGCAACTCTAAGGTGAGCACTGTTCATTGTGATGCAATGTGCTTCTATCTTTTATTGTGAGCCCTGCAGGATACTCTGCTTTCATTCATGCAGGGGCAGGGCTCACTTCACAGCCAAGGGCACTTTAAAAACCCATCTAATCGCTGTTCTCATGCAGATGCAGTAATTAGATTCAGAGCTGTCTTAACAGCATTATAGGCCTACGGGAAAAGCAGTGCACGGGCCCTGCCTGCACAACCACTCACAAGGAATAAAAATGTTTAACCGAAAATGAGTGTTAAATTGTGGTCTGCATGAGGCCTCTGTGCTTGTGGGGCCAGCGGGCACCTGCCCAGCGTGCCCATGCGTTAAGACAGCACTAATTAAATTACTATTGAAGCCCTTTTGGCCGATGGGTGCGAGGCCCAGGGGAGGGGGGCCCCTCCCTTGGGCCTCACACCACTGCACCACCATCATAAGAGTCTCTTAAAATGCACTGCTGTGAGGACCCTGTTGCATATTAACAGGCGCAGGGCCCTAAGCAGCTGCCCACACTGCCCATGCCTAGCGCCGGTCCTTTCCATAGAGACAACATGTCAAAAGAGGGGCACATTGGCAAATAAGGTCAAAAATTAATCACAGTACTCCTAGATACAGGAGTAGATTTACTACTTTTTGGCCTGTCTGTTAAAGCTAGGTGGGTCGCAAATGTTTGTCGTATTGAAAAGTGAATTGTGGTTCTATAAAGTTTGGGAAGCACTGGTCTACATGGTTCATGAGCAGTGCTTTAAATGGGCCGGTACTCACAGGTACTGAGTACCGGCACTTCATATTTTTACCGATCAGAGTACCGGCACTTCTCTGCTCCCAATGAGGGTACGGGTACTCATTGAAGGTAAGCTAATTGGTGCTAGTGCTGCGTAGCTCGAGGCAGTCAGAGTGGAGCAGATCTGTACGGCGCTCTGACAGCCAAAGCGCATCTCTAGCTGGTAGGTGAGTAATTGCGGAACCATTCAGCAGCGGCTCATGTGCGTTATGCAAGGGATGTCCCTGTTTTGGAAATTTCAGGTCCTGCCGTGTTTGATAGAGAAGAGCCCATTAAGGCCCTGCTCTGTCAATAACATTCACACTGTCGCTTGCTGTGCAGTAACAAACCCAAGTAAACCTTTTTTGGTGAGTATTTGCCTGCTTCTGTGTATGTTTGAGTGTGAGAGAGAAAGCGAGCTCAGAGAGGAAGAGAATCAGGACACTCTCAGGAGGTAGTTTTAAAGAAATGAGTGGAATGCTTTTGTGTGTGCATGTCTGCTTGTTTCTGTGTGTATTAGAAGTATTGTGCCAAAAGCAACCAAGTAGGGACAGTATGACAGTGAAAAGCTGCAAATATTGCTAAACAAGGAAACCTTAACATATCGTGTTAGGTCTTTATTTTGTGTAATGAGTTAACACGATTTGTTTATATTGATACTTTTCTCACATGTTTTGGTATGTCCTGCAACTGGCGTAGTACTCATTATTAATGCTGCTATTCCAAAATCTCTTTTGTTCTGAGGCACACTGATTATTTGCCTGAACAGTGCTGTTGATGGCTTGACTGCGTTCATTTAAAAGTTCCTTCTATTGAGATTTAGGGCCTGCTCCCAGGAGGTATTCACACCACTCTTTATCATCATATGCAGCTGTTCATCTGCAAATATGGGAAGTTTGAAACTACTATCAAAGGAAATGCACAGGCAAAATGAATACTCAATAGAAATGTCTTAGTATCATCATGTCTCGCCCCGCCTCTAACCCGGCCCACTAGCCACGCCCCTAGGTCAATTTAATGAGTACCTACACTTTTTTTCCCCCATATAAAGCACTGTTCATGAGGGTTAAGAAGAAAGTAGCAAAAAGAATAGGGACAGCCCAATCGATGTCAGGAAGAGGATTTTTCTGGACGTCTGCATCATTGTCGTCCTCCTGTTCAAAGACAGTAATCAATTGATCCTTTCGTCCTCCCTTGCCTGGTAGCCTCTCTCCCTAACCTCACCTAGCATCAGAGCCTTCAGCGTGAACCGCTAGCAGGCACATCACGCACACAAGTCATGCTTCAGCGTCACACAATATAGAGACAAGTCCTGATCGAGTTTGAGCACCATTTTGAAACCACTATCGTGAACCTGTCAGGAAGTCAATGGTTTAAAACATAGACCTACAGACCTATAACTACTTCACCTGTAAAATTGCGGTCAAATTTCCAATAACATCTAAGATCATTAATGCATCAAACAAGTGGAAATATAAGGAACGTTTCGATGTTCACAGAAGTGGTCCGATATTTCAATATTGGGTATTCCATGTGCAAAAATATTATTGTGAAATGGTACCTTTCAAACCACAGTCCATTATAGAGCTTATACCTTAGTGGATTTTGATGGCTCCATCAGCAAAGAACTTGGGGAAAGTGATTTTGCTTTTCTGCTTTGTTGAAGGCTGTTGAATGCTATGTTACTCTCTGTGGTGAGGAGTTCTGGAGTTTTAGATCTATATCTCTGGAGGAATAGAAAAAGATGCACATGTAGGTATGTATGCACAATGCAGATTATTTTCTTCATACACATAATCGAACAAAAATGACAACTACAGCAAATGCTCATGGCACTTCTTTCCAAGAAGGTTTATTTGTAATTTTCAGAATTATTATATCAACACTCATAGCCACAGTACGTCTTTGTGTTTGGCAGCTCAGTCCAATACTGAATAAATTCCAAAAAATAGGACCAGGACCACTGCCAGTGCTGGTAGCATCTGACATGGCGTTAATGCTCTTAACCTTGTTTAGATGGGGTCAGTATCAAGGGAGGAGACAGAATTATTTATAGTCAAGTAGCAGTACAGGGGGTGCATATTACAACAGAGTGGTGAATTGCCCCAAAGGTCCCGATTACGAGTTGAGCCGAACTGAATTCCCATGTAGAATTCTGCTGCACATGTGGGAGCACCGGGCCCAGTTTTAGTGGGTGGAAGTCTGGCTGGTGTTATTGCTTTGGGAAAGGGCAGTGCAACCAGCCCTGCACCCCCCCCCCCCCTATTTGACTCTCTACCAAGGCATGGGGAGAGCATAAAACGCCTCACCTGTGAGGTCACATCCTCGCCAACACCCACCTACCCTTCCCAATCTCCTCACTATGCCTTACCTGCACCAAAATGTCTGTGACGAACCCCACTGATATGGGAGTACAGTGCAGAATTCCATCCAGTACATCTGGTTCCACACAGTAATTACCCGTTCCCTGGGATTTCCTTTGTATGAAGAATGATGTGTAGAAATTCCGGTCAGTAATGGAAACTGCAGCCACCCGAAATCTCCTCACATAATTTCCCCTTACTTTCAAACAAGCTCAAAAAGACAGCTCTACCATCCCCATCTCAGAAAAAATGTTTAGTTGCATGGGTTCCGGACACCCCGCCTGAGGGATCTCCTCTATGTCAGCTATTTGGCACTAACATGGGAAGGTAACAGGTCAGCCACTCGATATAGAGTGAGTAATTCTACTCTATGTCTGACAGAGGTAGCTTACTGAAACTCTGTCACATAATAAAAAGAACTGTGTCTTTAACATGTTGGGGAAAAAAGGCATTTTAGGGACATTAGATATGTGAGCATTGACAAATTAACACCATGGCCATGCTTCACATAGTGCACTAGGGGCGCAATGGGTGTGTGCACCTGCTTTTTACACCACTGGGAAACTATGGCATTCCAGAAGGGACTGTAGATGCTTGTGCGGCTGCTTCTGTAATACTGATTGTGCACATGTAGTGCCAGCGCTATCCTGAGAAGGTATTCCTCATTTGCCTGGGGGCATGGCCCCACACAAATAAGGGAGTAATTTTACCTCAGCGCCCATGCCCTATTACGGTCGCGGGGCAAAGGCAAACATGCTTGTTAGACTTAGCCTTAGGGGGATAGGAAGAAATTGGGTTGCTGGGTGACGAGGGGAAACCCCTACTCAAGTGATCCAGCGCGATATTAGCAAACAGCATTCATACACCAGATACTCATTTGGGCCCAAACATTCATACTACGCTAATACTTACGCTGGGTTTTATCAGTTGTTACTCTCTATCAAAATCCCTGCTACCAATTACCTTCTGATTGAAGAGTAATGACTTACCAATGAATCCTTTGCTAATTGGGAAGCTTAAATGAGTGACATTCATTATAGTACATAATCCTGAAATAACCACTGAGTCAGGAAGTTTTAAAATGTTTATCTAAAGATTTAGCAGAGTAAAATACAGAACCACATGGTACTTAATCGCAATACCCAAGATTAAGCATAGAACTGATTATTGCTAGTCAATGACGGTGTTTAAAGAAGAGAAGAAGATAGAGACAGCAGCGCAACTAAAGGTTGCATTATATTTACCTAAGTGCGAGAACCAAACCCCTTAGCCAAGGAGTTGAAAGAATAGGACCCAGGAAGGATGAAGAGCAAAGACTTCTTCCAGGATCAGGACAGGACCGGTGACCTCCCTACAACGACGCCTGCGTCGTTCCCCTCTCTGATACTCGACTTCTCTCGATTCTCCCGTGCCTTCCTTCTAATGGACTCCGCCGCCCCCTCCTCAGGACCTCTTCTGGACAGGGATTCAGTCAGCAACCGATCAGCTTGGCAGTCTGGGGCTCTTCTGTGTGTTCTGAGAGTCAGCTCTCTAATTAGCTAATTCTATATCTGTTATACCCTTCTACGCCCATGTACCTCCCCTTAATGTTGCTAAAATATGGGGCCACTACTTCTGATTGGACAGGGACAGGAGGTGGATTCTCGCACCATGTTGATTTGGCCTAAATTGTAAAGCCTATTGTCTTTACGTTCCCACCCCTTCAAATTAATACATTCGCTTTATTTCCCACCCGTCTCATGACAAATGTAAACCAATTTTCATAGACATTGTATCAATGTGTGACAGGAAAGCACTAGTACAACATCTTCAGCCATCAGGTTACGGCCTTGGACTTCGTCCAGGTTGACTTCATTTGGCAGGCACACAAGGCACATGCGCAGAACCATTTGCCTCTCGAGTTTCAGGTCCCCAACCCAGGCCCAAGTTTACGAACTAATAAAAGTGCAAGAAGAAAATATTAGAATCACAAATAAAATGTTTCACTGTATACCCACTATTTCTATTCTATTCCCAGTTAAATATATATATACTATCCCGCGTTAGTAGCGTTAGGAAACGACAATTTAATAATGACATGAGAGCAAGCAGAAGCATGTGAAAACATCAAGCAGCCATTTTAATGCACACTGCGCAGAAGCAGAAGTTTCCCACCAAGCAAAGAAAGACGTCACACCATGTGATATGGTTGCGACATGCGCATTGAGTTTTCCCGCGCATAGCGACCATTTTGGATTACAGACAAGCGTTATTCATTAGTAAAACACATAGGCAAGCATCTTTTTCTTTTGTGTCGTGAATGCAAAGGTTAGTATTAACAATACAAGTTTAATAAATTAATACTGTGAGGAGGATTGAATACAAGCAAGTTTCATTTATGAAACCTTGCTCCATCAATCCCCTCTCTGATGGCGTTTCTGAGCCATCAAAAACATTACCCTCAATCAGATGCCAACTTCTAGCAAATTACTTCATTCTCGTCTTTATTCTTTCTATTTTTACAATCTCCTTTTAATTTCTTGTATAATTCACTTCTCCACTCTTCAAGTTCGATTTCATCTACCTTTCGTTTCTTTCCTCTTCCTGTCACCTTATATGTTCCATTCTTTTTACAGCATTTGCACCATATTGTTATTGCCAAAATTATTATTGCTATCCCTGCTAAGGGTACTAATATTTGACCTATAAGTCCTTTCCCTATATTAGCAAACCAGGTTCCAATTGACGAGATACTATTTGTCAATCTTTCCCATACACTATCAACTTCCAGTGGTTTAAGTTCTTTCTCAAGTTTAGTTATATTCTGTATGTACGTTCCAATTCTGCACTCTTATCAGGAATATAAGTGCAACAATGTTTCATCTTCAATAATTTACAGACTCCGCCCTCTTTTGCCAATATAATATCAAGAGCAAGTCGATTTTGCATCACCATAGACCTAATCGCAACCATTTCTGCATTAATCATTAGAAACATTCCAGCAGTATCCGTTGATAAACGATCAACTACTGTAGACAATTTACATATTTTCCTTGAGTTCAGAATTATTCCCACTGAAGGTATCAATGCACCAAATATATCACCTACAATTTCTGAAAAACATGTCTTTTACTAAGTAATAATTCGTTATTGTTTTCATTGCTCTCAGTGTTTCTTTTTACGTGGTATATCTTTGGAAATACTATTCCAAAATAACAACTTCCATACCACCGTGCAGGAAGCCTAAAGTAAGCCTTATTCCCACACACATAATATATTCCAGGAAAAACTGAATCTGTTCCTCCTTTGAGTCCCCAACCTCCAAGAATTAAAAATTGTGTTCACATTCACTGGTACCGATGAAAACATTGTTATAATCAGTCTTTAACCTATGAAGACAAATTTTTCCTGTCTTTACGAAATCCAGAGCCATAGCAGCTTGAGCCTTGCCAGGTGTGTAACTACCTTCTTTCTCAGCCCAAGGTGGTAAATGAGCCTTATGCTCGGAAGCTTTCTTTTGAAAATCTTGTCTTCTATTTTCTACTAAATTCAAAAATATCTTTTCTTCTTCAAGTAAAGAACATGTTAGATTGTGTCTATGTGCATGTGTTATGTCTATTGATTTCATTGTTAATAAAAATTCTCCCATAAACTGTGCGTCTTGACTACTAAGCACTGGGTTCATACTCTTGCAAATCGGAACCTCAGAAAATATCACATCTAAGTTTGAATAATAATACTGAAGTCTCCCTGTTCTATAAAATAAACTAGACAAAACACTACATGATATGCCATATGTCAGTGGTAAGTGATGATATGTTAATCCTTCTGCTACTGATTCAGGTAACTTCATACAGACATAACAATTACTAACTTCCATTGTGTCTACATATTGAAACAATAACTTTGTGAAAACGTTTAAACTAGTGTCGTTGTCAGCTACTTCATGATGAATTTCTGCCTCATCTTCTGCCATTAGTTCTACTCTATTGCCCTTTATGTTTGCTGTCCTTCCTTTAGTTTCATTATTAATCTTTTTATCTACTATCATAAGGTAAGGAACTGCTACAATCAGGACTAACCATACTATAAGCACCATTACTAGACTACATATGCATATTGCACAGCATCTTCTACAACATTTTTGTTTTGGTCTCCCAGTAACTCTATCGTCAGGCATTTTTCGACAAGGAAGATTGCTCTTCTTATCTTTTCTTCTTTTCTTTAGCTTATTCTTTTGCTTAGTCAGGTTGGTCTTGTTTTTTCTTCGTACGTCAATTCTGCACTTGTTCCTTCGCCACCACTGTCACTTGACTCTGAGCTTTCAAAATCTTCAAGGATGATATAAGTCCATTCAGGACCCTTGAATTTGTTATTCACAAGTTTCAGTCTTTTACTTCTTCTTTTCGCAGTTTTATGTTCTTGTTCAGTTTGACTTGTCACTTCATTCACTTGATCTGGATCTTCACTTCTGGTTGTTATGTGGAACTTCACTCTTTTAATGACACTTGGCCAATGATCTCCTTTTCTTGTTTTCTTTGTTGGCACTGTTTCTTTGTTTTCGTCTTTAGAGATCTCGTTAATTTCACTGCTTAGTACTGCTTTGTTTTCTTTGATCACTTTTTCTTCTGTTTTGTCTTTTTCAGGTCTGATTGGTTTCTCTGTAACAGCTCCGCTGTGAGTTTCCAATAACTGACCTTGTTCTTTGTTTATTTCTTCAAGTTCATGTTTTTCAAGGTTTTTTCTTCTGTGTACTCTTCTTGATCTAACTTGTTCTGATCAGGGCTTATTGCACTGTGAACTTCTGCAGCCTGACCGGATTCTTCTAGACCTGTCTGTCCCTGATCAAAGTCTATTAGGTCTTCACTGTTTTGAGTCCAGTTTTCTTTCCCTGTCTGACCTTGCTCAGGATTTCTTAATGTTTTTTCTTCTTGTTCCTGAACTGCTTCTTCTTCACCTATCTGATCTTCTTCAATTTCTTTCAATTTCACTTGACTTCTTGTTCTGTGGTATACTTCAGGAACTTCTACCACTGGTATCCAATCCTGACTTGTGCTCGGTTGTTCTTTTTCAGCTTCTCCGGAATCTCGAACCTGAGATCCTTCAGCTGGGCAACCTTCAGCTTCTTCAGTGATTGGCGTTGTCTGAGGATTCTCTTCCTCGGGATCTGGTACTCTCTTGGTGTGACTTACATGGATCCAATTAGGAAATCCGGCACACTTCACTGCTGTATTCGTTGTCAGTATGACTTGACACGGTCTGCCCCATCTAGGTGATAGACACGTTTCTCTGGTGTGATTCTTCACTACCACCCAGTCACCAGGATTCAGATCATGTTCTTGCTCGGGCTGCCTGGAAACTGCGTCTTCTCCAACCTGATGAGAGACAGAACGCACTAGGTCAGCCAATCCTTTGCAATAGTCCAGAACCATATCATCAGATATATTCACCAGTTTGTTTGTGGGAACATGTGTTTGTCTCATTGCTCTTCCCATCATTATTTCGTGGGGGCTCAATCCTGTGTTTCTGTCAGGTATACTTCTGAGTCCCATTAGAACAAGTGGCAATGCATCTGGCCACTCTAATGATGTTGATGCACACATTTTTCCCAGTCTTGACTTTATAGTGCCATTCAATTGTTCAACCACTCCAGAAGCTTCTGGACGATATGCACAGTGCAGTTTCTGTTTGATTTGAAATGCTTCACAGATTATTTGAATCACTTCACTGTTTTGTTTTGTAAAACTTTTTTTATTAATCAACATCAGCATATCAAGTACATTACAGAGGAAGCAGGAGGGCAGGCCACATGGGGACAATAGGCAAAATCAATCAATACAGCATAATACTTGGAGGGTTTAGGGCGAAGGGGGGTCGTCACTGTCGAGGGAGAGGGGCGGTTGACATATGTCTCCACGATAGGAATTCCACCGGCCCCATACACGGGTCCATTTTTTAGGGCAGCCCAGGGCAACATACACCGTCTTTTCCCTGAACATTGCCCAATCCAGATCTTTCTTCCAGTCACCCACCGCTGGAGGTTGAGACGCCCCCCACCGCTGAGCAATATTTCTCTTAGCGAGCATAAGCCCCAAAGTGACCCATTGCGTTAAATAGTCATTCAGATCCGTCGGTTCCCAGATGTTCAACAAACATCTACGAGCATCTGGGCTAAGTTGTGCTGTTAACACTGTGTTGATGATATCATGTATTTTACGCCAGTAGGGTTGAATATTGTCACATTCCCAAATTATATGCATAAAAGTACCCACCTGGCCACATCCCCGCCTACAGTCCCCCCCATCTATTCTCCCCATCCGTACCAGCTGGGGTCAGGTCACGTAAATCCTATGGAGTACTTTAAGTTGGACTAGTCGTAGGCGCGCGGGTATTGCCACGACTCTAGGCGAGGAAACGGCCTCTCGCCAGTCCTCGTCGTCTATCTTGATTCCGTCCCTGGACCATTTCTCCCGAAGCGATTGAAGAGGGTCTGGCATGCTGTTGATCAGCTTTTTATATATCAATGAGATAGTGCTGTCAGGGATGTGGCCATCCAAGACTCGGTCCTCCAATGGGGACGACTCGGGAAGAGCGGTACCACGCTGTATATGGGAGCACAGAGCGTGTTGGACCTGCGTATAACGGAAAAATTCAGAGTCAGCTAGATCGAATTGCTGTTGCAGGGTGGCGAATGACTTGATATCTGATTTGTCCCACAGATCCCCTATACGCGAGAGACCTATGAGATCCCATTTGTCAAACCCTTTGCTTTTCCACAAGCTACCCAGCTGTTCCGAGTCCCATAACGGGGTAGCAAGTGTGAGCCTGCGATTCCAACCAAGACATTTAGTGGCAGTGTGCCAAACATGGACTGAATGCTTGGTGGGGCCTGTGAGTTGAAAACGGTGTGGTTTGGAGTAAAGGGCTCTATTATAGTTCCCACCCGAAAGGAGCAATCTATCCATGTTATGGCCTGGATCTCCGGGACGTAGGTAGGTGCCATGATTGATGGCAGCTAGATGGGCCGCCCAATAATACTTCTTGATATCGGGGAGGCTGATGCCCCCGTCATACCAATTCAAGGTGAGCTTGCTTAGGGCGATACGCGGCTGTCCACTCCACAACAAGTCCCGCTGAAGGCCCTCCACCTCCCTTAAGTAGGACGCTGGGACCAAGTCCAAGGAATTCTGCAGGGCGTATAAAAACCGGGGCAAAGACATCATTTTAAAAAGTGCCGCTTTTCCCAGTAGGGAAAGCGGGAGCGACTTCCAGCTGATTATGTCCTTACGCAACCTAGTCAAAGGGGGGAGTAGGTTCTGGGAATAGCGGAGCAACGGGTCTAGGGTGAGAAAAATCCCCAAATACTTGAAGCCGTCTGTACGAATTTGAATGGGGCATCCCTTCAGTGGGATAGGCGGTTCTCCAGCCAAAACGAACCACAGGGATTTACTCCAGTTAATGGAGTACCCGGAGAACCTGCCGAAGATGGCCAGGATATCCAGGACAACAATAAGGGACCGCCTCGGAGAAGTCAGATAAAGCAGGATATCATCTGCGTAGAGCGAGATGCGGTCCTCCCACTCCGAGGACCAGCGCATGCCCCGAATCCTCGGGTCTCTACGTATCCAGGCCGCCAGTGGCTCCAAGGCCAGGGCAAACAGGAGGGGAGACAACGGACATCCTTGCCGGGTCCCCCGACCCAGCTAAAAGGTAGCCGATTTTTTGTTATTGACTACTACTTGTGTTATGTTATGTTATGTTATGTTAAAGGTCATTTTTAAAGCGCTCGTTCACCAAACGGTTTCTTGGCGCTAAGGGCAAAACGGCAGCAATTCCAAACAGTAGGAGAATGTCAGTTGTAGGCGTGGGAGAAAAGCCAGGTTTTAAGTGACTTCCTAAATTGGGTGTAGGAGTCCACAGTGCGCAAATACAGAGGGAGAGTGTTCCAAAATTGAGGGGCCAAAGACGTGTATCTAAGGCCACCATGTTTCTTTCGTTTGAACGCATGGGAGACCAGTAAGTTCTTGTTAGATGAACGTAAATCGCGAGAAGGAGATATCGCTGAATGTTTGAAGCAATAAAAGCGGGACCACGTCCTGACAGGGCTTTGTAGATGGTGCAGCCCAGTTTAAACAGGCAGCGTTGGGGTATAGGGAGCCAATGGAGGCCTCTCAGCAGTGGTTTCACATGGGAGTGCTTTGGCTGTCCAAGAATAAGTCTGGCTGCCTGGTTTTGGACTCGCTGCAAGCGATGGACTTGGTACGCGGGTATACCAACGTACAGGGAATTGGCATAGTCAATGCGCAAAATCACCAGAGCAAGAACCACTTGGGTCAGGGCTTCGGTGGAGAGGAATCTGCTAATTTTTCGAATTCTACGAAGGTGGAAAAAGCATGCAGAGACCACTGAACTAATCTGGGCTTTTATGGTGAGATCATTGCTGATCATAATTCCCAAACTTTTTACTGACGAGACCGGGGCTGGAGGGCTCCCTAGAGATGGAGGCCAGAAGCTGGAGTTCCATGGGTTAGCCAAGCCACCAGAGAGAATCAACTCTGTTTTATCTGGATTAAGTTTAAGTTGATTCGCATTCATCCAATCCCTGATAAAATTCATTATAGAATGAAAGTTTGTAGTAGATGAGGCTGAGGAGTCGATGTTAAAGATCAGCTGGAGGTCGTCGGCATAGTTAAACACAACGACCTTGCTCTTGCGCAAGGCTAGGATCAGGGGGAGAATATACAAATTAAAAAGCAAAGGTGACAAGGAAGAGCCCTGTGGAACACCACAGGTCAAATTCATTTGTTCTGCCCTAAAGCCAGCCAAGCGGACAGCTTGGGAACGGTTACTCAGGAAGGAGGCAATCCATTTCAGTGGCAGACCCCGGAGCCCAGCGCTACCGGCACGGTCGACCAAAAGCTGATGGTCGACCGTGTCAAAAGCAGCTGACAAGTCAAGAAGCACCAGGGCCTGGGTGATGCCGACTTGTGCTAACGGTTTAGCATACAGAAGCTGTACCCATTGAATATATTTTGGACCAAACCCCAACTTCTCCAGAACTGCCCAAAGATACGGCCATTCAATGGTGTCAAATGCCATGGTGGCATCGAGGGAGACTATTACAGCTGGTTCTAAAAGTGAGGCCGTTCTGCCTAGTACTCCATGCACCCTACGCAAGTTAAGCGCAGTGTTGCGATGCAGAATGAAACCAGATTGATCTAGATGGACTAGGGTTTCAATCACTGTGATCAGGCGGTTGGCCAGAAGTTTGGCCAAAATCTTGGGCTCCGCATTCAGGAGGGAAATTGGTCTATATGACCCACAGTCAGTTCTCGGTTTCCCCTCTTTATGGATGGTGATAATAGTGGCCGTCCTCTGATCTATCGGCAGGAGCCCTCTCTCCCTTGAGTCCTCGTACATAGCCCTGAGATATGGGGCCAGCCTGTCCGGTTTAAGTTTGTATAGTTCGACCGGAAGCCCGTTGGGGCCCGAGGCCTTTCCTGATCTAATGGACCTTATTGCCTTCGCTATTTCGTCATTGGATATGTTACTATCTAAAAAGTCACGGTCATCAGCTGAGACCTTGGGCAGCGTTATGTCGGCGATCATCTGGCGGGAGTCCTCTACAGAATAGGGGGTAGTTGAAGAGTAGACCGCGCAGAAGTGGGCAGCAAACTTATCTACAATGTCTTGGGGATCTGTGAGGGGGCCACCTCCCTCCCCTCGAAGTTCTGGTACTAGGCGGTTTGCCCATCCTCTCTTGTCTAGCCATGCTAGTAATTTCCCAGCTTTATCTCCCACCTCATATAACCGTCCCTGCGCAGCTCTACCCAAGGCCATCGCCTGGTCGGTCGCCAGCGCTCTGTATTCCTGCTGTCGGAGCTTTAGATAGTGGAGTTTATCGGGTGTGACCTCCGAATCCAGGTCAGTTTCTAATTGGCCAATCTCCGCCTCCATGGCCACTATCTCTCTGTGGTGGTCCTTTTTCTTGCCCGAGATTAGGGATAGGGCCTGTCCCCGAATCACCGTCTTAAAGGCTTCCCATAGCATCTGCGGGGAATCCACTGATCCCTCATTGTCAATAAAGTAATTATCTATGGCTGTGAGGAGGGCTTTGCGAATTTTGGGATCTCTGAAATACCACGGGTTGATGGGGGCCACCCTTCCCACTTGTTTATAATCAAGAACCACATGAAGCCAAACCGGAGAGTGGTCGGAGATACCCCTGGCCAGGTGTCTAGTCTCATGAATGTGGGCAATCTGAGATGCGGGAACCAGAAAATAGTCGATACGTGAGAGGCTCCCGTGCACCACAGAGTGAAAGGTGTATTGCATTGTATTTGGGTGATAGGTCCGCCAGCTATCCACCAACCCCATGGTCTCAAGAAATTCCGGAAGCCAACCTGAGGTGGGGCTCGATGTACGGGGGGGATATCGATCTAGCGCGCCCGAGACTACTGAGTTTAAGTCCCCTCCCAGGATTAACAGACTTTCTGGAATAGCTAGCAATATAGTTCCTAAATCTCTAAAGGTGGTGGCCTGTAGGCCAGGCGGTACATAAACCGAAAGGAGTGTGATGGGGTGTCACTCCCATGTACCCGAAACCCCGATGTATCATCCCCGATCGTCTGCCCAGGTTGCGCTGACCACAAGAGGAAAGGATTTCTTCATCATAATACCCACCCCTCTTGAGCTGGAGGTGAAACCCGCATGAGCCAACATTGTGTAGCCTCCTCTATGTAAGGCCTTGCATGTATTCCCAATGAGATGGGTTTCTTGGAGTAATACAATGTCGGGGGCCTGACGTTTGATGTACTGGAGAACAACACTACGTTTGATCTTGTCCCCTAACCCGTTGACATTCCAGCTTAACAATTTGATTCCTACGTCTCTCCGCGTAGCCATGACTGATTAAAAGATATCTCTACTCTTTTACAGGAGTAGCAGCGTGTGTTTCGACTTCCTCTACAGGAGGTACTACAAATGATGCTGATGCAACAAACACAACAAAAACCAAACAAAACATCCCCTCCCAACAACCCTCCACCCCGCTGCCCTGCACTCTGGGCCTAGAACTGCCCATCGAAAACTTGCAGAGTGCCTGTCGCCCTTGGAAAGAACTAAGAGTAGAAGAAAAGGGGGAAATAGAGTGCTCCGCCTCCCTGTCCCCAACAAGTCAAGTGTACATCCACCTTGAGCGAGTGTGTCAAGTCTAAGAGGGTCCACAGCCATGAAGGATCAGATAGAGAGAATTCCCACCCACAACCCACCCCACCACAGGCCCAACGTACTCCGTATAGAGATACATGGCGATACAGCCCTCTCCTCAGACAGGGCGGGTGTCCTCACTCTCACTTCTGACGTGGCCGCCTGGGCTCCGCATTCCACGGCGCTCGATCCAGTCAGCCGCAGCCTCGGGTTGCTCGAAAAACCAGGCCCATCCATCCGCCTCGACCCGAAGACGTGCTGGAAAGAGCATCGCATATTTCAGTCCTCTGTCTCTAAGCACTCGTTTCACGGAGAGGAACGACCTCCTCTGCGTCTGCACCCTCTGTGTGAAATCCGGGAAAAAGGTTATGTCTGCATTTTCGTAGCGGAGGGGGGCCCCCGCTCTGGCGTTCTGGAGGATGACATCCCTGTCCCGAAAGTTTAGAACTCTGGCCAACATTGGCCGCGGGGCGCGCCCGGCCTGGGACGGCCACCCGGGACCCTATGTGCCCGTTCGATGACAAAGAACTTACTGAGGCCTTTGGGCTGAAGATGCTTCAGGATGAGATCCTCAACAAATAGGTCAGGGGACTGCCCCTCCGATTTCTCTGGAACACCCAGGATGCAGAGGTTGTTGCGCCGCAGGCGGCCTTCGTAGTCGTCCAGTTTTAGGTCCGTGAGGTTGCGAGAGTTTTGTAATTCGCGGACTTCTCCTTGGAGTTGTGCGACATGTCCGACGAGGCTCGTGGCGGTGATCTCCACCTGCTTCACCTTCTCGTTCAGTTTCCCCAGATCCGCCCTGATGAGGTTCACGTCGATAGCCATGGTGTCCATTTTATGTTCCAGGGAGGTTTTAACTCCAGTGATAGCGTCCATGACGTCTTTCAATGATAATTCCTGCTCCTCTTCGCCCAGGCCACCCTGGGAGGCTCCTCCGGATAGTCGGCTCTGGTGCGTGTCTTTCGGGACAGTGTAGTGGTCCAGTTTGTTAGTTTGCGTCCCTCTGGGCCCCCGGGTCCCAGAGCCTTTACTCCGATCCATTACGCCACTGAGTAGTTACTCAGGCCCTCCCCGATCACACTGGAGAGTCGGCTGTCAGGGCCTCAGGCTGTCCTCCACCAGCCGGCGAAGCAATGGTCCTGCAGGCCCCAATAGGTCAGGTGGAGGGAGAACCAACACAGGCCCTGATATCCCGCAGGGAGCCCCTCTCTATGTGGTGGAGCTGCAAGTGTAGGATCTGGTTTCAGGAGTGGGACTCAAGCCTCCCCAGACCCGGAGCGTCCTCTCCCCTGGGTCGCCTTGCACACTTTCTGTTTGCCAGGGGTGTTTTCCCCTCTCCGCAGGTCCCAGCTCGGGCCGCTGCCCACACAACCGTAACACTCCCTGGGTCCTTGTCGGTGGTATGCTCGTGACCTCAACACAGTGGGCCCCCCCGCTCAGGGTCCAGTGTCCAAATTCGTCGCAGTTTGTGGGGGGGAGCAAGATGATGAGCCTCCGGCCCTCGCGTTGCAGCCTTGCCGCTCGTTGATTGTACCCCCAACGCGCAGGACAGAACTGTGCCTGGGCCTTTCCCGCTGGATGGAGTTTCTACACCGGGCCCCACTCGCCTGCAGGTTATGACGGGGTCCCGATTTGCTTGGGGCGAGTCGCAGTCCCTCTGCAGCGGTGATGTATCCCGGGCCTCACGCCGTCAAAAGTCCCCGACCCAGCTGCGCCGCACCCCGGCCTCTCGCAGCACTGTGCGTCCCGGCTTCTGGCTGGCAAGTAGGCCTTACCGCTCCCGCCCCCGTAACTTTGGTGCCAGGCGTCGGATACAAGCCGGAGCGGGCGGGATGGTGACCGCTGATGTTCCGATGCGCGGATCCACATTCGGATGATGTGGATCTATGTGCCGGATAGATGTTTGGGAAGGGTCGGGCGGCGGAGCTCTACTCTACGCGGCCATCATGGATCGCTGCTTGGCCACGCCCCGAATCACTTCACTGTTAAAATGTTTTCCTCTATCTGATTCCAAAGTTACTGGAAAACCAAACCTAGGAATGAGCTCTCGTAGCAACAGTTTTGCAACTGTAATGCTGTCATTTCTCCTAGTAGGGTAAGCCTCCACCCACTTTGAAAACAGACACACTATGACTAGTACACATTTCAGCCCTCTACATGGTGGTAACTGTATGAAATCAAACTGAAGTCTCATAAATGGACCCTCTGCCTTTCCAATTTTCCCAAATCCAATTACTGTCTTCCTCCCCGGATTATGCATCTGGCAAGTTAGACATCTCTGGCAAAGACTCTCTGCAACAGCTCTGAATTTGGGATTGTACCAATTTTGTCTGAACAGCCTAATCATTGCATCTCTCCCTATGTGTGTGTCTCCATGATGCATTCTAGCCATTTGTGAGAGTAAACAGTCTGGCATGACTGGTCTGCCATCAGCACTGATCCATACTTCATCATCTCCTCTTTGCGAACAACCCACTTTGATCCACAAATTCTTCTCACTTTCATCAACCTCATCTTGCAATTTCTTCACCTCATTCCAAGTTTCAGGTGGCATATACAGCATAAGTTGGCAGCTGATTCCCATTCTTTCCACCCTCTTATTGACTGACATTCTGGTTTTGGCACAATGTTGAGCCACCAGATCTGCATATCTGTTGCCGACTACCACCCAGTCATCTCCTGACTGGTGTGCGGCACATTTCACCACAGCCAATTCTTTTGGTGATTGTATTGCTTCTAGCAATTCCCTTACAAATTGTCCATTTTTAATGGGGGATCCTGAAGAAGTCATGAAATCCCTCTGCATCCATAGTTGGCCAAAATCGTGCACAACCCCGTAACCATATTGGCTATCTGTAAATATGGTCACTCTCTGATTCCTCCCAATTTTGCATGCTTTTATCAAAGCAATCAATTCAGCTACTTGTGCAAATTTGACTCCTGGTAAATAAGATGCTTCAACTATTCCAGTTAATTCACATACTGCATAGGCAGCAGTTAGTTTACCGTCTTCATGTCTTTGACATGAACCATCAACAAATAGCTCCCTGTCTGACTTTTTAAGAGGCTGTTCCTCTATATCTGGGCGTGGTTTTGTGCATAATTCTGTGATTTGTATACAATCATGTTCATCGTCTTCATCATCTTTAATTCTCTCATGACGTGGGTCTGGTAGTAAGGTTGCTGGATTTATTATAGTACACCTTACCATATTCACATTTTCAGCACCCATTATTATTCTTTCATATTTAGTCAGCCGACTAGGAGTAAGATGCTGAGTTCGGGTTCTTGTCAACAGAATGACATCTGCATGTGGAACATACACTTTTACAGGGTGTCCCATCACAATTGACTCACTTTGTTCAATGCTCAAACAAGTAGCCGCCACTGCTTTTAGGCATCCTGGCAATGCGGCTGCTACTGGGTCCAATGTAGCAGAAAAATATGCTATAGGACGTCTTTCTAGTCCATGTCTTTGAGTTAGGACAGAAAGTGCACAATTTTCTCTCTCATGACAGAACAATGCAAATTCTCTTTTATAATCAGGCATGCCTAAGGCAGGTGCTGAACATAGGGCATTTCTCAATTTTACAAAAGCTTCTACACTTTCATCCTCCCACTCCACAGGGTCCTTTGCTTTCTTCTTCGTCATGTTAATTAAGGGCTTAGCTAACATGGAAAATCCTGGTATCCATTGTCGACAGTAACCTACTATTCCTAGGAACATTCTCACTTGTCTTTGTGTTACAGGCATCTGCATTTTCTTTATTAAAGCTACTCTTTCAGCTGTTACTCTTCTTTTTCCTCTCTCAATTTGGTGTCCCAGATACTTAACAGCTGTTGTACAGAATTGCAATTTTTCAGGTGAGACCTTATGCCCTTCTTCTGCCAAAAGATTTAATAATGCTATGGAATCAACAACACAGTCCTCTCTGGTGTTCGATGCCACCAATAAGTCGTCGATATATTGGACTAAGACTGAGCTTCCTGGCATCACTAGTTTTTCAAGGCACTTTTTCAGTATCTGGTTGAAAATAGAAGGACTTTCTGTGTACCCCTGAGGAACACGATTCCACACATAGACCTTGTTCTCAAATTTAAATGAAAAAAGATACTGGCTGTCTGGATGTAATGGTATTGAAAAGAACGCTTGACACAAATCAATTACTGTGAACCATCCTGCACTCCACGGAATCTGATATAAAATTACTGCAGGATTTGGTACTATGGGACAACATGGTTCTACAATCTTATTTATTTTCCTCAGGTCCTGAACAATCCTATATTTTCCACTAGGTTTCTTTAATCCCATTATTGGTGAATTACATGGGCTACTCATTACTTCTTTTAGTATGTTTTGTTCTACCATTCGATTTATTTCTTCAATGACTCCTGCTTTTACTTCTGCACTCATTTTGTACTGTCTGGTATTTAGGAAAATTGCACCTTCCTTTACAGTAATTTTAACTGGATCTATTTTGGCCATAAGTCCTACTTCCTTTCCGGTGAAATCCCATACTATGGGGTTTACTGTACCTTTTAATTCTTCTGGCAACTCATCTTTTGTTATTAACGAAAACATTTCATCCACTTCTGTACCTTGTTTTGCAATCATAATTTTATATGCATGGTCTTCATCTGGTTTCTGAACTGCCACACCATCCGGTGTGCAGAAAATGGTACAATTCATCTTGCACAACAAATCCCTACCTAATAAGTTTACTGGACTAGAATCACACACTACAAATTGATGCATTTCTCTGAAGTTTCCAATTTTAACTTTCATTGGTTCGGTAAGAGGTGTTCTAATCCGCTGATTAGCTACCCCCACTACTTGGATATTTTCACCAGAGAGTGGAAGGTCTGGAATGTCTGCTGTTCTCACAGTAGACCGGGTAGCACCAGTGTCCAAAAGGAAAGTAATATTATTACCTTTCACATTCCCTTCAACATATGGACCTGACTGATCTACCTGTAAGGATGCGCCAAGTATGCACTCCTTCTTCCCCTCTCCTAGGCACTTTCATGGACTGTATTGACAGAAATCGTCCTGCAAAAGAAATTGTGATGTCATATAATCATTCTTACCACTTCCTCCTGGATATCCGATGTCTGTACCATGCTTTGCTCTGCTTACATTACCCTGAATAGGTGCAGGTGGCAACTGACTCTGAGGATTTGCACCCTGCTGTGAGTCATTCTGCGTCTGTGGATTTAAATTTTGATTTGGGCCATTATTATTCCGAATCTTTTTACATTCATCCTTCCAATGCCCCAATTTTCCGCATCCATGACAAGGAAATTTCTTTTAGCTTCTTCTCTACTCATTCGTCCTCTAAACTTTCCACCATTTCCAGTATCACCATTCGTTCCAGAATCTTTTCCTTGATTTTCACTCGGATTTTCCAAATTAATTCCCTGTTTCTCAGCCATTTTCACCTGTGCCCACATCACTTTTTCCTGCAATTTCTTATGTCTATCCTCAATATCGTCTCCACAATATTTCGCATATTTCAAAATTTTGTCGATAGGTTTCCCTTGCCAACACAACATGTGCTGTTTAATCATCTGACAAATTTCTGGCTTTAGACCATATACAAATCGATACACAAACTGACTCATGTTCTTGTCTCCAATGTCCTCAAATCCACCATACGGTTTAAATACCTGCAATAGACGCTCATAGTAAGAATGTACTGATTCATTAGCTTCTTGGGTAGTTCGATCTATTTTTACCCAATCTGTTTCTTTCGGTGGTATTTTCCCTTTCAGGTAAGTTATCACTTGGTGATACTTTTTCATTACATCATTTGACGGGGCACCTGTCTTCGGATCTCTAGGATATTCATCACTAGGCCAATGAACTGTAATTTTACAATCTGTCCACAAATCGGCAGGTACCACTATGTCAAACAAACCATCCAAATCCTTCAACAATACTTTTGACACCTTCACAAACCTGTCAACCTGCTTGTACCATTCAATTGGTTTTTCTCTCAATTTTGGAAAATCATTCGTAAAAGATAAAATATCCTGTCTGCTCCATGGGACATGTACATATCCTCCTCCCGTAACTTCTCGCATGGGATACATTTGATCTGCTTTCCCTGTTTCCTTCATCACATATTCTGATGCTGTTCTACTTGTTCGTGCTTCTTCCTTTTTCTTGGCCCACCTAGTTTTCCATTTATCTAGGTCTCCCCATTTTTGCAAAACTAACATTAATTCTCTTATTTGTAATCTTCTTCCAGAGGCATTCATATTTTCTAAATCTGCTCTATAGGGTTTCTGTAGTACCTTTGATCTCCCTATTTCTATTCCCATCTGTAGTGCTAAATTGGATAATTTTTCATGAAATAACCTTACATTTCTGGTGATACTCCTGCATAGGAACAATAATTCTTCTTCATCATAGGTATTTAAGCGTTCTAGTCCTACATTTCCTGCTATTATTTCTTCTAATTCGACTTTCAATTTATGAATGTCAATTATTTTCGGAGGTGTGCACTGTTTAACTGACCCTTGCACCCATCTTTCTAGATCTTCAGGTGTTACTATGGTGGCACTTTTTGCTCCTGATGAAGTTATTAAACTTACATCTTTTGAACCTCCAGGTACATCTTTCCTTGGAGTACTATTTACAGAACCTCGAATAGGCAAGTCCATGAGTGATATTGTGGATTCACAGTCACTAAATTGATCCTCAATTATAACTGGAGCTTCAGGTTTTGGATTATTCACAGCAGTAGGTGTAAGTACCGGTGGAGGACAGCTTCCTGAGTACCATATAATGGAACTACTGGACCAATTGTTACTGGTATGGTCAACGAATCAGGATGTACTTTTATCTGAGTTATTTTCTGTATTAATTCTGCTCTGGTCTTTTCTAGGGCTTCTTTTTCTTTGTCATGAAGTATTCTACTCGGGGTGAATTCATGCATTACCTGTGGCACTAATGGAGTTTTCGGTGGTGCACTTGGGGTGCATCCACTTGTCCCTTCCTGATATGGTGGGGGATTTCTTAACATTTCCTCCATAAATTCGTCTTCAGACTCCTCATTTCTCATTAAATGTTTTGTCTTTTCTGTGCACTTACTTCCAAATTTCTCCTCTGCTGAGAGCAATGGATATAATCCTTCTGTAATCATTGCCCTTCTCCATTGTTTCATCTGACCGTCCCTAGACTCACGTAGATATCTGGGAAAATATCCTGGATAACTCCTATTACTTCTAGATCTATCCCGCTCAAATGCCTCAGTTTCCCATTCTTCTAGAGCTTCTAGAGCTTCGTACTGAGTTAATATAGGTCTGGGTTCTAAGTCATTCATCCTCAATCTCAAGTTTTGAAGAATCCTTCCATTGAAGGTACCATTCTTGGGAAATGCTAATATTCCATCATTTTTGGTATACTCTATCCAATTCTCCATCCATACACAAGTATGATAACCTCTCTCCATCATCATGAATGAAGCGGGCGTTTTAGCTGGTGGAATAATAATTCCTTCTCTAGTTTTGAGTGGTTTATCCTTTTAAAATAGTTCTTAATCTTTTGCAGAAAGGACATTTTTCTCTTCTCTCCGTACATTCTATCTAATCTTCGGTGTACAAAATTATATTCTGCAAAACCGAGGAATCTCCTATCCGGACGAGTTCCTGTTAAAGTCGGATCGCGTTTTAACATGCAATCTTTATCCACTAAGATTTTAGCTTCTAAATATCCACCAATCAAGTCTCTGCTAACTTTTATTTCTGAACCAATCCTTGCGCGGCCTTTTGGTGACGTTTATCTGTCAACCCCTCCTTTACAATCTGCTCTTTTCTGTCCTTGCTGGTTTAACCAATCCCAGCGCGGCACCTGTGACGTCAGTACTACTCCTGACTACTGACCCCTCCTTTACAAGGGTTTTTCCACACCCGCTGATTCAACCAATCTCAGCGCGGCGTTTTGTGACGTCAGCTCCCTCTCCGGCGACTGACCCTCCCTTTACAAAAATTTACGCAAACTTATTTTCTCTATAAATCTTAATTAAATTTCAGTAACAACATAAAACATTCGCTATCGTGCCAGTTTCTCTAAAATAGGAAAGATAGTTTTTCTCTCACACTTAGTAAAACCTTTCCGTTTACTAAACATACACTACGAGTAAAACACTTCCGTCTACTCTTCACACAAGCTCCAGAAGTACCTGTTACTTCTCCAATGTTACCCTTTCTAGGTGATATAACATCAAATTTTTACCAGCGTACTCTTTTGCTATTACTCACACGCATAGAGTCCCTAACGAGTACTGAAAGTCCTGCTTAACTTTTCAGTACTATTTCTGCCTGGCAGATAACCTCACTGCAGTATGGCTTCCACTTACCATCCGCTATTCCTTTTACCCCGGGGATTCTAGACAACATAAAACAAAACTTTGAATACACGGATGTTAGTTCATAAAAATACAAATAAAAATTCTCATTACCCAATTAATAAAGAGTAACCATCCTCTGATTACCAGAAAACTGATCCAGCGCGATATTAGCAAACAGCATTCATACACCAGATACTCATTTGGGTCCATACATTCATACTATGCTAATACTTACGCTGGGTTTTATCAGTTGTTACTCTCTATCAAAATCCCTGCTACCAATTACCTTCTGATTGAAGAGTAATGACTTACCAATGAATCCTTTGCTAATTGGGAAGTTTAAAATGAGTGACATTCATTATAGTACATATTCCTGAAATAACCACTGAGTCAGGAAGTTTTAAAATGTTTATCTAAAGATTTAGCAGAGTAAAATACAGAACCACATGGTACTTAATCGCAATACCCAAGATTAAGCATAGAACTGATTATTGCTAGTCAATGACGGTGTTTAAAGAAGAGAGGAAGATAGAGACAGCAGCGCAACTAAAGGTTGCATTATATTTACCTAAGTGCGAGAACCAAACCCCTTAGCCAAGGAGTTGAAAGAATAGGACCCAGGAAGGATGAAGAGCAAAGACTTCTTCCAGGATCAGGACCGGACCGGTGACCTCTCTACAACGATGCCTGCGTCGTTCCCCTCTCTGATACTCAACTTCTCTCGATTCTCCCGTGCCTTCCTTCTAATGGACTCCGCCGCCCTCCTCAGGACCTCTTCTGGACAGGGATTCAGTCAGCAACCGATCAGCTTGGCAGTCTGGGGCTCTTCTGTGTGTTCTGAGAGTCAGCTCTCTAATTAGCTAATTCTATATCTGTTATACCCTTCTACGCCCATGTACCTCCCCTTAATGTTGCTAAAATATGGGGCCACTACTTCTGATTGGACAGGGACAGGAGGTGGATTCTCGCACCATGTTGATTTGGCCTAAATTGTAAAGCCTATTGTCTTTACGTTCCCACCTCTTCAAATTAATACATTCGCTTTATTTCCCACCCGTCTCATGACAAATGTAAACCAATTTTCATAGACATTGTATCAATGTGTGACAGGAAAGCACTAGTACAACATCTTCGGCCATCAGGTTACGGCCTTGGACTTCGTCCAGGTTGACTTCATTTGGCAGGCACACAAGGCACATGCGCAGAACCATTTGCCTCTCGAGTTTCAGGTCACCAACCCAGGCCCAAGTTTACGAACTAATAAAAGTGCAAGAAGAAAATATTAAAATCACAAATAAAATGTTTCACTGTATACCCACTATTTCTATTCTATTCCCAGTTAAATATATATATACTATCCCGCGTTAGTAGCGTTAGGAAACGACAATTTAATAATGACATGAGAGCAAGCAGAAGCATGTGAAAACATCAAGCAGCCATTTTAATGCACACTGCGCAGAAGCAGAAGTTTCCCACCAAGCAAAGAAAGACGTCACACCATGTGATATGGTTGCGACATGCGCATTGAGTTTTCCCGCGCATAGCGACCATTTTGGATTACAGACAAGCGTTATTCATTAGTAAAACACATAGGCAAGCATCTTTTTCTTTTGTGTCGTGAATGCAAAACTTAGTATTAACAATACAAGTTTAATAAATTAATACTGTGAGGAGGATTGAATACAAGCAAGTTTCATTTATGAAACCTTGCTCCATCACAAGCATGAACCACAATCTTTGTCAGGGTGAAGTCACAAGCAAACCCTACAAATTAACCTGTGCTCCACCCACGAGTAGCTTGGCCCAGAACAGTTAGTCTTAACTCAGAGGCAATGTGTAAAGTATTTGAGCAACACTTCAAACAGCAACACAGTAAAAACATAACACAAAAGGATCCCATACCAGATCTAGAATAATAGATTATTCTTTAATAAATTAAACAAGACCGAAACAACAAAAATTCAATCAGTAGAACCGGAGATTATAAAGATCTCAGTAAAAATAGTGCCAAAAAGCACAAAGTGCCAACTGTGGATATCTGGCCACGCCAGACTGGGACAAAGCCACAAGTTCAGGCAGACCGAGATGGAGCACAGGCTGGCTATGGGGACCGAGTTAGGCCCGCTGAACAAGAGTACCTTTAATCCTGGTTGCGGTGCGTTGCGAGGTCCCGTGCTGAGGCTGTGACACAACCCGAGGCAAAGCATCAGTTCTGAGGGATTGCGATGCAAAGTCCGGCATCGAGGATGCGTTGCACTGTCGAGGTGATGCATTGGTTCTGAAGAGCTGTGAGGCTGCGATGCGAGAACCTGCGTCATCATTGAGGCTGCCATTGACAGAGATTTGGGATGCAAGGGCCTGCATCGGAAAGCTTTGCACAGGCAGTGGATCCGATGAGGACTGAGAGGCCGATGCGAAGTCCTTGCACTGGGAGAACCCTTGCAGCAGAGGCAATGCATCAGTTATGCTCAGGTTTGTGCCATGCAGCAGAGGAGATGCGTCAGTTCTGCTGACTCCACAGATGGGCTGGCAGGGCACCCTCAGGCCCACTTCTAAGGGTCCAGGACTGGGGTAGCAACACTTGGCGGGGTAGGACTCACGGATGGCAGAGTCCAGTTGTTGGGCTCAAAGTTGTTGAAGCCTTCTGTCCCTGAGGCCCTAGTCAGGAGGTCAGCCAACTAACCCTTGGAATCACTTTAGGGTCTTGGGTTCAACAGATGCAGGTCCAGTCCTTCTCACCCAGGCAAGACGGCAGCAGGCAACAGGTTAGCATAGCAGGGCAGCAGTCCTTCAGGGAAGCAGTTGAGGTGAGTGGCAGTCGTTTCAGCAGCACAGCAGTCCTTTTTCCTGGTAGAGTATCCACAGGTCCAGAAGTGTACTGAAGAGTTGGTATCAGAGGTCCGATATTTATATCAAGTCCTGCCTTTGAAGTAGGATAAGCCTCAAGAGGATTCCTTTTGAGGTCCAGAGGCCTGCTGCCTTCCCTGTCCTGGCTCTAGACTAACTACAGGGGGTATGCAAACCTTTGTGTGTAGTCAGGACACAGCCTATTCAAGTGTAAGTAGGGCTGTACCCAGCTTTGCCCCCCATCCTGCCAGTGATGGCCCATCCAGGCACACCTAAGCTCTCTATTGTGTGTGGCAGTCTAGAAGGAATACACGGAGCCCAATTGTCAGCTACACCCAGTCATGTGACCCAGAGTCACGCTACAGGTACTAAATGTCTAAGGTAGGAAAATGTGAACCTTAGAAAATTTAAAATTTGCAATGTCAAATCCAAGTTTACCAAAAGAGAGGATTTTTTCAAAGATACCGAATATGAACTGATTGCCTGCTCCCATTTGGAAATTGCAGCCTAATGAATGTATTATGGTAACTCCAATGTTATCCAACGGGAGAGGTAGGCCTTGCAGTAGGGAAAAACAAATTTAAGAGTTTTCCTCTAGTTGGACATGTAAAACTTAAAAGTACATGTCCAACTTTTTAAATACACTGCACGCTGACCTTTGGGCTATCCAGGGCCTATCCTAGGAGTGACTTATTTGCATTCAAAGAATGGTTTGGGCCTGGCACAAGGTTTATTTTCAAAATGATCAAAGGAGAGTGAAACCCAACTAAACAATTCTAATATAAAAGCTCCCCAAAAATGGTTTTGGGAGACCCTCACCCACAACTGTGTGCCAATTGCAGATACATCACTGGTGTATCCTAGTGGCCTGTTTCATCATCAGATCCCCTACCCGAACAAGTGAGATGTCCAGGTAGGTCAAGCCTCCACCAGGAGGGAGCACTTCTGGATACAGAATTTAGTGGGCTCTGTGAACATGATTCAAATTACCTTCAACTCCAAAATCAATTCTTTAATATGCTATTGGGGTTGGGGTAAGATTAAAAGCAAGGAGGGATGTATATAGGGACAAACTAATGATCCCTTGCATCGCACACGCACAGAAAACTAGCAGTCTACATGTTTCAGCCATTCTCGCCCTGCTGAATCGGGCTTTTTGCCCGGACTTTTCAAGAACAGATCCCTATTAACGAATTCAGCAAAAAGTGGAGGATAAAGGCAAAAGGTTTGGGTGTGACCCTGCAGAGAGGGTCAGGTTTAACAGTGGTCTTCTCCAAACGTTTTGCCTTTGCCCCCCTATTTTTCTGAATTCGCTCTTGCTGGCCTTAGGACTCTGTGCACTTTACCATTGCTAACCTTTGTTAAAGTGCTTGTGCTCTCTCCTCAAAACATGGTAAAACTGGCTTACAACTGATTGGCATAATTTACTTATGAATTTGAAGGTGTCACACCAGTTGTGCTATGAGGTGTAATGAAATAAGGCCAAACGTATTGTTTTTTAAACTTTTCAACATCAAAACCCATGGACAGAGTGGTTTGCACATCTTTTTCCTGGAATCTGTTCATACACTCCACCAAGCCATTTAAATCTGGACAGTACAATGCAACATAGAGCTGCTTAAAGTGGAAGTCATCCATGAATGCCTTCATTTGTGCTGAAGTAAAATGTGTGCCATTGTATGAGACAATTTCTAAAGGTGCACCCTCAAGAACTTAACTGGTGAATCAATGCTGGGAACAGATGTAAAATCAAAGTAAATCCATTTGGAAAAATAGTCTACAAGAACACTCATATACAACTACGGTTGCTTTTCAAAATTCTTTTCTGTCTAGAGGGCTCATCGAGTCCCAGGAGGAGTCCTGGGGTTCCGCTCAGGCCTAGGTTAGCCAGATTGCTTAACTTCCACGACCGAGATACTATTCTACAAACAGCTTGGAGTGCCCCACCTGTAAAGTACGAAAACAGCACCATAACCTTCTTTCCCGACTTTACTATTAAAGTTCAGAAACAAAGAAGATCGTTTATGGAAATTAAAAGGTGCGTTGTGACAAAGGAGTGAAATATTTCATGCTATTCCCAGCAAAACTGCGGATCGAGGCCAAAGGCAAGACCTGATTCTTCGAGACTCTAGAGATGGCCTTGGAATGGTTGGAGGTATGGAGATTGTGGTGGGGAACAGCCCCAGACCACAGCAAGATAGAAACCTGAATAAACCTTCTGAACGCAAGGATCAGAAAGCAAATAACGTCGGTAAAGTGAAGCCAGATGATACAGAAAAACTGAACTAAGATGGCATACCCAGCTGCAAATAAGTTGAAAGCATGTTGAAAGATATGTTGAAAGCAATGTCCAGGGCGGGTGGGCCGAGTGGGCCCAATGAACGCTATGCTGAATAGATGGAACTGTAGCAGCAGGGATAAGTCTTATTGTACAGTTGTTTAGAGAGTGCTGGTACCCTGAAAATATAGAGGGATTCGTGGAAAAAGGGGCGAAACCTCGATCCCCCACAATTCAGATTGAGATAGGGCGACAGGTACTCTGCATAGTTGGGGAAGCGGGTAGTTTCAAACCTGGATTGCAGGGAGGCAGGGAGGGGGGTACATTGTTCTTTGTTGCTAATGTTTCTTATTTTGATGACAGGGGACAAAGGGAATGGAAGACACATCCTGCAGCATGATTTCAGTGTGAAGAGATTGGCACAGAGACAATTAACAAGTCATAACAGGCAGTACAGCAAATAAGAGTTGAGAATTGATACATCACATGGTACACCAACACCACTACCGGACATAGGAGGGGGAGAGAATACTAAGAGAACACAGTACAGATTATAGCAGGTGCCGCCAAAGACCTGGGACTGGGACTTCTCTCCTGGAATGTTAATGGGCTGGGGGATAAGCTTAAGCATGGGATAGTGCTCCAATACATAAAACGACACTCCCCTGATGTAGTCCTGTTGCAGGAGATCCACTTGGTTGGCAACACCTGTAGGGCCCTGAACCGTTGGGGATACAAACTAGTCGCTCATTCTGGATTCACCTCCGTGTCTAGAGGGGTGGGGATACTCCTGCGGGGGGCCTTCCCCCTGGCTGTTGACTGCACCTGGGTAGATACACAGGGCAGATATGAAGCAGTGTCGGGACATGGGAGGGCCAGACTATCACTATAATAACAATGTATGTCCCCCCAACGCTCCACAATACGGCCTTCGAAGACCAGGGAGATGTGCTCCTAAGCTTTCCAGAGGGAAAACTCTTGACAGGAGGAGATTCTAATGCAACACTATCAGACCGGATAGACTCCTACCCCCCACCTCGAGGTCCTCCGCGGACAAACTCACGTTGCTCTGGTTTTCTTGGAGCCATGGGACTGGTTGACTGGTTGATTCACAACCCAGAAGCACAACACTTTACATCCCACTTGGGGGCACATAATAGTCTCTCCAGAATAGATTATATACCCTGACTGACCAAGCGGTATAGTTGAAGGAAATACGTCACTTGGCAAGGGGGATATCGGATCATTCTCCGATATAGGCAATCTACGTGGCAAGCACGCCGTAACCCAGAAAAATAGCGCCACTCAATCCATGGTGCCGCAAAATCCCACTAGTAAGGGAGGGTATGCAACAGGCAATAGAGTACTACCATTCGGTCGGTAGAGTCAGCGTAAACCCTATGGGAAGCTTTTAAGACAGTCATAAGAGGACAGGCTATCTCTCAAATGGTGGGCTTTAAGAAGGAGAAGAGAGCTGCACTGGATGGATTAAAGAAAGATATCCTGGAGTTAGAGAAAGAATTGCTGGGAGATGACCCTGGACGCGCCAGACATGCCCTAAGCCTTAAAAAAGAAAGATTATAAGGACTTAGCTACTGAGGTGGCGAACGCAAGATACATAGCCACACAGCATGAAATATATGAAGTTGGGGATAAGGTAGGGAAACTCCTCATCTGGCTTGACAGGCTTGAATGGGCAAGCAGACTAGTCACAGAAATTAAGACGATGGGGACGAACTACTTTGGGACCTGCAAACGATAGCGATGTGTTCGCTACTTATTGTTACCACGTCTACTCCCCTACTGAGACATCGATGGGAGCAGCAGCCAGGGAATTGATAGCAGATATACCCCTACCCACTCTTATTACTGATGACATAGCATTGTTAGAGAGCGACATAACCGACGATGAAGTGGCTCAGGCGATTCGTGGTATCTGGTCAGGAAAAGAGATGGGACCCAATGGCCTCCCAATCGAGCTCTATAAATTGGCGACTGATAAGATAGCCCCCCATCTACGGAACATGTATTTAGAAAGTCAGAAGGAGGGAAGGCTCCCAGTGGACCCATGACTGGCCACAATTATTACAATTCACAAAGAGGGCAAACCAAGAGACAGCTGCTCATCATATCGCCCCATCTCTCTGCTCAACGCAGATATTAAAATCCTGGTCAAAATGCTCGACACACGCCTGACACAGATCATACCGAAATTGATACACCCGACCAATCCGTCTTCATGCCGGAAAGGAACACAGCACTCAATTTACACAGGATCCATGAGGTACTGGGACGAATTGACACATTGAGAGAGGATGCAGTGGTTATGTCGCTTGATGCCCGAATGGCATTCAATACCATTGAATGGCCGTACCTATTCGCAGTGCTGGAGAGGATGGGATTTGGCCCCAAATTCATGGCCTGGCTAGGACTCCTGTACAAGTATCCACTGGCGCAAGTGCTAGTAAACAATAGAACGTCCCAAACCTTCCCCCTCCAGAAGGGGACGAGGCAGGGCTGTCCCATGTGGCCATTGCTCTTTGCCCTAATACTCGAACCCCTGGCGACTTGGATCTGTAGAGATCTGCTGATGAGGGGCCTACGCTGGACATAAGACTGGGAGGACAGAATATCCCTATATGCGGACGACATAATTTTGCATTTGGCATCACCCAAATCTTCTATACACAGAATATTGAATATATTTACTAATTTTGGGAAATACTCCGGCTACACTATCAAATGGTCAAAGTCTATTTTCTACGTATTGAGTGGAGCACTCCCTCCACTGCCCAAGGAGTGTGAGGGAATGGTGGTGGCGGATGGTTTCCGCTACCTCGGCGTCTACATCACCAAAGATCCCATCCTTTTTTACAATCGGAATCTCCTGCCCCCACTGCAGCACTTGAAAAGAGATGTGTGCCACTGGAGGGCTCACCCACTCTCCTTATTGGGATGAGCTGCCCTATTTAGGATGATAACCATTACTAAACAATGGTGAAACCCAAAAAGCCGGAGGACTTGGGTATAAAGTAGTACAGAAACAATTGGTCCCAAACGGGTTATTTTCTTGTAGAAGGTACCCACACCATCAAACACAGACACTAAAGGAATGCAAAACAGTTTACAACCCTTTATCAAAAGTTTGATAATTGATACACATTTATACATTCATTTATTATACAAAAAAGTTGCTCATAGGTAAGTGAGAAAGTGATTGAAGAGAGTGCTCGTGAAAGAAATCAAGGAAAAGGCAAAGGTATCAGTGCCAATATACATGAAACAAATATATACAGATTCATACAAAACAAGAGGATCCTGTCCGGAATTTCCATGTAATACTAATTTCCAACGTCTTACTTAGAAACCTATATTATGGAAAAAAGTTAAGATGAGGATTGTATCTCTGGTACAGGTGATTTCTATATGTCGACGCTTCGACCCCCCCAAAAAAAGAAGACAGGCCAATTATTTCCTTAAACAGGGGTCTTCATCAGGACAGGGCAACGAGCAACCTGTAAAACAATTAAGATGGGGGAGATCTAATCGGTTCCTAGATCATTGGGGTCTCTTTGAGGGGTACTTTTAAAAGGTGGCTAAACTCTCCAAGAGACCACTGGTCAAAGACTGGTGGAGGGCTGTATGTTCAGGGCCAGCCGGCTCCTGGGGGCCATTAAATCAGTTCAAGCAGTGTTCCGCAAGGATTCAATCCATGGACGTGCTGGAATATTTAAAGGCATGTCTATTAACAAGAACAAAATATAGTACAAATCATACAAGGCGCAGATTGGAGGGAAAAACTCACCTCAGTGTGTGTAAATATAAACCCCGGATGTACGGGTATCCAAATTAGGAGCTATGTCGTTCCACAAATGGAAAAGGGGGAGGCGGAGGTCCAGAGGGGATTCTATCCGTATTGTGGCTGTAAATCAATGTACAAGGGAATCAAAATATGAGCGGGCTAGGACAATGGTAGCAGGTTAATGCAATTGCGACAAATAATTCGGTGGTAAAGAGTACCCGAGGGTACTTACCCCGGTACGTTTAGCCAGGCTCCAGAGGAGAGGGTTTTCTAATTGTCTTGAAATCACATTAAATTCAAGCCGATTCAATTGGTTCTAAAAATGACAGAGGTGACGATTAACGTTACTATTTTATGTGCACGAAGGAGTCTAACAATAGCGCTCCTTGGAGATTTGCACATACCTTTGATGTCCGAGACGTCTTCCAAGCGGATAGGATCTGACTGAGAGCCTCCCGAAAAACCAGACCTATATATGATAGAGCCTGCCGGTTGGCGTGCACGCGCCTGATTACTAGCGGTACAGTTGCTAGCTGCTGTCAAGTCAGGGGTCGGCAGTCAACAGTGAAGGAATGCGCCCAACTTAAAAAGGCATCAACGATTCTGCTACGGGAAGGATATTGTACGGGATATTGGGTCTGACAAAGTTAAAGAGGTCACACTGGTATGATTTACAAAAATATCAAAAATCAAACTTTTGATGATGACACGGTAAGGCCAATGTGTACTTTTGCCTTTATGAACAACATATTGATCACAAATGGAAAATCGTTGGTGTGATCAATATTGTTAACCTGTAAAAGGGTGCTGAATGATATCTCAATGTTACAATGGCCCCAGGCTTATACTCCCCTCTATAGGGATCACCCCCTTCATTATTAACATCTATATACACATCCATCCGTCTTCAGCTTCACTTTTTTCCTACCCTGAGTTATCCCTGGAGTCCTGTTATAAGTTACAGGCTTGTCGGGGGTAAGCTGCTGGTTGGGGACTGCCACTGAGGTCACTCATATCATTGGTACACTTTATATATACTCCTTACATCTTGTTCTCCCCTGTTTGATGTTCATTGCAAACCGGAAAGCCACGGAGGGGAGTGTGGGGGCTGGTAAACAGAAGAAAACCAAGAAAAGTTGCAAATCAGGAGGGGACAACTGTGTTCTTGACATGATTGACAGGATTGACAATCTTCTGGTGGAGTGTGAACAGATTCTGACTCCACATGCCTGCTGACCTCCCTCTCCCCCTCCTGTCGCTCCTGCTTTTCAAGCTTCTGATGCTGCGGTAAACCATTGAACAATCCCGGGGATGTTTTTGAGACCCCGGGGGCAGGGGCAGGAATTGTCCACAGTTGCTCAGATAGCACCACACTCTTCATCTCTTGATATTATTGCTACTCTTGCTTCACTTGTGCCCTCCTCCCCCTGATGTCTCGAATACTGATACTGATATGGATTTCAATGTGTTTGATTTTCCTTGTAGTAACCGTTTTTCTCCCTTAAGTGATTTGCAAGCTGATAAGCCAAATGTCATTCCTAAGATCACCGAAGGCACTAACCATGAACAGCATTCCATCAACCTGCAAGTACCTGGGCGCCCCTCCAAAGCTAATGAAATGTTTAGGTGCCCTAAAATCGTTGGTTTCATCTTTGACGTGGATAGTTAATTCGTTGTTGACCCCTAGTAGGCCTCCAAAACCCCTAATCCATGCCTGAGCTCTGTTTCCATTTCTTCCTTGCCTACATAACCCTCACAAAATTTACCAACTAATTTGGGGAGACGTAATTTAGAGAGATTTCTACCCTCATCTGGAGCACTGAACTGCAGAACTGTAGGGGTACGCTTGGTTGCGAGTGGCTTCACGCATCAGACGAATAGGGAAAATATTTCTCTTCCTCATCTGGCTCATGCTCCTAGGAATCCACATGGTACTCTTGGTAATCATGCGAGGATTAATCTACCTCGAAGCAGGGAGAAACATCCAGGCCATGGCTACATCACAATGACAAACATCCCCAAGCTAACTCCTCCCTCGAAAGTGGAGACAGAAGAGAGTCTAAAAAACAAGACGATCCACTGGATTCGTCATGTTCGGGGGTGTTGCTCTGTTATACAATTCTGACTCAGACGTCCTCGACTTAGTTTTAGGTTCCTCTGTTTTAGCTGACAACCTAGTTGACCTTTATCACAGAATTAATCTACCAGTTAATTCCAATATACAGTTCAAATTTACCAGGCCCAAAACCCCTGTAGGTATTAATGGCCCTGCTTCCCCTCTCAACCTGACAGATTGATTTGGTAATTCATCATTACACAGTGACAGTCCACCTCACGCTGGAGGGGCTAGCACAGAGGCCGACCCGCCTGATCATCTCTCACTTTAGGGTTCACAAAGACCTCTAGTGTACTTACTGTCTCCCTAGTTAATAGTAATATTACAGCGAGTGTTCTTACCCCCATCCAAGTTAATACTACCACGTCGGGCTTGAAGGAACGGAAGGCATGGTGTCACCCCGAAACGATAGAAATATGGAAGGCCTCTCACTAATTTCTTGGAATCTGGGTGGAATTAAAGCAAAACTCATGGAGCAAGACTGGTATGTTTTCATTAGGAATTATGATATTTGATTATTCCAGGAAACTTGGGCACTGGACAAAATCTTCATTGAGGGATTTGTTTCATATAGCGTGGAAGCTCTACCACCGAGGAAGTCTGGGCGTGCAGTGGGTGGTTTAATATTACTGGTAAAGACGGACATTGTGTGCACTCATGAACTGTTGAAGGTAGACTCACCCTATAAAATTGGATTAATGCTTGAATTCACTTCTGGTGTGAAAATTGTGTTGCTAAATGTGTATGCTAGGTCTATGCTTTTGAATTGAGATTCACCGATTTTATCTCTTTTAGATGATTTGATTGTCCAGTTCCAAATGAAGGCTAAAGTGATTGTAGCTGGTGATTCTAATTCTTCATTTGAACCCACTCAAGCTCTTAATACCATTACAGAAAAAGAGGATGAGCAATGGGGCATCCCTAGCCTTGAGGGTAAATCTGTTCAATGTCTCTCCAATGTTGCCCAACAAATTGCATCTGTGGTGGTTGGCCGGAGCTTAAGAGCATGTAACAGGAGAACACTCTCTGACCAAAAGAGAGCACCCACATTTAAGAGGGCAGGCACTACTAGTGTGATTGATTATGTCTTTCTGGAGGTCAGTGTCTGGCCACTTCTTCTTGATATGGAGATTTTGCCGCGCACAGAAAGTGACCACAACCCCCTGATAGTCACATTTAGGGGAAAGGACCTTGCAAGAGCGGTATCTATATATATAGTACTATGGTCCCTGAACCGGTTGTGGCCAACAACTACAGAAGAGTTTCTTGGCCTAAAGTTCTGGCAAATGAGAACCTTTACGCCAAGATATATCAGCGGATTATATATTTTTTATCTATTTATCAGAACTCCCCTGAGGAGGATAGATATTCATGGTAGGCTTTTTAACAAACAGCAGAGCATCTTTTATAAAAAATCCACCATCATCAGACAGGCCCACCCCAAAGACCCGAAATGGTATCCACCTGATTGTGAGCAGCCAAAAAAAGCACTAAAAAGCGCTATTAGGGGCCGCGACCAACTTGAGATTTGCACAGCCCATCAGGAATACAAACACGCAATTGATTTGGAAAAAAGGAAGTGGGAGGACGCTAACTGGCAAGACATGCTTCAGGCCCTTAAAATGAATGATGGCAGGACATTTTGGCACATTATTGCTCATGGAACAATTGGAAGCTTTATACCCAGAAGGAATAATATCCCACCAGAAAGATGGGAAGAACATTTTGCAAAACTATATGCTGACTCTCCACTCACAAAACTGCCCCAAAATAAGGTTAATGAGTGCTCAGAGGGTGTTACTACAATGCTGGGAACTGAGAAGACAGATAAGATCTTTTTCAGCCTAGAGAACACTCTCTCGGCTATTATTAGGCTCAAGGCGTTAAAGGCCCCTGGTCCCGATCGTATCCCGGGTGATTTATATAAATCAGAACCTGAGCTGTGGGCTAGTTATGTGAACATCCTCTCTAATGCAATAGCAAGAGGTGGGGGGATCCCAGACACCTGGAGAGGGGCAGAAATAATCCTGATATTTAACAAAGGAGACGCTAACTGTCAACCAAATTATAGGCCCATTAGCCTAGTAGATAATCTCCAAAAGATATTTGCCAGGCAGGTCTTAAATAGATTACAGGAGTGGATGGAAGATCAGAGGATTTTAACTCCCTTTCAGGCAGGCTTTCATGCTAAAGTTAGTACTTTAGATAAGGTTTTTAAATTTGCCCTCCTTTATTGGAAATATGTCCTGTTGGGAAAACAGAAACGTTATGTGGCATTTGCCGATCTGCGTGCCGCATTTGATCTGATATCCTGGGAGAGCCTATGGGGAGTACTGGCAGGCATGGGAGTTCCAGGTGGGTTAACTGAGTTAGTATCTAGGTTGCATGAAAAAAACGACACGCAGGTTAGGTGGGGCTATAGAGGTGAGTTGACAGGGTGCATCCCAATCGCAAGCAGGGTACATCAGGGGTGTGTTTTGGATCCTACCTTGTTCACCTGTTAATACTGAGGGGCCCTCCTGTCTGTTTATCTTAGCATTTGCGAAACCATCTTGTAATCCGGACGCCATTTTGTATTATAATCAAAACTGCTGCTTGGTTATTTTCGAGAAACGGTCTTTGGTAAGTTTCGTTTCTCAAGGTTGAGCTTTTTCTTCTGTAATTGCAAGTGTCCTCGTTAGTGCATGCCTTTCTTGTTAGATGGAGCCCTTCTCCCACCTCTCTGGTAGGGAGGATAGGCCAGACGACCTTGGGCAGTAGATAGCCTGTGCCAGGCTGCAGAATCGAAACTTATGTTCTGTACCCCCATTGTATTACGACACCTGCTAGTGTTTTCCCATAGTAGGCGGGCCTTTGTGGACTTCGCAACGTACATAATGTAATTGTATGCTTAAGGGGTTCAGTCCCTCGACAGCCATCCCAGGAGGCTGGTCAGGCAGGGCTCTGCTGCAGTGTAATAATCAATAAATAATTTGGTTTGTATTCTCTACTGTCTGACCGACTCTTCATTTGTAGGAAGGCAGAGAAGGTGGTCGTGAGTGACCCGGGTGGCCCTTTTCGGGTCACATCCTTTAGTTGTCGCCCGAACAGGGACTCCATCGGGCTGACCCATCTCGCCCAGAACCGGGTGTAGAGGACGGGGCCGCGTCAGGTCGGATGGGCGGATCGGGGATCCCCACACGATAGAGCTTAGTTCTCGCAGCTGCTCCGCTGTCTGATCGGGCGGTGCCTCACCCAGCGGTCATCCCGGCTGGGGTCCAGAAAGGCGAAACCCTTGGATCTGACCGTTTGGTCCGAAGAGTCGGCAGTGGAGAATAAATTTGTTTGACCTGTGTGCACCAGGTGAACTTGTTTGGTTCTTTGTTGTCATGACGTTTCATTGGTGGGTACTTTGGTTGGTCTAGGAATTACTTTTAGACAAGCGCTTGCATTTGATTTTGAATATCTTTTGAAAAATTGTACCATTTTGTTAATTTGTGATTGATGCAATCCGCGGAAGCGATTTTTGGTAAAGGCACGAGTGCATTTTAGTGAAATTGTGTGGTGAATTAGTTTTTTTGTGTGAACAGAATGCCGTGTTGGAGTAAGTTGTGTTGTGTGAGGTGTCGTTGTTGTTCTGCTGAAGCTCGATTGGAGGAAAGACTGTCCGCACCTGCGGAGGGTACTCCAAATTATGACATGTATGTCAAATACGGTCTTGGCCCTATTATATTTAGTACATTATGGCACAAATATACCAGGGACAATGCTGAATTGCAGTGGCCATCAACGGGCACCTTTGATGAACAGAAATTGAATTATTTGGAGGAAAAATTGTTCGCTAAACGTAGCAGGCAGTCGATGTTTGATTATCTTCAGGTGTGGCGAAAGGAAGCTAAACAGAGACGGAAAGGGAGGCACGGAGGGAGAGAACACAGACACTGACTCAGAAAGCAGTGGCGCATGATAAGGAGAAAGTGGAGAAGGGTATAGAATGTGCAGATAGGAGGTTTCGATTGCATTGTGATAAGTCTTATGTAGCTAGAGAGAAGCCAGACACTTTTATGGAAGAATTATTGGAAGACAGACCGCCTCCCCCTTATGCCCCTCATAGAATATACCCTGTCGTCCCACAGCCCTTGTCATCTGCCTCTGCCCCCCCTGTTCCTGCTGTTTCTGGTATTGATCAAAGTGCTTTGGTTCCGGCATCACCAGCTTCTTCTTTGGCTCTGTCCCCCACAGTCGCTGTGACTGCTAGTCTTCCTGTCACTCCTGTTGTTACGGCGTCACTTTCTCCTTCACAGACACTTACTACTCAGCCGATGTTGACCTTGGTGCCCCCCTCTTCGATCACTGTGTTGTCCCCTTTTCTTACTTCTACCTCCTTGTTAGATGCCGAGACACCGGTGCGTGGCCAGGACGATGGAGATGGGGCAGTTGCAAAGGAGCGATTAGGACAGGTGTTGATTCGGTCTGATGTGGGAGATATGGAGAACAATATGGGGGCCAATCAGGCTGCCCAGTGGGCCCGTAATCCTATTTATGGTGTTGAAGATGTATGGAGTGTGTTAAAGGATTATGAGCCATTTGTCCAGCAGCATGCCCTTAAACATATGTCGGCTACTTTGATTGGACTATGGGAACATTGTTTTAAAGGTGTTGCACCCCAGGCTGTTTATGATATTAGGGACCAGGTGTATGCCACGGGCATTGCTCCCAATGAGGTTTTTGCTAGTGTTACCACATTGATTGGATATCATGGTAGATTGCATCAGCAATCCCCGACGACGATATCTCAGTTCCCGATGAGGGAAGTTCACCCCATTTTTCACCCTGAGATACCGGAGCTACGTGATCAGCACGATCAGGTGACTAGGCAACGAGTAGAGGCCCATTTTCAAGAACAATGGGTTTATACTCCATGGAAGAGGAGTGAAGTCCTCACAATTAAGGCTCATTTACCCGACCCCAGAAAAAATCCTACTGCTTACTATAAAGAATTGACAGAGGCTGCTGCATCGACGGTAATGACATTGGCAGATATTGAAATGTTTTTTGGCTTATTGGTACCAGTGGATATCTGGCGACAGGTGCATACTCAAAACCATGCCCTAGAATTGGGTGGTACTTGGGACGAGATTAGGACGTGGGATAAGGAGAGGAAGCCTGGTGAAAAGCCCAAGGCTGAGATCTTGGCTTTGCCAGACCGCATTATTACCTATATGCACTCTCTTATTCCACCTCGGAAGGTGGATTGGGATAAGCTATCCGGATGTCGTCAGAAGAAAGATGAAAGTGTGTCTGATTTTTTTACTCGGTTTGAAGGTGTGTTTTTGGATTTTAGTGGCCAGGATTTGTCTTTGGAAGGGGGTATCCGATTGTTTGTTAACAGGTTTGTCACAAATTTGCTCCCAGAGATTGCAACACGGTTGCAGGCTGCTGAGAGCATGTGGACTACTTCTACCCCTTCGGTGATATTGAGTATGGCTCAGTATTATGAGCATAGAGAGATCAAGGAGAAAGAGAATATGGAAAAGAAGACGAAGGAGCTGAAGACTAAGGTACTGATGCAGAAGGCATCCAGGGGGCAGGGACGGGGTCGAGGCATTGGACCGGCCAGAGAGCTTCCTCGTACGAGCCGCAATGCTGTACCTGTGGGCCCAAATCAATGTGCGTATTGCAAGGAGGAAGGGCACTGGCGTAGCGAGTGTCCAGTTTTGCTGCAAAAGGTTGTGGCTCCTAGAGGACGGGGGAGAGAGGGCGAGGACGGGGAGCATGCAGTCAGGGTGGAGATCAGGCTACGGGGACATCACTGGGCCGTTCGGATCAGAACTATTTTGATGACGTTCGAGGACGACAGTATTATCATGATGATTATGATTTGGATGAGGTGACGGGGATGTCTTACAGCTAGGACAGCCAGGGACAGGGTAAGGGACCAGTTCCGATACCTGTAGATCAGCATGGACCTTATATTAGTGTGGATTTGCAGGGCTCGGAAAATAAATTTTTGGTGGATACAGGAGCAATGAATAGTTCTGTTTCGAGGTCACTGGTCTCTGGGGCAGCCCTGTCTGGCCATAACAATGTTTCGGTTGGTTTTTCTGGTGTGCCGGTATTAAGCCCCATCTCCAAACCCCTTGCTTTGACTATGGGCCCCTTCACCGTTGATTCGCCGTTTTTACTAACATCCAATTGTGGAGAGAACCTGTTGGGATTAGATCTGTTGAAGGAGTTACACGCTACCATTTACTGTTCTCCGGATGGTGTCCATATGAAAATGGGCCAAAGTGTGGTTAGTACTACGCAATGTTTGTCTAAGGATGCACCCCTCCCAGTTGAGTTTAAGGATGTCCCATCTACGTTGTGGGCTACAAGTGACAAAGATGTAGGACTTTTGCAAATATCCCCAATTTAGATTCAGGTTAAAGAAAATGCAATGTTGCCTCGTATCCCTCAGTATAAAATTTTGTACGCAGGTGAACAGGCGTTGTTGTGCATAATACAAGATTTGATTCAGTCAGGAGTTGTAGAAGAGACAGCGGTGAATGTGTACAATAGTCCCATCCTTCCTGTTCTCAAGAGGCCACCTCCGGGTTCTTCTGATGATGTTGCTGATGTTTATAGTTTTGTGATTGATCTGCGCGAAGTTGATAAAATAGTGGTCCCTCAGTTCCCCGTGGTCCCTGACATTACGGTACCTCATGCTGTGTATACGCTTTTGAACAGAACAAAGACACAGCACCTTACCAGTGCACGTCTGACTGGCTATGAGCTAACCCTTTTTGCACCACATATTACGATTAAAAGATGTACCCTCTGAACCCTGCCACGTTACTACCCCTCCCTTCGAAGAGTGAGGAAATAGATATACATGATTGTATGTTTCGGTCGGAAGAGGAGACGAAGGGACGGGTAGACTTGACTGATGTTCCCTTATCTGACCCCCAAGGGGAACTATATGGTGATGGTTCTTTTTTTAAATTACCAGATGGCACCACAACTGCTGCTTATGCAATCACAACACTGCATACGATAGTTGAGACATCACGAGTTCCCTATCAGTCAGCTCAGGCTGCAGAGCTGGTAGCTCTAATTCAAGCCTGTGAGTTGAGTCAGGAATTGGTGGTTAATATTTACACTGATAGTCAGTATGCCTTCGGAGTCGCTCATAATTTTGGGCGGCTCTGGGCCGAGAGAGGATTTCTCACCGCCCAAGAAACGGGCAATAGTGAAGTGTAGCACCCACAAAGCAATTACTGATGATGTGGGGAGGGGGAATGCCTTTGCAGATCAAACAGCTAAGGAGACAGCCCGATCTAAGATGAAAAAGATGTTTGTAGCAGGTCCTTCTAGATGGGTGCCAGAAGTTACGATGTTTGAGGACACACTAGATAATGTGAAGGAAATACAGAGTGAGGTGACGGTTGAGGAATTAGCAATATGGCAGGAAAGTACAGCGCAATTGGATGATGATGGGTGTTGGATAGACAAGTCGGGGAAGCAGAGATGGATGCTGCCAGATGCATATGTTCTTCCCGTAGTCACTATGGCTCATGGACCGGCTCACATTAGTGCTAGGGGTATCTGTAAGTTGCTAGACCCTGTATGGCAGAATGATAATATCCCAAAGACGGCTGCCCATTTAGTAAAACATTGCATGGTGTGCATGATATACAATCCAGGAAAGGGCACTCCTACACCTCCTGGTAATTTTGCACCCCCTTCTTTCCCCTTTGAAGTCCTGCAAATAGACTTCATTGAGATGGAATAGGTGAATAATCTGAAGTATGTGTTAGTGGTGGTTTGTGCATTCAGTAAATGGGTTGAGGCTTATCCTACCAAGGAGAATACAGCTTTGGCGACGGCGAAGGCTCTTTTGAAGGAGTTTTTCCCTCGCTTTGGTTTGCCCCGTTTGATTTGGAGTGATAACGGCAGCCATTTTAATTTGAAAGTCATCCAGTTGGTGTGCAATGGCCTGCACATTAAGCAAAAGTTTCATGCTGCGAAACACCCCCAGTCGGCAGATTTAGTTGAGAAGTACAATGGTACTCTCAAACTAAAAATGGCCAAAATTCAGGAGAGTACAGGATTGAAGTGGCCGGATGCTTTACCATTGGCTTTGCTGTCGACAAGAGTTACAGTCTGTCTCTCTACTGGACACAATTCTGTTTTTTCAGTGAGTGGGCAACCAATGAGGATATACGTGGGCATACTGGTGAGAACCTGCTGGTAGCCTCCCTGGTGTTGCGTACGTGAGGTGCCCACTTGCTCTTTCACTTATTTTTTGTAAGTGTTCTTCACTCCCATGTTGTGGGGTAGGGTATATAGTTGCGGATTGACTGTTTGCAGTTCTTTTTTAAGATATTTGAAGTGGGGGTTCTAGGATTGGCCTAAACTGGACATATCGCCAGAGATTGGTTGGAGGTAGATATCCCCATGTTAGAAGCCTTTCCTGAGAAAGAAAAATTATTTACTCTCTTCAAAGCCAGGCCTTTATTGTATTGTTGACTGATGAGTGGAGGGCGGCCTGGCTGGTTTTCTCCCTCTAAAGCTCCTTGTTGTGAAGAGACAAGAGTTACAGCCCATACTAGAATAGGGTTGTCCCTCTATGAGGTAGTCTTTGGTAGGCCCGCTAATGTCTGGGGCGTTCCGAGACCTCGCCACTTTTCCGAGATAGACCACCCCTTGTTGATAGATTATTTATACGAGTTGACTAAAAATTTGCGTTCTATTCATCAGCAGATTCAAGAGGCCTTGCCATCCGCTACAGAGGGACCCGGCCACAGCCTTCGGCACGGGGATTACGTCATGGTTCGCCATTTTCAGCGCAAAAGCAGTCTGGAGCCCTGGTGGAAGGGGCCTTTCCAGATCCTCCTTGCCACAGGTACAGTGGTGAGGGTGGACGGTCGGAAAAACTGGATCCACTCAACGCACTGCAAGAGGGTGCCACTCCCTCTGCCCTATGATCGGTGGAGGCTCGACAGCATTGGGGATTCTGAGACGGAGAAGGTTCCCCGTTTCATTCCTTTCTCCGATGCCAGAATAACGTGGGCACCGTCTGAGGAGGAGAATGATGCAATCCTGAATGAAGCAGTGCCACCTGAGATTAAGGCCAGCCAAGATCTCCAGTCAGCTGGCCCGTCTGTGTCTGAATCTGAATCAGTCAATCCTGCTGAAAGTGAGCCTTTGTTTCTTGATCCCTCTGTTCCTGGAGTTGTTAAGTACAATTTGCGTCCTCGACGAAGGGACAGTGCACCGAAGGAAAAGTCAGATTAGTAGGGATGGACTTCATGGATGAAGCATAGAGACAATAGAGCAGGGACAGGGAGATCGGTGCATTGTCCAAGACACTGGACAGGACACGTTTGGGGTGTCTTCCTAGGAGGGAGGGTACCCTATCCTGAAAGAAGTGGATTTTTACCCCAAAAGGGCTGCAATCGTGCAGTTCCAACGAGAAGTGCTCAATAGCACCACCGTGGATGAACAATAGGAGCCTGCCAGCGAGGCTCAAAGGAGAAGAAAAAAGGACGCTGGAAAGAAGATTGTTTGTTTGGTTTCATTAAGGCTATATTAATAGTACCTTTTCGTTCTGCTATCATGCATCCTTTTGGCAGGCCAATGATTGATGAAGAACAGCCATTGGGTCTTGTTGTTTTGCCCCGATCATCATGGGTAAAACAGCAGAGAGTAATGTTCCTTCTTTTTGCTATTCTGCTGATGATTATCTTTTGTGGGGTTCTTTGGGCGTTAGACTATGCATGTAACTCGCCTACTCCTGATAATGATATCTTTTTCACACCAAGACGGAAGAGAATGCTTTCTAATAATGTTTTTCTAGATACTCATAAGAGATTTTTTGGTAATGGTGTCGCTTGTTATCCTACTGAATCTGTGACTAGCCTATGGACTGCTTATCCATTGTCTTTGATAAATTACACGTATTCTAAACCGATAAATTTTGTTGAGGTAAAAGGGGAGTTTGGGTTTGGCTACCCAGGGCCATGCTTGTACCTTCGTCAGCCCACAGGAACAGGTTATCCCGGTTGTGACAATAATACGTATTGTGATAACTTCTATTTGGAAGAGCAAAATATTACGTTGGTGGGTTGGCATTATAAAGAAGTGACGGTTCCTCGAAAAGCTGGCCATTACCCAGCCTGTTGCCCCATCATAAATAGTACTAATACCATATTGTATATCAATTGCTCAGGGTGATCATATCCAAAGAGACATTCCCTTTGAAAGGTTCGAGAGGTTCGAGTACCATTACAGGTAATTCTCACTATTCAGCTGTGAATTACGACAGACCGATATATGCCCATCCCGGGTTCTTCTTTTTGACTAATGGAACGTACTCAAATGTTCATAATGGCACCAACAATGTAGCTCTTGGGACGGTGCTGCCCCTGGGGGTCCCTTGTAAATATGCTCACAGACAGGTAAAATGGGTGAAGAGAACACTCACAAAGGAATTTTGCAAAGGAGTGACGAATATTGAGATCAACAGTTACAGTAATGGTATTACTTTTGGTTATATCCTGTCTGCTATTTTCACGTTGGGGGGGAATGGCTATGAGTAGGACTGAAAAGGCTCGGGAATATTTTGGCTGTAAATTGCAGATATTGTCAAATACCACAGTAGCAGCATTACGTGACATCACCATTCAATTGGAGAGTATGAGAATATATTCTGAACAAACTAGATATGCAGTTGATTTTATTTTAGCAAAAAATGGTGGTGCATGCGCAGTTATTGGCGATCAGTGCGTAGTAGGAATAACCAATATGGAAAAAAATATCACTAAGCATATCTTGGACCTTATTGAGAATGTCAAAGGCATGGAACCAGGTAATTGGAGTTGGTCCCTTTTTGCAACATGGGGTTGGCTAATAGAAAAAGCAATATATCTTGTTGCTATATTGATACTTTGCTGTGTCCTTGTTCAATGTCTTCCAATGTGCTGCACATATTTCATCTCTGTATTGACTCCAAAGAAGAAGATATCGATTCATGATACCAATGCTGCAATAATGTTACAGAAAGAAATAGATGAAATAATGGCTATAGACGAGGGTGTCTTTGAAACATCTTCTCTTCTCCTAGAGCACACTCCTACTATTGACGACATGACATTTGTATAAAAAAGCTATGTGTTTTATTATTCATTTATGTTCTGCTTTGGTTTCTGATTATAGATGGTTAGCTCATGCTAACAGGAGGGTTTGTTAATACTGAGGGGCCCTCCTGTCTGTATATCTTAGCATTCGCGAAACCATCTTGTAATCCGGAAGCCATTTTGTATTATAATCAAAACTGCTGCTTGGTTATTTTCGAGAAACGGTCTTTGGTAAGTTTTGTTTCCCAAGGTTGAGCTTTTTCTTCTGTAATTGCAAGTGTCCTCATTAGTGCATGCTGTTCTTGTTAGATGGAGCCCTTCTCCCACCTGTCTGGTAGGGAGGATAGGCCAGACGACCTTGGGCAGTAGATAGCCTGTGCCCGGCTGCAGAATCGAAACTTATGTTCTGTACCCCCATTGTATTACGACACCTGCTAGTGTTTTTCCATAAGAGGCGGGCCTTTGTGGACTTCGCAACGTACATAATGTAATTGTATGCTTACGGGGTTCAGTCCCTCGACAGCCATCCCAGGAGGCTGGTCAAACTGGGCTCCGCTGCAGTGTAATAATCAATAAATAATTTGGTTTGTATTCTCTACTGTCTGACCGACTCTTCATTTGTAGGAAGGCAGAGAAGGTGGTCGTGAGTGACCCGGGTGGCCCTTTTCGGGTCACTTCCTTCACACCCTATATATAAATGATGTGGTCGGGGAACTGACAAAGTGTGTAAATGACTCCCTGACCCTTAACAGGGCTAAAACACCTATACTTTTGTTTGCAGATGACTCATTATTAATTTCTAAGTCCCCGATGAGATTGCAGAACCCGTTCAATAAATTCTTGGAGTTCTGTGGCCACAGAGGTTTAGAATGAAATGCTGCAAAAAACAAATTCATGGTCTTTGGCAAGACTGTTAGCAAAAGCTGTCTGGTTATGGCAGGGAATGACCATCCTGAAAGGATTTTCAGCTTCAATTAATTGAGGGTGACCCTGTCAGACAAATTTAGGTGGGCCCACCAAATAAATAAAGGAGCCCTCACAATCTCACATAGATCAAAGGCAATCATACGCTTTCAGAAAAATACATATTTGCGTTCTATCTCCCCGGCCTTGGAAGTCTATCAAGCGCTGAAGATTGGTGTTACACTGATACCTCGAGGCTCGGAGCGATGGAGAACTAATTTGTTAGAGCATTGCTCTTGATCCCCACAAGCACCCCCTTGGTCCCGCTATATTTTGACACAGGGACGAAAAGAGTATCTGACCAGGCGCACTTAACCATTACTGTTCTGGATTCATCTTTGGATTACTCCTGAATTAGGCGAATACAGAGATTCTTTGAGCAATGTAATGCATTTGGATCGTGCCATGGAGATCCCTTGGTTAAGGTTTGTATGTGACTGGTGCAAAAAATTGGGTTTGATCAGAATGTGGGATTCGCCTGAAGTACTTTGTAGGGCAGATAAGCAGATTTTAAAATCGACCTATTGGTCTCTAGTGTGGCAAGAGACAAGTACGGGCTCTCTGGGCAACCTTACCGAGCAGTTCTTGACATTTAAACCTATTCCAGCATTTGAAAACTACATAGACATTATTAGGCCACCACTGGCCAAGAGCTTGTTTATCAGAATTAGAGTATTTGCTTGCCCCTTCGATCATTCTGCAAAAATTGGAATAACTCCTCGCCTGATTGATGCCCAGTTTGTGTCATGAATCCTGAGACCCTTCATCATGTGATGTTTGTATGACCTGAATATCGTGGTGCATGCTGAAAATGGTTGCGACCAATCTGTTTGTCCTTGGGGGTACTTCATTTTAGAGCGGTGAAAAGAATATTAATGACTGATACATTTGGTCCAGTTGTTTTTTCTGTGAGCTGGTTCTTGTTTAACATCTGGATTAAGCGGAGAAGTTTTTGAAAGTATTTTAAATTCAAGTATCCTCAGTGCATGTGTTGTTTTGAGAAAACAATTTTAAGTATTTTTGTGTCATGTATACATGTTTTATAGTTTTTACTTATTGGATATTTCTCTCTAAAACCACTATTTTGTACATTGCACTTTTTAATACATAACAAATTTTATCCATTAGGAACTGGGGAGAATGTAACATTTTTGCAGAAATAAGATTATAACGTGATGGATGATTTTGATGGTATGAGAGCAACATCGGTAATGAAATCATATTGTGGGTGGTTGTTGGGGCAAAGTTTTATGATTGCATTTTATTGTTCTATTCATTATATTATATTTATACATTAAGTTATTGAATGAAGCAACATTTGTTGTATGTGTTATTTAGTCATTTTTTTGTTCCTTTGATGGTTTGAAACCGAATAAAGTATCCTGATGATGTTGTTATGAATGTGGAAAAATCCAGTGAGCTCTCATCTAAAGTTATTTGCTGATAAGCAGATTTGAGATCCAGCAAAGAAAAATACTTTGATTCACCAATGCTGGACAATAACTCCTGAATTCTAGGTACCTGGTGCCAGTCAACTACAATGTTTCTATTTAGGCTGTGAAGGTCAGCACATAAACAAGATTCTTCTGATTTTTTACGTACCAGGAAAATGGGACTGACCCATTCAGATGACACAGTGGGTACTATAATGCCATCATTAACCAAATTATCCAATAGCTTTCTAAGGTCAGATATAACTCTTAAAGCAATGGATCTAACCTTATGAGTGACAGATACAGCATTTCTCTGAAGTCTGATTGTGTGAACATTTTTTCAATAACACCAATCCTTTTGTTAAAAAGCTCTAGAAACTTGGATACAATTGAAGTCATGGCATAGAAATTGGAGGTATTTACAAGGGAAATGGGAATATCAGCAATTCTAACAGGTAAATCAGCACTAGGTACTAACATCAAACCCAATTTTGCAAGATCTCTCCAGCCTAAAATGTTCCTACCCATGATGGCATACATAGATCTTGGTAATGGACTGCTTACCAAGACATGTGACACTGTCTTCAAAATATCCCACCATATTAATGTCTTGATCCCCATAAGTTTTGGGAAGTACACCAGGAACATTCAGTTCAAGTTTTGACCCTCAATACTTATGAAACAATGTGTTAGAAATAATAGTGATGGGTGCTCCTAAATCAGCCATCATACCCAAAGTTATAGCAGACCACAAAGTAACTTGACGCCATGGATTTTTGATTTCACCAGAAAGAACTACATTGAACACCAAATTAGAAAGATCTACAGTGCCATCATCCTTAACATGCTCTCTACTGTGAACCTTGACCTGGGTTTGACCAGCTTTATATACACTGTTAAAATGACCCATCATTTTACGTTTGTGACAACGTTTTCCTTGGGCGGGACAATTGGGATTGTTCCCCAAATGTTATTTTGAGTTAGTTTTACGTTGCAAGAGCTTCTTATCTTTGAGAGTAGTAGCATTAACGTTTTCGCAGTCATCAACAGTGGTAACAGTAACAACAGGTGAAGGGTTGAAATGATCCTGAGTTATCCATAAGTTTGAAATTATAAGAAGTTCAATATTCTTAGCAATGTCAATGACTTCAATTAACAAAGGATTTCTGCAGCTTAGTAAGCATTCCAGTATTTTTTTAGAAAAACAGTGGTAAACAAATTGATCTTGAATGTAAGTCTCAAATGATGCACCAACATTGCATGAGGAAGGCAATAAGAGCAAAGCTGAAACAAACTCCTCCACACTCTCATCCGCGCTTTGTTTCCTTTTTGGAAAATTTAAACCTTTCTAAGAGAACACTATGTTCTTCTTCAAACTTGTTCTTGAGCCCAGATGTCACCTGGTTGACCTGAAGGAGGAATAACCTGAGGTAAGTTATCAAATACTTGACCCTTATGACTAAAAAGTATAGTTGCTTTGTGTTTAGGCGGAAATTTGTCTGCATCAGTGGCAATGAGATAGTTCTCAAATGAACTTATAAAAACTTTCCATTTAATAGATAGCTTTCTGGGAAGTTGTAGGAATGGGGTTATCTGTGCAAAGTTATTTGATACCATAATAAGTCACAGTACCTCTGAATAAATTAGCTAACAAGAGGATGCCAAACCTTTCAAAACCTTCAAACTGCAGTGTAGAATCTACAACGAGAACTGACCAATTAAAAATGGCTGCAATGTTGCTTGTGTGATGTGTCATGAAGAGGTATTTAATAGGAAATGATGTAACAGGAGGCAGTGTGGGAAGAAAGGCAAACAGGCTGTGTGCAGATGATCGGGAAATGCTGGCAAGCTCACCCAAGCTACAGAGATTCTTGGTGCTGCAGAACAGTGCGGGAGGCTCAAGAGTAACCACATGACCACTTGTAACAGCGAAGTATGGATTGCGCTCCAGGTGAGCGATGCAGCGTGGCGTCGCCCTGAGTAGATGCAGCAGCGAGGCAGGGAGCACCGCGGGTAGGAAGACGAGTATGTACTTCACTGCAGTTAGTGGAGCAAAGCTTCACTGCGCTTAGTCGAGAGGAGCCTGTGACTCACTGCAAGAAGTCGGCACAGATAAATGAAGGTGGCAGAAAAATGAAAACTGAAAAGTAATCCAAAATGATGGAGTGGGCTCCATGAAACAATTCCTCATCGCCAAATTTAGCAAAAGACACAGAAGCGCTAAAACATTTTGAAGAGGAAAGTTTATTCTTCTTGAGGCCAGAGCAAAGAAGCCCACATCCAACCAGGTCATGGTATAAACATTTGTTAGGGAGAGCGGTCAATGATCAGAACTCGGTTGGAACATGGAATGGGGTTTGAAGCAATATAACTACAGTATCCAAGCGGTGGGGCAAGAAAGGCCCAGCAGCTCAAGCACAAGAGAAAAGTGAACAATTTACAAAAGTAAACACTTACAACACAGCCCAGATAGTAAATATTTGGGATAAACCACTGTTTTGAGATATTAGTGCTTACTGTTGCTATGCAATAAGCTGTCGGTTTTCAACATCTAGAATTATAATTTTGGATTTGATCTTAATTTAATCAGGTATCGATTACCGTTTACGTGACCAATGATTATTTGGAGATAGACCAAGTGTGACCAAATTTCTTTAATAGTCAGAAGGGGCCAAGGTAACTAGGATTCAGCTTTCTCAACAACATTGGTATGTACACTTGCCCATCACACAAATATGGGGCCGATTACACTATCTCCTGCCTTTCCAAATGTATGGAAGCAGATGGTTTTTAAACATTTCTTGTTTCATTTATTGGGTTCTGTGCCTTTTTCTGCTTTTTCTTTATCTTCTTTTTTGCACTTTTTCTGTTTCTTATATGTCCTAGTTTGGATTTTACAGTCTTCATTATACATTGACTAGTGTCAGTATATGAAGGATTCATGTGAATCTTTTATTTGTCTCAAAATTGGCAACAATTTGCCCTTCCTAAATCTCAATAACTCTGGGTTCTAATTCTGTGAAGCAATCAAATTGACTACATTTTCAGTCTTTTTAGGGTGTTTTTGTTATTTGTGATATTGTGGTATATTTACGTTTTGAATATACTGTAATTATGCAATCATATTCTTATGCTTGTGTTATTATCTGCAGCCCTGAATACGTTTGTTTGAATGAAACACATTGGCTGTATGGGCATTTTTGGAATTGAAATCAAAAGGACTGATTCATGACATCAAGGTGCTTCATCTCGGTTTATTAAACATACCGGACTTGATGACTGTTATTCTTCAATAGAATGCTCCCTTTTAGGTTCATTTTTTTCAAATAGGAATCTTATAGCATTTCTAGTGCCATTCTCTAAGAAATGCATTTGATTCCTATAATCTTCCCATACTATTATATGATTTCCTATAAAACAATGGACAAAGGCTGCAGAATCTTTTAATGTCATTGTTAGTGGTTTTCTATACGCCTACCCAGAAACCTCGGGGAAATTAGGAATGTATAGAAATCATGAGTAATTTTTACTTAAGAAAAATTAGTTTTATGTAATGTAATAAATGTAAATTAATTAAAAATGCAATTCAAAATTAAATTAATAGTGCTGTAGCATGCTCTATTTTGTCCTACATTTAAAATAAATGTACAAAATTGATTTGCATTAGTACTTAACATAAAATATATTTACTAATTTGCTATAAAGTTTGATGAAGTTTTAAATTTTTCCTTTACATTACCATACGGAGATCTTCACCTCATATCTCCCAATGGGAAAAAATAAAAGGACCCACTGCTGATAAACGGAAACCGCACTCCTTTGACATAGTTCAAAAGTTAAAATATGTAGTGTGTACCTTGGTAGATGTTGATGATAACTTCCGTTTTGATTTCGTGGAAGCCGGCTTATCTTTTATGCCATGTTGAAGAATGTTATCATTCATTCTCAGTTGCTTATCTACAGGGAGAAATTCTGGGGTCCTCAAACGACAGCTCTGTAGAAAAACACAAAGAGTTACATTTTTATTTATAGATGACTAATTAGGTTTCTTGTTTACCTCATGTGTTGTGTTACATTTTTAAATTTACGCAAAACAAGGTTCTGAAATTGATTACCTTATTGGCATCTGGGGTACAATCCCCTCCCTGTCCCTGCCTTGTGATGGTCCTGTCACTTTTAAAAAGTGACAATTTCTTCAGCATTGCAACTCCTCTGCATTTTAGTGATCGTTTGCAACACCAGCACTTTGAAAATGAAGCTATGGTGTTTCTTGCATGCCGGCATCTCTGTATTCACAGGTAGCCAAGAATCCTACTTCATAAATATTGATAAGGTAGGCTTTCTGGGAATCCTTGTGACCAGTCTCTTTGACCAGGCCGGACTGATACATCTGAGACAGTTTTAGATTTTGGGGTTTTCTATTTTTGTGCGTTTAACATGATGATTAATGTTTTTTGATAAATATGAATTGGCATATATAGGCTGAATTATTATGTTTTCAATTGAAACAAATCCACTACTGTGTGTAGAAATGGATTTATTAATGTGTTTAGTTATGCCACATTTCTATGTGATATGACATCTTGGAAAAGATGGATTCCATCTCTGTCACTCACTCCTGTTTCTCCTCCCCATCACATACCTTCTCCCCAGAGGCTGCGCAGTGCACCGTCAAGTTAATGGGTAATGGTTTATTTCTACGGTAATGATTACATTGCTTTAGATGAACTCTTCTTGTTCCCTAGAACATATAACATCTTCAAGGCCCTTCCACTTTTCACTAGTCAGTTCAGCAATTCAAGAATTATGTATACGACACCTTGATTTTGGGAGTGAGCCTGAAGACTTTCCTGTTTACTAGGGATGCTGTCCGACCTTTTTCTGTTTTTGCTGCTCATTCGGGACTTAGAATAACTTTCTGATTTTGTGTTCTCTGTATGACTCTGCATCTGAGATTGTTAATGGCATTGACTCTGTACCTATTATTTTTTAAATCTGTAATAAAACCCTTTAACTTTTTATTGATCTAGAACTTAGTTTATAGAGTGAGATTCCATTAATTTGGAACTGTTTACTCTGCTAATTGATGTTGGGGAGTTGCCTTGATGTGCAAGAGCAACCTGTGGGAGAACTGCAAAAGGGAAAGAGATTTTGGCGTGTCTAAATTGTGGGGTATGGTTTTGCTCCCACAGAGGATGCTTGCATATTAAACAGCACTTTCTCTTTCTAAAGGGAAAAGCTACTCTCTGTCCTTATGTCCAGTTTGAGAGAATAGTGGATTTTCTGGAAATCCACCAGCAGTTCCCAATGCCGATATTTTGCCAAGAAAAAAAAAACTTAGCTAGTGAATTTCAAAATGATATTTATACTAAAGTGGTAAGGGAATATTCAGAGATAATTAGGGGTGGGTGGAACTCGTGAAATTTGACTCCGTTGAGTTACACAAAAAATCTGCAAGATTCCAAGGAGTACCGCCAATGGGCGGAAATAGGCACGTTGCGCTGCTCGCACTGTTATTTAACGCTGATTGTGCATTCCGTGCTGAAAAATCAGCACGAATAGCATCATGCGGTGCGCTAGAGTACGCACCTACTCGATTTGATTTTGCTGCAGCACAAGTAGAAAATCTACTCAAGTGGCAGACTATTGACCGCGAACATTTGCGACAATAAAGATGACTTGGGTTGGACACCATTCTCTTCTATTACATTGACTAAGTATTCTCCATTGCTTTTTAAAAAATTATTTTTTTCTTTTTAGTGTTAGCCCACTTTCCTCAATTCACTGTAACACTTGTTTCAAGATTTCAACATGGTCATCAATAGTTTCACTGTAACTTTAAACATTGTCCTGGAATGCTCTTACACCAGCCATTCCAACGAATAGTAAGAAAAATCTCGCCAGATGTACCCCTAGCAACCAGAAATCATACTAGTGGACGCCAAATCTCACTCATGCTTGCCAACTTACCATTCTGAAACCACGCACGAGAAACAATTCTGCCACGTGGCGATTGGCAGAATTTGCCAGGAACTGCCAAATTCCACCAATTCCACAAGCGGAATGGAATATTCTGCCCACCCCTAGAGATAATGGGGGTTAAATATTGTTGCAAATGTACTTTCCTTCCTTCTTTTGAAAGTGAGGGGTTTACTTATTCTCAACTTCCTATTTCTTATGGTTTGTCCCGCACAGTGTTTATTAGCATATTTAACAATGATGAACTTTGTGTTTCCCTACTTGTCAGATTTCAATGTATCGATTGACTATCTACACATCTCAGAGAATGGAGGTTCTAATAATATTAACTATGGTAAATTTTGAAGATAATTGCACACATTAAGCATGAAACCAAAACCATTAAATGGGTGTATGTGTGTAGTTTGAGTAAAGTGGGACATGAATGTATTAATGAGTGTAATGAAAGAAGAGTACAATTTGTGAAGGATTGGACGGATGTTGAGGTTACAATATAAAAGAGGAAATTAAGGGAGAGGAAGTATTTAAATTTTCAAATCTATGCCCTAGATTGTAAATGGAGCAAGCAGGAAGAGGTGAAATGTGTATGGTGCGTCGTGAAGCTTTGAAAGGAGGTAAGGCTGAATTTGTGGGAGAGAGTGAGTGTGAAAGAAGTTATGTTGTCAGTGGTGATTACTTGATTGGTGGAGAGACGATTCTGAGCGGAATTTATTATTTGAGTAGCAAGAAAGCTTATTTCAATCTGCCAAAATATTGGGTTGGATCTTGTTATCTTGCTTTAGTTTTTCTGAGAGTTAATTACATAATTTAAATTAATATTAAAGTTAGTTTGGGGAGAGTGAAATGTAGATTTTAACAGGTAGGATTAGATATATTAGGTGCTAATATTCCTTCTATAATTTTGGCAATGAATGATGTGAAAATTAGACGTTAAAGTACTGAACTCGGACCCTATAGCTATTAGGGATATGTGTGATAAATTGGGTTGTTAGTTGAGTGGGGTGCTAACCCTGCTCTAGCAACAGCCACAGTTCCTGTCAGGGTGAACCACTAAAGGCACTAAATAAACATGCGCTAACCCTCTGGTAGCTTGAAACAAAAGCAGTCAGGCATAACTTAGAGGCAATGTGTAAAGTATTGATGCAGAACACAAACAGTATTAAAATGAAAACACAACTCAAGAAAGATCAAACACCTATTTTGAAAAATTGTTTGACACCAAAATGACAAAAATCAAATCAGTAAAACTGGAGTTATGATTTTTTAAATGTTAAGGTAAAAACTAGCATCTAAAAGATCAAAGCGCCAACTGCGTACATTTTGTCGCGCAAGACCTGGTCAAAGTCGAAAATTATTGCTGACCACAATGGAGGGGGGTCGGATACAAGAAGTGAATTGGGCCTGGTTGGCACGTATCTTAGGACTTGTTAGAAATGGGGGTCTGTAGTTGGCAGAGGTAGGTACCTTTGTCCAAATAGGGACCCTTGCTTCTAGTCAGGGTAAGGGGGATACACAATTTAGATAACCCCTGCTCACCGCCTTGGTAGCTTGGCACGAGCAGACAGGCTTATCCCAAAGGCAATGTGTAAAGTATTTGTACCCACACTCACAGTAACACAGTGAAAACACCACAAAAGGACACCACACCAGTTTAGAAAAATAAAGTATATTTATCTAAACTAAACACAACCAAAACGACAAAAATCCAACATACACAGTTAAAAATATGACTTTCAAAAGGTTTCAAGAACTTGTACCATAGAAAACTATGGATGCGTGACTTTTACACAAAGTACCTGAAGATGCGTCAAAATTCACAAGGCCAAACAGCCGCAGAGGAAGGAAGCATTGGAAAACACAGCGATGCGTCAGTTCCTGAGTCCTTGGGAGGCGAGGCGCCAGTTCTGCTGCACACAGGAGAAGTGATGCGTTAAATCCGGACTGTAGGGTGAAGTGAGGCGACGAAATCCAAGACGGTTCTGGTCTGCGGGTGATGCATGGAAAACTTGGTGCACAGGTACGATGCATGACACACCGGAGGTGATGTGTCGCTTTGCGAGGCTTCGCGCCGTCCGCCGTCGGTGCTGGGGGCTGCGCGGCGTGACTTTGCATCGCCTGGCAAGACTCGGCGAGGCTTTTCGTCGTCCGGCGCCGGTTCGAAAGACTTTGCATGGCTTCGCAATGCTTTTCGTCGGTTCTTGCAGAGATTACCTGCAAAACCCACCTCTGAGGCCCCTGTCACTCCAAAGCCAGACAGTCAATCCACAAACAGGCAGAGGCACACAGGATGGTTGAACAAGAAAATAGCCACTTTCTAAAAGTGTTATTTTCAAACACACAATTTAAAAACCATCTTTACTAAAAGATGTGTTATTAAATCCTGAGTTCAGGGATACCAAACTCAATTTTTCTATCTTATCCCTATGGGAAGATATGCTTGTAAAATGTTACAAAGCATTCCCCATTCTGTCCTATGGGGCAAGATAGCCTTTCGATAGTGAAAAATGAAATTGGCAGTATTTCACTATCAGGACATGTTACACACACCAGTACATGTCCTACCTTTCACATACACTGCACCCTGCCCAGGGGGGAACCTTGGGCCTACCATAGGGATGCCCAATATGTAAGAATAGGGAAGGTTAGGGCCTGGCAAGTGGGTGCACTTGCCAAGTCGACATGGCAGTTAATAAACTGTGCGCAGGCACCGTGGTGGCAGGCCTGAGACATCTTTTCAGGGCTACTCATGTGGGTGGCACAATCAGTGCTGCAAGCCCACTAGTAGCATTTGATTAACCAGCTCTGGCACACAGTGCACTTTACTAGGGACCTATTGGTAAAACAAATATGCCAATCAGGGAGAACCAATAACAATTTACACAGAGAGCATAGGCACTTTAGCACTGATCAGCAGTGGTAAAGTGCCCAGAGTCCTATAGCCAACAAACACAGGTCAGGAAAAAATAGGATGAAGAAGCACAGAGTTTGGGGATAACCCTGCAAAAAGGACCATTTCCAACACAACCCCCTTCCAGCCTAAAGCAGGGTAGACCAATCAATACCTCGATGGACTTCCCTGCTTGGGGCGACAGAACATGGAACCTGGCCTGAACAGCAGGGGTCTATTCCTGTTCTACACCTTCCTGAACCCAGTTGGATCCCTCTATCCATACTCTCAGGGCCCACTAGGCTAACCCAAGGGGAACCCTTCTCCTCACCTGGGGACCCCATCTGTGCAGCGCCTAAACTTCCTTTGCTTACAGATGTATCCCAACAGGTAGACAGTAACCACATGGCCAACACAGTGGTGTGGCCCAGTCTACCCCCGGGGTGTGACTCCTGCCCCCCTCCCAGGGGCAACTCTGTCCACCAGGACAGCCAGCCACAGTGGCCACTGACAGCTGTCAGTGATGAGAGCCAGGCCTCATGCCTCTCTAACCTCTGTGGCATCAGAAAGTGGGGGGCAGTAGCCCCAGGTGCCTGGCACCTTTTCTCCACTCTCCCTCTTGCCAAGTCAGGTATGGCATCCTGACACTGGCCCACCAGCCCAGGGTCTGTACCCTGCGGCTGGACAAGAGACTGGGGGGGGCTCTCCCATACCCTGTCTTCCTCCCTGGGGCACTGCACCCTCCCACCTGGAGCGGTACCCCCAGAAGACAACTTGGTTGGGGCACTGTTAGCAGTCGCCCCTTCCTCCAGGTCAGGGGGGACACCCTGAACCTGGTCCTCCAACCCAGGGTCTGTACCCTTAGGCTGGACCTGTGCCTGGCAACGCAGGACTTCCGGAGGAGTACACCAACCCTCCCCCAAGGGAAACACACTCCTCATGAATGGTATGAGAGTCTGCATGGCGCAGGTCTCCCGCCTCCTGTCCACTTGATAGAGCATGAAGACCCCCCAGGCCAGAAGTGGCCTCACCAAGGTCAGTCCTGGGGTGCTCTGACTTCAGAGCTGGCAACCCCTGACCCACTGGTCCTTCCACTGGGGACTGCGTCCACCCCTCACCCTTTTCTCTGGACTCATGCACCCTCCCCACTGGAGCGGTGCTGCCAGACACCAGAACTGGTGGGATGCTGGATTCAGCAGTCCTACCCAGTTCACCTGACACTTTGGGATCCCCCTCAGGAAATGGCCTCCCGGTACAGACTAGGCCCCCCTCCTGGTGTTCACTTATGGAACCAACCAGGCCCTGGGACGGGGTTTCAGACACCTTGGGACACAGCCCACTCCCACTCCTTCTCCTCTGAGACAGGACGTGGGACCCTACACCCCTCCCACTACACTGGGACCTATCTGGGCTACCGCAAACCTCCCCTACATCACTTGGTTGGGGAAAACCTGAGCCAGCCCCTTCAGGATCACTCCCAAAAGCTTCTTCAGACCCTCTGGAATCCACCAAAAGGTCTGCCTCCAGCGCAAGCTCCCTGGAATCAGAGAACTCTAACTCCACCTGGTGTTGGCATAGCTCTGGAAAACAGGGACTTAAAATATGTTCTCTAACAATTGAATCACACAGCCCCCACAGTTGTTAACTAAGCTACCCTTTGCCCCCCATCCAGTGCATCACACAAGTACCTCACACCACTCTCCTGAGATTGGCAAGACAGTGTCTGACTGTCTCTGTCACTCAACCCACACTCTTCTGGGCGGTCTCCACACTCACACACCAGGACTCCTACCATGGGGGAACCCCTCTCCCTGCACCTCTCATCTAGAGTCAATAGAGTGTCCCTCCCACCACTAGGAATATGATCCCTGAGTTCCCATATCCACCTCAGGGACACTGCACACCACTGGAGCTACCTCATAACCCTGAACCCCTTGGTGTATGTCAACCCCCTCTGTCAAGTCAGGCGCCACATCTCTGGGTGTGTGTACTTCTCCCTCAGCACTAGATGATAGAGCGAAATGTATTTGTGAATTGTAGGGGTGCATCATAATCACTGATAGGCCGCACCCACATGTATTCAGACATATATTCCTTTATATCCATTATATACTCATGCATGTTTAGCAAAGAATGAATAGTTCACTGAGACGAACTGAACTCAGCAGTGTAATGGTGTTAGGATATTGATGTAATGTAATGCTTATTAAATTGTGTGAACATAATGCATAGAGAAATTAGTTCGTATATGTAATGAAATTGCAGTAGTTTAAACGTGCACCATATTAAAGTTGCACATGTAATTCATTGTTTGCATAAAGAATCGTAATGAATATGCTTATAGGGAAAAGTAAGATGTGTGTTTAAGAGTTATATGTAAGGGCCTGACTACATATATGCTTAAGGAAGGCCTGGTATATTCTTATGTTAGCTTATAATGTAGGCCGAAAAGGGTTTCTCTTGGAAAGGCTCTCTGGGCACAAACGGTAGATTTAATTAGCACAGTAGAAGGTTTCTGTTGAACGTATCTTTTGTTGCAGGTGCAAGGACACATGTCTCGTTAGTAAAGACTAACTCTTTGTTTTCAAAAGTTAGAGAGATGGGAGGCATGGTACGGGGAGTGCAATGGAATTTAGGGATGATACTTTCAGCGGAGAAGGTGCCTGGGACTCAAGGTCAACGAAACCGTCCAGGATGAAGTCACCGTTTCAGTGGAAAAGCACAAGAAAGAAGACCTGGCCAAGGAGGCGTGACAAGGGCGTGTACCATCGTATTGGGGTTTTGTATTAGGGATAGTGCCCTGAGGGAGGAGGCCAGAGAAGCGGTAGGGGAGACCTGAGAGAAGGACAGAGCTGAGCTTAGGTATTATGTGATTGCACTTCTTATGAAGTCTTCACAGCTGACACCTTTTATTCTTTCTTAGCAGGGGAAAATCGTTATGCAGGGATGTCACTTAGCATTAGTGTAGGGACAGCAATTGATTTTAAGCTTGTTTAGTCCAATGAAGAGCAACTTAGAAATTGGAGCAATCATAGTCTGGTTGATCCTTCTAGAACTTTCTATTCTTCTTATCCTGAGTCGGATGAGATTCTTGCGTAGATTATTATTTGTATTAGTGCCCATCTATTTCTTTAACCTCGTGTTGAGGTGCTTGCACGTTCAGTTATTCTTGGCGATAATAAATTCTCAAACTTGAATTCGGAGTCAGTGGTCCTTTCAGACAAAATGAATGCTGATATATAACCAGATGAGATTCTCTCCTTTACACTATTCAACAGGTAAAAAGATCTTGGCGACCAGCAGGTTCTTATAGATAATTAGATAAGAATCGGCGTTATCAGTTGGTAGCAGAGTAGGATGGTTACCTTTGATGGTAAGGGGAGATCTAGAGCAAGATAGGAGATTAAGTTGCCCCATAGAGCCCGAGTGACGCAGATCCAGAGGACCGCGGGAGAAGGATGTCGGAGGTCGTGGAAAACTGACGGAGAGTGACGGTGCGGCGGAAGTAGCAGTTCGTAGTAGAGTGAGTATGAAAAGAGTGATGTTTGGTAGATTGCGGTGTTTTATTGTTGTGTGATGTCTTGCGGAGTTGGAACAAAAGTTGTGTGATTGAGAAACGGACCGTGAGCGCGCGCGGGACCGGGAGATTTATTGTGGTGTAGAATACACCCAGAGTTGAGAACGTTGACCAGAGTTGTGGGGGTCACGAGACGTCATTGACAGACCCACAGAAGATAGGGACACATGTGTGAGTGTGTGAATAACCAACGCAGGTCGTAGGTTATTGTGTGCAGAACATCGAGTGACTGAATCCTATCGAGTGTGCTAAAGGCGATTGTCCGGTCGTTTCGCGGACAGACGATTGCCAGATTGAGGTCAACAAGCTCAAGAGACTGATCGGTCATTGGTAAGACTGACGGTCAGAGAGGTAATTGTTCGGTAGGACGGACATTATTTCAGAGTATAATTGGGACGGATGCGAGTGAGAACAAGTGAATTAGAAAGGAGGGGAACTGCTGCGAGCGGAGGAAAAGTGACGTCAGAACAGTGCCGCGCTGCGATAGGCCGGTTGGTGTGAACCGCGCTGGGATTGGTGGATTGAAATCAGGAAGTAAAAGCGGACATTTTGAGTGCAAACAAAAAGTTGATTCATCATGAAATGTTTTAAAGCTTTAAGGGAACTTTGTAGAGGTGATAGACATGTGGTTGTTCGGGAAGGAGAGGAAGCTCCTCCCGAGGATACACCAGCACATTATATGGCAAAGAATGTAGGATTGCATACCATAATTTGGCTTGAGAATTGGCATAAAATGACAGAAGCAGAAGGAGAATTGTCGTTCCCTCGATATGGTACTTTCAGGTTAGAGGTGCTGTACCAGCTCAAGAGTGTAATGGCTTCATTACGACCACTACCCAGACCAACACAGTTTGAGGCACTACATGCGTGGATAAGGGCAGCGTATGATAGGAAGAAGGACAGATGTCAAGAAAGGGTGAAGAAATCGGTCAGGGCATTTCAAGATGCAAGGTGGGATGCCTTGGAGAAAAGGTGGAGAGCAGACACGATCGAAGGAGATAAGTTATACCCACTGCTGATACAAAATGGAAAGATTACAAGAATCGATGAGGACGACAGTGATCTAGATGACAGTTTGTTAGATAGGATGTTGGCAGAGAGGCCACCACCATTTAACCCCGATTCAGAAGAGGGAAAGACAACCCCAGCAGTGGCAATAGTTGATGAGAGCCAGAACCAGACTAGCATGAGAGTAGTGGGAAGAATTTCCACAGGAACGGAGGGGCTACGGCGTCTATGATAACACAGCCTCCTGTGGGGAACACAAGATTACCGGACTCCTTGACAGTACCGGTTACCATTGGCCCTATAGTATCGGTATATGACCCAGACCGAGTGAGAGAGGGGAGCTCCGTACCGATGAGAAGGGAAGAAGGAAACAGCGAGAGTGGGAATGGGTTCGGAGTACGAGTGGTTCATTTCCCAAGACCAATGGACACAAGTACGCCATTACCGGCTACTGCGGACTCTTCATGTGGGCGAGAAGAGGAGAGACCGGAAAGACCGAGGTCTTTACGGGAATCTAAGTCAGCTTTGAGGGAGTGGACACCAACAGTAACGAACCAAGAGGATAGGATGCAAAGAGATAGGGCACAAAATGTCTCGGAAGACAGACCAGGTTCCAGGAATATGGAAGGGAATAGGTCACAAGGACAGAATAGTGACTGTGATGAGCGGGACGGCTCAGGTTGTCGAGACGTACTGAGGAGTGCAGTACAGGCAAGGTTGCTAGACGTAGTGAGGCTGAAAGCTGAGGTAGACGAAATGATCAGTGGGGGTCTGCCTTTGGAAAGGATAGAAATTTATGGATCAGATGAGCTGCTGTTTGTAGCAAAAGATGTGACTCGAAAAGCTAGAATGGCACATGATAGATTGAAGGAATTGGCCAAAAGATATGAGGTGGACCTGAACAAAACTAAAGCGTTGCAAGGACCACATAGACTACAGTACAGTGACCAGGAGCTGGAGGAGAAAAGACTAACAGGATTAAGGACACATACCAGAGACCTGATCATAGGAATGAGAATATGGATTTTGTTGGACAAATGGGAAGAAAGGTGGTCCAAAAAGAAACCAGTAAAGAGAGCAGAAGAGAAACGCCGCCGCCAGGAGGGGGGCGACGGGTGTTGGAAATTTTCCTTTACGGGAAGTACAGAATGGAGGGTACGTGCATGTGCCGTGGAATAGAGGTGATTTGGCTGTATTTACAAATGATTTTCCTCAGCTGAGGGAAAAACCGGTGGAGTGGTACAAGCAGGTTGAGCGGTTTGTGAAGATTTCAAAAGTATTGTGGATTGATTTGAACACTTTGTTTGACATAGTGGTACCAGGAGATTTGTGGACAGCATGTAAAGTCGCTATTGAGTGGCCGACTTCGGAACCGAAAAGAGAGGCGGTTACAAATGGTCCATCACCTGATGTCATGAAAAAGTATGAGCAGGTGATTACATGGTTGAAGTCGAAGATTTCACCTCAGGATATAGACTGGGTTAAGATAGATCGGACTGTACAGGAACCCAAGGAAACTGTGCATGAATATTATGAACGACTTCTGCAAGTTTTTAAACAGTATAGTGGGTTGGATGTTTTGGACCCTAAGGATATGGGACAGTTTGTCTCAAAGTTTGTAACGGGTCTGAGAGGGGAAATCAGCCTCATGATACAGCACCATTTGATCTGCTGGCAGAACAAGCCACTAGATGAAATTTTGCGGTACGCGAGATACTGTAGTGATGAGGTGGATTCGAAACACCGAAAGCTAAAAGACAAACTAATGCTTGTCCAGATGCAGACAGCACAGAGTCAGCCTAGTGGAGGGACCTTGGGGAGAAAGCAAGGAAATTTCCAGGGAAACCAGAATAATCAGGTACAGGGAAAGGGAAAACCAGTAGACCCCAAGACAGGAGTGGACGTGGCCACACTAAAGAAGACCACTGCGTGTCATCTTTGTCGCCAGGTCGGACATTGGAAACGCGAGTGTCCTTTGAACCCAGCTAATCAGGTACAGGAAGAGGAAGAGGGGCTCAGGCACCCGCGCAAGAGGTAGTTAACACAATAACGAGACCTAGGACGATGAAAGGGGGGTTTACAATTCTCACGCTCAGATTCCCCAAGCTCCAAGGTTTTCACAAGGAACACGAACGTACCAACAGATGCCCCTGTTCGAACGCTATGATGAGGATAGCTTAGACCCTTTATCCTGACGGTGCCTGAGAGGGAGGAAGACTGCACACTTGGAGCGGTCTTGGAGGTAGACCAGAGAGGACCTTTTGTGGAGGCAGAGATTGAGGTCAATCCTGCAACACTTTTGGTTGATACTGGAGCTACCCGGTCTACTGTAAGATCTGCAGTAGTCCCTAACCTACCCCTCTCGGGACAATCAATCCAGGTTGTCGGAGTAGCGAACAAGAAGATTAGCAGCCCATTGACAGAACCGATCCTAGTAAAGATAGGTTCTTTCCAAACTAGACATCAGTTTGTAGTGTGTGATACGAGTCCAGTTTGTCTTTTGGGAAGAGATCTGTTGTGCAAGTTGAACTGCACGATTTACTGTACACCATGGGGAGTGGAGGTCCAGACGATAGATGACGATGCAGACTTTAAAATTACCAATCAGCTTCTGTGTATAGATCTGTACCCAATGGTGACTGTGGAAGAACTTCCACATGATCTGAGAGACGCAGTGTCGCCTGTGGTGTGGGATTTCGCAGGCGATGAAATAGGTTTAATCAGAGGGGTTGAACCAGTGCGGATTGAGGTGAAACAGAATGTTGATTTCCCAAGAACACCTCAATACAACCTGTCGACAGAAACGATTGCAGGAATAAAACCTGTGATCGAGACTTTCATTGAGAAGGGTATTCTAAAAGAGATCAGAGGTAGTCCCTGTAATTCGCCCATAATGGGACTACAGAAACCGAGCGGAAAGTATAGGATTGTGCAAGATCTGCGAAAGGTCAACATGATAGTTGTCCCTTGTTGTCCAGTGGTACCGAATCCTTCAGTAATACTGTTCCAGATCCCATGTGAAGCCGAGTGGTTTACGGTTATCGATTTGTGTCAAGCCTTCTTTTCGATACCGCTCCACGAGGAAAGCCAATTTCTTTTTGCGTTTAGGCTAGAAAATCGCGTGTTAACATGGTGTCGTATCCCTCAAGGGTATACGGAAAGTCCATCGATCTTTAACCAGATCCTGAAGAAGAACCTTGAGAGTCTTGTGTTGCCGCAGAACTCAGTTCTCGTGCAGTACATAGATGACTTGCTCATTGCCTCAGAAACAGAAGATGCTTGCAGAATTGACACAGTAGCCTTGTTGAACCACTTAGCAGAGAATGGACATAAGGTGTCCCAGAACAAGCTGCAGTACTGTTTGAATGAGGTACAGTACTTGGGACACAGATTAGAAAAAGGCAAGAGGAAGGTGTCACCAGATCGAATTGAGGCAATAATGAGCATGGCGGTACCCACTACACAGAGGGAAGTTAGGATGTTTCTGGGAATGGTTGGCTATTGTCGACAGTGGATTCCTAGTTTCTCCTTGAGAGCAAAGCCTCTGCAGAGGCTTACGCACAAGGATGTGAGTGATCCGGTACCATGGGACGAGGAGTGCTTGATGTCATTCCTGAAGCTGAGAGATGATTTGTGCAGGGCTCCCGCACTGGGAATGCCTGATTACAACAAGGCCTTTTCATTGTTTTGTTACGAGAGAGGAGGATGTGCATTAGCAGTGTTAGCTCAGAACCATGGAGGTGTCCGTAGACCAGTTGCCTATTTTTCAGCTACTTTAGATCCAGTAGCTTCTGCGTTGCCCGGATGTCTAAGATCCGTTGCTGCAACAGGTGTCAGCATTGAAAGATGTGAAAGCATTGTAATGGGACATCCATTGACTGTACATGTGCCACATTCGGTTGAGTTATTAATGACCAGGACCAAGACCCAGCATCTAACGAACAATAGGTTAACGAGGTACGAGCAAGTCATACTTGCCGCAGAGAATGTGACTCTGAAAAGGTGCTCCATCTTGAACCCTGCGACATTGATGCCTATACCGAACACAGATGATGAAGATTGTGAGGACCATGATTGTCTCGATGTGACCGAACTTTGCACCAAACCGAGACCTGACATTGTCGATGAGCCATTGGATGACCCAGATGAAATTTTCTTTGTTGATGGTTCATGCTTAAGAGACAGTGTGGGGCAATTGAGAGCAGCGTTTGCTGTATGTACTATTTCAGGAGTGGTCGACGCCGCTTGCCTAGAAGGAGTACGCTCCGCGCAGGTAGCTGAGATCATTGCCTTGACCCGTGCCTGTTTGGCCGCTGATCGAATTCGAATCACGATTTACACAGACAGCCAATACGGCTTTGGCGTGGTGCATGACTTCGGGCAGTTATGGTCTCAGAGGGGATTTTTGACATCATCTGGCTCACCCATTCGTAATGGAGAATATGTAAGACAATTGTTAGAAGCATTACAGCATCCGAAAGAAATTGCTGTGGTAAAGTGTTCAGCCCATGGGAAGGGGAGGATTTTGTATCCTTGGGTAATAATTATGCGGATGAAGTCGCCCGTTTCTGTGCAGAACAAGGATGCATATTCACAGGAAGGGAGATAGAAGAGAGCCAAGAGGGAACCGATCTCAGCATAATGTTGACCATGGCAGACACTTGGGAAGAGCTTAGCGATTGCAGGATGAAGTTTCTAACCAGGAGAGAGAGGGATGGATCAAAGCTGGGTGTGAGAAAGGAGACGTGGATGTGTGGGTATCAAACGATGGGAGAGCTGTGTTGCCGGAAGAATTGTTGAGTCCGATGGCTAGATTGATACATGGACAGGCACACCTGGGTAGAGACGCAATGATGAGAGTGTTCAGACAGACGTGGTATAACCCACGGTTCCGAGCAATGGCTGAGACGGTATGTCAGAGGTGTGTTACATGTCAACAGATGAATGCTGGAAAGAAAACTGTAGTTACACTGAGTCATATTGGAAGGTCAGGAGGGCCCTTCAATAGACTACAGCTGGATTTCGTGGAGATGCCTAGGTGCAATGGCTTGAGGTACATTCTAGTGATAGTATGTATATTCTCACGGTGGGTGGAGGCTTACCCCACACGCAGGTGTGACACTCTGACAGTGGCTAAATTACTGTTGAGGGAGCTCATCCCTAGATTCGGGATCCCGACCTCTTTGGAATCAGATAGAGGTGGGCACTTCCATAGCGAAATCATGAAGTTACTTTGTGCAGCATTGAACATTGACCAGAGACTCCATTGTAGTTACAGACCGGAGGCTTCTGGGATGGTGGAACAAGTTAATGGAACTTTGAAGGCCCGGATGGCAAAAATGTGTTTTTCAACATCCCTGAAATGGCCCGACGCCTTGCCACTGGTGCTCATGAGCATGCGAAGTGTCCCAGACAGAAAGACTGGGTTGTCCCCACATGAAATCCTAATGGGAAGGGCAATGAGACTGCCAGCAGTACCAGCTACAGCCTTGATAAGCATCACTGATGATTTGATTCTCGATTATTGTAAAGGACTCTCTGATGTGGTCCGTTCTGTATCCCAGCAGGTGCAAGCAGCTGTGGTTCCAGCCTCGAGTGATCTGTGCCACGACTTGTGTCCCGGTGACTGGGTGCTCGTCCGGAAGCACGTGAGGAAGAGTTGTTTGGATGCCCGTTGGCGTGGCCCGTATCAGGTGATTCTGATCACGAACACAGCAGTAAAGTGTGGAGGATTGCCGAACTGGGTGCATGCTTCCCATACCCGCAGAGTTCCAGCACCCTTGGAAGAAACAGCTCCTCTCGTAAATGAAAACCCAGCGGATTTGGCAGGGCCACATGAGAGGACAAGTCAAGCTGTAAGGGTCGCTGACACAGCTGGTGGTGCACTAGAGCAAGCAGAAGGGGGTTTCCACATCTCGAACCCTGACTCAGGCACCGAAGAAAGAGAAGGTGCAGTGGGCGGAGAAGAGTCAAATGCAACAGAAAGAGGAAGTAGTGCACTGGGTATAGAAGGGGAAGGCAGACGAACGAACAGAAGTGCTGAAAGTTGGCCTGAAAGACAGAGGCGACTGAACCTGAGGTTAGCACCTGAGAGAGACCTTGCTCCAGTGTCCGAAGTATCTGAAACCGAAGCAAGCGACGAAGACCAAGCACAAGACAGTCGGCGAAGGTCCAAGAGAACAAGAGTGCCTTGTCGCAGATACTCTACCCCTGAGTGGACTTACACTGTGTTTGATGCAGGGGTGGTGAATACAGGGAGACTGAGGTCAGTGGAAGTGTTCAGTCGGAGCCCGAAACTGGTGGTGAAGGTGGTGCTGCGGATGCCAGGGTTCGAGATAGACGGAACACTGACACTCACGATTCCGAATCCCCCACTTCTGAGTGAAGTCCGAAATTTGCTTTTGCATCGGGTCGAATTCCCGCCTTTCGGAGCTGAGCCGTTTTCACACGAAGTGCTGGTTTTGCGTCTTGAACTTTTGTATCACGTTCTGGTCGTGCTCAATGAGGATCTCATTATGGATCAGTAAAAACTGTAAATAAAAGTCTAAAAGAAGAAGCTAACCTAGGTCCGAGTGGAAGAAGAATAAACTTAGGGACTTTCCACAAGAAGAGGAACGAAAACTAGGGAAGTCTTTTTCTGGACTGTGTAAATAAGTTATGATCGGAAAGGGAAAGCCCGGAGATTTCATGGCTGCTTGAGCTGGTTGAGCAAGTCACAAATAAAGGACAGAGACTTTTCTGAGTTCTTTGCGATAACCAAGACTTTTGAGAACTTTCGAAATCATGGTACCGGGAAATCCCAATCGTAGAGCAAAATGGATTATAGGCATTCTTATAAGTAGTGTGATAATTTCTATAATCATAGTAGTTGTAGTCTCATATACTGGTTCGCATGAGCCAGAAGTAGAGGCAGTGACAGGGACACCCACACCTATCACACCTAGTCAGAAGGGGGTAGACAGGGCAGCTGATAGAGCTATGATATTAGAAGAAAGTCGTAGATTACATGTAGATTTGTCTAAGGGTGATTTTAAGCTTAATGCGTATGCTAAGTTGTTGTATGAGTATGTTGACGTGATGGATGCGAAAGATTGTTATGTGTGTATGCAGTTGCCTACTTCGGTGGATGAGGGTATTAGGTATCATCATCTTCCACTGACTTATGGTATTTCTTGTAGTCTTTTGCTTAGTTTGTTTTATGAGAGAGAGCAGTTCGAGTATTTCTTTTCCAATTTCGACGCAGTGCTTCCTGAAGTCCCAGCTTACAAGCATTTGAATAAGTATGACTATTATAAGACCGAGGACAGACTGAGGAAGTACTTCATACCGAGTTTGGAATTGGATACAGCATTCGCACACAGACACAATCTGACTTGTCTGATGTCGGATGTAGAGAGAAAGTTTGTAGATCAGGTTGAAGATAGGTATAGAAAGCTGACTGAATCCCGAGATTTAGGGCATCACAGGACAGATTGGACGGAGGAAGAACGGTTGCATAAGACCAGGGAAGCTATGGTCCTATAGCGTTAGATAAGGAGCAGAGGGGTAAGTTGTGTATAAGGCGTTATCAGACTTACTACGAAAAGGTTCCAGTGGGACAGAGTACTTGTGATCATGTTTTCACCATGGCAGATGTGGCAAAAGATTTTCTCCAAGGTCCTGTACAAGTGATACCTACGGTGTATTACGTATGTGGGAAGAATGCTTATGTGAGGTTGCCTGCAAATTGGTATGGAACATGTTATTTGTCAATAATATTTCCAAAGATTTACCATACAGAAGACTTAAATCTTCTGGAGGGTGGAGAGCATTCAAGAACGAGAAGAGCTGCAAGTGCAGGAATCGTTGTGGGGGATATCTTTGGAGCTATGATACCTAGTCTAGGAGTAGTCTTGAATGATGTGAAGATCCGGAGGTTAGCGACTGTAGTGGATGAATTTTCGATGAACACAGCAAAGTCGTTGGTGTTGGTGGAAGGAGAGATGTTGTCGATAAGGGGTATGGTTTTGCAGAATCGCCTTGCTTTGGATGTCCTATTGGCAAAAGAGGGCGGAGTCTGTAAAATGCTGAAGGTTCAAGAGTGCTGCACTTATATACCAGACCGTAGCAAGGATCTGGAGAAATATATAAGTAACATCACTATGATCCACACAAAGATAGCGGATTTGACCGAAGAAGGGGCCTGGGAAAAGGTCGGAAAGGGTTTTGGTCAAGTGGGAGGTTGGTTTGCGAACCTAGGAAAGGGATTCCTTGGGTACTTCCTGAGACCACTCCTTATCTTGGTGGTTTGTGTGGCTGGCTTGTGGATTATGATCAAGGCCTACAAATGGTATCGAGCAGGCCGAGTCAAGAGAGCTTTGAGGGAAAATGACATGAGATTGGCAAGATTGCAGGACAATCAGTATCAAAGGCTCAAGAGCATGGAGAACTTCAGATCAGGGAAGATGGGAACAAGTTCTGTTTAGGTCGGTTCCTTCTCCGAGGAGTAGAATGAGATGTGATGACAGGAGTCATCAAAGGGGGGAACTGATAGAGCGAAATGTATTTGTGAATTGTAGGGGTGCATCATAATCACTGATAGGCCGCACCCACATGTATTCAGACATATATTCCTTTATATCCATTATATACTCATGCATGTTTAGCAAAGAATGAATAGTTCACTGAGACGAACTGAACTCAGCAGTGTAATGGTGTTAGGATATTGATGTAATGTAATGCTTATTAAATTGTGTGAACATAATGCATAGAGAAATTAGTTCGTATATGTAATGAAATTGCAGTAGTTTAAACGTGCACCATATTAAAGTTGCACATGTAATTCATTGTTTGCATAAAGAATCGTAATGAATATGCTTATAGGGAAAAGTAAGATGTGTGTTTAAGAGTTATATGTAAGGGCCTGACTACATATATGCTTAAGGAAGGCCTGGTATATTCTTATGTTAGCTTATAATGTAGGCCGAAAAGGGTTTCTCTTGGAAAGGCTCTCTGGGCACAAACGGTAGATTTAATTAGCACAGTAGAAGGTTTCTGTTGAACGTATCTTTTGTTGCAGGTGCAAGGACACATGTCTCGTTAGTAAAGACTAACTCTTTGTTTTCAAAAGTTAGAGAGATGGGAGGCATGGTACGGGGAGTGCAATGGAATTTAGGGATGATACTTTCAGCGGAGAAGGTGCCTGGGACTCAAGGTCAACGAAACCGTCCAGGATGAAGTCACCGTTTCAGTGGAAAAGCACAAGAAAGAAGACCTGGCCAAGGAGGCGTGACAAGGGCGTGTACCATCGTATTGGGGTTTTGTATTAGGGATAGTGCCCTGAGGGAGGAGGCCAGAGAAGCGGTAGGGGAGACCTGAGAGAAGGACAGAACTGAGCTTAGGTATTATGTGATTGCACTTCTTATGAAGTCTTCACAGCTGACACCTTTTATTCTTTCTTAGAGGGGAAAAATCGTTATGCAGGGATGTCACTTAGCATTAGTGTAGGGACAGCAATTGATTTTAAGCTTGTTTAGTCCAATGAAGAGCAACTTAGAAATTGGAGCAATCATAGTCTGGTTGATCCTTCTAGAACTTTCTATTCTTCTTATCCTGAGTCGGATGAGATTCTTGCGTAGATTATTATTTGTATTAGTGCCCATTTATTTCTTTAACCTCGTGTTGAGGTGCTTGCACGTTCAGTTATTCTTGGCGATAATAAATTCTCAAACTTGAATTCTGAGTCAGTGGTCCTTTCAGACAAAATGAATGCTGATATATAACCAGATGAGATTCTCTCCTTTACACTATTCAACAGGTAAAAAGATCTTGGCGACCAGCAGGTTCTTATAGATAATTAGATAAGAATCGGCGTTATCATAGACACTACATTTTTGCTGCCACCATCTGAGCTGGACTCCACCTCCAACCCAGCCAAGCTCACTTCATGAGTTGCACACATTTCTTTTTGCTTGGTTGAGACACTCAGGGCCTCAAGCCTTGTGAACTCCTCATCGAGCTCTCTCATTCTCAGCTCATATGCCAAGATCAATTTCTTTTCTTCCAAGGCATAAGCTCTCTTGCTCTCCTCTGCCTTGGCCTGGATTTCCATTTCCATCTGCTTTGTTTTGATCCTCAGGACTTCTAGCTCCTGCTCCCTGACCCTTTGGTTCTCCTCCAGTTCCTCTGGGGAAAAACTGCTAGAGGAATGATTGCTGCCAGCCCTAGAGGCTGCTCTTCCCACAGGCAGATCCTGTGAGCTGAAACCATCCCCTTGTGCCTCCTCGTCCACCTCTGCATCCTCTGCCTCCCCAGCCTCTCTGGCCTCCCACCAGGCCCTTAAAGCCTTCTGTAGCTCCTCCTTCCTGGAGCTGCTCTTCATGGGATATCCAAAGTTCCTGCAGAACTGCTTGAGTTGACCTACTTTGTAACTACTTAACATTTCAATATCAAACTCCACTTCTGCAACATCACTTGCTGGTTTACCCTTTTGAGACATGGTGCGTGGATACTTCAAGGGTCAGATCAAAAATAGAACCAAAAACAAAACACAGTATGTGGTTGCATAGTGGTCTGCACTAAACTAGTGATGTACACCTATCACTGTGGGTCAATTACAAATACAGGTTCAAATCCTCACCGCTGACCACCAATGTTAGAAATGGGTGTCTCTAGTTGGCAGAGGTAGGTACCTTTGTCCAAATAGGGACCCTTGCTTCTGGTGAGGGTAAGGGGGATACACACTTTAGATAACCCCTGCTCACCCCCTTGGTAGCTTGGCAGGAGGAGACAGGCTTATCCCAAAGGCAATGTGTAAAGTATTTGTACCCACACTCACAGTAACATAGTGAAGACACCACAAAAGGACACCAAACCAGTTTAGAAAAATAAAGTATCTTTATCTAAACTAAACAAGACCAAAACAACAAAAATCCAACATACAGAGTTAAAAATATGACTTTCAAAAGGTTTCAAGAACTTGTACCATAGAAAACTATGGATGCGTGACTTTTACACAAAGTACCTGAAGATGCGTCAAAATTCACAAGGCCAAACAGCCGCAGAGGAAGGAAGCATTGGAAAACACAGCGATGCGTCAGTTCCTGAGTTCTTGGGGAGGCGAGGCGCCAGTTCTGCTGCACACAGGAGAAGTGATGCGTCAAATTTGGACTTTAGGGGGAAGTGAGGCGTCGAAATTCAAGATGGTTCTGGTCTGCGGGTGATGCGTGGAAAACTTGGTGCACAGGTACGATGCGTGACACACCGGAGGTGATGCGTCGCTTTGCGAGACTTCGCGCTGTCCGGCGTCAGTGCTAGGGGCTGCGCGGCGAGACTCTGCGTCGCCCGGCAAGACTCGGCGAGGCTTCGCGTCGTCCGGCGCCAGTTCGAGAGACTTTGCGCAGCTTTGCGATGCTTTGCACCGGTTCTTGCAGAGATTAGCTGCAAAACCGACCTCTGAGGTCCTGTAACTGGAAGGAGGCACCTCAGGCAAGGGTAGGACTCACAGATGGCAGAGTCCAGCAGCACCAGCAGATTTGCAGGACATCTTTTGTGTCCCTGAGACTTTAGAACAGGAGGCCAGCACACTTCAGGCCCTTGGAGATCTCCTTCAAGCAGGGGACACAGCACACAGCAAAGTCCTTCTCCTTTCCTTGGCAGAAACAGCAACTGCAGGCCAACCCCAGACACACAACAAGGGCAGTACTTCTCAGTCTCTCCAGCTCTTCTCCTTGGCAAAGGTTCCTCTTGAATTCCAGGAATGATCTAAAGTCTGGGGTTTTGGGTCTGATACTTATACCCCAAAATGTCTTTATTCTCTTTGTGCATGGGGCTCTGAGCCCAGTTCAAACCAGTTCTGGGGGGCACTCTGCAAGTGCACAACAACATTCATTGTCAGTGTGAGCCTTGGCTCCAGACACACCATGGGGGGGCGGAGCCATCATTGTGGAAGCCAGGCACAGCCCTATTCAGGTACAGGGGCTACTCCTCCCACCACTCCAAATGCAGGTCAGGCCTATTCAGCCTAGTGCTGACTCATCCAGACTCCTGGAGCCACTGCACCTCCCCAGCCCCGGTCACTCCAAAGCCAGACAGTCAATCCACAAACAGGCAGAGGCACACAGGATGGTTGAACAAGAAAATAGCCACTTTCTAAAAGTGGTATCTTCAAACACACAATTTAAAAACCATCTTTACTAAAAGATGTGTTATTAAATCCTGAGTTCAGGGATACCAAACTCAATTTTTCTATCTTATCCCTATGGGAAGATATGCTTGTAAAATGTTACAAAGCATTCCCCATTCTGTCCTTGGGGGCAAGATAGCCTTTCAATAGTGAAAAACGAAATTGGCAGTATTTCTCTATCAGGACATGCTACACACACCAGTACATGTCCTACCTTTCACATACACTGCACCCTGCCCAGGGGGTTACCTTGGGCCTACCATAGGGGTGCCCAATATGTAAGAAAAGGTAAGGTTAGGTCCTGGCAAGTGAGTGCACTTGCCAAGTCGACATGGCAGTTAACAAACTGTGCGCAGGCACAGCGGTGGCAGGCCTGAGACATCTTTTCAGGGCTACTCATGGGGGTGGCACAATCAGTGCTGCAAGCCCACTAGTAGCATTTGATTTATCAGCCCTGGCACACTCAGTGCACTTTACTAGGGACCTATTGGTAAAACAAATATGCCAATTAGGGAGAACCAATAACAATAACAATTTACACAGAGAGCATATGCACTTTAGCACTGATCAGCAGTGGTAAAGTGCCCAGAGTCCTATAGCCAACAAACACAGGTCAGGAAAAAATAGGATGAAGAAGCACCAAGTTTGGGGATAACCCTGCAAAAAGGGCCCTTTCCAACAGGACTTAGAAGAAATTTAGTGGAAAAATGTCTGAGAAGGTGAAGTTGAGTGGGGCTAGGCTGCAGGCAATGTCCGAGGAGGAGGCGTCATCGTCAGGGAGGTGCTGGACGAAGTCGCGATGAAGATTTCTATGCTCTGACTTAGTCTCTTTTTTGGAAGTTGAAAATCTCCGGCAGGACAAAGCTGCAAGCTGTAGCCGATGAGGGCTCCATGAGGCTGGATACCCCTTTTGCGAAGGGCTGCTAAACATGATTTACTGCTGTGGAAAAGAATGTAGCGGGAGCTGCCACGAATTCAGGCTAACCGGCGATGCACCTTGGGCGGATCGATGAGCAGGTAGGCCTTCATTTTTTTCCGGTTCTCAGTGCACCTTTTAGCCCAAAATTTCCGGGTCTCAAGTTTTGGTTTTTGCTTATCTGAGCACTATTAGCACCCCATCCAAGGGTCCAGGACTTGGAAGGCACCACTTGGAGGGTCAAGATTCGCTCAGTCTGGGTCCAGGTTTGGGTTCCAGATAGTTGGAGCATTTTCTGTTCCTGAGACTCTGATCAGGAGGCCAGCCAACTAGCCCTTGGAGTCACTCAGGTAGTATTGGGTTCAAAAAGTAGAACAGGGATCAAGCAGAAGGACATTCAATCGAGATGCAGCAAAGCAGCCTTCTGAAGTACACAGCAGGCCACAGCAGCAGGCAGTCCTCTGAGAGTCCTTACGCAGGTCCAGGAAGTGAAATAAAGAGTGGGTCTGAGGGTCCTATTTTTATACCTGGGGCCTTTTTTGAAGTAGGATACATTTCTAGAGATTTTCTTTTCAAGTGCTTGGAATTTACTGCCTCCCCTGCCCTGACTCCAACCTGAATACTGGCACAAAGAGGTAGTGGGAAGTCCTTTGTGTGGAGGCAGGGCACAGCCTATTAATTTGAAAGTGAGGCTGTAAGCAGCCCTACCCCCATCCTGCCAGTGAAGTCCAACTGCCAACTACACCCAGTCATGTGACCCAGGAACTAGATGTAGGCACAAAATAGCTAGGATAGGAAAATGCCAATTTTCTAAAAGTAAATCGTGAGGTGACAGCTGTGGTGCACTCGGTTTAATGTTAATCCAAATAAACAAGTACTCAAAATTAATCTATGTTGGTGTGCTCACTCTGGGGTGGTTCCACCCTACCACCAATTCTGAAAAAAAAGTTGAACTAGGGCCTCGCTGTCCTAGACAGAGTGTGCACTACCTATGTCACTCAATATTGAGTATATTCACATTCTATTTGATTCATTAAACAATGTTAATACATTTTTGGAAAGTAATCAGTGTAAACACAAATCTAATGACAATAAGTCCAAGCAATCAAGATAAAACTTCAATTCCATCCGACGTTGTTCAATGCTTCTTTTTATTCTGAAGCGGAATTCATAGACGATGTGCAGCTTCAATGTACATTATGCTTTCTTATCAAACTTGAAGATGAATGTTCCCAATGCATTTCGGGTGTGTCATACACCCTTCTTCAGGGGAAATCTACAACAAACATGTACATGATAAATAAACTAATGTGGCTTATCTGTTATGCTAATAAGTGTACTGGCCTCTCATTATCCGGAAGAAAAAGAACAGAATACTGAATGAGTAAGTGAAGTTATGATGAATAAGACTAAAGGAAAGAGCCGGTTTTACAATGATAAGTAATGAAGCCAACCTTGTGGTATTGTTAGAGATAAACCTCGATCTCCATGTTAGTAAGTCAAAGTAAGTAAAAGAACAAACGAGAAAGAACAGTAACCACACCACCATTCCAGTGAGCCGAATAGACATGTACCAATGAGATTAATGCTGAGTCTATCTAGTTTTATTATAGTGAACAGCGCGTTTATTAAACACGCACTAACTGCAATACAATATTATGTACCTCCACATATCTCTGAGTACCAGACGCTGCCCACTGTTTTCTTGCGGTGCTTAAAATGTCCCTTGAGCGTTCTAAAATACAAGAAACCCAGTAATACTAGTTGTGTTATTTGTGAAGTGAAATAAAAAAAGTGAATCTCGTGCCATCTGTAAAAATCTCACCTGCCACTCGAAGGGCGGCTATTAGACAATCAATACTTTAAACCACAATAAAACGCTGTAAAGGAAGGCTCCCAAATCCAACCTGCCCAAAAATACAAACAAAAATTACGCTCAACATCATTGCAATGAGTCCATGGATTAACGTGTAACTCATAGCACCACACAAACCCTACTAAATAGATCTCACCTTCCAGCCAGAATCCCAGCTGTCCGGTGAAAGAAATGTTGTGGGCAGTAATCAGTCCCGTGGCATGCCTACACGAGTAAAAAAAAAAAAAAAAAACGGATTCAAATACCGGTAATTCCAGCTGTATTATCGGTCAAAAAGTATGTGATGCTGAAAACTTACGAAAACGTAGCTCTCCAGAACCTGTAACAAGTCCTCTAGAACCGCAATTGCCAGAGTCCAAGGGTGCCTGTGATTTTTCTCATATTTATCGTATCCCGCCTACGAGCGCCATGCAACACTGAGGTGGCGTCTGCAGTTCAAAACATAAAAAAAGGACTCACAGTTCCTAAAGAACAGAGAAATGCGGCGGCCATATTAACCTAATTCTAATGTTTATTGAAACCCCGCGAACCATTGGAATGTGATCAGAAAAGTGAAAGAAAGGTGACCAACTAATAAAATTAAGATCCCAAGTGCTATTGTCTTGTGAACTGGAAAAAGATCAAAATGAAAATAGTCACCAGTGTGCTAATAACGTCCGATCTGTGTTAGTCCCTGCTTGTATGTTAATGTCAGTAACTCCAGCAAATCTTATAAAACCTTCTTAATACCATTCTAGTTGTTGTAAATAAGAGTGAATACAATAAAATTATACTCTTATATTGTCCATTATCTAAATCAGAAGACATATATCTGAAACTGTGTCATCCCGGATACTATGCTAAGTACATAATGAAGTATCAAATCTATTTCATGAATGATAACTTTCACCATTATGTTTGCATCCATGGGTATGTGTAAACTGTTAAACATGATAATCTTGCGTCAATTCACTGGTATCCCCAACATTAACTCCTGAACTATGATCAAAATATAAATGCTGAAACTGTAAATTCTAATTTACGACAAAATGCGAGTCTGCTTTGTTTCCAAAAAGATATATATGATTACTACATGAATATTCAGTTCCAACTTTGCAGTTTGAGGCCACGAATCCTTGTATTCTCTTCATTTAAAGATAAACATCAAGCTAGTCTTGGGACCGGGAGCGTGATGAATATGATTCTCTTGTCAGTGAAACAGATATATTCCATATACAATAGTGCTTTGCTCGCCCTTGTTCGGTGCTACATTAAAGAATTAAGTTCAACATGATTCAAAACAAACTAAAAAACGGAAATTCACAATGGTAAATATGCATGAACTGACGAAAATTAAGTTCAACATGATTCAAAACAATCTAAAAAAACGGAAATTCAAATGGTAAGTGTGCTTAAGCTAACGGAAAAATAAATGTTAGAAATGTTTCCTACTCTGACATTCCCCGCTATCTGAAAACATACCACATGGAACATATGTTATTATGAAATTGGTCACTTCACAAATAACACAACTAGTATTACTGGGTTTCTTGTATTTTAGAACGCTCAAGGGACATTTTAAGCACCACAAGAAAACAGTGGGCAGCGTCTGGTACTCAGAGATATGTGGAGGTACATAATATTGTATTGCAGTTAGTGCGTGTTTAATAAACGCGCTGTTCACTATAATAAAACTAGATAGACTCAGCATTAATCTCATTGGTACATGTCTATTCGGCTCACTGGAATGGTGGCGTGGTTACTATTCTTTCTCATTTGTTCTTTTTCTTACTTTGACTTACTAACATGGAGATCGAGGTTTATCTCTAACAATACCACAAGGTTGGCTTCATTACTTATCATTGTAAAACCGGCTCTTTCCTTTAGTCTTATTCATCATAACTTCACTTACTCATTCAGTATTCTGTTCTTTTTCCTCCGGATAATGAGAGGCCAGTACACTTATTAGCATAACAGATAAGCCACATTAGTTTATTTATCATGTACATGTTTGTTGTAGATTTACCCTGAAGAAGGGTGTATGACACACCCGAAATGCATTGGGAACATTCATCTTCAAGTTTGATAAGAAAGCATAATATACATTGAAGCTGCACATCGTCTATGAATTCCGCTTCAGAATAAAAAGAAGCATTGAACAACGTCGGATGGAATTGAAGTTTTATCTTGATTGCTTGGACTTATTGTCATTAGATTTGTGTTTACACTGATTACTTTCCAAAAATGTATTAACATTGTTTAATGAATCAAATAGAATGTGAATATACTCAATATTGAGTGACATAGGTAGTGCACACTCTGTCTAGGACAGCGAGGCCCTAGTTCAAATTTTCTAAAAGTGGCATTCTCAAAATTGTGACATAAAATCTGACTTTGTCATTAAAGAGGATTTTAAATTACAATTTCTTAGACGCCAAACATGAATGTCTTGCTCCCAATCAAAAGTTAGCACTTATTAAATGTAATAAGGCAACCTTTAGTTACCCTATTAGAGAGGTGGGCCTTACAGAAGTGAAAAGCAAATGTAGGGGTTTTTCCCAACCAGAACATGTAAAACTTAAAGATACATGTTCAGTCTTTTAATTAAGATGCACTCTGCTCTATGGGTTGCCTAGGGCCTATCTTAGGGGTTGTGTGCATGCAATAAAAGGGGAGTGTAAGGCTTGGCAAGGGGGCTAGTTTGCCAAGTTGAATTGGCAGTTTAAAACTGCATTCAGGTTGCAATGGTGGACCTGGGAAATGTTTTATGGGACTACCTAAATGGATGGCACAATAAATTCTGCTGGTCCACTAAAGCATTTCATTTACAGGCCCTGGGTGTATGGTATACCACTTTACTAGGGACATATAAGTAAATTAAATATGCCAATCAGGTGATAGCCAGATTTATGATGCTTTAGGGAGTGAGCAGAAGCACTTTAGAAGTGTTACATTGTCCTAAGGCCAGCAAAAACAAATTCAGAAAAAATAAGAGGGAGAAGGCAAAATGTTTGGGGGGACTCTGCTAAGAGGGCCAAGTACAACACTATGGTAATCCAGAACCATCTAGCATTAGATATTCTCTTTGCAAAGGAAGGTGGTGTTTGTAAAGTATTAAAAAGTTAAAAGGTGCTGTACTTTCATACCTGATAACAGCCCTAGCCTTAACTCTTATATCACAATTCAAATTGACATTTCTTGTGAGAGTCAATCTTTTGAAGAGCATGGCTTATGGAAAGGTGTACGTTCTTAGATTAGTGAGATAGGAAAGGGTTTTTAGTAAGGTTGGTGAATAAATAGATTCCTTGGTAGAAGTGACATTGTGTATCATACTAATATCAATCGTAGTTATAATGATTTGTAGAGTTTTTCTGTCTAATTAAAACTTGTGGATCTAGGAAGGAGAACTGTTAGATATTGGGTTTCTGGTTGCAGAGGTATACACCCTGTTGAGGCAGGAACCACAGTCCTAGTCAGGGAAAGTCACAAACGCACCCTAAACTAACCTGTGTCAAATAAGCATGAAAACAGACACATGACATGGTGCAAGAAAGTGTACATGACGTTCCCAGTGATCACACAGAAAAACTTACAAGTAAAGCTTCATATGTGTTTATACAATAAAACAAACAACTATGGCCTGTACAATAAAGCTAGATGAAACTATGTAACATTCCATAGCTAAAGCCAGCAAATCGAAAGCCAGGACTGTTAGAAATTGGGCCTTTAGTTGGCAAAGATGTGCACCCTGTCCAAGTAGGGACCACAATCATAGCCAGAGGAAGCTAGATACACACTTTAAATTAACCTGTTCTCACAGTCTGGTAGCTTGGCACAGAGCAGTCAGGCTTAACCTAGGAGGCAATGTGTAAAGTATTTGTGTAACACTTCAAACAGTAAAACAGTGAAAGCACCACACAAAAAGATACAACATCTGGTTAGAAAAATAGTGCTTAATTTAATGAACAAAACAAGACCAAAACGACAAAAATCCAAAAAGTAGAACCGGACGTTATGGGTTTTTCAAGAATAAACTTAAATGTAGTGCTTAAAAGCATAAAGCGCCACCCGGGGCTATGTTGTTGTGCTAGATGGGGCAAATCCAAAAGATTAGGCCGACCGCGATAGAACACAGGTCGAATAGAGGGACCAGCCTTGACCTGCTGCAAAGTACCTTAATGCATCAGAGGAGAAGGATGAGATGCGAATCGCAAAGAGGCGATGCATTGTCCTCGAAGTGCAGGATGAGGGCAATGCGTCGGTTCCAAGTCGCACAAAATTGAGAATGCCTTGGAAATGAAGGCGATGCACCGCGCAGTCAGAGATGCGATGTACTTGATCCTTGCAGCCATGATAGTACGTCGATGGAGATGCACCAGTTCTGAGGGCGCAATGGCGTTGTTGCGTGAATTTCCGCTGGAGCAGCACTTTATCCCCACTTTCAAGGGTCCAGGACTGGGTTGGCAGCACCTTGCAGGGCAAGACTCACAGATGGCAGAGCCCAGGTGCTGTAGCAGGGTGTGTTGGAAGTATTTGATGTCTCTGAGACTTCAGAACAGGAGGCAAGCCAGCAAGGCATTGGAGTCACTCTGGTCCTGGGTTCAAGTGTTGTGAATCCTGTCCTTCTCACCCAGGCCTGGAGAGCAGTAGGCAGCAAGTCAGCACAGCAGAAAAGCAGTTCTTCCGGAGCAGCAGTCCAGCAGAGTGACAGTACTTTAGCAACATAGCAGTCCTTCTTCCTTGCAGGGTATCCACATGTCCAGAAGTGTCCTGAAGTATGGTAGGGTCAGATGTCCTGTTCTTATACCAAGTGGTGCCTCTGAAGTGGGGAAGATTTCAAAGAAGGGCTTGGCTCCAGACTAACTACAGGGGGTTTAGCAGTCCTTTGTGTGGGGACAGGACAGGGCAAGGCCTAGCTGTCACCCACCCCAGATGTGTATTGGAAACAGGTTGCAGGCACACAGGGCTACGAACAGAAAAATGCCACCTTTCTAAAAGTTCCATTTTTGAAATTGTAATGATAAATTCGACTTTACCATTAAGGAGGATTTATCATTACAATTCCAGTGATACTAAACATTATAGATCTACCTCCTTCCAATTGGGAATTACAGCTTATTAGATGTAAGGAACCCCCAATGTTAACCTATGGGAGGGGTAGGCCTCACAGTAGTGAAAAACAAATTTGAGAATTTTTCACTACCAGGACATGTAAAACTTAAAAGAAGATGTCCTACCTTTTAATTACACAGCACCCTGCCCTATAGGCCTACCTTAGGGGTGACTTATATGCAATAGAACTGGCGTTTAAGGCTTGGCATGGGGTTTTAAATGCCAAGTTGACATGGCAGTGCAACGGCCCACACAGGCTCTGCAGTGACAGGCCTCAGACATACTTAAAGGGCTACTTAAGTGGCTGGCACAATCAGTGATGCAGGCCCACTAGTAGCATTTAATTTACAGGCCCTGGGCACAGGTAGTTCACTTTACTAGGGACTTACAGGCAAACTAAATATGTCAATTGATGATCAGCCAATCAAAACTATGTTTAGGGGAGTGAGCACAAGCACTGTAGAACTGGTTAGCAGTGGTAAAGTGCACAGAATCCTAAAGCCATTAAAATTGATTTCAGCTAAATGGGGAGGAGGAAGACAAAAAATTTGGGGATGACCCTGCAGAAAGAGCCATTTCCAACAAGAGCAAATCGAGAAAGAGAAAACGGTCTGATGATTATGAAATAGAGAATATCAAGGATTGCGTTTATAATCAATTACAAATGGTAAAGGAGAAGTCAAGAAAGAAGCAGAAAGTGATCCAGACTGAATGAATTTTCCTGATGAATAAAGTTGTATTGCTGTTTTAGGGATTATAAAATAACCAGAGTGGGATTGTTGGATTGTTGTGCGGGTTTTCTATTTTTGTGCATTAAAGATGATGATTAATGTGTTTTGTTACTTATGAATTTGCATATATAGCCTGAATTAATATATTTACAATAGAAATAAATCCCCAACGATTCGTAGAAATTTATGTTTTTCTCCCCTCTGCACGTGTCTTATCCTCAAGGCTTTGCAGAGCACAGTCAAGCTAACATGTGATGGTAATTTCCACTGCAATGGTTACATTGCTGTCGATGAACTCTTCCTGCTTCCTAGAACATATAACATTTTCAAGTCCCTTGAACTGTGATTTTCACTAGTCTATTCAGCAATTGCAAGTCCTATTGTTAAATGTTTCATATTTGTTAGAACATCCCAGGATGATTTTAACATCTAGGGGGCCGATTCCGATCTTGGTCGGAGACGCACCTAATACCATTCGGTCAGGAAAAAAGCCAGGCGAATGCCTGTTTCCCGACCGATCCGCACATACGTCCGAACGAGCAAGTACGATGCGCACAACTGCCCAAATCACGACCCAGTCGTACTCACCCAATACAGGTCCTGTTCTCCGACCGAGGCAGATCCGGAAACGCAGAATCGAGCCGCACGGAAGCAAAAATGCAGCCCCGTCCGGCCGGACAAGTACGATGCGCTTCCCGTACGCGCCGAACCCGTCGCTACGCACGGCACGTCAAAGCATCCGTTCGAGGCGCACATAAGCTCCGATTCGCGCCACAACACGATCCACGGCTACGAGACGAATACGCCAGCGACGAGGACGAGGCGAAGCAAAGAGAAAGACGAACGAGACGAACCAACCATGAATCCCATCGTGCCGATCCTACCAATATTCTACATCTATTACCGGAACAGGCACGGACGAGTACGGCGCAGAAGGTAAGTCAGACACCAACAACAAAAACAAACTACACGTACCCGACATATCACACACAGAGGGATGCAGAAATACTTACACCAGCAACAGCAGCACCATAGGGGCGGGATGGCCTTCACCAATGCCACACATACACATAGGGGCCTGTATGCCCACTACCACCCCTACCCAGGGGGTGCCAGATGCCTGTCACCACTACCACCACCACCCATGGGGGGCTGGATGCCCAACACCACTACCACCCCTACTCAGGGGGTGCCAGATGCCTGTCACTACTACCACCCCTACCCATGGGGGCTGGATGCCTGTCACTACTACCACCCCAACCCATGGGGTGCCGGATGCCCACCACCACTACCACCCCTACTCAGGGGGTGCCAAATGCCTGTCACTACTACCACCTCTACCCATGGGGGGCTGGATGCCTGTCACTACTACCACCCCTACCCCTGGGGGGCTGGATGCCCAAAACCACTACCACCCCTACCCTTGGGGGGCTGGATGCCTGTCACTACTACCACCCCTACCCATGGGGTGCCGGATGCCCACCACTACTACCACCCCTACTCAGGGGGTGCCAGATGCCTGTCACTGCTAACACCTCTACCCATGGGGGGCTGGATGCCTGTCACTACTACCACCTCTACCCATGGGGGGCTGGATGCCTGTCACTACTACCACCCCTACCCTTGGGGGGCTGGATGCCCACCACCACTACCACTCCTACCCATGGGGTGCCGGATGCCCACCACCACTACCACCCCTACCCAGGGGGTGCTAGATGCCTGTCACCACTACCACCCCTACCCATGGGGGGCTGGATGCCCACCACCACTACCACCCCTACCCAGGGGTGCTAGATGCCCACCACTACTACCACCCCTACCCAGGGGGTGCCAGATGCCTACCACTACTACCACCCCTACCCAGGGGGTGCTAGATGCCTGTCACCACTACCACCCCTACCCATGGGGGGCTGGATGCCCACCACCACTACCACCCCTACCCAGGGGGTGCTAGATGCCCACCACTACTACCACCCCTACCCAGGGGGTGCCAGATGCCTACCACTACTACCACCCCTACCCAGGGGGTGCTAGATGCCTACCACTACCACCACCCCTACCCAGGGGGGGCTGGATGCCTACCACCAACACCACCCCAACCATAAGATGGACAATGCATGACACAACCAGCACACTACAACCTAGGGAATGCAAGAGAAAGACATCCCCCCAACACCATGACAAGTGTGTGTAGACTGTGTCAAATGCCTACAACACTGAACATGACTATGAACACACAATGTGACCCCCTATCACATGTGTCACACATTAATGTGTGTGGCCTCCACAATGCAAGCAGACCATGACCACTGTGACAATGGGGTCCAACCCCCATCATCACAGTGACCAAAAGGTAAGTGTGGGGTCCAGAGCTGAAGCACATTTTGAACATTGTGGCAATGGGGGCCTAAGACCCCATCATCACAGTGACCAAAAGGTAAGTGTTGACACTGAAAAAGCTGCAACTGCCAAACTGCATGGATGATTCCTGGTCACAGAACAACAAACACATCAGTGGCAAAGTAGTGCTTGTGTCCCATAGCAACATAGATTGGGGGAGGCAAACAGTGCAGTCCAAAGAAGACATACCTCTGGCCATGTGCAGACAAACATCACCCATGGGGGCTGACACTGTCAACATTCATCAATAACACAATGACAGAAGTGACCATCATAATGCAGACCCACATATTTGCACCAATGGGCACACAAATGGAGATATCCTGTGGAGACTGTAGATGTGAGGTGAACAAATACCATACCATGGCAGCAATGGGACACACAAACAATGATCATAGTGCTGACTGATGACCTAGGAGTCCCATGGACTGCAGGTGAAACCCACCAAACAACATACAGCCAATGGCACACTAAAGATATGCCAATGCAGTGGTGCAGATGCACAAACACAAACAGGCAGACCCACACTGCACATCAAACACAACAGGTGAGGGGGTGCCAGTGTCCCCAGGCAACCACACAACACATAATGAGGCCTGAATACCAATTACACAGATGTGCATACAGTGCCACACAAAAGTAACTCATGGATCCAAATCCCTATGTGGGCAATCAGGCAGTGTTAGATGAGAGGGAGCACAAGTCACACATGTCACACAAGCATGTAGGAACAGCAACTGACACAGCAAGACACAGACACACCACAGCACTACCCCCAGGGTCCCCACAATGTGTTGACCCTGGGCTGCATGACAATCCCACTGTGACGACAAAGCTAGATGTCGTACACACTGTGAACCACAGTCATGTGTCCTGATCAACAAACGACCTACACACCTACACAAGCACAAATCAATCAGCACGGCCAGTAAGCCAAGGCCAACATGGAGGCAGGGGTCTAGCCGGGCAACAACTCTCATCTGCACACACTCAACACCACACACCTCGACCTCCAACAATGTGCAGCAGTGAAGATCACATGCACTGGTGACATTGCACATGCACCCATGACAATCCCATGGGGGGGGGGGTGGTAACTAAGGTGCAGACACACATCACACATGGCCACTCAACCAGACTCCTGAATGTCTGACACACTGCACATTACGCTGTACATGGACATGACGGCAATACCACACCAACCAATGGGATCCCAGCCACAGTCCCACACCAATGAAGAAGCCAAGGTCACCCACAAAGAACACACATAGACAACTACCAACATTGCAGCCCTGACCCTGAGGAGTGCCAGCAGTCACACACCCAATGTGGCACAATCACTGAAAGCTAACACAAACTGGAAATTACATGACAGGTGTAAACAACAAGTGCCAAGGGGAATCCTGACTGTGTCCCATCTGCGTCATCCCACAAACTCAGCCCTGACAGCAAATACACCTATGGGTGACACCCTGATGAGCAGTAATGTGCCATGCACCCACATCACAGAGGACCCAGGGAGAAGACTTTGGGGGAACCTAGGTCAACTCAGCAAGCATCACAAACAGGTACAACACTAGGGACAGCATGCACAGCAAAGTGGAAGTGAACACACACAGACATGCTCACACAACACACACCTTGGGCGCAGGCAATGTCACAGGATTACTCACTGCCATGAGGGGAGTCCACACCTGTGTGGGGAAAGCTGTGCCATATGTCGCCTCAGTAGGGCTCCATCATGTCAGCAGAACACCTGGTCACACAGTCAACAATTAGCACGAAATGAAGGCTCACGTCATATCAGCCTGGTCATGGGAGTGACAACGAAATCATCAGCACAGATCCAACACACATGTATAGCAAGTTGCACTGACAACGCAGATGAGTCCTTCCCCATTGATGCCCAAACTAGCATGTCCAGTGGAGATGGCCACACGGTCAGGGAAGTAGACTAATTGAACAATGGCAAGCACAACAGATGTGCAGGGGTGTAAGCCACAGATGTGATATTGCAAATGTAAGTAGGAAATCCCATTGACAAATATTGTAAACATGACACCCTCATATGCTGCTAAGGATGACATGGATACACTACAGGATAGGACACATTACCCGTGGACCACATGGGTTCCTGCACAGTAACACTTCATTTTCATGAGACCAAAAATCACCATCACTGCAGCAAGGGCACGGTTAGCATCATCAACATCATGTACATCAGAAGCAAAACGACTAGAGAACAGAAAGTTGCTTTATTCAGCATTTGGGTGAGAGAAGTGAAAGAAAATCTATAACAAAGGCCAATGGCCAGTCCATAATATGAGTCCAAACAGGGTGCCAGTGCCAGATGTCACCCTACACATGCCTGCACTGTTACACACCAGGGACAAACCCCTCGGAGGGGCATACGGGGGGGCAGGCCAGGCACCGCAGGGACAGGATCAGGGCTCACCAGAAGGAGGCAGGGAAGGGGAGGTGGGTGCTGGAGAGCCACTGACAACTGCAGTGGAGGTGTCTGACATGGTGTGTGCCGGCACAACTGGGGGGCATGACTCAGATGGTGTGCGTGCCGGCACGACTGCAGTGGGCCGTGCAGATGGAGTGGACAGGTTCCCCACTGCAGTGCCCAAGTCATACGGGGTGGTAGTGGACTCCACTGCAGTGCCTACCTCCAGGGGAGGAGAATGGGGTTCAGGTAAGGTGGGCAGGACAGAGGGGGAGGACACCGTCTCCATGCCAGTGGCACAGACATGCGCAGCGGGGGGTGTGGTGCCGGAAGAGCAAGTGGCAGTGGGAGAAGGCCGGACCTTTTTGGGGATGGTGTATTTGTGGGTGGGTGAACCTGGGGCAGGGTGTGGTGGGGGCACCTGTGGAGTGGGGGCCTGAGGGATGGAGGAAGGAGACTTGGTGCTTGAGCTGCAGGGCGGCGGCGGGGTCTTGCTCTTCCGGGTCCTGGGGGACTTGCGGATGGGGGCGTCAGTCGGTCTGCACTTGGAGGAGGGTGTCCGGGGGCGAGGGGCACTCCCCTCCGTGTGGGTGGGCTTCCTCTTCCCCCTGAATGCTGGATCAGCTGGATCGGAGGGGAAGAGGCCGAGGTCACTGAGGAAGAGCCGCTGTGTCCTTGGGGTTGCAGGTGAGGCAAGGGAAGGGGCCTTGGAGGGAGAGGGAACAGAAGACTGCGCAGTGCCTGTGGATGCGTGTGTGTGTGCCTTCGCCCCATCCCCTGTGAGTGTGGTTTCAGTCCCCTGTCTGTGCGTGCGTGTGCATGTGGATTTTGGCGTGTGTGTCTGTGTGCTGCCTGTGTCTGTGCTGGTGTGTGTCTGTGCCGGTGTGTGTGTGTGCTTGGGACAGGTAAGGTGCTGGGGAGTGTGGATGGGGCAGAGGTAGGAGGGGTCAGGGACTGCTGGAGGAGGGACACTGCTGCCGTCAGGGAGGAGTCCATGGACCTATTGCCCCTCTGTAGGGCAGACATGCCCGATGAGATGCCCTCCATGAACGACACCAGCTGAGTCAACAGAGTGGTGTGTGCATGGAGGACATTCAGCATCGCTGTCTGCCCTACATGGAGCTGGCGAAGGAGGTACACAGACTCCTCACTCAGGGCAGCAGGGGACACAGGGGCAGGGGGTGCGGTGCCTGGCACGAAGGAGACACGCTCCCGAACATGGGAGCCTCCACGGACTACGGGAATGGGAGCCGATGGGAGGGCGGTGGTGGTGGTGGCGGGGACAGCAACACTAGCTGTGGTTTGGTGGCTGCTGAGACCCGCCTCCACAAGGGAGTCATCCTCCGAGCTGCTGTGGTCCTCAGCTGAGGTGGATGGTGCTGAGGACTCCTCGGTGTGGCTCCCCTCGCCCTCCGTGCCACTGGGTCCCTCCGACCACTCCTCGGCTGCTGACCCAGTCTGGCTCTGCGGCTCCTCCTGGTCCGTGGAGCTGTCCCCTCCTGTGGCCGTTGATGTATCTGCAAACAATAGGGAAACAGACAGACATCAGTCACCTGCACCGACCACAGTAAGTACAGCACATTACAGAGCAAGCCCTGGCATCCTTAGTTTAACATTGCTAAAAGTGCCCAAACAGAGTAGGGGAAGCCAATTGTCAGTCTGATGGTCAACCATGGCACTCACATCTCTCCTGGCCTTGTACCCATCTGTCTGGTGTCTGTCGGATGGTAATACCCCAGTGTGGACACATGAACCACCTACACAGTAGTTGGACAGTGCAGAGAACACGGTGAAGCATGTGAACATGCACACATCACAACTCTTGCCACTGAGTCAGTACAGGTGTCCGGATAAAGGGATGCCCAGAGTCAATTTTAAAATGCATGTGATGCATACCAGCGACAGACACCATGATGCACCCATGTCCTGACAGTCATTGCCACAATGGTGTGCATGTAGCACATGTCACTCCCCTGCAGGATCACTCATAGGAAGTTTCATGCCATGGTACAGGCATGCCTGCTAAGTCATACATCACTGTCTCCAGTCACATGGGCAGGGCAGCCAGACAACAACAGTCTGCACTGTGACACAATAGTAGGTCATGGGGAATGCAAGTCCTGGAGCTGAACAAGTGCACATGTACATCCCCCACACACATCATCTGAACCCTTATCTGTCCACGTCATACCAACTGGACATATGGGAGACCTGTAACACAACCCTCTGAACCTGAGCACCTCACAATCTGTTGTGAATGGGAAACAGCTGCCTGAACTTCACATTCGCATACCCCAGTCTGCACGGTCAGGTGATCAAACACCTATGTGTCACACAAGTATCGTCTCCTATGTCACATCTCCGGTGGCATGCTGAGCCCCAACCGAGAAACACCCCTGACAACGAAGTCACAGCACACTGACACAGAGGCAGACACCTGAGGGGACATATCACTGAGCACAACGTGTCAGCTGATACACGGGAGTGGGAGTACAGAGTGTATTGTATGGCCTGGAGTAGGCATGACTGTCCTGCCCCACGTGAATGAGGGATGAGCCCTGGACAGTAGGCAGGTGGCTAAGTATGTGTGACACACGTAATATACACACTCCTGGGGCCCAAACATTGTTCCCACCCGCAGCATGGGTGTGTGCCAGACACCCCTGGCACATGTGGTGGATCAGCTCAGCAATTGGACCACATATCAAAGTAACACGCAGACTACATGTCAGAACACAGGCATAGTGTAAGCAATGGACCCACCCATGATGCCCACCACAGAGTTAGGGGAACAAATGCTGTCACCCACCTTGAGCTGAGCAAAATGCAAGGACACAGTACCCAAGTGACACAATTCCCTGACTGTAAGGGCCACACCTGGGTATCAGATGAGGAGTGGGCAGTGCACAATTGAGGGACATGGGTCCTGGACCAAATGACTGATGTACTGTGGAAGTTTAACCAGGCCAGAGGAGGGCACATAGCATGGCAGACAAAGTTCACAATGCAGTCATGGACTCACCCCCTCCTTGCTGCTCCCTGGCCTTCAGCTGCCCATCCAGATCAGGGAAGACCACCGCCAGGATCCTGAGCATGTGGGGGTCAGGGTCCGGTGTCCGCCCCTCCTGCGAGGAGGCGACAGCTTCAGCTGGACCCGTGCGATCCTCCGGGTCCAGCCCCGAAGGTCCTGCCACCTCTTCTGGCAGTTGCGGATCCGGCGCTTGTAGACCCCCACGGTTCTCACTGCCCGGACGATGGTCAGCCATATCTGCTGCTTCTGGTGGGCATCGACCTGTGAGGATGACAAAGTGAAAATGCCATTACTACACATTCAACATATCCGTGCATTACACAGTTGGATATACATGTCTCAATCACAGGGGCACATGATGTACACAGGCAGTGCAACGATGGCTATGGACAGTATGCCAGCAGTAACTACATGGTATCATTGCCTGGGAAGTAAAACCTTGTTGGAATGCACTGTTACTGCACTATACCTGTTCACTGCATGTAACTACACACTATGGGGGGTGACAACTACTCAGTTAGCATGCTAGCCAGTGGCGTGCACATTGTAAGTCTTGCTAGTCAGAGAACATGCACATTTAGTGAGGCAGTGGACAGCACACTCACCTGCTCCCCTGGTTTCCCATACAGCTTGCTGTACTGTGGAAGGAGGCTGTCCAGCAGGGCCTGGTTCTCCTCAGTGCTGAAGGCTGGGGCTCTCTCCACAGTACGTGCCATTGCAGGATCCAGAGGGTGCAGATATAGCAGCAGTGTTGGTGGCAGATGTCGTCCTGGAGCATGTAGTGCAGGCAAGTGAGCTCTCAGGGGAACAGCCAGCATTATATGTGTGCTGCAGAGGCAGATACTGTCCCATGTGTCCAAAGTGATAGGTCCAAGTCGTTTGCATCTTCTGAATCTGACCAATCCAAGGAATAGCAGCACTAATACACGCCCACAGCATCCTTCAAAAGTTCAACTTCATGACACCCATGAATTTGCAACATTGTTGTGGGTGACCAACTGAATTCACAGCATCAGACTCGTTATAGATTTGACACCGCGTCCGTTGCCAGGCCAGGCCACAGCCAATGTGTGCGCACCGATCGGTCCATCTCTGTACAACGCGTACCCGCGATACAACGCGTAACCGCTCACATTGAATGCAATGGTCCGGCCGGGAACACCGATCGGACCATTGCTGTTCAACGCGTACCCGCGATACAACGCGTACCCGCTCACATTGAATGCAATGGTCCGGCCGGGAACACCGATCGGACCATTGCTGTTCAACGCGTACCCGCGATACAACGCGTACCCGCTCACATTGAATGCAATGGTCCGGCCGGGAACACCGATCGGACCATTGCTGTACAACGCGTCCCTGGACAAGTAACTGGCATATGTCACCATGCCTGTCACAGGTGTACATATGCCAGCCACATATACTTCCCAGGGAGTGAGGGGCACACCTACAACACCACAGCCTGTCCACACTGTAACCTGAGGCATGTAAGGCTGCATTACCTATTCCGTGTATGGGGGTGAACATGTTGTTCTGTGGGTGTCACTTCGGGCAGCCACTCCCAGGCTGTGCACGTGTTCATGGGGACAGGATCCTTGGTGTGTCGTGCACATGACCACTGTGATGTGCAAGTGTTCATTCCTGAGCATGTGGCATGTTCACATTTTACGGGGGTGTATGTGTATGTCATGTCACATACCCCCTGAGTCCCATGTTGGACGGTATGTACGTCCCAGGCTGACCCATTGGCACAATAGTGATGGTCCTCCACAGTCTGTGTGCATGTCGTGTTCACAATGTCTCTGATGCCATGTGCACAATTTGAGACAGTCTCCACATCCACGTTGTTTGTGCATGAACTTTGATGTTGTGCGTGTGTGTGTCACAGACGTCCATGTCTGTCCTGCCGAGGGAACAGGGACCACTGCCTGTGGGGGTCATGTTTGTTTTGCTGTGGTGTATTCATGATGCACCATATCATGCCAGTGTCCATGTGGCAATACAGGGTCCCTGGGAATCTACCTGTCGATGAGCTTTGATGCCAGGGGCACATCTGTCCTCACATGTCACTGTGGTGTGTGTTTGGTACGTGGCAGCAGTACATGGGTATTGTGACACAGCCTAATGATATCCCATAGCACAACCTGGGACTTGTTGAGGGAACCTGTTGAACTGTGATGTTAGATGTTAGCCATGTAGGTGCCATACATGTCCTTACGGAACGGCACACGCATCATGTACTTGTGTCTCGTAATGGTGTATCATGTGATATTGAGTCTGGTCTATGCCACATATGTGGGGAGCCTGACAATCTTTCTTTCTTCACCTATGCACTGCAGGGCACCTGCTGTCCATCGGCCATTCCCTGACCTTGCAACAGTGGTTGAACGGGACTGCATCCGACGGTACCGCTTCACCAGGCCACTGATTGAGGAATTGGCGGTGCGGTCGGCCCCACATTTGCAACCTGGCCGGACATACCCCACAGCGCTGACCCCCAAGGTGAAGGTGATGGCAGCCCTACACTTCTTTGCCACCGGTACCTTTCAACACACTGTGGCGTCTGCTGGTGGGATGTCACAGACCATGTTCAGCCGTGTGCTCCGCGATGTTTTGGAGGCTATGTTGAGATTCCTGAACCAGTACATCTATTTCCCTACACCTCAACAACTCACTGACGTGAAGAGTGACTTCTATGCCCTGGGGAGGATGCCGCATGTCATTGGCTCCATTGATGGGACACATGTGGCTTTGGTACCACCACAGGCCGAGGAGCAGGCATACAGGAACCGCAAGCACTACCATTCGGTCAATGCACTGGTGGTATGTCTTGCAGATATGTGCATCACAAACGTGTGTGCCCGTTTCCCCGGTTCTGCACACGATGCCTACGTGATGAGGAGTAGTCGCATCCCGAGGATGATGTCACAGATGCGGAACCAGCGTGCCTGGCTTGTTGGTGTGTACTGACTATGTACCATTGTGTGTGTTCTGCAATGTAGTGTTCCACCCTCTTTTCCAACTCAGCTAATGTGCAATTGTCTGTATGTAGGTGACTCCGGATACCCCAACATGCCGTGGTTGCTGACGCCCCTCAGGAACCCTGTGACACCAGCCCAGATGCGTTACAATGAGGCACATGGTCGGACCAGGAGAGTCATTGAGCGGACATTTGGTCTCCTGAAGAGCCGCTTCCGCTGCCTGGACAAGACAGGAGGGTCCCTCCCATATGCCCCAGCAAAGGTGTGCAAGATTGTCATCGTCTGCTGCATGCTACACAACCTGGCTGTGCAGAAGGAGTTGCCTCTCATCCTGGATGACGATGACCAACATCCGCCACCTGTGGAGGATCCTGGCCTGGACCACGATGCCAGTGATGATGATGATGATGATGGTGATGTCCGCACACAGCTCATCACCAACTTCTTCAGCTGAATGTGAGTATCCGGAGATGTCATGTCAATGATGTGACTATGCATGATATGTGTTGGTGGTGCTCTGGTGCTGTTTGAGTGTGGCCATGTGCTACATGACTGTTTGTGTGTAGCGATGTGTCCTTACAGGTAGTCTGTACTCCCCAACAGTGTTGACATGCTTACGTGGTTCTGGGTGGGTATCTTGTGACATGTATTGGGCATGAGTATTGCAGTTATGTCCTGTTCTTCAGTGCTTTTGACTGTGTGTCATTTCTGTCATTCACAGGGTACTTTCAGAGTTGTTTGGTCAACTGTGATCCCCCAACACCGTGATTGAACTGCCAGGGTGGTAGCTGTCGTATCCCTACAGGTGATGTGCGCCACACCCATGGACTTCCTTCCTTCTACACTTGTTGACTGTGTGCCCACTGCCAGGTGGGATTACCTTGCATCTGTAGTGGTTACAACATGTTGCAAATGTGTAATAAACCTGTGCTTCACTTTGTGATGTGCGTTGTCTGTGGTCACACATCTGACTGACATTTGCTTACTGCACCAGTGGGCTAGTTGACAAAGACTGTGAATAGGTGTTGTGTCTGTGCATTGCACCGTATTTCCTGCCAACATCAGTGTAGGCGATGGATCAGGTGGCCTTGGTGTGTATATGTTGTGTAGCCCTGGTGGTGTGTCTCCCTCATATGTGTCATGTTGCCATGACTCACATGCCTGTGTTGTACTTGCTGTGGCAGTTAGCATGCACAGTGTAATTTGGCGGGTCATCATCTCCATGACAGAAACCACATTTGAATCACAACAGAGGAAGGTATGGTGTATTAGTGTGTTTATTGTCATACATGTGTGAATATGGTGCACAGGATGGTGGGTGCTGTACATTGTAATCCAAAGTTCATAGATGATTTGGAAGTCCTGGTAGCAGAAATGTCCTGAGTAAAGTCCACAGTCATCTGATACATTGGTCCAACTTGTACTCCCCATGTCATGTGGGGGAGTTGTGTTGCATTCAACAGGGTGTACGATTTGCGCACAAAGGTGATTATACAGCACAGGTTTTGGCTTCCTGGTGGTTGCGCATGGCCATCGGCCTCTCAGTTGCCCTTTCTCGGACGACCCCTCTTCTTTGGGGGGGGACCCTCAAGTGCAGGCTGCTGCGATGCAGGGGACTCTCCGCCAGAGTCATCCTCCCTCCCTGTGGCAGTTGCAGTTGTTTCAGCACCAGATGTTGTGGGCACACAGGGAGGTGTTGACATGTTGCTGCTCATCTGGCGGAGGCATTGTAATATGTCCCTATGCACCGCCGTCATCTCTTGCAGTGTGTCCCACTTGGACTCCCTGCGGGACATGTGTAAGTCCAAGCGTGCATGATGGGCAGCCTGCTGCTGTCGTATGTCCCTGAGGATCCCCACTACCTGGCTGAACTCTCCGCTGCTGGTCTGGTACGCATCGGCTATGCGTACCAGTTGTGGGTCTTCATGCAGTCCAGACCCCTCTGCGTGCAGCGACTCATGTCTACCACCCCTCCCACCACCCCTGGCGACACGTGCAGTACCTGAGGTGGCACGCACAGGTGATCCTGGGCCCCTTGGGGGTTGTTGGTGGTGTTGGTGTCCATAGCCCCACGTTGGGCAGGGGTCCGTGTGCTGTTGGTGGTGGTGGTCCTTGGTCTGTCCGTGTCGGCAGGGGTGGCTTTGTGTTGTTAGTCGTTGGAGGGGTGGGTGCAGGGGGTGCAGCTGGTGGTCCTGCTGGTGCTGCATGTTTTTTTTTTTTTTTAAACAAACTTTATTGCCTTTATGTTCAAGCAGGGTTGCATAAATCAAGATAGCATTACATTCGGATCATTGTCATATGCGTTACATCTCAATGGGCAGTTTATACACTTCCTCTCGGTGTCCTCGTAACGAGCATCTCCTCCCGCCTTGTTCGGTATGGGTAGTGCTAATCTGGCCCTGGCCCCCCTCCCCCCTTCTGCCTAACAAACCTCGTAACCTGGTCCCCCCCTCCCTCCCTCCCCGCACTGCTGTCTCCCGTTTGCCTCGCTTGGATGCCAAGGGTCCCTTCCCCTCTAACCAATCATTGTGCGCAGGGGCATCCATATATATATATATATATACATATATACTACCCCCTCTGTCCCTACCCTCTCCTGTTGGAGTGTGTTGGACGCTCCCCACCCTCCGGGGTCTTCAAAGCTACTCTGATCTGCCCTGACCGTTAGGGACGCTTTCACTGTAGGGGCCTCTCAGGGGAAGAGGCGTTGGATTCCTGTCCGTTCCTTTGCAGGTCACCCAGCAACCCCTCCCATGCCCTAGCTCACTCCTCCTTGCCTATCCCCCGCCTCGCATTCCTCAGTAGGATCCTACTCTCGCATCCCGCCCATTTCACTAGCTCTCGCTTCCAACTGTGTGTACTGGGGCCCTTCGGGTCTTTCCAGTTACGAGTGATTTCTCGCTTCGCCAGTATGAAGGCGAGATCTTGGAACCTATCCGTGGTCCTAGTTTTGGCCGTGTGCGGGAATAGGCTTAGTAGAACATGTGTCGGTGTGCAGGGGATAACCCTCTCCGTGACCCTAGCCGTCTCCTGTGTCACCTCCTGCCAGTAATGTGTTAAAGCAGTACAGCTCCAGAGCATGTGAATGAAAGTCGCCCCTTGTGTAGTGCATCTCGGGCATCTGGCGTCGTCCCTAGTAAAGTATCGGTTGATACGTTCTGGCGTAAGGTAGGCTTGGTGGAGTATGTAGAAGTTAATCAAGCTAAAGCGGGCGTTCCTAGAAACTTTGGGTGCCCGGTCAAGAAATTTTCCCAGTCCTTGTCTTCCAGTGGCCTGGCGACGTCTTCCCCCCATTGGTTTCTCAACCTGTCCAGCGGTTGCAGGGAGTCGCGTCCTATGGCCCTATACAGACATGCCACCGCCCTGATAGTGCCCCCGGCAAGGCCTATGTATTCGCAGGTGGTATGTCGATCCGGTTCAGTCGTGCCTGTTCCCCAGTGACGTCTCATGGCCCCTGTGACTGCTCCGTATAATAGGAAATGCCCTGTTGGGATATCCCAGTCAGCGCTGAAGTCCCCAAAGGAGAGTAGCTCTCCATCGCGGAAGAGATCTCCCACCCTTGTAGCCCCTGCTTGTACCCAATCGTCTATCCCCCGCCATTGCCCCCCGTGGGGAAGGGCACTCAGCAGCGTCATCGCCATTTCGGGCGAGTATGGGTGTTTTGTCCTAGTTTTCTGTAGGCATCTGCTCCAGCACCGTCGAATCACCCCATGTTCGTTACTGCTGATCTGCTGCGGTTTGGCGACCCTTAACAGTGTGCGAAACACATCCAGTTTGTTCGGGGTGAACAGTGGCACCCCCTGTCTGGGTCTATGCTCCCCGCCACCCACTGTGTGAGTCTTTGTAGCTGTCCTGCCAAGTAGTACCCTTCCATATCCGGCACAGCGAGGCCCCCTCTGATCGGGGTCTTTTTAATGTGGTAAGGGCCACTCTCCGCCGGCCCGCACCCCAGATGAATGCAGTCAGTCGGGAGTCCAGCTCCCGAAACCAAGCCGCCGAGATCCACACTGGCAATGTAGTAAAAAAGTACAGCAATCTAGGGAGAGCCACCATTTTGAGTAGGGAGACCCGGCCCATCACGGATAGAGGAAGCTTTCCCCAGAAGTCCATACTATCCTTAAGCGCGCGCAGTGCCCTCTCTATGTTCCCTTCTTTCACATCTACCACAGCGTGGAAGATGCGCACTCCCAGGTAGCAAAAACATCTGGGCTCCCATCTCAGATTACCAAGGTCCTCAGGTGGCACCATGTCCACCCTCAGGGGAAATAATCGAGACTTCTGCCAGTTTACTCGGAGGCCCGATAGACCTCCGAACTCGTCCATCATCCTCCGTGCTCCCGGGAGATCCTCTCCTGCGTGGCGTAGGAATAATAGGAGATCGTCCGCGTATAGCGCTATATTGTGCCTCTGCTCCCCCAGTTGTATCCCTCCGTAAGCCCTGTCTGACCTCGCCACACATGCCAGCGGCTCCACCGCCAGGGCAAATAACAGCGGGAGAGGGGACACCCCTGCCGCGTGCCCCTCTCTACTCTGTACTGCCCTGATATCGTGCCCCCCGTGCGGACTCTTGCCACCGGATCAGCGTATAGCAGCTGCACCCATCGCAGGAACCCTGGCCCAAGGCCCATTTTGATTAAAACTGCGTACAGGAACCCCCATTCTAGGCTATCGAATGCCTTTTCCATGTCAATGGCAAACACCGCTCCTGCCTGATCACCCGTTGCCCCAAGCTCAAGTACAGATAACAGGCGGCGTATGTTCAGGGTCGTGTTCCTGCGGGGAATAAATCCCGCCTGATCCAGATGCACAAGGGAGGTCATATGCGGCAGCAATCGCGTTGCCAGCAACTTACTTAATATCTTAAAGTCGAGATTTAACATCGATAGGGGCCTATATGCTGTGCATTCCAGGGGGGACTTATCGGGCTTCAATAACGGGATCACCACCGCCTCGCGCGTAGTGGCAGGCAGATGTCCCCTCTCTCCCGCCTCTGTGTACATCTCCACTAGCTTGGGGGCTAGTTCTTTCGCGTATGCCGCGTAGAATTCTTTAGGAAGCCCGTCTGTGCCTGGGGTTTTCCCCCTGGCCAGTTCCTTGATGGCCACCCGAACTTCGCGCTCCGTGATGGCCGCCCCCAGTTGGTCCGCGTCCTCGTCCGTTAGGGCATGCAGAGGAAGGTCCGCCAGGTAGCCCTCTATCTCCCCTTCCCCCCGTGGCCCCGAGCTCTCGTAAAGCCGTTCATAGTATCCACGGAATCTATTGTTAATAGCATCCTGCCAATATAAGGATTGTCCCTCAGAGCCTGCTAGCTCAATAATTGTGTTCCCCCTGCGGGTGGGGTTGGCCAGCCACGCTAGTAACCTGCCCGCTCTATCTCGCTCTGCGTGCGTCCTGTCCATATAGGCCTTATAATCGAAACACCTCAGCCTTTCCTCGTGCGCGGCCACCTCTTCCTTCGCTGCCAGCAGTGCCTGCCGGAGTTCTGGGTGATTCGGGCGGCGAACTTCCACCTCCCGCAGTGCTCGGTCGGCCCTCTCCACGTCCGTGAGTAACGTTCGCCTGACCCCAATGGAGAGCGCCATGCAGCGCCCCCTGATGACAACCTTGAAGGCCTCCCACTCCGTCCCCCTGGAGTCCGTGGTCTGCGCATTGTCGGCGAAGTACGTGCCGATATGGCCCCTAATCTCATCCAGGAACACTGGATCCTCTAGTGCCTCGGGTTTAAGGCGCCATGTTGGGATGGTCTGCTGCTGGGTCCCCCAGTGCAGTCGGGTCAGTATTGGGTTGTGGTCCGACACTGTCCGGGTGAGGTATTCCGTGTCGTGCATTCTGGCGTGTATGTCCGGGGAGCATAGAAAGGTGTCCAGGTGGACGTGCAGGTCATGCACATGTGAGAGGTGGGAATATTCCCTGTCAGCTGGATGCGTACGTCTCCACGTGTCTACTAATCCCCAGCGAGATTGCCAGTCCCCAAACGCCTTAGCTATTCTGTGTGCCGGGGCATCCCGTAGTGGTGGATGAGATCGATCGAGCACCAGGTCTGCAATACAATTGAAATCCCCCCCATAATAATTGACCCCGTAAGATATGGCGCCAGGGTCCCAGATAGCTGCTCCAGGAACGTTCCCTGGTCCACATTTGGGCCATAGATATTAATGAGCATGACGTCCTGTCCGTCCAACCGCCCCGTAACCACCACGTACCGTCCCTCTGGGTCTACTTTGTGCCCTGTATGCTGGAAGGGGACCCCTGCTCTAATCCACACCAGGACCCCCCTGGCGAACGCCGAGTATGAGGTGTAGTATGCCTGTCCCCTCCATCTACGTTGTAGAGCCACCCCCTCAGATGCCAGTGTGTGCGTCTCCTGTAACATTGCAATATGTATCCCCCGCCTGTTCAGATGAGAGAAAACCCTGTAGCGTTTGTGCATGGAGTGCATCCCCCGGACATTCCAAGAGAGGAGGTTATATACCTTACGTTTCGGCATCACTTGGTATTCTCGTTGCCGCCGTCCAGCCCTCGCGCCCCTGCATAACGTTCGGTGCAATGTAAGGAAAGAGGGACCCTCCGCGTTGTATCTCGTGTCCCCGGGAATGTATAGACAGCAGTGCCCCCAACTTAAAACAACAAAACTTCCCCAACTCCCCTTCCCCAGGACAAGTGAGAAATTCCCCCTATCCAAACTGCCTTCTGGCATGGTAACAGTCAAATGACCAACGTTCGGGTGGTGGTTAGACGAGTGCCCGTCTGGAGGAAAGCCTTCCCCTCCGCCCCTGGGTTCCCCCATCCCATATTGAGCTCTCGTATCACCCCTCCAGGGCTCCTCTTATGTGCAGATCAGGCGCAAGCCACGACTCCTCCACCACCAGTTGCAGTGTCCCGCCTACACTTGCGTGTCATGGATGAGCTAAATCAGTTCGTCCGCCGTGCCTGGAGTCACCTCTGGTAGGATCTGACTGTTCTCCCCCACCGTGCTCGAGCTGGTTTCTGAATCCGAGTCTCTCCGGTCCCCTCCTGAGAGGGAGGGGCTGCCCTCCGGGCTTGTGGCACTCAGGGAGGCTATTGCCGCCACCGCTCTCTCTCTGTCTCGCCTACTTTCTTCCGGCGTTGGCTGGTTCTTGAGTTTCCCTCCTCCCCCGGCGATCGTGCGTGATCTTTCTCAGGCCGATCCGTGCTGTCGTGCCTCCTGTCTCGTGGGCCTCTCTCCTCTATCCAGCCCCATACATCTTGAGGTGTGGTGAAGAACTTGGTCTCCCCCGCGTGCGCTATCCGAAGTCTAGCCGGGAACACCATGGAGTATGGCACGTCCAATTGGCGCAGTTTCCTCTTGGCCGAGACGAAGGAAGCTCGTTGTCTCTGCACCTCCCTGGAGAAGTCCGGGAAGATCCGAACCATGCTGTTCCCTATTTTGAGTTGTCCTTTGAGTCGCGCTTGGCCCAGCACGTGATCTCTATCTTTGTAAAAGAGGAGGCGGGCCACCACGGGCCTCGGCAGCCTCCCCGGCGGCGGCGCCCGAGCAGGGACCCTGTGAGCCCTCTCAAGGGCGAAGTATTGCGACAGACCCTCCTCTGCCACTTCAGTGCGAATCCAGTTCTCGAGATAGGCCACCATGTTGTTCCCCTCGATTTTTTCCGGCAGGCCAATGACCCTTATGTTGTTCCGTCTTGCTCTATTTTCAGAGTCCTCTGCCCGCCGCTCCAGCACCTGCACCCTTTTTTCAATGTCCGTGATTTGGCGCGAGGTCGTGGAGACTTGCGGTTTCAGGTCCTCGACCTCACCCTCTGCTGTTGTGACGCAGTCCGCCAATTTTCTGTGATCGGCCCTCAGGAGTCCGAGATCCTCACGGAGCGTATCTATTTTGGTTTCTACGGCCGTCCGCGACGTTTCTATGGCCTGCAGGATGTCGTGGAGCGATACCTCGCCTTGGGGTGTGGGCTTTTCGCTTTGAGCTCTCGTGCATGGTCGCGGCTCTCCAGTATCTTCGCCCGCCGACTCCTGCTGCTCCATCTCTCGCCGCTTACTGACCCTCCCCATGCTGGGTGCAGTGTGGGCGCCGTCCGCCTAGTGAGGATACCCACCGGTCCCAGTCCCGGTTGTGCTGGGATCTCACCAGAGAGCCAAGGCCGGCAAGACTGATCACGCAGTGTGCGGGTTCCAATCGTAGAGCCCCAGGGCAGCGTCGCGGTAAGGCAGCAAGTAGCCCAGTCGAGGAGGCAGCCCGACCCGGCAGCAGCGGGCAGTGTCTTTGGCAAGGAGAAGGAAGGACCGCAGCAGCGGCGGCGACGGTGACACCGCACCTCCCAGCCTCGCCGGGCAAGTATGGTGCAGTACCTCTGGCAGCCGCGCCCCCCGCACCCAGGTGGGGGTCCCCTCCGGTGCTCAAAAGGTGGGTCCGCAGTCACTCTGTGCTCTCCGCTGTGTCGTCGTCTGGGCCCCCCGTCGGCACACCTCCTCACCCCTGTGCATTCAGGGGTCCTCTGCTCCCGATCGTCTCAGCCTTGTGAGCAATGGGGGGGGTTGGGGAGCTCCGCCGTCTGCCTCACTCCTTGCGGTTTTAGGGGTGTTCCCAATGTCCCCGGCCCCGCCGCGCCGACAGGGCTCCGCACAGCAGCCGGCCGGGCCGCCACTCCCAGCTGGGGGTCCCGCCGTGCGGTAGACTGATGCGAAGTGGCCCAGTGCCCCCCGCCGCGCCGCCGCCGGCCGGACCTCCCTGCCGCCGTGGGAGGTGCGCGTCCACTCCCCACACTTGATCAATGCTTATGGTCTGCCCGGTACCTGGCTCTGCAGTCAAGGCTGTCTTCAGGCCGCGGGCGCCATCTTGTTCAGCCACTCTGTTTGCCTGTCCCGGCACGCCCCCCCCACACATCGGGGGCCGCGGGGCCTCACAAGTCGGGGGCTCCACTGGGCCGGGCCGTTGCTCCGTTCCGCTTTATGGCGCCGTGCCAGATCGGGACCGGGGAGCTGCCAAGCACTCAGTCCAGCAGCGGCAGCCGCCCCCCAGCTGCCAGCAACCCGTCCCGTCGCGGCCAGCCCCCCGGCGATTCTCACCACTTTGCTCCAGCTGCCTCAGGAGCCGCTCAAGACGGGCGTTCCGCCGTACCACAGCGCCGCTCCGATCCGCCGTATGCTGTCAGCGCTCACCAGACAATCCCCTGACTTCGGGCCTCAGACCACGGGCGCCATCTTGGTCGACCTCGCGGTTCCTCCGTCCGGCTGGATTCTCCCAGTAGGCAAGTGTTTTAACCCCTATTGGCAATTCCTGCCCGTTCCCGCGTCCTTTATGAGTCAGGGGGGAAGTTGATGGGGTGGAGGGCCCCACTATATCGGTCAGGATGGGCTGTGATGGGGGATCACCCGCAGGAGCTCCGGTTCAGGCTCCCTGCTCCATCGGCGTCCGGCCACGCCCCCCCTGCTGGTGCTGCATGTTGACTCGCTCCGGAGGTGCCAGGTAGGTCTTCGTCATCCGAAGAGGTCAGAGGCTGTTCCACACCAGTGAGCTCCGTTTCCCCTGGATCCTGGGACAGGGACTCCTCAGCGTCTGCTGCTGTGTCCCCATCATCACCTGTTTTTGGGAGACACACACAATGTATGTTATGTTTCTGCAGGCATCAATGGTTGACACACCTGACAGTTGTGACTGTACCTCTGGATGCGGGCCTGTACATTGCATTGCCCTGAGTTGTCACAGTCAGAGGTTGATATTGGTGTAGCACATTGTCCTGCATACTTTGTGCATTTCATTTTGAATGTTGGGGTGTGTACATGGTATGCATGGGTTGTATTTGGTTGACATCCGGACCTCCTTCTCCCCCCAGCCCAGTTATCCCACCATGAAGCATGCCACACTTGCAGTGGGTTCAGGTTGAATCTCAGGATGTCAGTGAGTGGTGTCCTGCTGTTGGTGGTGCCCAGTTCCCAGCAGGGCCCTGTGCTCCCCACAGCAGTGCCCAGTGTCAGCCATCTTGTCAGTTCTTTTCCACTCCCTGTGATGTGCGCATGGTTCAGGGTGGTGTTGATGGGACAGTTGTGGTGGTGACCAATATCTGTGACTGACACTCCCATCATGCTATTGCCTCCACCCCCTTCCCAGTGTGCCCATTCTTCCTTCCTTTGACTCTGCTTCCCTGTGGGGTTGTGTGCCTGTGCTGACAAGATGGCTGACAGTGTTATCCTGGGGTTCGTTTAGCTACAAGTCCCATGTGTGTCCCTGTGCTTCACACAGCATGACCCAGGGTTGTGGTTCTTTGTGGGATATTTGATTGGAGTGTGAGGCAATGCATTCTCCCAGGTGAGTTGTGTGTAGTTTGTGTTAGGGGGGTGTGTGGGTGGAGCTGCTGGTGACTATGGTCAGTGCTGTGAGTCCTCCTTCCCACCCAGCCAGATATCCCACCATGGAACGTGCTTCCATTGCAGGGAGTGCAAGTTGTCTTTCAGGATGTCAGTCAATGGTGTCCTGCTGTTGGTTGGTGCACAGTTCCCAGCAGGGCCTTGTGCTCCCCACAGCAGTAGCCAGTGTCAGCCATCTTGTCAGTTGTTTTCCACTCCCTGTGATGTGGGCATGGTTCATGGTGGTGTTGATGTGCGCATTGTGAGGGTGAGCAATATCTGTGACTACCACTCCCATCATGCTATTGCCTCCACCCCCTTCCCAGCATGCCCATACTTCCTTCCTTTTGAGTGTACTTCACTGTGTGTGGGTGTGACAGCAATGGCAAGATGGCTGACAGTGGTGTCCTGCTGTTGGTTGGTGGCCAGTTCCCAGCATGGCCTTGTGCTCCCCATAACAGAGCACCAGTGTCAGACATCTTTGATGGGGCTTTCCACTCTCTGTGAGGTGTGCATGCTTCAGTGTGAGCTTGCTGGGCCATGTGGGTGGGGGATGTTGAGCTGTGACTACCACTCCCATCATGCTATTGCCTCCACCCCCTTCCCAGCATGCCCATACTTCCTTCCTTTTGAGTGTACTTCACTGTGTGTGAGTGTGACAGCAATGGCAAGATGGCTGACAGTGGTGTCCTGCTGTTGGTTGGTGCCCAGTTCCCAGCAGGGCCTTGTGCTCCCCACAACAGAGCAGCATTGTCAGACATCTTTGAAGTGGCTTTTGACTCCCTGTGAGGTGTGCATGCTTGGGTGTGATCTTGCTGGGCCATGTGGGTGGGGAATGTTGGGCTGTGACTACCACTCCCATCATGCTTTTGCCTCCACCCCCCTTACCAGCATGCCCATGCTTCCTTCCTTTTGACTCTGCTTCCCTGTGGGGTTGTGTGCCTGTGCTGACAAGATGGCTGACAGTGTTATCCTGGGGTTCGTTTTGCTACAAGTCCCATGTGTGTCCCTGTGCTTCACACAGCATGACCCAGGGTTGTGGTTCTTTGTGGGATATTTGATTGGTGTGTGAGGCAATGCATTCTCCCAGGTGAGTTGTGTGTAGTTTGTGTTAGGGGGGTGTGTGGGTGGAGCTGCTGGTGACTATGGTCAGTGCTGTGAGTCCTCCTTCCCACCCAGCCAGATATCCCACCATGGAACGTGCTTCCATTGCAAGGAGTGCAAGTTGTCTTTCAGGATGTCAGTCAGTGGTGTCCTGCTGTTGGTTGGTGCACAGTTCCCAGCAGGGCCTTGTGCTCCCCACAGCAGTAGCCAGTGTCTGCCATCTTGTCAGTTGTTTTCCACTCCCTGTGATGTGGGCATGGTTCATGTTGGTGTTGATGTGCGCATTGTGAGGGTGGGCAATTTCTGTGACTACGACTCCCATGATGCTATTGGCTACACTGACTTGCCCAGCATACACAGTATTCCTTCCTTTCAGTGAGCTTCCCTGTGAGGTGGTGTTGTGGTGGTGGCTACATGTCTGACTGTGTTTGTTGGTTAGATTTGTGCCACTGCCTAGCTCTATTTGTTGTTGGGTTTGTACATGTCATGACACAGTTACATATCACTATGAGCTGGCATGTATTGTGTTTATCTGGCTGACATACACATTTTTGGATGATTCTGTTTTGGTTGGTGTGTATTTGCTAAGGGTGCATGGTTTGACTCTCCCCTTGACAGTGATGTGTGTGTATTGTGGCACAATATTGTGTACATTTGTTGTGTACTCACCAGGCTCTGGGATGTTTTCTAGTCCATAGACGCTCACTGGTGGTAGGATGGCCCGCACCTTCTCCTCCCAGGGCCTGAGGTATACTGGTTTGGCAGGAGGGCCACTGCCGGTGTGTTGGCTCACGATGTAGTCCTTCTTCAACAGCTCCTTGACCCTCCTGCGCACGTCATACCACCTGTTCTGGATGTCTACCTTGTGCGCAAACATGGTGATTGTGCGTTCACCCTGTCGACGATCCTCTCCCACATCTTGGTTTTCTGCGACATGGGTGTCTGTTGGACCAATGTACCAAACAGCTGTGGCTCTACCCTGAGGATCTCATCTACCAGGACTTCCAATTCACTATCTAGGAACTTATGATTCTTCTTTGGGGGCATGGTGTTGGGTGGTGATGGTGTGTGATGTGTGTGTTGGTGTGCAAGTGAGGGTGTGTGAGTGTGTGTTTTGCTGGGTGTATGTGAGGGTGCTATTTGTTGTGGTGCTGCTGGTGTGTGGCTTGTGTGATGGATGAGCTGTGAGTGTGTGTGTGGTTGCTGTCTGTTGGTGTTGAGTGCTGGCAGGTAATTTGAATTTGCAAAGGATCATGGTAGGGATTTGTGTCCTTTATATGGGTGGAGTTGTGGGTGTGTCTTTGTTCCCTGTTTCCCCACCCAGTATTTATTTGCTTTGTAATTGCTTGTTTGGCCTTTTTTGTGTTTTTTTTCCTTGGTTCTTTTTGTGCATGTAGGAGACGTTCTTCTGGCCGAGTCGGACCCTCCAGTTGTCTCGTGCGAGCCTCTCAGATTCGTTCACGCTGTGTTTGTGCTGTTTTCTGTGCTGCGTACGCGTCGGTCGCGGGGTTTTGGGTTGCTTCGGCTCGCAGTTCTGTATGCGTGTCGGTCGTGCGGCTTGGGCCCCGTGCGACTCGGTCGTGTTTTCCACGCGTTGCATCGTACTTGGCGGGTAGGCGTTCGCGGGTACGTTTCGTTCGGGATTCTTCCTGGTGCGTGTCGGTCGGTTTGAATCGCGTGGTTTTCCGGCCGGATGGCTGTTTTCCGCGCCGTTCGGTCGTTCGGCTTGTGTTCCGTACGCGTCGGTCGGATTTTGCACGCTTCTCATCGTACTTTGCGGGTCGGGCTGCACCGGTACGTGTCGGTCGGTATTAATTCCGGCTCCGAGTCGGTCGGTACGTTTTCTGGCTTGAATCGGAATCGGCCCCATAGGGTGTTGGATAATAATATGCAGAATTTGGATTGTGTGTTAAAGGTAATGACGTATTTTAATCATGACTCACTAAAGAGAGAAGGACTAAAAGGAATAGCAAAACTAAGGGAGATATTGAAAAATGGGTCAGAAAAGAGCAGACTAAATATAGAATCCTCAGGTACCTACTCCCTGTCCTAACTACACAATATCTCTAATTGGTGCGCTAGGGAGCAAGAAAAGACAGGGGGAAAGAAAACATTTTTCTTAATACTGCCCTCCCCCACTATGCAGTGGCATGCTTCGTCATTGGGCCGCTGCAGACGTCCAGGTGCAGACCAACACCCTGGGCGGAGCGCAATTTTTAAGAAAAGAATAAAGTGGTGAGGGAGAAAAGTCTCAAGGAGAGTAGAAAAGAAAAGTTCTAGGGAAAAGTATTCCCTCAAGAAGGGATCAACAAGTGCAGGGAAATAGATTAAAACTGTTTAAGTAGATACCATATAATTACCTTTATTCTTGGTTCTCCTTGGCAGGGTTAAAAATAGATGTTGGGATAAATACGAGTGATAAGTGCCCCTATATCCCAGCTGCAGGAACCAACATGTTTCGGCCTCTCTCATGCGCCCCCATGGGTCAATGAGGCCTTCTTCAGGGTATAGATCCCTTTGTGTTAGTGGTCTGGTCCCCCAATTGGAGTGTATAACAAATATAAAGATTTTCGGTTCACCTTTCTAGCAATACTGAGAGGTATGCATTTTCCGAGTTTACAAAGGATTGCTCTTAACCCGGGACCGTCGTGGGAACGTGATCTTAATGTCACACTTACTCCACAGATCAGCATTCGTCCTTCCCCATTCGGGTCCTCCGACGATCCCAACATCTATAAGGTAATTATATGGTATCTCCTTAGACAGTTTTAATCTATTTTCCTGCACTTTTTGATCCCTTCTTGAGGGAATACTTTTCCCTAGAACTTTTCTTTTCTACTCTCCTTGAGACTTTTTCTCCCTCACCACTTTATTCTTTTCTTAAAAAATTGCGCTCCATCCAGGGTGTTGGTCTGCACCTGGACGTCTGCAGCGGCCCAATGATGAAGCATGCCACTGCATAGTGGGTGAGGGCAGCATTAAGAAAAATGTTTTCTTTCCCCCTGTCTTTTCTTGCTCCCTAGCGCACCAATTAGAGATATTGTGTAGTTAGGACAGGGAGTAGGTACCTGAGGATTCTATATTTAGTCTGCTCTTTTCTGACCCATTTTTCAATATCTCCCTTAGTTTTGATATTCCTTTTAGTCCTTCTCTCTTTAGTGAGTCATAAATCTTGGAAGGGGAGTCAGAGAAGGCTCATTCCCTTGTCTCTTTTTGTGATTTTGTATTATAATCATGTTCTGATTTGTGCCCATTTTATATGTAAAAGGTGCAAACTTGATGTGGGGAATTTTAAATTATTCAACAGTGACATTAGGCAACTCAAAGTTACCAAAAACAGCCACAACTGGCAGATGTATCTGCTTAATTGCAGATCATTACCGAAGCACAGCTCTGAGCTGTTTATATTTTGGGAAGATATGCAACCAGAGGTACTGTTTATTACAGAGACTTGGCTTAGAGAGAACTCCATGCCAGATGTTGCCATGTCTCTTCCCCAGGGATATGCAATTGCAAGGTGTGATCGCGAACAGAGGTGGAGTAGAGGTAGCCATAATCTCCACGGATGAGTTAAAAGGAAAATTCTCACCCATTTCTATTCCTGGGAGCGAAAGCCTGCTTTTCTCCATGGAACTTTTGGCTACCTTCACCTTCTCAGGCATACTGAGGTATCACCCCTTGCCCGCTACTCATTTTATTCAAGCTCTACGTGATCTAGTGGCAGAACTCAGCCTTCAGAAGGTGAACTTTACGTTATTGGGGGATTTAAATCTGCATTTTGATAATGAAAGTTGTGAAAGCACCAAAAATATGCTTCATATCCAGATGATTCAACTTGTTAAACTCCCCACCCACAGACTAGGCCATTCTATTTTTACAAATATTATTAGCATGACCGCAGACGCCCCTATTCCAATATACTGTTCAAACCACAACATAGTGCTGTTCTACCTACACAGTTCTGGGAACAAAGCCAATCAACCTCATCTACCTAGACACAATTGTTGCTGGTCGAAACTTATATGCAGCAAAATGGCAAAGCTCTTTAGCAAATTCTACCACTACAATGGTAGGGGACATTGCAAAAAGATACAAAAGGTTAGAGGGTTGGCTTTGCAACTCCTTGGACATCCTGGCCCCTTTGAGACCACAAGGGGCTGGTCGCCCTGGTGGAAATGCCCCGTGGTTCGCATCTGAGCTTGTTGAACTAAAAAAAGAAGCAAAAAAGTTGTAAAGGGTTTGGAGGAAATGTATGATGGGCCTGGTAAGGCATTCTACAAGAAAGCCATAAAAAAATACTGGTATGAAATAAGAGAAGCTAAAGTCTCTTATTTAAGCGCCAGATTTTGAAAAGGTGCCCAACTCATCCAAAGAGTTATTTAAGCTGGTGAATAGCCTCATGAAACCATCTAGGAGTCAATCAGACACCCCTCCTACAGAGGAGTATTGTAATATGTTTGTCAACTTTTTCTTGGAAAAGTAAACAATATCCTTCTTTCCCTACAAAGGGACTCTGGGGCATATTATCAAGCGGCAGCGATAATTATCGCTGGCCGCTCTTAGTGTGAGGATTTTTATCGCCGGCTATTGCTGGAACTTATCGCCATGCTAGCGCTGTATTAACAACGCATAGCGCAATGGCGATAATTATTCCAACGATAGCGGTGTTTTCCATGGAACATCGCTGGTTTTCCAGCGATGTTCCATGGAAAACGGCGATATCCTTGATGATAGGGCCTGTGGTCTTAGCCACACAATCCACCCCCCATGTTAGGTATGCCTTAGTCAGGAATTTAACAGACGTTAAATTCCTGCGTTAAAGCATACTTAACGCGATTTCAAATATCGCTACCTCTCTTGATAATATCGCGAAGCTGCCTTCGCGATATTATCCCATGTTGTTTTCACAGCCACGCCTCCTTTGCATCTCATTATCGATGCGAGGCGAGGCATGTGAAAAACGGGCCCTAACTCAAGGAATCACGCGCTAGCGTGACCTTGATGATAATGCAATAAAATTATCGCCGCTTTTCGCCCGAAAACGGATGCTAAAGCGGCGATAATTTTATCTCAGGGCCTTCTAGATATGCCCCTCTGTTCCTAACAAGATACATTGTGCAGTAAGTCGGGTAAAGGATATATTGCTGGCATTTCCTGCGATCAGCTAAAAAGCCACTGAGGAGATCCTAAAGTAAATTAAATCAGGGTCACCGCTGGACCGAGTGCCCCCATGCATATTTAGGAAAGGGGGAAATATCATTCTGTCCAGCTTGGCAGATATTTTTAATTACTCCTTGGAAAGCGGGATGGTCCCCTCTGCATGGAAACATGCAGTTGTGAGACCCCTGCTGAAAAAAACCCTCTGCTAATCCTTTACGCACAGAGAATTACAGACCCATTTCCCTCCTTCCATGGGCAGCAAAACCCTGGGTAACTATGAAAACAAGCACCTGTCTTCATTTCTAGAGACATGCCATTTTACATCCAACCCAAACAGGTTTTAAACCTGGAAGCAGTACCAAAACTGTCCTAGTAGCAGCCACAGAAGAACTGAACTGAGAGCAATTTTTGATCAAGGCGGCTCAGGGGCTATGATTTTGCTGGATCTGAGCACAGCTTTGGATACTGTATCCTATCCAGTTTTAATTCAAAGGATAGAGGGGGTGGGAATCTCTGGAGCCGCGCTCAAATGGCTCGCCTCCTTTCTTGATAACAGGAGTTTCCAGGTATGTGAAGGATCACTGTTTTCTGCAACCCACCCCTTAAAATGTGAGCTTCCTCAGGGCTATTCCTTAAGTCCCATGCTATTCATTAATGTGCTCCCACTGGTAGAAATAGTGTGGGCTCATGGCCTAGTGCTGGTCTCCGACGCAGATGACACACAGATCATCATATCTCTCACCTCGGATACCAATAAAGTTTCCAATCAACTAAAATCCTATTTAAAACAGGTAACTAACTGGATGTACGCCAGCAGTCTGAAATTAAACAGTGAAAAGACAGAGGTCTTAGTTGTTGGTAACAACGCTTCTCGCTGGCTCGAACTGTGCTGGCCTGACAATCAAGGTGCACATCCCCCCCCCCCCCTACTTCCACAGTCAGAAGCCTCTGGTTCTGGATTGATAATAAACTCTCCATGGAAGTACAGGCCTGGAAACTAGCATCAAGTTGCTATGGAATTCTTAGGACGCTCAGAAAACAAGTAAAGTTGGTTTCCATGAACCTTGGCAGAGTGGTTGTGCAGGGGCTGGTGAATTCACACCTGGACTATGGAAACTCACTTTACTTAGGAAGTCCTAAGTTTGTGATAAAAAGGCTTCAAGTGGTCCAAAATGTTGCTGCTTGGATTCCTAAGTACCAGGCAGCTACACCAGCCCTAGCAGGTCTGCACTGGCTACCATAAGAGAATCCAGTTCAAAACACTCTGTCAAGCCCATAGTGCTATGCACAGGAAGGGTCTGCAGCTAATACAGCACCTGCTGAATCCCTATATTCCGAGGAGATCACTACGCTCTGGGGATCAAAAGCTGCTGCAGGTCTCCAGGATCAAGCGAGCAAGATGTGGGGGCCGCTCTTCTGCCTCTTAGTTCCTAAACTCTGGAACACCCTCCCAGTGGATCTTTGAATGAACCAATCAAAACTCAGCTTTAGGAAGCACCTGAAGACTTTTCTTTTTAAGTATTTCATTAAGACGTGCAGTTGAGTCCTGTGGCTAATGTTGTTCCTAGGACTCGGAGCCCCGTTGGATAGCCATGCGCTCTACAAATCCCACAGAATTTGTTAAAGGAATGCTACTTTTGCTCACAACATGATGATTTTGCAGTTTCTCTCATTTTCTATACAAGAATTGTGTATATGAACCCCTTGATTTTGAAGGTGAGCCAGAAGTCTTTCCTGTTTAGAAGGGATGCTGTCCGACCCTTTTCTGATGTTGCTGCTCATTCAGGACTTAGAATAACTTTTTGATTTTGCATTCTCTGTATTGCTCTGCATCTGAAAGCCTTAATGGCATTGACTCTGTGCCTCTTATTTTTGAAATCTTTAATAATCCTCTTTAACTTTTCATCGATCTAGAGCTCAATTATTGAGTTGGCCCCATTAATTTTGAACTGTTTACTATGCTAATTGTTGTTGGGGAGTTGCCTTGAGGTGCAAGATTTTCCTGTAGGAGAACTGCACAAGGTAAAGAGATTTTCACGTGTTTAAATTTTGGGGTATGGTTTAGCTACCCACAACAGTCCAAACAATTGTCTAGTTTGCATCGGAGCCACTGTGCAAATATAACGAGCCCAGGCCAACAGTACATTTATCCACTTGACCTGATACTGTTCTATATGAGAACCATATTTTAAAAGAATTTGTTACAAATACTAGGGGACTGATTACGATGGCGGACGGACTGAGGTCCGTCCGCCATCATCTCGGGGAGTGGGACCGCCCGCCTATAAGGCGGCGGTCCCACATGGGGTATTAGGATGTGATCGCCACCGTGGCAGTCGCACTCACCATACTTTGCATTGCGGTGGGTGCTGCTGGCTGCAGCACCGGCCGCAATGCAAAAAAGGCACTGTTTACATTTCCCTGCACTAGATGGCAGGCACCATGCGGTGCCTGCCACATGGTGCAGGGAAATGTAGGGGGGCAACCCCCAAACGAAAGTGCCCGTGATGAAGGGGTACCCGCTATGGGCCCCCAAAGTCCATCCCTGCTAGCCGTTCCATGGCGGCTGAACCGCCATGTAAAGGCTGGCGGGATGGACCGTCAAGCACTGCCGCCAATATGGGATTGTGAGGGCTTCCGCAGCACCAGCGGGCTCAAGGAGGCCGTCGACTGCGTGGCGGTCGGATTTTCAGACCGCCACAGACCCGCCCGCCATTATAATATGGCGGACGGGAAATGGCCTCATGATGGCGGTGAGCCAGCTACCGATAGCCTGTCAATGGCAGATTCACCGTCATCATAATCAGGCCCTAGATTATGAAATCATTTTTAACATGTCATGACTAATCAAGCGAGTGGGTTCTATTTTTTTAGCCCATGATATGACAACACAAATAAAACATTTTTACTGACGCTTCAATGTTCTATACAAGTGGTGAAATAACAAATCGATACATTCAAAGAAAAATTAGTATTTCCTGAAACTGAAGGTAGGTTCCGTGGTTTAGGTGAACTCACAATAAATCAAAGCATGGTTATTTATTCAAATACAATGACAGAGATTGTAAATGAAAACAGAAAGCACTATACCTCTGTTTTGCATGGCTTCATCGTGTCAGTGGATGTTTCAGTCCATGAAAAATGTTCTAGATCCGGCGAACCGATCTGCAGTGGAAACAGTAATGCAATTTGTGTATGCATAAAGCAGTATTCCATGGCTAGTAGGCAATTTTCCTTTCCTGCCTCTAAAGGCCAGAGGCAAGGTAGTTACTTCACTAATGTACCACTGCATATAGCACAATGGTTAAGTTCTGGTACATGCAGTTTACAGAACCACACACAGTGCACGACAAGAGTGCAAGTAGAAGATGCACATACATATGCATAAAGAACAAGAGATGAGAACAAAGGGGAGGGGAGGGTGGACTCACACAGAGGGTGGTTAAGTCAGACACTCAGAGAAGAAGTCGTTTTTTGGATTTTCCTTAGTGAAGTGAGTGTGGCAACTAGTCCTCAAGTATGGGTGGTTTGTTCCAGATAATGGAAGCTTAGCAGAACAAGGCTTGCATTTTTGTTTTTTCTTTATTTTCCCTGGATCTGATTTTATAGTATTGAGCATTTGGAGGGCTGTTCCACTAGTATATCTTTTTTTGCCCAACGACGCATGTGCTGCTATTTTCTGTGGATTCTGGAAGATATTAATGATACAGACTTTTGGGCATGGCTCCTTACATTGGCTACACATGCTCGGGGATAACATAACATACCATAACATACCCTACATTAATATACTGCTTTAGAATTCAGTAGCTGTGGCGGATGTTTCTGTTTGGGGGCTCTTTTTGAATTGTGGCCTAAATCTACTTATGTACCTAATGTACCTAATGTATCTTTGCTCCAGTGAAGTGCTGTAAACGTGCCCTTGGTTTGCACTTTTCTAAATGGGACATGGTTATCATGTGTGTAGTTCAACACACATTTTATTGTTTACAATATGAGTTCATTGGAAGTCTATGTCAGCCTCAAAACCATAACAGGAGATTTTTTCAGACCAATTATTTGCAGTCCTGGGTGACTTTGGATCTGCAGGGCTGAGTCAGACTGACACAGACACTGGGCCAGGGAGACACAGGCTCTGGGCCAGGGAGAAGTTCACAGTAGTGAAGGCATAAAGGGGACGTTGGACAGGGAGAAACAGACACTTGAACATCGTATCTGCTTTAAAGTCTAGGTTCTTAGTTTTGTAATAAAAGTAGGGTCCTTGTAGGTAATCATTCGAGTAGCCAGTAGTGTAGATTATATATGTAGGTTTATTCAGTTACAAGTAAGATGGTAAGTATTGTGCCCCACCAGGAACATCCTGCTGCTCAGCCCCACTCATTCCAACTGACCACTCATTCAAACCATGCACTCATGAACATTTGATTACATCACATTCTCACAGGCTGAGCAGCAAGTAACTAGGAGACAACAGGATATAACACAAAGCAGGTTCAAATTCTTCCTGACCAACAGATCTCAAATGGTGAACATTGATGCCTATATTTTACTACCACGTATGCGCTGTTAGAGGGTTTAATTTGTGCATCCACGTTTTTAAATTTGTACATGGAACCATTAGGTCTAATGCTAAAAAGCTCAGGTGTAGCTCTGCACCACTTTCCAGAGGACACCCAAGAAAAACCTCAATGATCTAGGCAGTCACCATTATAAGAAGCTGGCAATACCAATAATAAACATGAATGGAAGACACCTTCTTTCCTATAAACCCCCAGAAATGGAACTGCTGCTTCTCTTAACATTCCTCAATAGTAAATTCAACCAAATTCTTTAGGACTCTTTGAACTGAAGCTTTTTTCATCAACACCAGCCTCATCTGGCATATCCTTAAGCTTAACATTAAACTTGGCTCTCACACAAATCCCTCATATAAACAGGATGCCATTATCTGCCAATTTCCATCTTGTTATATTATGTTGTGTGAATTTGTAGAGTGCAACTCGTCACCCATGAGAGTATCCAGGCGCTGAGTAGGGCAGGCCTGAAGGGGCAGAAGGAGATCATGCCTGTTTCATCTGAAAAAGCCATGTCTTGAGGTTCTTTCGGAAGTCCATGAGGGAGGGGAAGGTTCTGAGGTGTTTCGGGTGGTTGTTCCAGGTCTTGGCTGCAAGGTATGAGAAGAAGAATCCTTCGCTTCTGGTCTTGATGTAAGGGAGGTGTGCTCTTGCCTGGGATGCAGATTGAAGGTGTCTGGTGGGTTGGTAGAAGTTGAACTGGTGGTTGAGGTAAGCTGGACTGGTGTTGTGGAGAGCTTTGTAGGTGTGGGTGAGAGGCTTGAACAAATATCTTTTTTGGCCTGGGAGCCAGTGGAGATTGATGAAGTGTGGAGAGATGTGGTATTTTGTTGGATGTTCAGGATGAGTCTGGCAGCGACTTTATGGGTGATTTGGAGCCGGCGTAGGACATGGGCTGGGATTCTGATGTAGAGGGCATTTCCGTAATCAAGTCTACTTGTGATAAAAGCCTGGGTGACCATTCGTCTGGTGCTTAGTGCAATCCACTTGAAAACAGTGGCGTAACACAGGCCCCCGCGGTGCGGGGTAGCCAAGCTCTAAGGGGCCCCCTCAGCACAGTACTGTGGCCAGAGATCTCCTGATTGAGTCCGGAGGGGGCTCCTCCACGTGCCTTGCAGGGGGGCCCCCTCAAGTTTTGTTATGCCAGTGCTTGAAAATCTTGCATAGCATTCACAAGATGTGGAAGCATGTTGAGGAGATGGCGTTGATCTGTCTGCTCATGGAGAGGTTGATGTCCAGGATGATCCCGAGGTTCTTGGCATGGTCTGTAGGGGTGGGTTCGGAGGGCCACCAAGAGGCGTCCCAGAGCGAGTGGTTATTGCCAAAGATTAGGACTTTAGTTATGTCTGTGTTGAGCTGGAGGCAGTTGTTTTTCATCCAAGCAGAGACCTTGCTCATGCAGTTGGCGAAGTTTGCCTTGGCGGTACTGGTTG